>JANBPO010002302.1:26911229-27588323 GCA_024336825.1 Amorphophallus titanum
GCATGGAAGAATCAAAAGGGAAAAGCAATAACTAATGGAAATGAAGTGATGAATACCCAAAACAAAGATGTGTGATTGCCAGCAAGGCCTGTAACACAGAAAGGTTGCACTACGTACCTTGGAAAGGGTGGAGCAAAGGCTCACTTGCATGCAGGAAGAAACCCAGGTGCAGAGAAAGAAAACGGTCTTCCCAGGGCCGCTACTCCAAGAAGACGGTCATAGTATGGCTGCTAATTAGAGAAACGGTCCAATGAAGACCGCTCTCAACACCCATACAGAAAGCGTTGGAACTTGATCCTCCCTCCCTCCTGGCCGGCCAGAGGGGAAGGGCCTCGTGTGGTGAGTACTGTGAACCTGCAAAAGAGATGTAGAACACAAAACAACAACCCAATTAGACCCGGGGAAGTGCAATATCTATAAAACAACTATGATGAATATGCATGTAATAATTTCCAAATTCACAATTTCCTAAATCACGTCTGTCCCGATGGAAGCTATTTCTTTTTCAAATTTTTGGTAATTTTCTAATTTTGAAAATATTCAAGAAATGGCATCAGTACGGTCTGTCGCCCATTCTTGAACACGTCCAAGACCCTAGACACGTTCATCCTTGCCTTATTTTGAGCTTTTAATTCCGTCCAAAATTCGTATAGATTCTTAATTGGTGACCAGCCCATGGACGCCAATTCTTTTCTAATTTTGGGAATTCCTAATCCTTCCTAAAATGGCTCAGAATTGGTGGCATCTCGAACGGTCGCTATTTTAATTGGCGACCACTATGGTGGTCACCCATTCCTATAGAGTTCTGAATCCGGGTAGAACCTCCTTCCTTCTCCATTTTGAGCTCCTTTTTCCATTTAGGAAAGGGTCCTAAAGCTTTCTAAGGCTGGGGGGACACATTGCCCTCGCATATTATCTTCCAAATCCTAATAAAATTAGTTTTCCTATTTTCTATTGAATTAAGCTCTAAATTTCACCCCTATAAATAGGACCCCACTCTCCCTCATTATTAAGGCTCGATCAATCAACTAATGGCAGGTGCTGCCAGACTAAGGGCTCAAGGAGAGAGCCTCCCATGCTCAAAGCTACATCCTTTGGATCCTCTTCTTCCTTTGAGAATATTGAAGATCTAAAGCCCTCTTGGATAAAATAAATCCATAAGCTCTTCTCATCCCTTTTCTTTATTGTTCATAGTTTAAATCTTTGCATTGCATACATCATCTTCTTCATCTCCTTTTCTTATTTTTATTATCTCAATATTGAGATCTACCTCTTGTGCACTCTAGCACACCTCCAAATTGTGTAACACTTGCACCGTCCCTTTTATCATCACATCATTTTTATCCACCCTTTGCATAGGGGTTTAAAGCCAACACCAACAAGGTGTGTTCTATTTCATGTTCTTCATGCTTATCTTTATTAGAGCTTGATACTACACTCACCTTGGTTCTAATCCATATTTTTATTTGTGTTTTCTTTGTTTTACAAGGGTAATCATACAAGAGAAACTCTCTTCATCAGTCGGCCGATAAGAAGAGAATGTGACACTCACATCTCCCTGCACTTTTAAGGTATTTATATTCACGATCCCTCCTTGTTCTTTTATTTTTATATCCATTTGAGGCTCGCGTGTCTCTGGTGATCACCCTCCTACTAGCATCCATGCATGCTTCCCTATTTTCTACTCTTTCCCATTCTTATTTTGCCATATATTAATTCTTTTCTTCTTTTAGTGGATTTTCCATAGATCTACAGTCACGTGACGTGAGATTCTCGTGACTCAAGTTTCGATTTCCCATCTGCGAGACGTGGCTCTTTGGGTAGTTTTCCTCGTGCTTTCCTGATATCGAGGTCTTGGGTTTCCAGTCAAGTTACCGAGATTTTCTCCCTATATGGTGTAGGGTTCACGACTATAAAGTCATGACTGTTTCCCTCAGACCGTGTGGTCTTGGGTTGGTTGTCACCTGTGAGGGCAGGCTTTCACGGCAGAGCTATCGTGGCATTTCTTCTTGTGACTTAGCCATGATTTTGTCATCATTGGGTAGTCCCCTGACTATGAGATTAGGGTGTGCTTTCCATACCCTTGGAGTAGCTTAGAGCTGTGGTTCTAGTGGCTACCGGGTTTCCTTTTCTTTTACGGCCGTTCCTTCCGCCATTATTGTTGTTGTTTCTACTCCTGCTTTTGCCGTTGTTCCTTCTAGCGCTATTTCTTTTACCGCCGTTGTTGTGCTAGGGTTCCGTGAGACCCCTATTGAGCCAACAACATGGAGTGTGAAAATAAAATTACAATTTCAAATACAAATAAATCTTAAATAACACTGGGGAGGAATGAGGGGCAAAGATATCGCAGCCGTGGTGTCGGGGTGACATCATCTCCTTGAGTCTTTGATCTCCACTCAACCCGGAGTCGATGATGGCCATCTTGCGTCGTCTTTGGAGGGGTTAGAGGGAGAATAAGGAGAGAGAAAATAGAGGGATGTGGAGAGAGAAAGAAATAGAGAAATGTGGGGTTTAAATCAACGTAAAATAAAAGAAATTAAAAATAAGTGTGTGCTTGTGTGAGAAGTAAGAGTGAGAGAGAGATCGCTGGATGAGAGAGAGAGAGAGAAAGAGAGAGGAGACGGAGGGGTAAGAGAAAGAGAGAGAGCAAAGAGAGAGAGCAAGAAGAGAGAGAAAGAGAGAGAGAGAGATCGCAAAGGTGGGATGTGTGGGTGTGGGTTAGAGAGAGAAAGAGAGAGGCAGGGGGCTGCGGAGGTTAGATGGAGAGGACGGCGGAGAGACGCTACAGTGCTGTGTGTGTGCGTGTAGGTGCATGTGGTGAAGAGGACGAGAGGAAGGGGCCGGCGAGGAGGGGTTCCGGTGCGGTGTGTGTGTAGAGAAGACGATGGCGTGTGCACGCTACATGTGTGCATGGTGCCGCAGAGAGGGGGTTGGGAGGCGAGTGTGCGGGTGTGTGCATGGGACGAGGGAGAGAGGAGGGCTCGCAACGTGGTGCAGGTGGAGACTGGCGCAGGGACGGTTAGGAAGGAGAGAGGGAGGGAGAGGACGTAGGGGAGTTGAGGGAGTTAGAGAGAGAGTGGCAACGAGGTGAGGGGACCTGTCGCGGCGGTGGGTGCACAGAGTGGCAGGGTGTTCGTGGAGTAAGGACCCGGTCGGTGGTGCGTGGGCGAGTGTGTGCGTGAGGCGGAGAGTGAGAGATAGGGAGAGGCATGCAGGGGATGCGGGCACGGCGAGGGGCTCGCGGTGGTGTGCGGAGCATGTCGTGACGAGAGAACGGGGGATGACGAGAGGAGGGAGGCGATGCTGGTGAGGGCTGAGTGCAGGTTAGAGAGAGAAGCATGCAAGGGGGGGCTGCCACGATGCCATCGCGGCACCGTGGCTAGAGAGGGAGAGAGGGCATGGGAGATGAGAAGAGAGGTTGAGAGAGAAAGAAAGAGCTGAGGGGCCTGAGAAGAGAGAGAAAAATGTATGGAGAGGGTGAGGGGCCGTGACATGGTCATGCTGCAGAGAGGGGGAGTCCACGTGGGTTTGTGCGGGTGTGAAGGGAGGGCAGGTGTGCAGATTGACGGTGTGAACGTGAGAGAGAGAAGAGAGGTGGGGTGAAGGGGGGTGGCTGTGATAGCAGGCGGTGGAGAGAGAGCCAATGAGGGGGAGAAGAGGTCACCGACAGAGGGGGAGAGGTGAGAGAGAGAGAGCAACACGGTGGGAGAGGAGAGAGAAGGAGGGAGTTCCGACGATGGCGCAGGGAGAGGGGGGTCGATGTGAACGACCATGGCGGTGGTGGAGATGCTACCTTTATGCGGAAAGGGCAGGCTAATCTGGCGGCCGATGTTGCGTTTGTGGGAGAGAAGGAGAGATGGGAGGTGGCGATGATGGGTGGGTATGTGTAGGGAGTGAGAGAGGTGGGATGCATGGAGATGGGAGAAGTGGAGGGTCTACCGCCGGTGTGTGGGAGAGAAGAAGATATGGGGAGAGAGTCCTCCAATGGTGGGTGCTTGTGTTGGGAGAAAACGGAGAGATATCCGTGGGTGAAGGTGGGCCGGATGCCTGTGGAGGTGAGAAAGGAGAGGGATGGTCCTCTGGCGATCACAATTCCTATTAGCATCTCATGCTATATTTGCCACGCTTTTTATGGATTTATTTTTAATGATTTTTAATGATGTCTGAGTGACACCGTTCACAAGCACTAGCAAACTCCGGCATTCTTGGAAATAAATTAGATGACTGCAACACCTGGGGAGCAAACTCGGGGAACAAGGAGCATACCCAAGCATTAGAGAAGTGAAGTGAACCCACAGTCTGCAGATACCTTGGGAGACGAGTATGGTGGCGATCTCCTAGCATCTTGTAAATCAGGCACAATGCAGCAGGACAGAGAGACAGCTTCACGCCCCACGCCATCAAGCACGCCAGGTATATAGCCTCGGTGTAAATCACTGTCTCGTCACCCTGTGGGAGAGCAAATGCACACAGCCAGTATGTCAGATAGGTCACGCAGTGTGTAATGGGGTCTGCTCCCGCCAGGTTAGGGCCACTTCATCACCCCCTACGAAGAGAAGGAGATAGATGAGTCTTTCGATAGGCCCGCTTCTTCAACCTGTCCGGAGCTGCTCCAATGGAGGGAAAGTCCTTGTACTTCTCCTCGCCTCTGAAAAAATATTCCAATCATAGGCCCATCTGCACCTGCTTCCTTTCTTTACGCGAATGGGTGTGAGAAGAAGAAGTTTTCGGGACATCTTGAATGGACAATCACAATGTTCGGTACACTTTCATAAGGTACCAATATGCAAACCCAATATAATAGTGGCCTTCACCGTCGGTGCAGTCTTTAAGCCAGCCCGGCCAACATACTTCTTCATATGGTTCGTCATCGATTGGAAGACCAGATAGCCGATGCAAGCTCCATAAATCCAAAGAAGTTTCCCCTTCTGCTGTATAAAAGGTGTTATACTCTGGACAAAACACCTCCATCATTCCACAGTACAAACCCTTTGAAATAGGGTACCAGAAGCAGGAAGCATAGACACTGTGATATACTCCAGCTCTCATCAAAATGGGACCATAATGCTGGAACACGTACTCTGTGAATTCAACAGCTCCATCCCGAAATGCATGGGCGCCAATGGCTTTGAAGTCTTTAAACCAACTGACAGTGATATGATCTTTGAACATGATGGCTAAACAATCCAAAAGAAATGGTTCTTCTCTGAACCCCCACTTCAACGGGGTCAAGAAAAGGCCGAACATGTGCTTCTCCTTATGAAGATTTCCTACTAACAAATCCCACTTGGTGGTAGTAAATTCTAGAGCTTGAGTTTGTCGTCCTTGAGCCGGGGTCAGTTCCAGCATGCCAGTGATAGGTCCCCACTCACGAGCTTCCCCCAGAAAGTAAATTGGCTCACCCCTCACTACTGAGTCGATCATACTATCTCAGCCTAGGAGTATGCTATGCTCTACCACCGAAACAGCTAGAATATCTCGCTTCCCCATGAAGTTAAAATGATCAAGAAAAGACATTAAATGCTTATCCTTTGGGAAGTCCATCCTATAGCCGTGGCCTCGTTCAAACGAAAATTGGCCTCTGTCAGAAAGAGTCAACCATCCAACATCCATGGAGTCTGTCTCCGAATCAGAAGAGTCTGACACTATTGCTAAACGTCTCCACCCTTGGTCAAGGTCGTTAACGTTCTGCCATGTGACAACTGGGCACACACTAGATGAAGCATCGGTCCCTTGCGCGGTCATAGAAGAAGCTGTTGAAGCCATTGTTATAGTTGCAATAAAAAGGATAGTGAATTAGAAGAAAAATATATATATGCTCAGGAAAGATTTCTGAAGAAAATTTGGCAGAGTCTCCCCTTAGTCGGGAGCGTCCCAGAACACCAGGGGAGATCCAATAATGATTCGTGGTTTATTATCATCAAAACCAGGGGACACAACACGAGCTTCTTACTTGTCTTTTGGAGTGAGGCCTTCTATTAACCACTGGACGTATGGGGCCATCTAACTATCTGTGATGTCGACCACATTGATGGAATCTTCCTCTGTGCTAGGCCATGCGAGTTCCTCTATCAGCACCAAGCAGGTAGGAGAAATTAAGGAGGATGAGGTGAGGTCAAAGAATGTGTCGACTTGAGTGTTTGAGTCCCAAGCTATTTGTATCACCTTGAACACTTCAAACTCCTATGATATGGCTCAAACAAGTTGGAGGTGCTTGATCACTTGGGGCTCTTAGGCTTCGTATTCACTGTTGACTTGACTGGTGACAAGCTAAGAGTCCATGAAGATTCAAACTAAAGACGCCCCCAATTACTCGATCATGTGTGCGCCTGAGATAAGAACCTCGTATTCGAATGCACTGTTGGAAGCACGAAAGCTGAAGTGTAGAGCGTACTAGAGCTTAATCCCTTCACAAGATGTAAGGATAATCTTGGCTCCACTACCAGTGGGGCAGGATGAACTGCCTACATATACCTCCCAAATTGGCCCATCTGTTACCTCTGGGGACTCTTGTGGAGCTATGGTACATTCAGTGATGAAGTTCGCCAGAGCCTGCCCCTTGATCACTACCCTTGGCCAGTACGATATGTCATAGGTGCCAAGTGAGACCACCCACTTCACCAGCCATCTTGATACTTCAAGGTTTTGCTAGGATTTGCTTCAGTGGTCAGTCCATCAACACAACGATGTTGTGCACTTAGAAGTATGGTCGAAGGCACTTGGTAGTTGTCACTAAGGCTATAACAAGCCTTTCAGTTGTTGGATATCTACTGTCTACATCCAAAAGCACCTTGTGGACATAATATACTGATCACTGGATTTCACCATCTTCCTAGATGAGCACCAAGCTGGCAGTGCTTGAAGTGATGGAGAGGTAGAGTCTTGGCTTGAGATATGGCAAACCAAGAGGGAGGTGAGTTGGGCTTGCTTAAACAATATCCAATTTTCACGAAAAACACATGTATAAATAGATCTACTTACTTCGATGTGATCTATTTACTTATTACAAGATTATCAATATCATGTGTGGTTAACCCTAAAGTGATAGATCGTGCATGTGTGAAAATCGTGGAGAATGAAGAGAGAAACAAGGAACAATCATACAAGAGGACACCATGATTTTTATAGTGGTTCAAATTCACCCCGTGGTAAACCCTACGTCCACTAACTCTAGGCCAGAGGATTTTTCACTCACTTATCCAAGTGAGCACACTGGTGGAAGATCACCTACTCACGACGCAACCCATGGAGGAGAGTTTTAATAGAAGTTCCTTAGGTGAAGGGATATGAGGTTTCTAACGGAGAGAGAGGATGATTTAGGTTGGAGAAGGAAAAGGGAGGATTTGGAAGGGTGTATGTGACATTTTTAAAGGAGGGGTTGGCGAGGAAAGAGAGGTCGAAGCAAGAATGGAAATTGTCATCTCCTTTAGAAACTTGTGGAGCACCGAAAATGGTCGACCGCCCTAATAATCATGGTCGACCACCTGTTTAGACTCAGGCAACCTCTAACTTTATAGAAAACGTGGTTGACCACCCCAGAGGGTCACAGTCGGTCGTTTTTCCTAGAAAATAATATTTTTCAACTTGATTTCCAAGAAAAGCTATCCAAGCTCAAATCTAGTGGTCTTTTCACATGACATTTCTCTTCCAACCATAATTGTTGCCCACTAAACAACTTAAATGCATGTAAGACTTATAACTTACCATCGCATTCTCTTTACTTAGAGCTAAAATATTAATCATTTAAATATATGCCTTCATGTTGATACGAAGATACCTACTGGGCAAGTGTGCTCATACCTACTTTCTCATCTTTTCAAGAGATACTAATGAATCAGATTCGGATTATGCAAGCACCGGGTCCGAGAGCGATTGATGGTCCATTGGAACGAGAGAAGCACTAGTTATCTAGTGTCTAATCAAGTCATATTGTAATTTTTGATTTCTTGAGTCATATGATGGAAGGTGTCAAAAGTAACAGTCTTATGTACTTTTTGATTATTATTATTGTTATGAAATAAAGTTGGAGTTTTGAGCAATTACTTGTGTAATTACTTTTATGTGATTATCTTGCATGCGCTCTGATTTCTTACTTACGAGAGGCTTACCATACCGGCTGTCCACGATCCCGAGATTCCTTCCGCCGTATTAAAAGCTCGGGGTGTGACAATTAAAGTGGTATTAGAGCCTAGGCCTAAGAAAGTCCTAGGAAACATATCTTGTCATAGGTTAAGTCCAAGGTTAGGGGCCCATACCTATGAATTAGGAAAATTTCTGAACCCATGTGAGAATTGGGTAGAACCTGGGGTGAGATAGTTATATAAAAATTATCTCTATGTAAATCTTCCCAATTCTAAGGAAATAACTAAACATCTATTTCCTCAGGTACCTCAATTTCTCAATGGCACATTATGTGAACTGGGACGAGATGCAACAAATTGCTGTAGGTCTTACCCAGGCCCTGCAAACTGTAGCCCAAACTAGCACAAGGGCTGGCGTGGGTAGCTTACATGGTAATTTCTGGAGTTTAAATCTCCCACGGTTCTCTGGATCCTCTAACCCAGACAAAGCAGAGAACTGGATCGACGAGATGAACCGTATATTCGATGTCATGCAGTGCACCGATCAAGAGAAAGTCCATCCAGCTGAACAAAGACGCCCGTACTTGGTGGAAGGCACAACCTTAAAATGCTCAGCTCACTTGGGATGGATTTCTTACTCTCTTCCGAACCAAATATTTCTCTGATCATGTCAAGGAGCAAAAGGATATGAAATTTGCTTCGCTAAGGCAAGGCATCATGTCGGTGGCGGAGTATGAGCTTCAATTCTCCTGACTAGCCCCTTATGCCCCACATCTGGTAAGCACGGATATCCTAAAGGCTAACCGATTTATGGACGGGTTATGACCCAGCTTTATTCAACAACTTGGTTCTCAAAATATCTGTACGTATGCGAAGACGGTCCAGCGAGCACATCTATGTGAAAGGACCCTAGAAAAGGTCGAGAAACTTAAAGGTAGGAAAGAGGAGTCGAGCCGAAAACATGATAGGCAAGAAGAAAGAGAAACGAATAATGACAAATCCCATCACAATAAAAGGTCCCGCAATGGGAACGGAAATGGTAACAGAAAAATGAAGGAAAATGGCAATGGTAATGGGAACAGTAAAAGAGCCAAGGAGGAGGAAGAAAGGCAGGTCATGGCGACTTGCTCATTTTGTGAAAAGTTCGGGCACTCGGCTGAAGAACGTTGGAAGCTACTTGGCACTTGTTTCAAATGTAGAAGTTGGGAACATCGCTTGCCCCTATGTCCTCTCCTAAAGGAACAATCTTCAAGGGGAAACAATGGACGTGAGCGATGAGGCCAACTTAATGCCATCTTGGATAGGGAAGGTAAGACAATTAAAGGTATCACCTTGACTTGTTTACATATTAACGCTGCCTTAATTATCAGTCTGACTAATTAAAACACACTCTCCGTAAAATCATGTATTAAATTTGGAGACCAAATTCTCTTAAGTGGGGGTATACAATTGGAGGGACATAACTTTGATATCTCTAAGTTCGTACCACACTTTTATGATTTATTCGTTGAGGGAGAGATCAATCGTTGACACGTCAGAAAGAGTTCTAAGCGTGATCTCAGATAACAACTCTCTGATGGGCAAGTTAGCAGAGTGCTCAGAAGAAGGAAATAAATACCTAGAAGAAGACAGATGGAACTAAGAGTACAAGACAGTGTCTAGTGGTGGAGGTGATTGCTCTGACAAGAGAATTGGAGAGTCAAGAGAGATGAAAGTAGCAGGACTAGTCTCTGTGAGCAAGTACTGTGTACCGTCTCTCAGGAAGTCTGTCCAGGGCCTTATTTATAGGATCCTAGGTGAAGCCTGTCCGTTTTGCCTACCCCAAGACTTAGCGGAGAGTGCAGTTAGTGGGTTGCCTAATCATGGAGTCGCCAATTACTCACTTGTCCATTGTGTGAGAGACGAAGGGGTAGAACAGATGGCGAATGACACTGAGACGTGAGTGATGACCCTCTGCCTAGCCATTGTCTGGCATCGCGTCCGCTATTATATATTACGATAATGGGTACCCACTAGGAACATGGGGCATGATTGTGCGTGGAGCACGTGCCTATGAGCTAGGCTAATCCTGAGTGGGTCTTGGTTGGCGACATTCCAGCATTGTGAGCTAGTTGATAATGGGCCGTAATGGACTTAGAGAATTTCCCCCTCCTCAATGAAGAGAACAAACAATTACCAACACTATTATAACAAAGAAAAGTTAATGGCACACCCTTTGACATGCTCCTCGCAAAGATAGATATAGCCATGGCAGCTAAACTAAACTATAATTATTAATCAATTTCTCATAAAGAATTAGCTTCACACTTGGAGGTCAATTGGGAAAATGTTGGTGTAACAATGACCACTTTGATGAACTGAGCAATGCCTTGGATTTTGATCCACACGACGAGAAGAAAGGAAAGGGAAGAAGGAAATAATTACACCAGAGTAGAACACAAGAATTTAGGTTACCCCTCTACGTCCACGGCCAAAAATGACAATCAAGAATTTCACTAGATGTGAAGAAAATTATAGAGTTACACTCTTACCCAAGAGGAAATAAATATTCTTCATAAAACTCTCTCAAGCTCTCTACGAGATCCTCTCTCTCTCTCTCCCTCTCTCTCTCAAAACATCTCTGGGTCATCCTAAATAAAGAAGAGATGCTTGTATTTATAGGTGCTTGTGGGCCAACAGAATTGCCTCATGTAGCCCATGTCCATATGGGAAAAGAACTCCCTGCATTGTGAGAAGATCGAATCCCACTAGGATTCCTCCATTGTTCATGTCCGCATCGTACGCGGATTCTGAGTCCAAAGTGGACTTCTCCCACTCCACCTCTACACCTCTCACATGTGTTGTGGGTTTCGGATCTTGGTTGGACTTGAAAAGGTGAGACATAAGCAACAATTCTCCTCTTGGCTCATCTTCACAAACAACATCCAATGCCAAGCTCCACCATAATCGTCATAATTGCCAATGCCCCTGTCGAGTGACAATTCACATACTCAGCAAGCTGATCAAGTCCAAGCCATTCCTAAACTTCTCTAAGGGCCACTTTGATAACAGGTTAGGATAAGTTATCTAAGGTGGGTTAGAGTGAGTTATTCCTTGGGTTTGTCCTTTTTTGAGTGATAACTTATTCTTAGTCTGAGAATAACTCATTCCATGTGAAATGGTAGAATGAGTTATTCCTGGAATAAGGGCCTTATTCCTAACCGACCTCAAGTAACTTAACCCTGCTACCAAACTCGGTTAAGGGTGAGTAGGCAGAATGTTGTAAGGAGGCTGGCGAAGGTCTTGGCTCAATATCCAGCCCGGAGAGGCGACGGAAGGGTCAACCCGGTCTTGGTTCCAGATATTGTATCCCCAGCGCAGGATATACCCGTAGACGCCGCTGTTATTGGGCCAGTGGATAAACTCGTCGGTGGAGCCCTTGGTGTTGGCGTGGTACTGGCCAAGGAGGGTGTAATCTGCGGGCATGGCTGATCCTGTCATCATGAGAAGGGCGACGAGGACGGACAGGATGCGCATGCGCGGAATCCTGCCCGATACTTGGGCTAGACGCAAGTGTTAGCGGACGCCGTAGACCCTGATCGCACCGCTATCGAATGTGCTACCGCCATTGCCAGAAAAGCGAATGGCATCACAGGCCGCCGCTGTATTCGTTGCTGGTCTCTGGACAACCTGCGACGGCGGAGTGTTGGAAGTGCTGAGAACAGCGGACAACAGAGACTTGCCGTTGGATGATGTGGAGCGAATATCACCAACCTCCACGAATCCAGCCACGTTGTCGCCAGCCGTAACCGTGGGACCGATCTGACGTGCTGCGCCGTAGGCAGCTCCATTGGTGCTGGACAACTCGATTTGCAGGTAATCGCTTGCGTTGAAGCTAACCCCGTCGACCTCGATGTACAGTTTGCGATATGCACTCGGGATGTCCGTTACGGCATGCGATGTGCCGCTGCTCAAGGTCAGCGTTCCAAGGAGCGTCATGTTGGCAAGGGAGTCAACGTACGCCTTGACCGACTGCTGCGACGGAACAACAACAGCGCTGTTGGAGGCCATATCGTCCTCGTCAATCAGCGAGAACGGCACAGACGACCGGCGTTGGTAGTGCAAGCATCGCCAGCTTCCGGAGCCATCGGACACCAGCAGCGCTGTATCGCCCGCCGCTGCTGCAATATTTGCGTTACCGGGCAAGAGAAGGAAGGGCGCCACAGAACCGTTGTGCGTAATGGTCAACCCATTCTGAAACCGAACGAACCGGATCACACCAGCGTCTGCTGTACCAAACGAAGTGATAGTGTTTGTCCCTGTGATGTTGACATATGTGCCAGTGGCTGCGCTCAGGTCCGTAGTAGACGCTGACGCGATGTCCGTCGCCTTAGTGTGCAGCTCATCCATGGCGCCAACTGCGGTTGTCGCACCTGTACCCCCAGCCGTAACGGGCCGGGCTGCGTTGGCATCCGACACCAGATCAGCCACAAGCGCGTTGTATTTGCTGGACTCAATGGTCGTATTTGGCGAGGCAGTCGTACCTGCCGGGGCGCTATAGACGCCGCTACCGTCTCTGGGCATTGATGGCTCCTTCTATCCAATGACCCTGCCGGATCGATCGTAGATTTTGCTCGGGTCTCGATAGGTGGTGCTGGTGTGGTCCGGACCAGACGATTGCCATTGCGGACCTTGGTTCAGGGTCGTGCGAAACGTTCCAGTCGTCCTGTCGTAGCCGCCAGAGCCAACATTGGCCTTTTTCGGACCATTGAAGATGCTCTTGATAATTGGATCGATGACGGCGGTGCGGCCTGCAACAGTCATCGCCGGATTGCCGCGCATGATGGCCTGTGGCACCTGCTGAACGGCATTAGCAGCGCGCATGATGGGCGCTGCGGCGGGAGGTGGCTGACCCCCGAAAAGAGCGCCGGGGTTGGAAAGCAGCATGCCGGGGTTGGCCCATGCTTGTTGCCATCCTGGACGCATGACGGCGGGCTGAGTGGCGGCATTGATCGCGCCGACTGCCTGGTTTTGCGGCTTGCTAAGATTGGCCGCATAGGCGTTGGCAAAGGCTGAACCACCGATGCCTTGCTCGCCCGAGATCGGGACGTGGGGGTCATGAAGGTTGTCAGGGAACTGGCAATCATCATCTCCTCTGACAGGCTGTTCATCAGCCACGTAGAAAATGGTAGGTGGCCCATCGGTGTTCAGGACTTCAAAGGTCTGCAACTGTTCGGCTAGTTGGCAGTCAAGTCCCGCTATCGGTCTGATGATCCCCGGCGGTACTTCGACATCTTCGAGCAAATCCTCGAGACGGGGCGCCCCTGGTGCAGGATAAATGTCAAGGGGGAGTGCCCTAAACGTCCCTTCCTCCGTGACGAATGACACATGCGGGGGAGTCACATAGCCTGGCGGCGGCGGCGGGAACCAACGCTCTGACTTCTTCTTCTTCTTCCCTTTGTCACGGGCGGCTCGTGGAGCTTGCTTCGCCTCTTCCAGGTACAGGTTGGCGTCTGACAAGTGACACTCGAACACCTCAAATGGGTGGAGGTCGGCAAAGATCTTGACTTCTTTCCCCTCCCCGGGGTACTTTATATATTGGTGTAGAGTGGATGGAACCACTCTATTCTAGTGCAGCCAGCGCTGGCCGAGCAGTGCTTTGTAGGAGGTGTTGGAATTGATTACATGGAACTGGACCTTGGTGACGAAGACGCCCAGGGCCAGATCAAATTCTGCCACCCCCATGGGCACTTCGCACTTCTGGTTGAAACCCACGATTTTAATATTCCTGACATTGATTAAGTACACATCGAAGTAATGCTTCTGGTACACCCGGTAGGGGAGTATGTTGACTGCCGCTCCTGGGTCGACCAGGACCCTGTTGATGGGCTATCCATTCAGCTGCCCCTTCATGTAGAGCGGCCTATTATGACTACACGTAGGTAGGAGCATATCGTCCTCTGTGAAGGCGACGGCCACTTCTGGTGACATCTCCGCCAAGCATGCTTCAAGGTGCGCTGACGTCTGGAGTGTGGCGACGATGGCTTGTCGCATCTCTTCGTCCAAGGACAACATCTCCCAGACGGTGAACCGGGCCAGGATCTTCTTAAGATGCTTGACGATTCAGTCGGCCGCCCGAACCTTGAGCAGCTTCATCTCTTCGACCTTGTCGCGTTTGCCCCCAGTCGGGACCTGAGGTGCTAGGTAGGAGGATGGCTCTCCCGTCAGATCGGGCACAACCGCCTGGGATGGCACACCCTGACGGGCCTCCTCCTTTTCTTGCATAAATTCGGCGAGGTTGGGGACGCCGCCGAATTCTTTTATCGGCAGGGACGGGGCCACCGTCGGTGGAGCCGGGAGCTTGTTAACTGGTGGAGCTGGAGGGGCGCCGGCTCTCTCAACTGGCCGGGGTCCCTGCTGACGTCCTTGCCTTTCCGCACGCGACCGCAGGAATTCCGAGAATGAGGGGATGCCCTGGCTCTTCGGCTTCTCAGGATAGAGGCCCACCGGTGGAGGGATCTCAGCACCTCGGATCTCAGGTTCTAGGACCCGGTATGGTTGCTCGCCTATGAGCATGATGTTACTGTTGTCCTGCGGGTGGCGGCCCCATTTCTTTCCTGACCGGGTGGCATGTTCGGAGGTGGATGTCTCGGCTTGGTTCGCTTCCGATAGGTCGTAGGGCGCCTCCTCTCCTTCCTCGCCCAGAGAGAGGGCGGTGTCGAACAGCGTCGCGAGGGTGTTACAGGTGACGACAACCCCCTCCTTCCTCTTATTTCGAGGCCTTCTCTTCTTCTTCTTCTTTTCCGTGACGGTCAGAGGTCGCTCTTGGGGGAGTTCGCCCCACAGAGGAGGTTCTTCCTCTGCTTGAGTCTCCATCCCAGGGGCCAGCTCGAGTCCCTCGAGCTCCTTCCACGGGACGTATTCCTTCAGCTCGATGGGCCGGATCTCGGGCTGTTCATATTCTTCGAGCCCGTCAATAAGGGTTTGAAGTTTTTCAACCGTCGGACTGACTTCTTTATGGATCCGCACGGGGACCCTTTCTTTTCTGTTGAAGGTGGGCCTCCTCATGACCAACCGAGGGGCTGTATCATGCCACATAGGGTTCACCGGCGACGGCGCCGGCCGAGGGGTAACACCCCTAACACGGATCGTCGGGGCGAGATGAGGAGCCAGCCTTCTTCTGTTTCTCTTCGGCGTAGACTGCCAACCCACTTGATCCTAGGCGGGCGCTACCACGAAGGCTTCATAAGTGGCACGGATGCTGGCCTCCGCCCATTCTCACGGCAATTCTTGATATAAGGATATCATGTTGACCGAAGACGGCATGCTGGGCATCTCATGCGGCTGCAGAGGATCTACCCTGTGCTCCCCCATGTCCAGTTCCCCTTTCCTTATCAATGCTTCGATGACGTCCTTGAAGACGTAGCAGTCTTCGATGGTATGCCCCAATATTTGGTGGTAAAGACAGAAGCGGGGGTCATCCTTTTTCTTCACGTCATCAGGTCTCTTCGGCTCTGGCAACGTGATTTTGTTGTAGCTAGTTGCCCACTCAAATAGGAGTCAGGACTTGTCTCGGGAGAAGGAGTACAGCTTGCTCCTCATCTTCTCCCTCAAGGAGGGGCCTTCCCGTCGTTCCGTAGACCTGGGCGGTGGAGGGCCTGTAACCGCTTTGGCCTTTTCCTTTTGCTTCTCAAAAGCTTGAAAATCCAACGTGTGGACCTCCGGTGGCATGGGCTTCTTTTCGGCTTGCCTCTCCCTCTGACTTGGTGCCGCAGGGGTGGAGGAGTATCGAGCGAGGAATGCCACGATCTCGACCACCATGTTGTTCAGGCGATCGAAGGTCTTGACCTTGGCACCAATCATCCTTTCGAGGATCTCCGTTTTCAAATTCTGCTTGCAAATTTGTACTGCATCCTCCTGGTGCGGGGGACGCCTACACCTCATGCTGAGATTCCTCCACCTTTTGATGAAGTCGAGTGCCAACTCATCATTCCTTTGCCTCGCAGCGTAGAGCTCCGCCATAGTGACTTTTCGCTCAGCGATGTAGAATCTTTCTTTGAACTTCTTCTACATATCGGGCTAGTCGGTAATAGACCCAGGTGGCAGGCTTGAGTACCACTCGAAGGCCAACCCAGTAAGTGTTGAGCCGAAGAATTTCAGGAGATACGCTTCATCAGCAGCTAGATCTCCCATGACATTCACGTAATAGGCAATGTACTCCTTAAGAGACCCCTGCCAGTTGAACTTCTCAAACTTCGGCGGCTTGGTGATGCCAGCCGGTAGCTTCCTTGTGGCATAGTGAGCCAGATAAGGGACTCGGTAGACGTCAAACTACGTCTGATCCCCGTCGCCCCTTTCTGCTAGCTTCATGTCGATCATTTGTTCCCACATCAGCTGACTAACGGCCGCCGGGTCGACCGGACTCAGATAAAAATGGGCGGGCTGCACGGCCGGGGTAGTCAGCACAGTCGCCTGAGGAGCTGTAGGGGATTGTTGGAGAGGCAGGCCCTGCATCGGGGCTAAGTACTGTGCTTGTTGCAGGGGGACGCCTGCAGGGAAGCTGGGAGTTGGTGGGAATGTCGCAGCTTGTAAGGTTGCCTCAGAAGACTGCCCGTTACCCCCAGGTGCCTCTGGTAAAACCTCGGTCTGCCCTGACGTCGAGGGCAGGGCATTCCTTTCGCTGAGCTATCTCTTTAGCAATTCGATCTCCCGCTGGTATTGCTGTATCATGCCTAACATGGCGGGGTCAGTTGTAGAGAGAGTGGGCATAGCGCCTGTCTCTTAGGCCGGGACATCCTCGGATGATGTAGAGGGTCCGCTACTCGTGCCGCCGGTGGTGACAACGTTGGCCGTCATGGCTGTGGGAAGATCTTCAGGGGAAGTCACCTCGACGCTCGTGCGCGTCACTTCACTCGCCACTCTTCTTCTCCTGGTGAGGGGACCGGGCCTGGCAGCGAGCCTAGCCACCTCCTCAGGGTCGGTGGGTAAAGCCCCATACCGACTAGAGAATCCTGCCATATTACAGGTGAAGATCTTCCATCTTCCGCTTCTTCTTGTCGTTTTCCTCGATGGCTTGCTCGGGAAGACTAGCCTGTCGAAGACCGACTGTCGAGGTGGTGCCTCCTCCCGCACGGGGAACCGATGTTGCTCTTCGGGCTGATTTCTTGACTCCGCGCTAGGTACGGGCCGAGCCTCTTCCTCTTCTTGGAAAGCGGAGGCCACTGCCCCCAGCAACCTCTGGCGACCCAAGGGAGTACTGCCTGGGCCCCGGAGGTAGTTCCTCATGGCCTGCTCAATCCCCTCCCACTCCTGGTCGGGGAGAGCGGCCGGTAGTCGGGTATCGGTGATGACATCCGGATGGGTGTGATCCGCGTACGCCGGGTGGTCAGCATGGCAATGGCGCCTGTGATGTCGACGACGGGCATTGGTGATTGTAGACTGGAACAGGGGTACTTCTGTCTTTTATTGCTTGTTTTTTTATCAATTTATTTTTTAGCCCATTTTTAGTCCTCTCGCCACATTAGTTAGGGTATTTTAGAATTTCCTGCTTTACCCTACAATATATATCTATATATACCTAGATGTATATCTTTGTGTGTGTGCGTGTGTTAGGGTGGCTCGCTGTCTTGTTGTGGCCTCCTGTTTTGTGACCAGAGCTGAGCGCACATCCTCTTCTCCGCCCTCTTTCTACCTGTTCACTTTTTCCCACATTGTATCAGAGCAGGGGGTAGCGGAGGAGGTGAAGACTTTCTTGCACCATTCCAGGCCCTTCATCCTCTCCTTCTTTCTCTTTTTTCTGCTCCTCTGATTTAGGGTGTGCTGCTCTGCTGCTACTGACTTTTCATACTTCTGGTTACTGTGTATTTGAGAGGAGTCTCCCTCACCCTGCAGCTGTGTTTGCAGGGCACCTGGTGTCACGGCCCACTAAAAGCGGAAACACAGGGCATGACACATGACATATATGGTCGAGAGTAGTAGTATCTGAGTGACTAGGTCATTTACATTCTACGACATAAAACCATTCATAATTGACTACGATGTATGAAGAGAACAAACAAGTATTGCTTCCCAAATCATAATCCATAGTTACTATAAATGTGCCATACACGAGCCCACACGGGCAACCTCAAAAGAAAAACAATTACAGCCCTTCCAAAACAGTAGTCATATCAACAAAAATCTTGGTATAATAGGCCGCCGATGAAATCTAGGTTCCACCCACCTTCTTGCACAGCAACACCTGCAACCACCTTGGGCAGTCACTCCTCCGCCTGGCCGGCACTTAAAACCGTAAGAGAACCGGTTGAGTATAACGACTGAGTAGGACTCATAACACCACCATAACTCTCTACCCCGCCGACGTACTAATACTTTTCACAGTTATTCTGAAACCGAACAATCTTGCGGAAAAGCTTATCTTCTTCAAGTTATACAATTATAATAAGTGCAACTACATGATTCAAGGTTAATAAACAGGAAGAACTCATGTATAATCAGTCAAGTAAGCATAGGTTGAGCAACAATGGGGGTGTCCCATGCCACCGTCCAAAGCTGTTGAGGCCAAAGATGAAAACACGTAAACTAGACATATCAACTAAAAATATCATGGTAGAACTTTAACTTGCAACATGATCCGTCAACAAAGCTTTCATTAGAACTGTAGCATGAACCTACAAGTGTAGAGCTTGGTAAAGAAAGTGTTTAATATGTCTGTCATTTATTTGCATGGTATTCGTAACATGTTTTCTTATTATGATGGTCAACACGTGAGAATAGTAGGTCAACATACTTGCATAGAAGCACATCTAACTTGCATAAGTCGGCATAACGTGTATATATATTTATATATATATAACATGAGCTTGTACCCACATTTTCAACATATTGACTATAGCAATCAAAGCTAAAACTTGAAACATGGATCAAAAGCTAAGCTTAGAAAGAACATGTAATGGTGGCTTCACGCTCTGGGCTGCTGCACCTATGGGTCGCTTCACGCCAGAACTCCCCTTAAAACACCTAGTCCGGGTAGTCCTTTTCATTGGTTGCCCTTTCCACTGGGTAGCCCTTTCCTATGCATATTAGAGTAGGAGTTCCAAGGAAGAAATATGGCTCGACTGGGCGCTAAGGTTCATTTTAGGATTAATCATGACATGCAGTGGACATTTTGTCCGGATCGCCTTATGCTCGTGAAATGCAATGTTTATTATTCCCAGAAATGATCTTACCCATAGATGGGTATTCATCATCTCTGAAGGCTCACCATGAACATCTGCATGCTCTCTTTCTTCTTCTTTCTTTTTTTCCCTCTTCTCTTTTTTTCTTCCTTCTTTCCTCTTCTTCTTCTCTCCTACTTTTTTTTTTTTGGTGCCAGATCAATGCCAAGGCGAGGGTGGAAGGGTTTTACAAATCGAGGGGAAGTCTTGGCAGGACAGAGGGTTGGTATTAACCAAAGGAGGGTCATTTACATCATTGATTCAGATGAAAGGTCTGGGCCAAGGGTAGGATAATTGTTGGCTTAGGTGAAATGTCTAGGCTAGAAAAGGAGGAAGGCAGGCTTCGACGAAATATCTAGGCCACCGGTTGGGCATATGTCAGCTTAAACACTGATTATCGGACATATGTTGGCTTAAGCGCCGATGGCTGGACATCTGTTGGCTTGATCGCCAATGGTTGGACATCTGTTGGCTTGATCGCCAATGGTTGAATATCTTTCGATTTAATTACCGATGATTGCACATCTGTCGACTTGAATGTCGATGGCATAGACATCTGTTAGCTTGGTCGCCAATGGTCGAACATTTGTTGGTTTAATTACCATTGATTGCACATCTGTTGGTTTAATTGCCGATGGCTTGGACATCTGTTGGCATGGTCATCAATGGTTGAAAATCTGTCGATTTAACTATCGATGATTACACATCTGTCAATTTAATTACGGATGGCTTGGACATCTATTGGCTTGGTCGCCAATGGTTGAACATCTGTCGATTTAATTACTGATGATTGTACATGTGTCGGCTTGAATGCTGATGGCTTGGACATCTATTGGCTTGGTCGCCAACGATTAAGCATCTGTCAGTTTAATTATCGAAGATTGCACATCTGTCAGCTTGAACGCCGATGGCTTGGACATCTGTTGGCTTGGTCGCCAATGGTTGATCATCTATCGATATGGCTTGGACATCTGTTGGCTTGGTTGCCAATGGTTGAACATCTATCAGTTTAATTACAGATGATTGCACATCTGTTGACTTGAGTGCTGATGGTTGATCATCCTTGAATCTCTTTGGAAATCTTTGAATGTCTGTCAGCTTCAATGCCGATGGTCGAATAGTTTACATCTTTGAATGTTGTGGAACATTTATCAGCACAGACGCCAGCGATCTAATATTTAACATCTCTTACCTTGAACGTCGATGGTTGGATATTTGACATCTGTCGACTTGAGCACCGATGGTCGAATCATCTTCGAACATTGTTTCATTTCTTTGAACATGGTTGAATACTATTGAGCATCTATCAGCTTGGACGCCGATGGTTGGACATCTAGGATGCTTTTCACATATCGTCGATCATCTATCGGCCTGAATGCCGATGATTGGATCATCTTTGACATGAAGAGCTTCTATCAGCCTGGACGTCGATGACTAGTCATCTTGCTTATCTTTGAGTGTTATCAAACATCTATCGGCCTGAGTGCCGACGGTCATGCATCTTGCATATTCTTTTGAATATTATTGATCATCTATCGGCCTAGACACTGATGATCAAACATCTTGAATATCTTTGAATATTATTCAACTTTTATCAACCTGAACGTCGATGGTTGGACCTTTTGAATGTTGCTGGACATCTATCGGCCTAAACGCCAATGATTGCATATTTGTGAGCATCTATCGGCCTGAATGCCAATGGTTGAACATCTTTTTTTTTGTCGATCATCATCTTCATGTATTCATCATTCCATTTCTAATTTTCTGCCATCATTCATTGTAATACCCCAAAATTTTATGTAATGTATTTTAAATTTTTTCTAGATTTTTTTTAGATTTTCTATCGATCTCTGGCTGAATACACGGCTCAGGTAAATCGACAGAAGCAGATTACGAATCGGGATTACACCGAGAGTAATCGATCTCTCCAGCGTCAGGGAATGCAGGATCGATCGGATCAGCAGAATGATTTTGCCGGTCGAGGGGTATTGAGGTCCGGTGTATTCGCCAAGGCTCTTGGAGATTACAACACGGATTTCAATCAGCGGGTCAAGGCATTGAAGACTGGGCAGACGGATAAGCTTGCGGACATTGGCTCGCAGCAGCAGAATTTCAATCGTCAGCTCACGCTTGAAAAGAACAATTCGCGTCAAGATGCGATTCGTCGCAGGGCTCAGAAATTGGGGATCTAATGGGACTTGGCGACCCTCCTGTCACATGGCAGCAGGAACAAATCAGGAAGCGTAAGCAGAAAGCTGAAAAGAAGAAGAAGGCAGATTCGACTGGCGGGGCGAATCCGAAAACCACGCAGAAGATTTCGACATCAGCCCCGGCGGGAAGTCTCGCGGAAGCCCTGGAAAGGCAGGCTAACGCGCAATACGCACAGGCTGATGCTACGGCTGCGGCGAATTTTGGTGGAGGCCAGCAGCAGGTAAGTCCGTTCGATGCAATGATGAAGCAATTCCAGAGTCAGTATGATTCAATTGACGTCCCCCGGACGCCACTTGAGGAATTGCAGAAGATGGCTCAGCAGCAGGCTGGAATGCAATTCGATCCGATGATTAAGCTGCTTGGGGACCAAATCACTCAGAAGAGTGAAACAGGTAAGCGAAGCATGGGCGAAGCGCGAAATATGTACAATGCGCTGAGTTCCGATTTCTTGGCCGAGCTTCCTGGAATGACGCAGCAATTCGCTGCCGAGGACAGGGAGACCAACAATCGTTATGATTCAGCACAGGCCGAATTGCAGCAGATGTATGGCGACCAGTCAAAGCAGCAAGACGCAGTCCTCAAGCAATTGGGTATTGCAGCGGCTGCGCCGGACGCCTCAGCAATGGCTAACACAGATCAGAAGTATTTCCAAGGCCAAATGAATGCTGATCAGCAGTCTGCAATGACAGCTCAGAATCAGCAGCAGCAGGCGCAAAAGGATTACCAGCAGAATCTTGGAAGCACCACCAGAGTCGCCGGTGAAAATA
The DNA here is from genome assembly GCA_024336825.1 of Amorphophallus titanum. Taxonomy (NCBI): domain Eukaryota; kingdom Viridiplantae; phylum Streptophyta; class Magnoliopsida; order Alismatales; family Araceae; genus Amorphophallus; species Amorphophallus titanum. The sequence goes on from JANBPO010002302.1 coordinate 26,933,484, forward strand.
CTGCACAGGACATCAATCAGCAGCTCATGGATTACATGGATACTGCTAATTCGCAGATGTCTGGATTGCAGGGTCAGAAGTCTAGCGCAATTGCGGCACTCCTCCAGCAAATGCAGGCACAGGATGCGGATAACGCTGCAAAGCAGGAACAGCAGCAATTCGACAACTTGCTCGCAATGAGCCGGTTCAATTTGGATGCTGCAAAGGCCGCTGGTGATGCTGCCGGAGACGCTTCGGGACCTGAATCCCTTTTCAAGGGTACCAGCGGATTGAGTGGAGCGCAAAACTTCCTGGGTCAGCAATACCAGGATTCCCCGATCAAGGCATCGAATTTGATGCAGCAGCTCAATGACGTCCTGGCGAATAAGGATGTCGTTGCCGGTAAATTCCAGCTGACTCCGGGAGATCCTGCACTCGGAAAGGCGCCGACATATTCCGATGTCGGTCAGGAAAAAATGATGGACATGCTTCGGAGCGAAATCGATAAGGAGAATCAGGAGCAGCCTGGACGATACGGAACCCAGGACATCAACAACGCAATCAATGCCCTGTTGGCATACCTTGGAAAGCTGCGATGAGAAAGAAAATTCTAGTAGCTCCAAACGTCGTGTTGGCCAAAGGGTTCCTCCAAAACGAGGGCCTAAATCCATACGACTACTCAATTACCACTCCGCATATGGATCCAGCCCATCATGCTGCCAAAAGATTACCTCCGGGTGTCAATAAACCACCTAAATTTTACAAATACAATGGGCAAGGCTCCCCGAAAGAGCATATTGCACATTATATGACCCGCCTTCGAATGATATTCTAGCCTGCCAGTCATGTATATCCATGACTGGCTAGACATGCAGCAGAAATTTAGTGAAAGATTACACATCATCGAGGTAGAGGTGACCGTGACTGAGCTGTTGGCGGCCAAGCAAAAAGATAATGAAACGACTGTAAAATATATCAAGAGATGAAGGGATCTCAGCATGAGGTGCTAGCATCCTCCGCATCCAAAAGATGCAATACAAATATGCAAACATAACTGAAAGAAAGAAATCCTGGAGAAAATAATTGGAATAGAAATCCAGTCTTTCGACCAATTAATTGACGTTGCCACGGAGGTTGAAGGCTTCTTCATGGGATATCCCTCCGTTTCTGCCGACTCAAGTCATCAGGCCAGGCAAGTTGATAAAGGACCGATGCTGAAAGCAGTCCATACTGTTGGTGTCAAGGCAAAAAGGCACAAATGGATGCACAACCTTGCTCCCAATGAACCTACTGGACATCGGCAGAGGCATCCCTCGTAGAACAAGACAAAGAAGCTCTATGCCTTCCCCAGAGACAAGACTCGAGCGTTGTTCGAGTGGGCTGTTAAATTTAATAAGATCACTCTCCCAAGATCGAAGAGGCCGAATGATGTCGAGAGAAGTGATGATCTTTGCTTCTGCTCCTACCATCAAATCCTTGGATATCCTATCGAGGATTGTCAAATATTCAAGGATATCATCCAAGGCTTAATCAAAAGGGGGAGTTGCGGATGGGGGAGTACAGTGTCGATCCCCCATGCCCTCATGAAATGCCTAATCCGGGGGCATCGATCAATATGATATCTATGTATCAACAGCTGCCCGAAGAAGTACCAAAGGCTTGCAACCGGTACACCAATGAAGACTGTGCCCTAGCGCTTGAAGAAAAATAAGGAAATTGACAAGCAACGCCAACAAGGAAAGGAACAAGGCTAACACCTCGCTCGGCTCCAGAGACCCAGGTTTGTGGAGCCATATCCCGGCCCACTCCGTCCCCTATAGTTCCTATCTGGCATCAAATAGCCCCTCCCACGACTATCAGAAGGCCAGTGGATAACACAAAGAAATAAGCCCCGACATGGGTGCATGAAGAAATCAGCTCAGCCGTGGAATGGCTATCTGCTACAGACAGGCTAGGCGAGCATGAGCAGCTCAAGAGCCAACCTATGCAGCTCAAGAACTATGCCCCTCATAGACACAATGAATCTCACCGGCTAACAAAAAGGACTAAAGAAAAGGCGAGAGTGTTCAATGCACCGAGCAGCCCACTGTGGGGGCAGATGCCAGCCATAAGGGAGAGGGAAAAGAAGAATACAAAGGCTAAAATAAAATATGTTACTTTCTCATGCAACATGCTGTCAGCACCATCCAGTGTGGCTCAAGCTGCTGATGAAGGAGATGAAGAAATTTGTTTTATACCAAAGGGAGCAAATCAGGCTAAAGTTTTTGCCTCCAACCATGCTGCTAGATCCGGGAGAATATCAACACACCCGCCAGCCAGCAAGGGGGCACAATACCACGTTCCTCCTCTGCTCGGAGGCATAAAACCTAGGGAGTTCATCTCAAAGAAACTGGGTGCGTCCAGCCACAATGACGGGATTGTAGGTTCTGGAGGATGGTCATTTGGAGGGGATTGTGCGTTGGTATCTCCTCCACCTTCCGAGCTGGACCTTGGTACCTACAAAGAACAATTTCAAAGCCCCCACCCCACCTAATGTAGGGGGAAAAAGAGGAGTCATCACCATCATTATCAAAACCTTATTTTTTGTGGGGTCTGCTACATGATTCCTTTCCTGACTCTTACCAATTTACTCTATCAACCATCCTATTTAGGCCTTCACCGAGTTCTTTTACTATCCTCCACTTGAATTTGATTGCATTTTCCAAGTTCTAATTGGTATTGATCTTGGGTGCAGTGAACATATCCTGAATCATCTAAAGCATATTTTGTTCAGCTAAGCTTTGATTGGAGCCAACTTCCTGATCGCCACATATATGTTCATTCTTCCCCTTTTTAGTCCTCCCAGTCATCCATCTCATCATCCCTATCTTTGCCATAACATTTGCTGTTGATTGTTTTCCTTGGTTACCCAACACTAAGCTTCATACATCATAACTGGTTTTACAGCAGTTCTATAAACTTCTGTTTACGCTTTAAGAGTGTTTGACAATCCGAAAGGATTCAGGACACTTCCTAACTTCAGTCAACCTGCTTTAACACCTCCTCTTGGATCTCCTCATTCTTTTGGTTAATGGAACCTTAGTCTGGTTGTACTATGTATCAAAATTATTACTTCTAGCATAGTTGTCGAGGTGACAAAGGCATCCACAGATTGTCTGAGTGCCTAAGCAGCACCTCGGCATCAAGTATTATAAAGAGAGATGTGGGGTTCAGGTTACACAGACATGGCTTACACGTATTATAGTTTACGCATACAGATACCTTCCAGATATACGTATGGGAAACGAAAGCGGGAAATGTAACGCGAAACGAAAGCGAGAAACGAGGCTCAAAAATTTAGTGAGAAACGAGAAACGATATACGTATGGGAAACAAGGGGGATTTTAATCATTTTAGGAAGGTTTAGCTCTTTAAGTGTATCTCCTCTATTTCTAAAATGATTAAAATACCCTTAATTTACTAATATACCTTTCTAAATGATTAAAATGACCATAAAAATACATATGGGAAATAAGGGGATGTTTCTCATGCATTTCTCAAACGCATCGAATTCGTTTCCTGAACGTGTTTCCCAGGAAATGTGTTTCTCACTTCTCTGAGCGTTTCCTGCAACTATGATTTAAAAAATGTGGGAATGCCCTAAAGATTTCAATAGTTCACATTGCACAACCACAAGAGCACATATCCTTAGCCGTTTGCCTTGTGCTGTTTGCTTGAATGAAGGGAGCGCCACGACTGTGTCTCATGGGGAAGTTCTATTTATGTTGAGAATATTTGCTTTAGGGCCATCTCTTTTCTTTATAACTGGTGTAGGAATATTTCACACATTTCCTTTGATAATTGGAGAAGGGAGCTGAACCTGCTGTACTGGAGTTGTTTAATTTCTGTTAGATTTTGGTGAGGTAGAGGGATCTTTCCTCTCCTCCATAATGATTGTACTACTTCTGTTTATCTAATAAAAATGGTGGTACAATCCACTTTTTTTCAGAAAAAAGAAACAACAGATACATGGCAATCGTTAAAATCATGCTAACAGTAGAATGGAATAAAACAATAATGCAATCAAATTAATTAACAAACTGGAGTAAGTAAGAGAAGGATGACAATAAAATTTCAAAGAATGGACTAATCTTCCGTTCGGTTACAGTATTATAGACATGAAATTCAGGGAGAAAACCATGGGGGTTGGAAGAATCGTAGTGTGACAGATGAAGGGAGAGGTGAGGTTCCCATTTTGCATACAAACACACAGAGTTATACAGATGAAGGCCTTTTGTTTTGTTTTGTTTTTTTTTGTTGGGGGGGAGGGGTTGCATTACACCAGACACAGAGGGAGGAATTATTTTTTACTCTATATTGCTGACATGTGTGTTTTTGAGAGAGGCTCAAAAATAAAACTTGCGCAGTGTTGTTGCATTCCACGTCCGAGGGATAGGTGTTCCTTCCATGGTGGACAGTCGGTACGCCCCTTTCCTGAGCATCTCGACCACTCGACAGGGGCCTACCCAGTTAGGGGCCAGCTTACCCACTGCCTCCAGTGATCGAGAGGCTTCAGCTTTCCTCAGGATGAAATCTCCTGTCTGGAAGTGTCTATCTCAGACTCTGGCGTTGTAGTATTGAGTGAGGCACCGCTGGTATTTCGTGGCTCGGATGTTGGCGATCTCTCGGATCTCACTCACCAAATCGAGGTTCTCCAGCAGTTTCTGTTCGTTCCCCTCGGACGAGAAGTTGGTGACTCAGAGAGTGGGGTTGCTAGTCTCCAGCGGAATCATGACTTCCGTGCCATACACCAACTGGAAAGGGGTTTCACCGGTGGCCGTTCCTGGAGTAGTTCGGTGTGACCATAGTACACTTGGCAATTCTTCGAGCCAGCTTCCCTTGGCCTTGCTGAGCCTGGTTTTAATGCCTTTTAATATAGCCTTGTTGGCATTTTCGACCAGTCCATTGGCCTGAGGGTGGGCTACCGAGGTGAAGTGGTTGTGAATATTTAGGCCGACACATCTGTCTCTAAAGTAGTGAGAATCAAATTGCCGACCATTGTCGCTCACAATCACCTGGGGGATACCATAATGACAAATGATCGACTTCCACACGAAGCTCCATACGACTGACTCGGTAATCCTGGCAGTGGCTTCGGCTTCAATCCATTTTGTGAAGTAGTCGATGGCGATGATGACAAACTTCTTCTGGGCCTGAGCGGTAGGGAATGGCCCCAAGATGTCGATTCCCCACCGAGCGAAGGGATACGGCTCGGTAAGGGTGATGAGTTCTGAGCCAGGCTGGTGGACCAGGTGGTCGAAGTGTTGGCACCGGTCACATTTCTGCACGTAGGCCGAGCAATCGCGCTAAAGAGTGGGCCACTAGTACCTCTATCGAAGCAAGATCTTGGTGAGTAATCTTCCTCCTTGATACGTGCCGTAGATGCCTTTGTGAACCTCTTGGATCACTCGGTTGGCTTCGTCGGCACCGAGGCATTTGAGGAGGGGACCGGAGGAAGACCTACAGTATAGGGCGTCGCTTAGGATGACGAAGCGTCGAGCTTAGTTCTTCAATCTTCTTGCTTCCCGATGGTCGGGGGGCTCTTGGGAGTCCTAGAGCCAGGATATGTAGGGGGTCCGCCAGTCGCTTGGGGGTGCCAGGTCAATGATCATGAGCTCGGATTCAATGCTCAATCACTCTATCTCCTCAAGGAAGAACGACCGAGTACCTTCAGGTTTGAGAGAGGAGGCCAGATGAGAAAGGGCATCCGCCTGGGAGTTTTCCTCCCAAGCTATTCAGACTACCTCAAAACTCTCAAATAGTTGGGCCAGCCCTCTGACCATTTGGAGGTACTTGATCATTGGCGCTTCCTGAGCTTTGTAGTCACCGTTGACCTAGCTGGCGATCAATTGGGAGGAAAATTGTCAAAAGTCACGGATGTTGTCGGGGGCGAGGGCTCAGAACCATGCCTGAGCACCCTGGACCATGGTGGTCACGAACGCTCAGCACTTGATGGTGTTGGATGCCCCATGTAGGGTCATTAGGGCGTCGAAGCTGTCTTAGTGGTTGGCCAGGTCTCCTTGGCCATTGTATGCCTTGAAGATTGGAAGCAAGATCCTGGGGGAGATCTCGGTCTTCAAGACATGGTCGGAGAATGGGGATTGCTCCTTGTCCTCCACAGTAGAGGTCTTCTGTAGAGTGCAGAGGGTGCGCTCTTGTTCTGTGAAATGCCTCTCGAAGTCTCACAGCCGGAGGGACAACTCCGATTGTCGTTGGGCTGAGGGGCTATGGTGGTGCTCCTGTAGGCTACCCTAGCACCCCTCGGGGGCCTCGATATCTGGGAATGACTGACACGCTCTGGACTTCTCCCTCCTCGAGGTGGAGGAGGGTTCATGCTTTAGGGGAGGGGTGTGCGATGGTCCTCTTGACCGGTTGCGGATGAGCTGCCACCCCCGGAGGGTGAAACGTCCCCCGATAGTTTATAGGGAGGCATCCCCATGGGGGGGGGGCTCTCCCGAGGGAGTCGTGACTTCTCTTCCGTGGCCGCCTGGGTCCTCATTAGATCTATGAGGCTGTCGAATTTGGTGTTAAGGATTTGAAGAGCGTCTACACTCCTGGCGGGAGGTTGCCCTTCCACCGCGGGTGGGGGTAGTCTGCCGACTAGGTCGCTGGCATGAGAGGGGGTATCCCCCGTCAGATGGGAAGGTGTGCCTTCTTCCGTCACCACGGCCTTTACCTTATCGCTGGTGGTCCTCCTACTGGAGCTTCTTCGCACTATGCTGGCTCTTTGCTCGTTTCCCACAGACGGCGCTAGATGAAGAGGGGTTATCCCGCACTGTTCCTGAGCTTAGTTTGATGACCACGATTGTGAGAACTACAAGAAGGGAAACGGATTAGGGGTGCCTAGGGGTGGTTACCTAGGGAAAAACCCTCTGATGTTTAAGTCAGCAAATTAGGTAGAGCTCTGGTGCTACGGAGAAAGGTTGGAGGACGTAGGGGTGCGAGATTCCTCTCCACCAAGTGCTGAAGTGGCTCCTGCTCAGGATTAGAGTGGCTTAGTAGATTCCCAGGTTTATATAGCGACTCATGGGATGTAAGATCCCTGTGAGCCAAGGAGTTTTAGGGGGGGTTATGTCCGAGTCATGGGCTTCTGTATAACACGAGAACTCTTGATCTCCCTCATCCCCTTGATCTCCCTACTCTTAAAGGGTACATAACGGTTGCATAGATAAGCTTTCATCAGTCAGTCCGAGCATGGGGTACTGGCTCAAGGGGGTTCCGGAGCGATAGGTGCAATGCTCGGGCGGGACGTAAGGTTCCCGAAGGGGCTTTCCTGATCGATCTGACGCTCAAACTTTCAGACCCGAAGGCTACCTAGGAAGCGCTTGATCCGAGTGGGTTATTGGGCTAGAAGCTAGTGGGCCCTAGAGGGGCTGTCACTTAAAGGAGTCGGGCCTTGTTCGGTCTGGTAGGACCTCGTTGGGCTGCTCTCTCTGGGTGGTAGAATTCCCCCTCTCCACTGTGGATCAACGGTTTGTAGGGATTCATTCCCCAAAGTTGTGGATCAGCAGATTGAAGTTGTGAATCAGCAGTAAGCCACACTCGGTCTGAGTGTGGGGTGGATGTAGGCGAAAGTCGAACCACCTAAAATTTCTGGTGTATTGTGTGATTGATTGATCTCTGCTGCTTATATGTTTGATCTATTATCTACTTAGATGAATGCTTAGGATCACACATAACTTACTTGTTCACCAGATTTTGTTAGTATATCTACAACTGCGTCTATCATCTAGAAGGTATATAAAAAGGCGTGGTAGGAAAGATAGGTCACGTCTATCTGGAATCCCACCTCTTGCGTGAGGCTAGCCTCCGCCTGGTACCATAACTGGATGAGTGACATTTCATACATTGTTGCTTCTGTGATTGATTTATTTGCTAAATCTTTACATATCGTTTGAGTATCCTCCATCTGTTAGTTGAATTCATATGTACAACAGTCTTTTTCTAAATCCGCATTGTGTTTGGTTGCTGTAGATAATATTTTTGAGGGTAGATCTAATCACCCCCCCTTTAGATCTAATCGTCCATCACACCCTACATCTCTCTCCTGCTATATCTGAGAGTGAATGATCCACTGTCGCCATGCAATTACCTTCACATGCATTCCGCTGTATCTGAATACTTGAGCATCCTGAACTTATGGATAAAGTCCCTTTGTCAGGAATGAAAATATAGAACTCCTCATGCAAGGTATCCTTGGTGACTCATGCCTAAGGACCAACTATATTACTGTGACTAAAAACTCTCTTGGTTGATAGTCAGATATAATTATCATATAGAGATTCATGGTTGGATCAGTTCAATGAACCCTATTCTTGTAATGGTCACCTGAATATGTATCTTAGTGTCTGCACACTAGTAACTATAAGATTAGTCACCTGTTGTGCATATGTGGAATATGCTTAATCATATTGTTTTGATGATGTCCAACTATGACTCATTGTTGATTTATTAAAAATGATTCGACTATGCTTTAATGTGCATGATAATACTTTTGATGCCTCTCTTGTGTAAAGATCTCAAGGTTATGTGAAGATATCGTGCAATTGTGTCATGTGATATGATGCAGTGAACTAAACGGCATGAACAAGGCCAACATCAGCAATACCAGTGAAGCCAGCAAGCGTAAGCTTAATTTGCCACAGCTAAACATCAAGATCATAAAGCTATGATTTTATGCAATAAGAGTGAGCATTGAAAAACTGAATTCCATATAATGTGAGAATATGTTTCAATGTGTATGAGCATTATTCAACCCAATATCAGCAAGATTTATATGAATAAGTTTAACCACATTCCAAGCTCAAAAGCTCATGAATAATATGCATGAAAGTCCATTCAAGATTTCAAAAAGAAAACACTTGAAGAAACTAATTTTTCTCGACTAAAGATTGGGACCAATCAACCATGCATTTATCCTACAAGAATGAGTATCATGACTCCAAAATTTTACCAAGGTGATTAAAACATATATTAACCTTGAAAAGCCCATATGAAAGAAGGCTGGGTCAACTCCATTGAAGGATGAGGTTGACTCCATTGATGGATGGGTTGACTCCATTGGAGGATGGGGTCGACTCCATTGAAGAAATTTCAACCAATTGTTGATTTCAAGGAAATTAAGCCTTTACCAATTCTTCCTGATGAATAAGCATGACTTTTACTACCTGTTTTGAACAGTGGACAGCAAGATGCTTATCCCTACATTCACTTGACTCCCAAACGATGTCCAACATTAGTTTCAAACTTGCAAAGCAAGGTAATCAAAATATAAGTTCCTTAAGCATCAATGGACAATTACCACAACATATGCACACATGATTTGTCATCATTAAAACTTAAACACCAAAATCAACACGGGAAGCCAACAAATTTCTATATTTATTCTAGATTCTGATGCATCTCTAGAGCACTAATTCACCCTTCCGAGCCCCATGGCTCATAGGTAGCAGACCAGGATTCGGGTTGCACCAATTTCTTTTCGGTACTCAGATTCTGGGTCGTGTAGAGCGTCCTCTCAAGCACCAAGTGCCGAGCGCCCACACTATTTGGGAGTGAGGGGCTAATGAGGAGGGGAAAGTTCACCAGCCCAGTATGACCCATCTTGGTGGCCCACCATCAAGGCCCAACTCTCTAAGCTCACCTCCAGTAGTCCTAGTCTAGCACCCGACCAGCTGTAACCTGCAACGGTGCAGGATCAAGTCTAGAAGTTGTACCCGCATGCACCTCCACCTTCTAGCAGCAACAGTGCACTTCTCCGGTGGGCCTTGTCACATTAATGACGAAAGCAGCACTAGTCTGGCTAAAGGGGAGGGGAGGATGTTGTCCATGCCATTTCTCCCTAACAAAGCAACCCCCACGCCTCTAGTGAGCCCTATAGCATTAATGGCAGAGCTACTTCCTCCGACGAGCTACCTCACTAGGTAGCAGGCAGGATGACTCACGTCTCCACAGTCACGATAACCCAATGAAGGCAAAAGTCAACCCCAAGGCAAAGATAAAAATAGCACCCTGGCCCGATGAACAAGAAGGTAACAAAGTTCAACCCCTCAACCTCTATCCCTCTCTCACTCTGGTCTCTCATCCTCTCTTCTCCTGAGTGCTCACCATCGTCTCACCCGTTGCCTAAATGTTGACCATTGGAGGGTTGTCCCATGGGGTATCTCCCTGCTCCTTCTAAACATTATTTGTGCCTATAGATCCATCTCCAGCAATATCTCCCTCTTTCCTCATTAAACAAATCTTTAGAGGTGTAGTTCGTGATTGAGGTGATGAATCTCGACCTCTATATGGTGTTTATTTGTATGGCAGATTTATTTCTTTTTCAGTTTAATAGAATGTTTGGTTGCTTTTCTTTATCTTTTTCTCTCAAATTAAAAAATAAAAGTAAAAATAAAAACCTTACTTTGACACGTTTGATAACAATTTCCCTATTTGTTAATATTTTATTCTAGCCAACAGAGAAGACTTTCTGGAGAGATTTTTCCACTTGTTCTCTATATATATACTTGAAGCTTCTATTGAAGAAGCTGCTGAAGCTGCTGTCTAAAAAGAAGAATCTGAGTGATCCTTCAAGACAGAATCTGTGAATGAATTAGAAAGAAAGGGAGCAGCCCAGTCCTAGTACGAATCTGGCTAGTGCTGATACAAAGAAACAAGGAGATCAGCCTTGAGAGAGAGCAGCCCTGCAGTCCATCGTTGCTTGAAAAGATAGATCAGTGGATCTGAACTTGCAGTTGCAGCCACCAACTTCCAGATCTCTATCTGAAGATTCAGTTGGTGTTTGTTCTTCTTGTTTGTGTTTTTTTTCCCACTACACTTGCAGTTTATTCTCCTTTCGTTTGTTTTTCTCTTCCTTTGTCCTCAAGAGGAGCTTGCTCCTCGGGTGTGTGTGTGGGGCGTCGTCCCCGTGTGGTGCTGCATTTGTAGCGTGTGTGGAAGAACCGCCCCTAACGGTTTATGTGTAGGAAGATTGACAGAAGGTTTCTATTCTGTGGTCTGGGCCGTTGTCCCCTTGTGAAGCTGCGTTTGCAGAGTGTGGTAAAGCCTCACTAGGTTTGGTGAGGGGTGGACGTAGGTTGCGGGTAGCAACCGAACCACCTTAAAAATCCCTGTGTAGTGGGTTGTTTGTGTGTGATTGCTCATTATCCTCTTCCCCCCATTTACAGGTTCGTATGCTAGCACTCTCGCATGCAATTTTAGTTATTTTCCACCGCACACTTTATCACTCTATTCACATACGCCCTAGGTGCTTGCTGAGCAGCCATCTTCCTGTGCCCTGATCTGATTGTGTGGGTGCATTGCCACCACAAGTCTGCTATGATGACGCACCACCTTATTGAACCACAAACCTTTGTGAGTGCACTGATCTTAGCAGTCTGAGCGCGGTCCTTCACTCCTGCTCTTGAATCACTCTTGCTTAATCTGATGTGCCTTATGCTTATGTGATTATTTGCATTACTGTAGTGATTTGTACGTTAATAAGCTATGTTTTAAGTTGGGCATAATTTGTCAACGAATCTATTACTTCTAGATCCGGTTGTACCTATCGGACCTAACAATTGGTATTAGAGCCAAGCTCTGTCATTCACAGATCCCATGATCTACAGAGAAAGATCCCAGTGCATTTAATCAAACGGTTTCATCTGCTACGCATGCTTCGATGGTCTCTCCACCCATTTATAATGGTTGAGAATTTTCTACATGGGTAGGAAGAATGTTTATAAATGTTAATTCCATAGATGCACAATCGTGGACTCTCATATACAATGGTCCTCATGAGCTACCTTCAAATTTAGTTGAATGGACAGTTGATCACGAGACCAAACATTGTGATAACCTTGCTGCATTTAATCTGATAAAAGCTGCAGTTGATGTCAGGTTACTCCATCATGTGTCCACCTGCAGCATGGCCAAGCAAGTTCTGGATAGGCTGGTGAATACCCATGAAGGGAAAGAACAAGAGCGTGAATGTTTCATGGGTGACAGTCCGGAGCAGTCATGTGACCCGTCCTCATCACAAGTAAGCTCTGACTCCGAGGACTTTACTTTTGAAGAACTTATGGAGGCCTATGATGAGTTGGTTAAGGAATACAAGAAAGTGAAATCTGAAAATAAAAAATTGAAAAAGGATCTTAAGAGAAATAGTAAGAATGAGAGCTCATTTTGTGAAAACTGTTTTGCCTTTGAGGAGCTCAATGACACTCTTATGACTGACATGGATGTGCATAAAGAAAGCATTGCCTGCTTAAGAGATGGCCTGTTACTCTGATAGGGACTATGGAACATGTTGCAGAATTAAAAATTCGATTATGCACAGAACTATGCAATGGATATTGATTTTAAATATTCCTTTTAAGAGAAAACAAAATGTTTGCAATTGCCCATCCATTTGAGGGGGGGGGGAGGGAGTGAAGATGATGTGCAGCTGTACAGGTGCAGTATGAGTTGACTTGATCATGTGAGAACCATAAAGATCAGATCAGCAATAAAATTCTAAAATTTCTTACTTTTGCCTACTTGTAGGAAAGAGATGTCCCATGTTATAAGGCGTACTTGGTACAGAGTGACTGTCACTGTTATTGCCTTAGCCATAGCTTAAGTGCGGTCTCCTCTGGATGCTTTTCTCTTCTCGAAGTTCTATATTCCTGCTTGCATATCCAGGGCATGCACGGAACATGCTTTATCACTTTCATTTGATCTCCTGCTTATTTCTTAAGGTTGTTCCAGGCCATTTATCATGCTCTTTTCTGGCGCAGCATTAAAAGCCTAAAATTTATCGGTCCAGCTGTTCACATTTCACTATTGTGGTGTTGCATTTGCAGAATTGTACTCTCCACTTCAAATCAATGGGGCGCAATGGTTACAAAACTTAACGTTCCTGCTGATTGGAAAGGTCTGTTTCCCTCTCAATCCTTGCACGCAGTTAATGCTCTATCATGATTATGTTGGCTGATCATCTGTCTCTCATGCAGAGTGGCAGATTTACTTGCTGCTCTTGGGACTCTTCCTGGCATCACTTCTTGTGTTCTACATTATCTATGAGAACTCTGACTCATTTTGGAACTTCCCTCTTGGAGGAGATCAACCTGCAAGACCATCCTTGCTGAAAGCATTTGCCAGTGATTCCCAGGCCATAGATGACCAGGGTGTATGGTGACTATATATAAATGGGCCATCATTGATCTCGGTAACTTTCTCATGAGGAAGATAATCGCCATGGCACTGTCATTGATGGAAGACTTCTACACCTTAATCAACAGTCTTGGGCATGCGATGCATCGGCAATATGCAGGCAATTTTATTTATGGGACTGCCTCTCCAGGCGGTTAGTCATTGGAAATGTTTACCTGATCTTCCATTTCCGGCGAATACGTCCATGGATCATGCATCCATTTTATAGTGGCTGGAGGTCTCTGTTCTAGCATTCTTTGAGATTTATCAATAAAGCTGGGAATGTGATGCTCTCAAATGCTGGTTTTGTTATAAACATGTATCGTATGTTGCTTCCCATTGTTTGTTGTAATCCTTGCAGATCTGTTGTACATGGATGTTATGGTGGTATGAATCAGCCAATCAGCTGTAGTACCGATCTTCTGAGTTCAGATTCCCTGCACTCCAGTTGCAGCTTAGTATGTGAGAAATTTGTTGTGTAGATGAGAAATTGCTCCACTTCAAACTATGAACAAGACAAGCAGAGATTACCTTTTCATTCATGAATCTACTTCATGAATAGTTTCATGCATTTAGTGGGCGAATTTTGCTATTGTTTCTCACCCTATTTGATGTCTTTTATATATTCCCATGTTAACACTGTCGTCTGTTTTAACGTTTTGGGGGGTCCAATCTTTAATTCAAGAAAGATAGTGGTTGGATGGGAGGTGAAAATACACATCTTCAGGTGTGCATGGCATTCATTTTATAACGATAAAAACGATTCTTTCCTAAAGAATCATAGCAGTACTTAAAAACTGCGAGGAACATGTACACAGAAAATCTAGAATCTGCCCACGCAAAGGATTAAGGGCACGTTTGGGAAGAAACCCAATGGAGATTTTAATCATCGGAGTTTTTATTCTCCCGCTTCTTACCCTTGATACGATCTGAGCCGTCCATATCACTTCTTCTTCTCACACCCCGTCTCCCTTCCCCCTAGGGTTTCATAAAGCAGAAGACAGCCGCCGAGAGGGCGAAGAGGCGGCGGGGGGAGGGCGACGACAGTGCCGGGTCGTGTCGGCGTAGCGAACCCAGGTGAGGTCTCCGGCGCAGTTGATCTCTGCTTGCCCCATCTCCTTCGTTCCCCTTCCGTTAACCTCTTTGTCATTTGTTATCTTCTACTTCTGTTGAGGCTTTCTATGGGTTTGCGGTCTTGCCCAGGTAAGGAATCATGGTGAAGCACAACAACGTAGTGCCCAATGCCCACTTCAAGAAGCACTGGCAGAACTATGTCAAGACCTGGTTCAACCAGCCGGCCAGGAAGACCCGAAGACGCATTGGTAGGGCTGCTGCTCCTTAATCTGCTGGTTCTGTTTGGTTTGGTTGTGTTTTTCTTCTCTTGTTGCTTCATTTCCTATTTTGTTGATGGCAACTTCTTGTTGCTGCTGCAGCTAGACAGAAGAAGGCTGTGAAGATCTTCCCACGCCCGACGGCTGGACCGCTACGCCCGATTGTTCAATGCCAGACTCTCAAGTACAACATGAAGCCCAGGGCAGGGAGGGGTTTTTCCCTTGAGGAGCTCAAGGTAGAGGAGTTTTCTTGTGATTTCCTCCATATACGGCTTCATGTTGGTTGTTTCATATAAAGTCTTCTCCTTTGCTCGCTTATGTGTCCTGGAAACAACAGAATGATGGAACCAAGCCACGCATTTGTTCCATAAACTCAGTGTTTCTCCTTCCGTTAAAAGGAGCATGTTCTTTCTTTTGTTCTGAACCCCAAGTTCCAGTCTTTATAATCCATTTGGTTTTTTCTTTCCCTCAATGCTTGCTGCGGTCTTTTCAGGCAGCGGGAATCCCCAAGAAGCTTGCCCCAACGATCGGTATTGCGGTAGATCACCGCCGCAAGAACCGTTCCTTGGAGGGTCTGCAGGCTAACGTCCAGAGGCTCAAGACTTACAAGGCCAAGCTGGTGATCTTTCCAAGGCGTGCTCGCAAATTTAAGGTAAACATCCTCTGCTACTGGATGGAGTATCGATTCCTCTCCGGAGTCTGTTGGTATTAAAATGTTAAAAATGTGAACTTGTGCCACCTGATTCTTGAGTTCTATACTGATATGTTCCCCCAAGTTTATACACATTTTCATCAAATGCGAACTTGTGATTGAAGAGATCAATGTAGCCTGCTCCGAGCACGTATTGATGCTTCCGCTGATTGGAACTAATATCTGTTATTTCTGTCTGCTCCAGGCCGGTGATTCTGCTCCAGAGGAACTTGCAACCGTGTCTCAGGTCCAAGGTGAGTACTTGCCTATTGCAAGGGAGAAGCCTTCTGTGGAGCTTGTGAAGGTCACGGACGAGATGAAGTCGTTCAATGCTTACGCCAAGATCCGTGTGGAGCGGATGAACCAGCGCCAGGTTGGCACGAGGATGAAGAAGGCTGCGGAGGCAGAGAAGGAAGAGAAGAAGTAGATGAACACAAGTTTTGCTTTCTGGTCGTTGTTGGTGGATTCCGTGCTTTCTTGGTTACCTATAGTCGTCACTACTCATCAGTTGAGTTTGTTTTTTTTTGTTTTTACTTTTTGTTTCTCCCTGATGCTTTATTGCGCTAAGTACTTGAGCTGAACCTATCTATCAAGGATTCAGTGCATTCCGGTGATGCCTTTAAATTTCCTGATCTATATATAGGATGTTTAATCAGATTCAGTTTGGTTATTTCCAAGAGTTCTGAGAAGTCTTACACAACTTATGAGTGGAAAGAGGAGCAGGAGTTTGTGATCAAAGGAACAGAGTATGGCCTTTTACGTTCATTCGTACAGGTAGTGCTAGACACACCTGAAACACGTAAAGTAATCTTAGGATTAGAGGTTGAGAAAATCCTTTCAGGTATCTTTGAGAAAGGGATTAAGGATGGAACAATCTTCCCACAGAAAAAATCGGCAATTGAAATGCCAGCTCCTCGACCTTTAGTATCTCCCACAGGAGAACCACTGAGTTCAGAATCAGAATAAAACTTCAGTTTTGTTTGCCCCGGATTGATGTAACAGTTGATTTGGGGTTTTTTATGTTCACTCATATAGTAAAAATTAGAATATGATAAGACAAATAAAAAGCCGAGAATTACTCTCGACTCTTAGCTTCTTTCAATAAAGCTTTATATTTCTCATGAGGGAAGCCATTATGAATAAGTTGGTGATCTTCAATACACACGATAATAATATTCCAACTAACATGCCTTAAAGCTTTATGTTCAGCTTTTTCTAATAGGTGGTGCATATATATCGAGGCTAATTCATTTCCTAAATATTTCCCACATAATTGACACCTATGTTCTCTCTCTCTCCAAATTTGCTCATAAAAGGCTTTATCAGCCTCATACAGCTCCTTATCAAAAGTTTTGGACTTACTTCTTAGCTTGCCTTTTTTTAAGGACTTTTTAGCCCCTTTTAAGCCTTTGCTTGAAATCTGCCCACCATTAACACGAGAAGAGGCAGCTTTAAGCCCCCCCTTATTGTTTAACCCTTCACCCCATTTCATATCTTACCCCCATGTTTAAGGCGGTACCGATACTCTTTTTCTCTCCTAAAGATAGGAAGGTTTATATTACCTGTATCCTCACAATAAACAATAATAGCATCTAAGTGAGAGTCCTCAATATCCTTGAGTTTAATCCATATTGGATTAGGCAACTTATTCATATCCGAATCATAATTCTGACCCCACTCAAACTTTTCACGGATTTTCTCAATAGGGTCAAAAGAATAAAGCTCATTAATAACCTCATCCCCATTAACTGAAGCCCTATAATACCCTTGAAATCCATCTAAAATATAGGTTTGAAATGTTACATTATCCCAATGTTCCTTATAATCATGCCTATGCCTACAAACAAGCACAGTACCATCTGGAGTAACAAGCTCTCTATAAATTAGAGTTCCTCTATCTTTTGGCATTTTAGGTTCTGGTTTCCCAAATGAAAAAGGGTCTTGAAACCAAGATTCATAACCACGAGGCACAGTAAGTTTCTTTTCTTCTCCCCTATTATCTCCATCACCTTTAATAACACCATTCTTTTTTCGGGCTGTGAGTTTATCCACATTCATATCTAATATTTCTTGAAGTGTGTATCCAATATCATCACCTAATGCCACCACATAAAACAACACATCTCCAATCTCCTTAGCTAATTCTTTCTTATCAAGCTCTTTATCCCCCCTCAACCATTTCTTTATCTTCTCAGCACATTCTCCAGCTTCCCCACTTAATCCCAATGCAGGATAAGTAATCTTATGTGCATCCGGATAAATCTTCATGTCCTTTACAAAATCGTTATATCCTTTTAAGTCCATTATCTCAATTGTTTTAATACTTTATTAGCATATTCAGGAAGCTTCTTCTCTAAATCAATCTCTCTTTTAACTCCACCTATAATTAACATACTCTCTTTAAAATAAGCAATAGCCTTCTCTCCATATTCTGTGGGAAGATCTGTACCCAACTCCTTACTCACACCATCTATTGTAGCCTTAATAAGAGCACACTCTTCATAATCTTCAAGGTAGGTGTTCTCAAGTTCAAGCCCAATCTAATAAATACCAGAGCATGTGCATGCATATAGGTCTTATAGTATGGATTGAGTAGGTTTCTGTGACGTTTTCTAGGTTCCAGTGAAAAGGCACCCCCATATAGGGCGCTATTCAATTGCACGACCATGTAAACAGCCGTTATCCTGTTGATTATTTAATAAATACACATGTTCAAAATTTAATAACTATAAACCATGACATCTAATCTAATGCATGAGTATACTGCTAGATTTCTGCTATTTTTCTCTTCCTGTCCATATACTTATTCCTAAAAATTTCTTTTTATTGAGAAAGTGGCACTATTTACGTACACTTTTCATCAGTTTGAACAACGACTGATGTCCTGCCACCCTTTGAATACGGCACCCATGACATGGGCGCTATTTCCCTAAAACTAGAGTCTTGTCTAGGGTGCCATTCACCTTGGACCTATATTTCTCAAGATAGTAATGTATTAACATGTGAAGTAAATTCTAAGTTTAAATGATTACGTAATTGAGTTGAAATCCAGAATCTGTATGCTTTAAATACCAAACTGGATTTAAAGAAATAGTGACTCTGATGCAGGCACCATTTTTCCTGCTTCCTGATTTCCGTTGTTTCTCTGTAACCTCTTTTTAGTGGGTTTATATATTGGCACTATGTTCCAGTCCATGAGTATAGTCCTATGTTTCTCGACATTTTATCAATTACCCCACTATTTCTCGGTGACAGATGAGCCCCCCACGGGATATTTCTTCCTTCGGACTGATAAATTTATCATAGAGGCCTTCGTAAGTCTACGCGAAGCCTTGGATTCCCTCAAAGTCACCAAGCAGGTTGTACCTTTAGAACCCATGACACTTTATGATTGCCATATCACTCTAAAGAAACATGGTATACTGGCCCTCATGTTGTGCTACTTGGGTACCGTGAGAATATCTTTTGAGTTAATGGAATGAGAAACAATGCCATTACTATCACTTAAGATTTATGTGCCTCTCTAAAGACACAAATTCTTTCTGCCTTGTTATGTACAAGAACGAGCGACCATATGTATATGAGAGCTTATCCTTGATATCATGGCACCTTCTAGGGAGCCGATTCCACACAGTTTTCAACGTGTATCGCGATTGTACTATTTTTGTCATAGTACGTCCCTTCGTAACAAGTTCTATCGTTGAGTTTTTATTCCACAAAATCTACCTTAAGATTCCTACTAAGTTCATTCCTTTGGAATTCTACATTGGCTATAACTATCGTGGATGTCAAAAATAAATGATCCAGTGCCTACGCATATAGGGCCCGATCTGGTCCTGGGAGGAGCACCCGAAAGTACCCGTGCCTATGGGAGCCATTATTGATCATGGTATGGCATTGCACTGAAGTACTCGTCATTCTAGATATAAGACATTCCACTCCCTCTCTCTCATGACATTACATTTTATTGCTTGCGTGCATGACTCGTCGTGGTACTTGCTAGAACTCTAAAGTAGCCAATATCTCATGCTTGTTATTCTCCTTAACTCTTACTTGTCCATTTTACTAGAAATTTCATATCCTGGTTTACTTGATATACTTTCATATTATTTTGCGATCATTCATGTAAAATAGTCTGGCATTCATGTAACATGTAAGTACTTAAAGCTAGCTTATTCTTGAAATATAATTCCTCCTGAGCTTTCGCTCACCCAGTTTTATTCCAATATTTTTCAGGTAATCAAGTGGCTAGCAAGACCGAGACTCACACGGGAGGGACAAGTGTGCAGGCGAGCTTTGGAAAATAGTGAACCCGAGTCTTTTACCGCAGTGGCGGGATAGAATCCGAATAACGGTCGAGGCATTGCCCCTTTTATGCATAATATTTTTTGGGCCGGGCTTCCTCTTGTTGGGCAGAGCACGTGTACCCGTTCCTCAAGAGGACTTACGGTGAACAATCCTTCGTGGGCCTACTGTTATTGGGCCATTCTTGGGTCAAACCAGATTTACCCTCCTCACTTCCCCCCTACTCTCAGTCGTCTAGCACTCTGTAGGAGGGTGAGAGTCGATCAGGAGAGGGTTTTCTTGCAGCGCAAGGCCTGAGGTTAGACTCCTCGTATCGTGGGTGTTGGAAGCTTCGGGACCGGCTTGACGCGCAAGGCACTTTTGATGGTGACAGAAGCCACGCTGGTAATTATGACTCGCGTCTTGTCGTGTTCTGGGAGTGCGGGCCTCGAACGGTTGCCTGACGCTGTGACAGGCACCTTTTCGCCTGCCTCGCGAAAGGTGACGCCGACCCGTCGTGGGTGGTTATAAGGCTGACTACGTAGTCTCCCCGCAGTCTCCATCTGTGTTTTGCCGGTTGTCATGCTCGTCATAGGCGTCTTCCTCCCCTGCCTGGTGAGGATTCTTTCTTCTCGTTCGTCTCCCATCTTCCATAGTCATGCCTCCACATAGGAGAGGCCCCCAAGTAAGTTCTTCTTCTTCCAAAGAAGCGCCTCGTGGTCGAGGTGGTGTGCCGAGCACTTCTTGTGCCGGCACTAGTCGACCCAGTTCTCCACCGCTAGTAGCATATATGGTGATTCATGGACTGCGGGGAGCCTTCCAGATTCTCCCCGAGTGCAACATCATCTTCCCATCCATGGGTGATTATATCATGAGTTTCCCTTCTGGTGGGATCATGGTCCCGGTGGCCTCCTTCCAAGCGAGCTTCCAACTTCCGGTTCATCCGTTCATCGCGTCTGTCCTCCATTACAATGGATGGCATCCTGGGGAAGTAGCCCCCAATTCTTATACCATCCTCTGTGGATTCGTCTATTCATGTCATAGAGCGTCGGTGGAGCGAAGCGTCGATCTGTTCTGGCACTTCTTTCTTCTACAGAGTTGCCCGACCGATACCTATTTTGCCTATTTCAAGGATCGCACCCATCAGCATTTTATCTGAGTCTCTCGTACCGCGTCTAACCGTAAGGGTTGGTCGGAGCGGTATGTGTTTATTATTAAGTCCAAAGACTGCGAGGCCTCTGATAGTTGGATGCACAAAGGCGCTCATCCCACCTAGCGTGACATGAAGCCCTCCCTCAGGGTTGAGCACCGCCAGAAGTTGAACGTCGTTCTCTGGTATCCCATTGTTGAGGCAGACTTCGCTCTGACTTCGGTGCTGCTCCGGGAGCTGGGGTTGAGTCCTCCGTTACCACATGGTATTAGTTTTATTTCTCCATTAGGTTGCTCTGGTTGCGAGTGGTGTTTGACCAATTTTGTTCTTCTTTCAGGGGTGCCTGAAGTCCAGGGTTGGACCTAAGAGATCGTCAAGCTGTCGCGGCTTTCTCCTCGCCCCGTGGATCACATCGCGTCGGGGACCGATCAGGTGTCTTTCGTTGCCCCCTAGGCAGAGGTTGCATTTGCTCCAGGGAGGCTGCAGTACCTGGTCCCAATCGATGTCTGTCTGGTGCATTCGCCAGTGGCATCTGCGGTGAGTCGAGGACCTAGTCCTCAGAGGGGCTCCCCTGAAGGGATCGCTAGTACAGCTAGTGAGGAATTCACAATGGCTAGTGGTAGTCGCGCCCCCCTGACCGATGATGAGCCAGCGGCGCTGAACACCCAGCGTCAGCCGAGGAAAAGAGTGAGGACTTCCACCCCTACTCAGAGTCATATCTAGCCCCCTCCGCCATCTGAGCCGCCTTCTTCTGAGGCTCCGCTGCCATCGTTGGCTAGGGAGTCGGTGGTCGTTGCCTCTGCATCAGTCCCCACGGCATGGGGGCAAGACAAGGGCAAGGCTCCAGCGACTGATGACGCCAATGTTGCTTCTCTGCTGGGATCTCCTCAGCGTGGTCAATCCTCACTGCTCGGGGACTTGACATCTGGGCTAGACGGGATCGCCACGATCATCGATCTCATGGGGAGGAGTGTGCAATGGTACGAGCATACGAGTGAGTTTGATCCTTGGGCTGAGAATGAGCTGACGGTGGTGGCTTCGAGAAGTGCATGTTTGATCGTCAGTGCCTTTGGCTTGTGGAGGCATCGTTTCTAGGGTCTCGCTCGGCTACTGGAGTCCAGCCAGGATCTTTAGGTGGGGCTTGAGGAGCGCCTAAAGGGGTCCAAGGAGGCCTACGCCGAGCTCTACAAGTAGCCTGTCCAGCAAGGACTAGCCCCCGCTGGGATGGAACGTGACCGGGACTCCTTCCAGGAGGGAGCTGACGTAGCCGAGGAGTGAGCGGCCAAGCTGGGGGCGGAGGTCTGAGCCATGGAGACCCGTGCTTGGGATGCCGAGGCAGAGATCGACTGTGGGCGAGGAAGCGGTGGAGTGCTTCCGCTCCTCTTCGGCCTACCGAGACAAGCTGACCACGGTGGCCTTGGAGTTTTACGGGCCGACACGCGATCGTGGCTTCTGGGAGGGCTGGAGCGCCGCTGTTAAGCCACGACAGAGAAGCTCAGTTCCCTGGTTATGCCTCTCCTTCCTCCCTCGACACCTTATGGCCTGGAGGCTGACAATGGTGAGGGGGAGCCTGACGTCGAGGGGGCTGGCGCCGAGGAGTCGGCGCTGGGGCTGAGCGCAAATGAGCGAGCACCCGTGGATGCCTTGGCGGCGGGGGGCCAAGTAGTGGACTTGGACGAGAACTCGCCTTCTGCCGGAGCCGTTGCCGCACGTGAGCCCGGTGAGACTGCGACATGTGATGATGTAACCAGGGTGAACCCTTAGAAGGGTACCCTTACTTGCCTCTCTTCATGTTTCCTTCTGCTTCTGCCTAGGTGGCAATCTTCCTTTTGTAAGCTCTTTTATTTCGGAATAGAAAACTTTCCTTTATTTTACAAATCTCGAAACCTCTTCCATGTATTTCCCCCCTTTTTGAACGGCTGTGAGATCCTCTGGGGATACGAAGCGGCGCCTACGAGGGGGATTCTGAAAGGGCGCGACTTTCGGGGATCTGCCGCTTCGGTTTCTAGGGATTTACTTGAGGTTGTAGGAGTCCTCATACTTCTGGGCACTTCGCTTCCCTTATAAATAGTGGCCTTCGTGATACCCTTACAGCCATCTTCAAACTAGTGAGATTTGAGGGGAGCTTTCTTGTAGGATGTCACCGGGAGAGTCTGGTACTTCATCAAATGAAGACGCTTCGCAAGTCCCTCGTCGACCCCTAATCCTCTGGAGGGAGCCTCCACCAGCTCCTTGTTGGCCGTGGCCGGAACTAGGGGTGAATGGTCCTGTTTTCAAAGAATATCGGAACAGGTACTTCGATGGCTGGCATGAGGCCTTGGATAAGGTCAACCACTTATACATCGGTAGGGGGGTCCTGCTCCTAGAGCCAGATAGGTTCCATCCCTAAGGGGATGAGGAATCTCCCGGTATTGCTTCCCTCTGACTTTGACTGAATCTGCTCTTTTCTTTATCCTTATGACATGTGGTCGTTTGTCGCTAGCCTTTCCCTGGGTTGCAGGTGTGTGATGAGATATTTCCCATTGCTGGAGCATCTTCCTTCTAGAGGGAAGGGGCATATGAAGGCACGGGAGTTGTTTTCCCTTCTTCCACTCTTCAGGCACGACCAACTGACTGGCTGATCTTCATAATGAGCGGGCCTTGTTGCTCCCGGACTGTCCCGGTGACCAAGGGTGGGAGGACTACCTTTTCCTGGTGCAGGCCTCTTCAAGAGAGGATCTTCCCCTCTTCTCTGGAATAGGTGGCCCCTACAATTGGTCCACTTCCTTAGGCCAACATGGATGCTAGGTGTCCCCTCATCTGTTGGCAGATCTCCGAACGATGGCGGTGCCCAAGTGACAAGGGGCCAACACTGCATGTTGCCGCATTCGGGCATATTCTTCTCTTTCTTGTATACTTTATGTTGCTCGTGTGCGAGTAACTTGCCAATTTTTTGGCAGCTTAACTAAAGAAATAAGATTCTTTAACTTGAGTTGACGTTCATTGGGTACCTTTCATCGGATGGCTCCTGCATGTCTCAGGGTGGCTTTCCGCGTGTATGCTTCACAGTATCTGCGTCATTCATTTGCTTGCTACCATCATTTTTAATGGGAGCGGCACTCGCCTTTAGAGAACCCTTGGGTTATCTTCTCATTTTTAAGGGGAGTGGTGCTCGCCTTTAGGGAACCCTTAGGTTACCTTCTCATTTTCAAGGGGAGCGGTGCTCACCTCTAGGGAACCCTTACACTCGAGGGTCGCGGCCTTGGTGGACTCGTTCCCGGACGGTGTGAGGTGCTCGCCCGGGTACGGGATGACACCTGCACCGACGCCGAGGATCTTCGCGTGGACTGCGTGGCCGAGGTCGAACGCGTGCGAGGTGCGACGGTTCTGCTGCACCCACTGGTAGTTCTTGGGTGACCCGCCGAACCTGGGGAGCAGTGCACGTGCCCCGGTGCTACTCAGTGACGGGAGGGCGTGGTAGTCGGCCTCGGGGTAGTCGTAGTGGATGCCGTTCATGCGGTCCTCCGCAGTAGCTGGTTGCGTTCGTTCGCGGACAGGCCACCCCAGACGCCGAACCGTTCACCGTTCGTCAACGCGAACTCGAGACACTGGGCGCGGACGGGGCATTGGTCGCAGATGCGTTTCGCGTCGCGCGGCGATGCGCCCTTCTCTGGGAAGAACGCCTCCGGGTCGGTTTGGGTGCAGAGTGCAAGGTCCATCCAGGGTTGATATTCGGGGGCTACCCGACGTGGGCCAGTCATGCCGCCACCTTCCCGAGTGGTGTCACCGTCAACACCAGGTGCGCCTTCGACCCCATCCGGATCTCGGGCATCCGTTTCACCATCAAGTCGGGGGTGTCATCCGACACAACCCCCGCATCGACCAGACCGTCGCACATCGCTTTCATCGTGGGGACGATGTTGTCCGCGTCTCTCCTGCGCCGATCCGTGACCACCCAAACCAGCGAGACTTCACACCGGCCCAGGTATGGGATGCGGCGGGCAAGGAACCGGGCCGACGTGCGGACGCCCGCTGTCCGGTCGGCGCGTTCCCGCCAATGCAGGCGCTGGTTTGCGGTCAACGGGGGGCGGGCGTAGTCGAACACCAACTCGTAGGCGTCCGGCCCGCCCCCATCGCTGTCGTGGTAGTCGGGGAACATCAGACCTCGACGACCTTCCCGCCCCGCAGCGTGTACCAGGTGTCCGCCTTGACCTTCTTCCCGTCCACGACGACACCAGCCGCCGCGACGATGTTCCAGTCCGCGTCCCGCTCGACGAGGAGCAGTGCGGTGCCGAGTGCGCCGCGGGCTTTCCCGTCGCGTCCTGTTGCGGTTGCGGCGGACTTTGCCCCGGAGGCGGTCGCAGCACCGTAGCGCCCGGAAGCCGTCGCAGCACCGTAGCGCCCGGAAGCCGTCGCAGCACCGGAGTACCCGGAAGCCGTCGCAGCACCGGAGTCCCCGGAAGCCGTCGCAGCACCGTAGTACCCGGAAGCCGTCGCAGCACCGTAGCGCCCGGAAGCCGTCGCAGCACCGTTCTCAACATCCGCCGAGACAGCCGCGTTCGCCTTCTTCGACGTAGCACCCGCGACAGGCTTCGCGTTCGACATCACGAAATCGACCTGAGCCTTGATGAGTCCAGTCAGGTCGAGCTTCGCGCCGATCGTGATCTGACGGGCGGCAACCTTCGTGTCGTCTCCCTTGGGTCCGACGTGATCGACTACCTCAACCTCGTGGTAGACGGAGGTTGCGGGCGGGTAGTAGCGGAGAACGTCGATGGGGGCGAGGGTTGCGTGGAATCCGCGTTTGCAGAGTTCCGGGTCACCGTCGATGGTGAACGTTTCCCCTTCAACGAATTGGTATCCGCGGCAGGTGAGGTCGGGGTTGAAGCCTTTGTATGCCTTCGTCATTGACGTGGCCTTCCTTAGTGGGCGGGTGTGTACCCGCAGAGGTGAAAGCGGAAGATGACAATGCCGAGCGAGTCGCGCCCGTCGACGAACTCCATGCCGAGATCGCTCATGACCCGGAACCCCCAGGTTCTTGGCCGCTCATAGCGGGTCTTCCCTCCACCGGAGTACTTTCGCCTTTTCACCCGACTGCTGGCGTTGAAGTCAGGCCCTTGCTAGCTTCCTTTTGTTTCCTGTAAATGAATCCATTTCTGGCAAAGTGCAGGTAGCCGTCTCCGGTGGGTGCATGCAGGAAAAGGTAAAGACCCTCGGTCGGAGCATGGTGAAACTGTGGAAACATTCAAAGGGCCTTCTGTCTCACTGAAAAGACACTGCTGTGAGTTGGGAAATTCCAGTCCCAGTGGACAGGCTGGTCTACAGGTTCAGCTGATGCTGGGTTTGGAGGGGATTTTTCAGAAGACATAGTTGCAGGGGCAACTAGTACCCGATGGTCCAATCCTAATGGAGAGTGGAGATGCCAGTCTTCAGGTACAACTGGTGCTGGGTTTTGAGGGGATTCTTCAGAGGACACAGATGCAGGGGCAGATGGAATCTGATGGTAATGGCTCGTTGGTGCCTTGGGTTGGGAACAACCAGTGGCTGTTCTCTTCACATCAAATTCAGCAGGATAAACCATTAGCTGTAATGAGTCCGTCATCTGAGGTACAGTGGTCTGATGAGTTGAACAAATATTTAGGCTTCTTGGTTGGTCTGTCTTTTGATGGGAAGGAAGAATACGTTAGGAAGGCTCTCAGTAGAATCAGAAGAGACTTAAATTTACAGTTGAGGTTGAAGGAAGGGATTGGGTGGTGGGCAGAAGATTGATAGGAGGGAGCTTGTCTATCTGCAATCAAATGAGAAGACTGAAGGGCTAAGACCAAAGAAATACAAGAGTTGTGGAGGGAAGAAATTGATGCAGTGGATCTTGTCACTTGGAATTCAAGGGGTCTTAATGGGGAAGACAAAAGCAGGGAAGTCAGATCAATGGTGCCTAAAGTTAAAATTGATTTACTCTGCATTCAGGAGACAAAGTTGGAAACAATAGAACTGGAAGATATAAGGAGGCTAGGTGGATCCAAGCTTAAGGATGGTGCTATAAACCTGCTGATGGAGCGAAAGGAGGGATCTTGATGCTTTGGGACCAAAATGTCATGGAAAGCTGTACTGAATCAATCAGCCAATTCAGCATTTCCATTAGGTTCAGACTGATGAAAGATAGCTTCTCTTGGTGGTTCACAAGCATCTATGGGCCAGTTCAACTTGGCCAAAAGGCTAATTTCTTCAGTAAGCTTGCTGCAACTTATAGGGAGTGCAGGGTGGCCTGGTGTGTTGTTGGGGATTTCAATAATGTGAAGTGTCCAGGAGAGAGATCTAATCAGCGTAACTGGACATCTGAGATGGATCAATTTGAAGAATGGGTCCAATCAGCAGGAATGATTGAACTACAAGTGAATTCTTTATTCCATATCTGGATTGGGGCAGGAGACAGAAAGCTAAGTTCAAGCTGGATAGAGTTTTCATTAACATTTTGTGGCAGCAGAAGTTTAGGAAAGGCCAAAGGATTGCCGAGGGTTCTCTCTGATCATATCTTAATTATAGTAGACACTACAGATGTTCAGAAACAAAGGGCGCTTTTTAGATATGAGAGGGAATGAGCTAACACATGAGGACTTCCATAGTTTGGTTCGGAAGTGGTGGATGGAGGCTCTTTCATGTCAATATGCATCCTGACAGTCTTGAAGAAGCTACAATGGCTTAGAAAGACAATGTAAGGATGGATTAGGGACACTTTTGGAGCTGCAGCCAGGACTAGACAAGAACTTCTACAGAAAAGAGAGGAATTCGATATTAAGAATGATCAAAGAGATTTAGATGATAAGGAAAGAAAGGAATGGTAAGAGATAAAGCAACAATATGAGACACTATCAGTGGGAGTGGAAGGCTTTTCATTCTGACATTAAAAAAAAACATTGGCAAAAAAAATATGGGTTCAAGTCCATCTAGCTAGAGTGGGTCATCTATGGAGATGATTTCAACTAGAAAAGTACTAAATACCTCAAAGAGGAAGAATCTTTAAAGGTAATTTAAAGACGAGTAAACATTATTTTTTTGGTGATGGGGAACCTAGCACAACTAGCAAACCCCCGGATCACATCCCTTGAGGATTAAGGCAAGAAAATATTCATTGAGATAAATTTAACCGGAGTACAATACATCGCAAAAAAAAGTACTAGCAATAAAAGGTAAGAAGTAGACACAAATAGAAAATTTTATCAGAACCAGATTTGACCCTAGACCCACTCTAGGATGACCTTTGCTGACAAATTGAAGAATTAATTCTGATAGAGTATCAGGAGCTCAAGCCTTGATACCTTGTTTTCACTCAAACAACATGACAGTTTAGGAATGCAGAATCGTAATGTAATATCCTAGTGTTTTGCGATGCACAAATAAGTATCAGAACTATAAAAATGAAATCGTGAGCCCATATCAGCCCAATTGTGTTATAGCTTAGTCTAGTTTTCCAACGAGTAGTGTAAGGAATTTTCTTCTGCCCTTCCAGAGAGCTCATCATGGTCTACAGTACTGCCCGGTATGTGCCGGTACCTGGTGGAATGTACCGGTACAGACCTTGACCGGGCCAGTTGGTCCCCGGAACCAGCCGGTACACATTAAATAAAGAAGCCTAAACCAGACAAACCGGGTTGGTACTGGCCAAATCGGCCGGTACCACCCCTGTTCACCCCATCGGGACTGCCCATAACAAGGGTCTGTCCTCTCACGGGCTGCACTTTGCAGTCCCATGAGAAGAAGACCCTTCACCCCTCCCTTGCCCAGCTCATCCCTCCCGCAGCCAGCCAGCCACCAGTCACTGGCCGGAGCTCCAGCGGCCACCAGCATCCCGCCAGCCACCACAGCCAGCAATCGCCCCACCACAAACCAGATCCGGCCATCTAGGTGCCTCCATGAGACTGCAGCCATACAGCACTCACAGGCCGGCCGCAGCAGAGGCGCAGCCACCTAGACGCCGACGATCGCTGCCAGCTGCTGACAAGCAGATCCAGCAGCCGGCGACCAGACCAGGCCATTTCCTCGCCAGAAGATTCCATTTTCAACGAAAAAGATATTTTTTGCTAAAAAATAGTGTTAAATAAAATTATA
The DNA here is from genome assembly GCA_024336825.1 of Amorphophallus titanum. Lineage (NCBI taxonomy): Eukaryota > Viridiplantae > Streptophyta > Magnoliopsida > Alismatales > Araceae > Amorphophallus > Amorphophallus titanum. The sequence continues at coordinate 26,962,213 of JANBPO010002302.1, forward strand.
GAATTGCATCTAGAGTGGCCTAAATTAGGGTTAATGAGTGCTCAATTGCATTCTGATTTAATATAAAATCAGATAACCTCAATTTGAGCCTTCATTAGGACTCCAAAATGGGGGCTTTTCTGAAATTAAAGTAATTTAGATTCAATTGCATCTTATGTGGCCTATTGGGATTAATGAGTGCTGAACTGCCCTCTGATTTAATGTAAAACCACAAAATCCCAATTTGAGCTAATTTAATGAGGCATCGAGATAAGGGTCATCAACCCAAATCACCTCGTCCGGGTAGTCAATTACTTCGTAGAGGAGAAGATGAATCCTCCGATGATGATAGATGCACGGAACCTGTACAGTTTGGAGGAGGTGGTCCAACTTTTTGGACAATACAAGCTGGTCGACAAGAACAAGATGATCATAGTCATGGTACTTATGGAGGAGTTGAGCATTGGGACACTTGGGAGCAGCAAGACACAAGACCGCAGTATCATGGCACAAGCTCACATTCTCATTGGGATTGGCAGTCTAGGGGCAGCAACAACATGGCACGACACCCCAAGATCATGGAGGGAGCTCACACCCTCAGCGGGACTCTTGGCACGAGGCGCCCGGCGTCCACACCGGCGCCATCGCCTCCAGCGCCGCCTGGTGGCGGTCCAGCTTCAACAGGTCGGTGGCGACGAGGCCGCTGTCGGGGTCGAGCCCCGGCAGGCCCACCGAGTGGCTCATCAGCTGCCAGACCCGGGCGTCCTGCTTGCCGCCGGCGGCGAACTCGGGCCAGTAGTCGGCGACCCGCGCCTCGTAGTCGATCAGGCCGCGCTCGGCCAGGCGATGGATCAGCGCGGCCGTCGCGCCCTTGGTGCACGACATGATGATGGTCAGGGTGTCCTCGTCGTACGGCCGGTCGCCCACCTTGTCGCGGCCGCCCCAGATGTCGACCACCTTCCGCCCGTGCCGATAGACGCACAGCTGGCCGCCGCCCTCGTCCGCCGCCTGGGCCGACGCGAAGGCGTCCCGGACGTCCTCGTACCCACGGGCAACGTATCCACCAACCTGCATGACGCTTCTGTGCTCCCTGGTCGTCCGATGTTTTCCGCGAAGGGCGCGGCGATCAAGACTGTCGCCATGCCTATTGGTATCGATATCATCGGGGGCTGGTCCGAGAAAGACCAATCTTTGCAGCGGAGAGGGGCATCCGATCCCGGGCCTCACCCGTCAACTATTGGTCGCCGATCCGACAGAGCGTGCTAGCTTGGCCTTGGAGGCCGGGTGACATCCGCCCGGACCGGCAAGGATCGGAGCGTGGAATGATTCATTTCATCGTGTGGATCGTCGTCTCGGGTTTCGCGGGGTTCGTCGCCAGCAAGATCGTCAACAAGACCGGCTCCGGCCTGTTCATGGACATCATCCTGGGCATCATCGGCGGCTTCGTCGGCGGCTTCATCGTCAAGCACGTCCCGGCGCTCGAGGGGCTGGGCGGCCGGGGCGGCATGGGCGGCTTCGTCGTCGAGGTGGTGGTCGCCATCCTCGGCGCCGCGCTGGTGATCTGGCTCTTCAACCTGCTGTTCCGCAGGAACGCGTAGCGGGGCGCGGAGGCTTCAGCATCGGCTGGAGCCTCCTCCCGGCCCTTCCCCAGTGGGCGGATGGGCCGGCAGGGGACACGATCCCTATCCCGGCGGGCGCGGATAGGGTTGGGGGGATAGGCATCATGTCCCCGGTCACCGCCGCCGGCCGCTTTCCACGACGACGCCGTGCAGGCGAGGGCAGGCGAGGGGACATGATACCTATCCCAAGGCCCGTCGGCGTCCACTGTCGGGATAGGTATCGTGTCCCCGACGGGCGGTTGGCGGTCGGCGGTTGGGCCGGGCGGCGTTCCGGGCGGTTGGGCCGGCAGGGGACACGATCCCTATCCCGGAGGCGCGGATAGGGTTGGGGGGATAGGCATCATGTCCCCCTATCCCCGCCCGCGCCTGCCCTTGCGCGGATGGATCGTCTCGCCCCGGGCCAGCATCGCCACCAGATCGGCGATCTTCGCGGCGCGCTTCTGCGGCGTCTTCGTCTGGTGGACGCGGTAGAGGATGGCGAAGCGGTTGGCGGCGTCGAGGGCGTCGAAGAGGGCGCGGGCGGTCGGGGCGGCGTCCAGGGCGGCGGTGAGGTCGGGGTCTTCGGCAGCCTGGCTCTGGGCGGCATAGGCGGCCTCCCAGCGGCCGTCGGCCTTGGCCTGGTCGACCTGGGCCTGGCCCGAGGGGCGCATGCGGCCGGCCGCGTCCAGGCGTTCGACGCGCTGGCGGTTGAGCTTCGACCAGGCGCTGCGGGCACAGGAGACTGCGCAGGCCGGGCTGGAGAATGCGGAAGCTCAGCTCGAGCTGGCGCGGGACCGGCTCGGATTCACAGAACTGCGCACGGATGCCGCTATTCAGTAGGGCTGGTACCCATAACCGAATGGGTTTCCATGCTCCGTGGGTGGCAACGCTACTCTAGGCTCCGAAGGGTTCATGTCCTCAGGCTTCCTCTGTTTATCCCTCCAGCCTCCATGAGGGCCTTCTCACTCTTTTTGTGGGAGTCAGCCTCCCATTTGTCTGGTCCAACTTCCTTTCCTCTCAGGGAAAGCCCCCCTTGGGGTGGTGGCTTAGGGCCTACCCAACACAATGGGTAAAATTCTGAGGCCAGACCCTCAGAGGAGGTTCCTTCCTCCTCAAGCTCCATGTTTCCTATTCGCATCCCCACTATCATTCCCTTTCACTACTGCCAGGTCTGCCTTCTTTAACTTGTATTAGATTCCATGGAACTTTAACCGGTGTCTCCCTTGCATGGCTTATCCGGTGATGCCCACGGAACCATGTAACCGGTGGCGCCTTGGGCAGTCTCCTTATTCAGTGGCCCCTCCACCCTCCTTATCCGGTGGCAATCAAACCCGCCTTATCCGGTGGCCCTCCACGGGCTATGGTCCAGTGGGCTTTTATGGCCCTCATCTGGTAGCTCTTCGCAGGCTCTCGTCTGGTGGCATCCCCGAGCTCCTCATCCGGTGGCTCGCTCAGAGCCCTCATCCAGTGGCACGCTAAGGCACCATAACCAATGGCTCATTGGGAGCCCTTATCCGATGGCTTCCATCTCCCTCTTATCCGGTGGCCAGGCCCGCTATTCGGTGGCTCTCTATCTGTCCCCCGTGAAACCGTGCTTATACCCCTATGGACTCAAGGTCCTGAAAGGGGGATGATTTGTGATTTGAATTTCACTCTGATCACTGGCTTTCCGAGTTTTGCACTCTCCTCACAAGCGTTGCCGCTTCCGTGCGTGCTCATAATATTTTGGGGCCGTCTCGAACTTGTCTGTGGATGCGTACCCTCTTTACTCCCCCCAGTGTCTGGATCTATGGGAGATGCTGCCGAATTTTTGTCAGATCAAAACTACGTTAAAAGACAAAAGGAAGCAACAAACAAATGGAATGATAATAATGAGAGGCTTCTGCTGAAACGACAAGAGAACTGTGGAGGGTTTGACAGAACTGAACAAAACGATTACTGCATCAACAACATATGAACTATAAAATATTGCACAGACCCATTCAAAAAAAATGTCATTTGCATGCATGGCGCGACTCACACCCGCCTGCGTGAATGCTTGCTTGATCATACCCAAAATCTCCCTCGCACTGCATTGCCTGTATGCCTGTGTGCCATCATTCCCCGGTATATAAAATGGTGTCTCGTGGAAGGTCGGGTTACGCCCGATCGGAAATGGTCATTATACGTGAGTGAAATACTCTGCCACGTACTGAGGACCTTCTTCTCATGCATGAAATTAGATCTCTGTGTTGCGACATAGTGTCTTCACCTCTCTTCCCCTTCTGCCTCGTTCTGCTATCTTACGGATACGCGTGACAAGCCCCTATGCATACTACACGCTATTATGGGAAACCCGTGCGATCTTCAAACAAACAAGCCTTGGCCCATTTGGGCAAAGCTATTGCATCCGTTGGATTCCCAGGGCATTGCGTCGACCCCAGGCCCTCCTGCATCAACCTCTTCCTCCTTCCAACTATACCCTACGTCAACCCTAGGGCCCACCTACGTCAACCTCTCCTTCTTCCAGCCGCACCCTGCGTCTACCCTAGGGCCCTCCTGCGTCAACCTCTCCCTCCTCCAATTACTGCTTGCATCGGCCCCAGGCCTTCCTACGTCGACCTCTTCCTCTGCCAGTAGTACCCTGCGTCGACCTCTCCCTCTGCCAATAGTACCCTGCGTCGACCCCAGGCCCTCCTAGGTTGACCCGCTCCTCTCTCTAGCTTCCCCCTTCCGCCCCTTCTTCTCATCCACTTGCATGATCATGCATATAAAAAAAGGGAGAATAACAAATAGAAGAAAGGAAGAGACTTATTGAACACAAGAGAAGGGGGCCATGATAACCCAATCAAAGAGGGATGTGTTAAAGAACACGTGAATGGAATAAAACTCATGTTCAAGTGGCATTGAAAGTAATGGGTTAAAATAAGAATTTGCACATATTGATGAGCATCTCAGAGATCTCCTCTCCCCTTGGACCCTGGACAAGGGAACATCAACATTGCCTCTATAGGCCGAGCTTGGACCTTAGGGGCCATCCCTATTGTGGTCACAGCTCGACCTCGTTTTGGGCCAATACCCCTTTGAAACCCAGCCCATTTTTTGTTGGGATCTAATCCTGCTTTCCTATCAAACGTGTCGTATACTCGGTAGACATTTGCGCGCGTTTTATCACCGTCTTCATCTCGCTTTCAATATGGACTTCCGTCCGAACATGAAATGGTCCGCAAGTGACCGACATGGTTTGAATACTCACACCGATAACACAGAACCTTTAATATAATTCTAGACTTTCATCATCTCATTGAATTAGCATAATCCTTTAGGCCGTAGGGCCCTTATTCCTGGCGATCAATCAAGGGTATTCTCCCCTCTGGGAAGATGTAATTAACACCATGACCTTTATAGTACGACGGGTTTTGGTCCCGGCCAGAACCACACTTTCATCTGATCAGTCAGACAGCGCGCACCAAGGGTTTCCTCGAAGCCCGAATTGATTATCACACACGTGATTGGCATCCCCTCACACTAAATAAATGATTTAAGAAAATAAAGTAATAATAAAATAAATTATTTAAAATTTAGTGCGTCCACACTGCTCCAGCGAACTCGAGGATCTTCATCTTCATCCGCAGACTCCATGGCTTCACTGGGATGGAGGAAGATGAGGAAAGAAGAGGGAGGAGGAACAAGGAGGGCTAACAAGCACGATGCAGGGGGAAGCCACGCTTCGACGCCTTTTATAGGCAGAAGCTGAGGCGGTACCCCCTCTCGTGCCAGCACTCCTGCCATAATTCCACCCGCCCCAAAGAGTCATGAGCGATCTTCGAAAATACGAATGCAGATTCCCCTAGGTGCAGATCCGTAGGCCCAACATGAGGAATACGCGAAAGATAGGCTCCCCAAGTGTCACAAGCGCCACGCCTAGAGATGCACACCGATGGGACGGCCCATATTTTTCGTTTGGGAGATCGTGGGCAGAAATTATCTACTGACGTGCACGGATATGAAGGGTAACCTCCCATCAAGGATCTTGCAAATGATTCATTGTCTTTTTAAACTTTCAATTCCTTTTATACCATAGAGGAAAGAATGTACAAAACAAGTGACAAAATGGCAAAAAAGAAAAGGCTAGAAAATAAATACAAGCTGATCTCAGTCTATTGAGATTGGAGAGGAGGATGGGGGAGTCGATTGCCCTCTGGAGGGCACAGGAACCCAAGGATCCTCAGGGTTTGGGGCTACATTTATAGTTGGCAGAGCACATGCTCGAACTCTCGAGAGGCGCTAGCTGGGGCACCGACCCCACTGGTGTGGAAACTGTCTTAGCCAAGCGCTCTCCCGAAGTGGTCGGAGCTAGTGACTCTTCCTCCGTAGGAGCAGAAATGTCCTCACTTCCCTCTTTGCCATTAGATTAGGACGACGAAGGAGAGGTCGAGCCCTCTTCGTCTGAGTCATAATGTTGCCCAGGGTTGAAGATGAGCTCATCGAGAATTTGCTCCTGCGCCAGACTTGCCACCCGCTTGAAGCCCTACGCGAAGCCCTTCCGTAGCCCACGCTTGTAGCCCAGCTCATAATAGGCAAAGGCGGTTTTCTTTAAGGCTTCTTGATACTCTTCCAAGCTCAAGTATCATTTGATCGCCTTTACCTCGGTCTCTACCTCCCTCACCGTGAGACCGGTCAACTTTGCCTCGATTTTGGCCAATTTCGCCTCGACATGCCTCCATGCTCGCTCTCCTGTCAAGAGGCGGCTTTCAAATTCTTCCTGTTCGGCCCCCCACTGCCTCGAACTCACCACGTAGGTCTGGCGCTCCTCCGCTAGGAGTTTGCTCTTCAACTCATCCGTGTACTAGGCCTGGGATAGTTGCTCGGACAGTGATCGTATCTCTTCTTGATTTGCCTGATCCCACGATTGCAGCAACACCGCTTCCTGCCGAAGGACCCCGAGCTCAGAGGAGAGTTGTCCGACCTTCCAATCAGACTCAGCACGTGTAACATCCGTAGTTTAATGAATATTTAGCGGGTCGAGTCTAGAAGTCATTCCGGTGGATTCGTGCGATTTTTACAGATTTTTGGGCTATTTTTAGACATTTAAATGAATTAGTTAAAGTATAAAAGTAATTAATTTTGGCATTTTAACAATTTTAATTTTAAAAAGGTTTATATGTAATTTAAGGTTATCCCGAGCAGGGCGTAATAGTCGTCCGAAGACGCCGCCGGCACGTGCCGAGAATATCGCGCGAGCTAAGGTAACGACATGGACTTCGTGTTCATGCTCACGCGCGCCGATCGAACGATCGGCGATGGTCTCGACGTTCGGGTGCCCGAGCGTCGAGCGATTGCGCGCGCAATAGACGCCGAGCGCATTGATGCAGGACTTGTGGCCGGTCGTATACGCGGACATGGAGTTGGCGCTGTCCGTCACGATCGAATCCGTTCCCGAGGTCGACACGAGCGCCATGTGTGGCATGTCGTCCATCGCGAGCTCACCGCCGTAGCGACCTTCTCTGATTCCCTTGGAAAGGACGCGGGCGGCGGTGCGATGGGCAAACGAAAGCCCAACGCCGATGTGCAGGATTAAGTTCTTGGCGACACGGCCGCCGGAGCCGGCGAACGCCTCCCAATTCACCTCGGCGCGGTTGCGCCTGGCGGCACGGCGGCCGGCTGCTGGTGCTGCTGGCCTGGACGTTCGCCTGCGGCGAGGTGTTCCGGCGCAACATCAATGCGCCGGTATGGCGGAACTCGCTGCTGGGCCCGGTGCGGATCATCGGTGTGATGGTGGCGGCCGCGGTGGTGCTGGTCCTGCCGATCGCCTGGCTGGCGCGGCCGGATACGACGCTCCCCTCGATCATGCTGGCGCTGATCGCCGGACTGATGCTGACCATGTTCTTCGGCGTCGTGGCCGTGGGTGCGATCACCGTCTGGCTGGCCAGCAACGAAGCCCCGCAGGGCGGGATCTGGATCTACACGAAGATGTTCATGTCGGCGGTCTCCTCATCGGGCCGCTCGCGGGCCGGAGACCGTCTTTTCATGACAATGCCGCCGGCTGGCGGCGGCATTGGTCAAACAAAATCGAGCAACGCCGCGCTATGTGTGCGGCGTAAAATAAACGGCTGCGATGGTGCGGCGCTCGATCATGGGCGAAAGCTAGGACCGGCTTTGCGCGGGATCAAGAAAAAAGCGCCGTAGCGTAAATAGTATTAGTTCTTTTTCGGAACTTACCCATATGCTCTCCGTCAACAGTCATGGAGCAGCAGCAATGACCAGCAAAACAGCGATTGTGATCGGCGTCGGCCCGCATGAGGGGCTGGGGGCGGCCGTGGCGCGGCAGGCCGCCGCCCAGGGGCTTCACGTCTTTGTCGCGGGGCGCACCTTCGAGAAGGTCAAGGCCGTCGCCGAGGCGATTGCCGGTGCGGGCGGCAAGGCGACGCCCGTTCAATGCGATGCGACGGAGGAGGAAGAGGTCGTCGAGCTTTTCCGGAGGGCCGAAGCGGCGGGCCCCGTCGATCTCGCGGTCTTCAATGCGGGCAACAACATGCCGGGCAATCTCGCCGGCATGAAAGCCGAATATTTCGAGCGGTGCTGGCGCATCGCCTGTTTTGGCGGGTTTCTTTTCGCGCGCGAGGCGGCCGCGGCGATGGTTCCGCGCGGACAGGGCACGATCATTTTCACCGGCGCATCCGCGTCCATGCGCGGGCGCGCGGGCTTTGCCGCTTTCGGTTCGGCGAAAGGCGCGCTCCGCATTCTTGCGCAGAGCGCGGCGAAGGAGCTTGGGCCGCAGGGCATCCATGTCGGCCATGTCGTCATCGATGGCGGCATCGGCGGCGAGAAGCTGAAGACAGCGTTGCCGGAGTACGCAGCCAGGCGAGGCGAGGAAGGCCGTCTCATCGACATTGACGGCATCGCCGATATTTACATGTATCTCCACGCCCAGAAGCGCGCCGCCTGGAGCTTCGAGGTCGATGTGCGGACGCATAACGAGCCCTGGTAGCTATCTTGATCTTGGGCACCCGATTTATCACTCTTTCACATAGCCCAAGGGAGCCCGTCATGTAGTGGAGTGGGCTTTTGGAAAAGATCCTCGAAGCTGGTTGAGAGTCCTCACATGGGTCGAACTTTAGGTGGAAGTCCACCCAACAAGAGAATGCAAGCATGGACCCATATAAAGGTCTCCCCATTGCCGCCGAAGTGATGCCGCTATATAGATAAGCCAACACCGCCGGCGCAATCCTCTCTCCTTCCCAAATGCATGCAATGGCACTCAATTGGGTTTCATCTAGAAAGTCCTCCGTAGAAGGGAATAGAAGAGCCCCCGCTAGGCAAATCACAAATCCTTTGGCTACACTCTCTAATTCTTCCTCTTTGGGTTCACTCATTCTCTTGTAGACCCATGAGGCAAGCTTCATGAGGTTTATTCCCTTAGCCACTTTGATTTGGTTAACAAGATTTGAGCTAGGGATTAGGCCTGAAAGGATTTCATGTGCTCCTATGGCTCTTGGCATAAAGGCCATCTTATCCTCATCCCCTTGCTTCATCTTCTTTAATCCCAAGAACATTTCTACCTCTTCCAAGAGTATGGTAGCTTCAAAGGTGGAGAAAAGGAAGGTATGAGTGGTGGGATGCCAAGTTTCAATGAGAGCTCCTATGGCACCCCAATCTAGGTGAATATCATTGTAATGCTTAGCATGGGTCACTAAGCCAAGCATATGCCATCTAGAAAGGTAGGCTCTTATGTCTAAGGATAATTTGGAAAGAAGAATGGGAAGCCATTTGATTTTTAGGTATCTTCTTGCACCCGGGATATGAGGGTAATCCTGATAAAGAAAAGAGAAAAGAAGAAGAATGAATAAGAAGATTAGAAGAAGTGGATTGAGAGGAAGGTTAAGGGGAGAAGAAAGAAAATAATTCAAATCCTAATACTCACTTGGTTGGCAATGATTCTCCCGCTTGTGTGCCCTTCTACTTCATTGATTCTTGCAACACAAGTCTTGAGTTTCTTCAAAGAACGCTCAGTTGTCATCTTCTCTTTCTGCAACGAATTTCTGCAACGGAGGGGAGCCCTTTCTCTGTTCCTGCTACTGCAAAGCTTCTTGCGGTGGTCTCTGTCTAATGCAAAACCAAGCCCAGCATTACCTTTTATAGTGTTTTCAATGCATACGGTTGTGGAACTTGGTTTACGGTAGCACTCGGATGAGAGAAACACAGTCGGAATCAGAACAGGGCTCTGTCGTTGGCTTCCGGTACGGATACGGAGGTCTGGTTAATTGACGGCATTTGCTGTGGCGTCATTTGTTTGAATAGCGCCCGCTTCAGGGGCGTCTTTTTAATGGAACGTCTTTGCGAAAGGCGTCATTCACCCTTATCAGGAGACCGTTTACGAGTCAAACTCTGATCTTGAATAACGACATTCTACGTGTCGTCAATTGTATAAGGGACGCCTGCTGATAGGGCGTCATTTCTTGCAGTACTCCGTTTTCTATTCGAACAATAACAATGAATGGCGCCACTTGAGTTTCCGTTACTTACAGATATAACGCCTTTGTTAAGGGCGTCATTTCATTTGAGGCTAATTTCGTTTGAGGATCACATGAGCTATTTGATGAACTTGCTTGATGAGCTTGTAAATTCCTGATTATATTTTTATAAAACTGGTTGAGCTGATGATCTTTGAGCGCAGGATAAGACAGGTCTCCCATGGCGCTCGCTGCAAGTTTGGTAACATCAAGTCCTGTATTCCCTCTGTATGCATTATTACTATATGTTACTTACTCTATTATAGCATATCAAGGACCTTGTGGTTCTGATAAACCTTGGGTGATGAAAGCACTGGGGGAAGTGACGGGGGACGACCATTTGGAGGACATCATGAAAGGATTCACAATCTGCCTAGCCGGGGCTCTCTTCTTTCCTTGCACGGACAATATGGTGGAAGAAGATCAGCTCGGCGCGATCTGTGGGATTTGGGAGGGCAAACGAGTGGGGCCAGCTATCCTTGCCTACCTCTATAGCGGTCTCACAGCTTCCAGCATGGGCCAGCCTCCTTATGGGTGTATGCTTCTTCTCAACTGCTGGATTGATCTTCACTTCAAATTCGACCGCTGCGAGGAGGCGCGCACTGCTTCCAGAATCTTCCAACAAAGCCCACTTTACTATATTGTTGATGCACTGGGCTTCGGTGGGAATGTAGTGAATCGCGTTCCTCGACTGAAGGCACGCGGAGACTGGCGCATTCACTTCAACACCATGGCTCAAGGCATGTTCACTCACGCGCCGGCATGTCTACTTCCTTGCGAGCTCCTCACCAGATCGTCCCCTGCTGCGGAACTCCGACTTATCGGCGCAACTGAATTCGTCCTCTACGACGTGCACCGATGCTATCCACAGATGGGCCTCCCTCGCCATTCTTTTCCTACACTCTCCGACCTTCCTTTGATTAGGGAACGGGAGCTGGCCACGGAAGGTGATGCTGAGGAGGTGAAGGTGATTAAAGCACTGTGGAAGGCAAGCGTCCCCCGGAAGGTGACGACGCAGATAGAGGAAGACCGAGAGTTGTGTGGAGTTTATGTAACTGAGTTAGGAAAGTTGAGGCCCATAGTGCCCAACCCTTGATGTAGTCCCTTTTGTTCCGAATGAAAATGTGCTTTTGATGCTTTGGTGTGTGATTTTTACTCTTCCTCATTATCCTCTTCTTGTATTGTGAGACGGCTGACTCTGACCGACAGTGGAGATTTGAGCTGCCCCGACCTACACTGTGGAGGTTGAGGAGGAACATGTTGCTCGAACGGCGGAGCTGGAGGAGAAACGGTAGCGTCACGGGAAATCATCCTGAGACGTGCCGGAGCTGAGGATTTTCCTTCCGTGTGGCAAGGTGAGATAGGCTGGGGGAGGGTGAAAAGGGAGAGGGAGGAGGGCGGAACGACATCGAGGCTAGGACGAGAAGAGGGTACTAGAGACCCACATGGTGGAGCTTTGATTGACCCTAGACGGTCGCGAAGCAGAGGCCGGAGAATGACGAAGAGTGCCAGCAGAGGGGAGAAGAGAGCGTGGCGTGACCCCGTCAGCCGGGCTCCTCCTCTATTAGTACCTCCTTCCTTTCCTCAGTAGAGGAGCGCCATGCCGCCAAGGGTTGGCGAACATCGCGGGGTGAGGCGAGGATTGCTTTGCAGAGCTCTACGAGGCCTCCTAGGAACGTCTGTCTTAGGAGGAAGGAGAGATATCCAAGAGGGTAGTGGCGAGACTTGGTGGTCTGATGACTTGTGTGTACACCCGCCCCTCTGCCCATGGTGTACATGGAAGGTTTTTATAGACACATGGATGGAACGGCTTATCTTGGTGTGATGTCTCTGCCCTTTGCACGTTCCTTCTCTTCTACGCCTCTTTTCCTCAATAATGCCCCCACGTGACCTGTTTGGCGTAATCACATCCCGAAATAAACGGATCGTGTCCTAGACTTGTTGCGCGTTCCTTTCGGGAGAATCCACCACAAAATTCAACGTTCCTCACCTCGGGTCGTCCATTCCGTGTAAACGGGCTCATCCCAAATTTTAAAACGACGTCCTTCGGTCGTCGCAATGATGTAGATGAGCCTACCACCAGACTTAATAACACCGTCCTCTAATCGTCCTTCTCCACTCCACGGCTCATCCCGGGGTGATGCCACGGCGTTCCTCGTCGCTCCAAATGAGGCTAGAAGGCCACCCCCCTACCACCGGATCTAGGCCGAGGACGGTGGTTCCACTGTGAGAAGGGGAGGGAGAAAGCCGCCGTCTTCACCGCGATTTTGCCCCTCCATGTCAGTATCGAAGAAAGCCGATGGGGTCGCCACACTCTCCACCTTGCTTGCTCGCCGGTGCGGTCGCCGGACCTCCTCCGTCGTGGTCGATGGGTCGCCGCGCCGAAAAGATGGCCGAGGGAGAGGGGGGTTCACCGTTGGCGCGGGACCGAGGGGGTGAGGACGCCGCCGCACCCTCCCCCCCGTCCTCCTCCATCCGCCGTCGCCGTCGCGGAGAGGGGGCACGCCGTCGCCGTCGCGGAGAGGGGGCACGCCGTCGCTGCCGCGGAGGGGAAGGGGAGGACGCCGTCGCCGCGGTGGCTTCCCCGAGCCGCTCGCCGTCCACCGCCTCCACCGCCTTGGGGTCGCCGCCGCCGAGAGGGACGACGGGGAGAGGGCGTCGAGCTCCGGAGGGGGTTTCCTGCGCGCTCGCGGGTTCGGGAGAGGGGTTTCGGGAGAGAGGGATGGAGGGGGGGGCCGACCGTGTTTTACAAAAAAAAGGTTTTTGATATTTTTTTTAATTTTTAACCCTAAATTGCTAAAAGGGCTTCCATTAATCAAAATTATGCAAATGCCCCATTAATTCTAAAACTCTTTAATCTAATTAGATTAAATACTAATAAAAGCCCATAAATTTCATCAAATTAGCCAAACTTCAGGATTTAAATTTATTTTATTTTCAGTATGGATCCGATAATGCACGGGTCTCACAGTAGCCGTGTTCAAACAACAAAGTCACCCTTAGAATAGGCCTTGCATGCCCCATCTTGATTTTTGACCGCTTCAGAACCTAAATGGTCTCCGTAAGACCGCCAAAACTACCTAACGGCCCAACGATAGATCGCTAGCACTCTCATGCAGTCCTTCCCTGACTGCTAACCGCTTTATGTAATCTGCTTCCTGTTAACTCTAAACAGATTGTCGATTGACCTTATTAACTATATGCTAAACCTAGTTAACTAAGGTCCGTTCCTAGTATGATTTCATATTCGTAATATTGGTTATATTGGGTTTCCTATTTGATAGATCACATACCTTGCATGTTTAAATGCTTAGTTTAAAATTACGTTATTTTCATTCCAAAACCTTATATAATTTGTATCAAGACACATTTTTCACATGGATTATGAGACTGATTAAGTGTGATTTGATCGCTGTTTATCACGATCTTTTCTCATCTAGAGTCTTTTCTTAAATACATGGCACATATTCTGATACGATGTCATTAGGTATACTTTTTCACTTATAGGCACAATATCTTGGACTTGTGATCCTCTCCGTTGGATATTCTTTCCATCGGATAAGATGATCTTGTTTCAAGGCCTCCGTAAGTCTCCGTGAGCCTAAGATTCCTACTAGGACACCGAGTTGGTTGTACCCTCAAAATCCAATTGTTTAGAAAGCACTTTACCAAGTTTTCAGTGTTTTGGACCATAGCGGCCCTCTAGAGACCGCTAGAGTCTATTAACATCCAGTTACTTGACCGTTAAGTAGCCTAGCTGCCCTACCAAGATCGTCTTGTTCTAGTTCCATCATTACGTTAACTCCGCCCATAAATAGTCCAGTATTGTTTGTTAATGATTGTAAACAGTCTAGTAGAAGACCGCTATTTCCAACAAATGGTCTAGTCATGACTGCAAGTGTCCTCAGTGTTCTTAACCCAAGGTTGGATACATCCTAACGAGTATGCTCGTGTCTCTATGTGCACCAGTGCTAAAGAAATGTGGGACAAATTGAAGCTAATATACGAAGGGACGTCAGAAGTTAAAGAAACCAAGGCCAATTTGCTGATAAGAGACTATGAGCTATTCCAGATGAAGCCGGAGGAGACCATATCTGAAATGTTTGCGAGGCTTGTAGAAATCACAAATGGGCTGAAGGCACTAGGGAAGGACTACTCAAATTCAGAATTGGTTCGCAAGGTGTTGAGATCCTTATCACCGGCGTGGCACACTAAAGCCACGATGATTGAAGATTCAAAAGACTTGTCCGTTCTGACATTGGATGAGCTGATTGGGTCACTTATGACCTACGAGATCAATGTCAAAAGGTCTGAAGAAGAAGGCAAGAAGAAAAAGACAATTGCCCTAAAGGCAAACCCAGAGCTGACCAGTTCTAGTGATGAAGACTCCACAGAAGATACTAACGAAGAGGAAGACATTGCAATGTTGACCAGGAAGGTGAGAAGATTCCTGAGAGCAAGAAAGAAATTTTCAGGAAAGTTTAAAAAGCCACTGAAGAAACAGTCCAAGTGGAAGACGGAAGGAAGTAAGCTAAAGGATGTGATATGTTATGAATGCAAAAAACCCGGCCACATGCGTGGCGAATGTCCTGAGCTAAAAAAGAAATAAAAGAAGGACAAAGAGAAGAAGCCCAAGGCAATGGTCGCTACCTGGAGCGACGATGAGGTCGACGAGGATGATGGAGAGGATGAAGAACTGGAAGAGCTTATGAAGAGCATGTGTCTAATGGCACATGAAGAAGAACAAGATGAGGTACACTCTGACTCAGATACTCTTACTCCAGAACAGTGGGAGTCTGAATATGTTGCTCTCTATGCCAAATTCAAGAAAACAAGATCTGAGAATAAACAGTTAAAAAAGAAAATGGAACTTATGATGCATGCTGATGATTCAAATGACAAAATTGTTGAATTAACAAAAACTTGTGCTGACATGAAAACTGTAAATGAAGCCATGCTTGAGAAGATTAAAGGTCACGAGGAAACTGAACTGCTTCTCAAGAGTGAGTTAGAAAACATAAAAAGCATCCAGCTCCTCAATCTTGAAAATGAAGACTGTAGTGATGAGAGAAATGCTAGAGTCCAAAACCTTGAGAATGAAAATGAGAAAATGAGAAATGACAATAAAATTTTGAGGGACCAGATCTCAGTATGTCATGCGAAATTAGATCAGTCAAATCAAAAGATTCTCACCCTAAACCAAGAGATTGAGAAGTTAAAAGATGCCTTGACTAGATTTGTTAGAGGAAAGGAAAATCTTGAGAAGGTTCTTGGAACTAGAGTTAATTTTCAAAGAGAAGGAATCGGTTATGAACCGATCAAGAAAAAACCATTTGAAAATAAACTGACGACATCTTTTGTGTCTTTTGTGCCTGCCACTAGTGGTAAATCTTCCTCGCATGAAAAACTGAAAGATAACTCAGCTACATATCAACGAAGATTTTCAGATTCAAGAAAAAGAAATTCAAGAAGAAACAGAGTGTTTTGTCACTATTGTGGTCACATTGGTCATGTCATGTCATATTGCCATACATTGAGTCAAGATGATGAGTTTTTTGCTCGGAAGTCAAGAAATACTTTCATGAATAACAAATCTCACAGGCATGGACCCAACTTAGCTTGGGTACCAAAAATTGTTCCTTGAGTGATGCGGGATAGACCCACGAGACTCGAGACCGACTGGGACTCTAAGCAAGCTCGGGTACGTCCCACGCGAGGGAAGCGATCGGACCTGCACGGTTGATATGCAACCCCTCAACAACACTTCTCAACCCTTATGGGGCCTCATCAGCCTCTTGGGTGGCGTCCCCAGGTCTTGGTGTCGGTTTATCGGTACCCGGATCTCTGGGTCGCTACAGGTGTGGTATCCTCTGGACCGGTAAACCTGTAAGCCCCAGCGATTGTAGAGGAGGATTCCTCTGGTTGGCGTAAGCTGTAAGGCCCAGCGGTTTGTAGGGTTTTCACCCCGAAGCTATAGATCAGCGGAAGCTATGTATCAGCAGGAAGCCACACTCTGGTTTGAGTGTCGGGTGGATGTAGACCTCGGGTTTGAGGTCGAACCACCTTAAAATTCCATTGTCCACTGTGCGATCGATTGTGGCTTGCATTTGTTCTTTATTTCTATTTCATCATCCAATACATGAATGCTTAGGATTTTTCAAGCGCTGATCATCCAGATCTGTTCCTGTCTGATTGTGATTGAGTGTTCGTCGTTCATCCTACAGCAGCTTGTTATAATTATGCACTTGAGTTTGCTGTAGTAAGTTTTAGTGGGTGACCGATCTATTCACCCCCCCTCTAGATCGTCCATAGTGTCTCAACAATTGGTATCAGAGCCTTACTCTTTTTTAGGGATCAACGTCCTAAAGAGGAATGGCCATGGTTGTGAGAGAGATGACATCTGAGGGTCACTCAACGACGAAGCCCCCATACTTCGACGGTTCGAACTATGCCTATTGGAAGAACCAGATGCAAGTCTTTCTGAGGGCAAAAGACTATGAGATATGGAGGGTAGTTAGTAAAGGACCATTCGAACTGCACCAGAATGAAGAAGTTTGGACGAGAGAGGAGATCAAAAAATCCACCCTCAATTGGAGCGCTATCAACGCAATCCAGTGCACCCTACATCCCACGAAATTTTCAAGAGTCTCTTCATGAGCCATAGTAAAAGAGATGTGGGATAAACTGGAGGTTATCTATGAGGGGACCTCTCAGGTTACGGAGACCAAGGTGAACTTGCTGGTCTCTGAACACGAAGCATTTCGGATGAAGCCCAGCGAGACCATTATGGAAATGTACGCACGTCTTACCATCATCACCAATGGTCTCAGGAGTCTAGGAAAGAAATATTCAGATTATGAGATTGTGAGGAAGATTCTGCGATCTTTGACTCCTGTATGGCATACAAAGGCAACAGTTATTGAGGAGTCAAGAGATTTATAGAATATGAAGGTTGACGAGCTTATCGGTTCGTTGATGACGTATGAAATGAACCTTCCGAAGACCGAGGAGCTCGAGAAAAAGAAAAAGCCTATTGCTCTGAAGGCGAGTTCCAGCAAATCAAACTGATCCAGTCACAGTGGGTCGTTGAGTGAGCAGAGTATCTCTGGGTTAGAGCTCGAAGGAGATCAACTTGCTATGCTAACCAGAGAATTCAGAAGATTTCTGAGGAACGAAGGCAGAAATTTCGGTCGAAGACAGTTTAGTAGCAGGAGGCAAAATAAGTATAAACCTAATCCTACTAAGAAAATAGGCACTAATGTTTACTATCATTGCAGGAAGGCCGGCCATATGAAGGCAGATTGTCCAGAGCTCCAGAAGCTGAAACTAGGAAGAAAGTTCCCAAGGGAAAAGTAATGGTGAGCACATGGAGCGATGAAGACGAGGGCACATTGAGCTGCACGTCCGAAAGTGAGGAGGAAGAAGAAAAGCCCATCTGCCTGATGGCCAAGGATGGAGAAAAGGAAGAAGAAGACTCCGACGAGGTATCATCTCCTTTTGAGCATTACACCATTTCTGACTGGGAAGATGCCTACGGAGATTTGTTAGATAAAGTAGACTTGATCCCCCGGGTGTCCCGTTTGGCCTCGGCTTAGTGCCCATGGCTATTTGTAGGGATCGTTTGCTTGGCAAACGGTTCTGCTTCTTCTTTGGCAGACCCCCGAGCTGGGGAGACTCTGTCGAAATTTTGTCAGAAATTCTACTTTTGTGAATCAATTTCTGACTTGTTTATTCTTTTCTGGGCACCGTTCATGCAGATAAGATGGCATCCAGCTCTTCTTCATCCGTTTCGCGGGTCGCTGTGACGTGGGCAAACGTCGATTCTTTGGACCGCGGGACGCGGAAGATTGCCGTAGTCGCGGAGTCGTCTGACTCGGAGACTGATACGGTGGATACCAGCAAGCTGATGATTCCTCCTGGAGACCATTTCAGATATGAACGGCCGACCCCTCGGTTGCCTATCACTTCTGACTACATAGATAGCAAGCATGCAAATTAATTATCATGCATCATCTTGACACCCTCACTGTTTATTTGGTGGTCAAATCCCAAAAAAATAATGTTTTTTTTTATTTCTGCCCAAAGAGACGCAAATTGCAGCAAGGAGCCTTAACACTGTGTCCAAGACCGTTAAAGGACCAACCTCTAACCTCAAATCTAGGCGTTGAGTTGATGGAATCCCCACATGTATAGATGAAAGTCTCCCATGAATTACATATATAAGATGAAACCACAGCACCCACCCTCGCGCCAAACCAACCAGTTTGGGGCGCACCACGGGTAGGTCCAAGTGTCCACATATGGATCCAATGGGTAAACTGAGCGATGCAGAATGAGGTGTGGCTTTGTGTGGGCCAGACCGGGCCTCTCCCTCACTGTTATTGGTTCTAGCTGAGGAGGACCAATGCTCGGTGTGATACAGACACATGGGTGGCCGGGGCACTCGCAACACACTGCAGGAGGCAGCGTGTAGACGTCGCAGCTTGGCGGCTGTTCTGGTGCCATTGGTCCCCTGGGATGGGGTGGGCTTTGTACTGAGTAGCAGAAGAGAAAGAGTAGAAGAAACGGGACAGAATAAGGGGAGAGGGGAAGAACAACAAATAGAAAGAAAGAACAAAATAGAGACAGGACAAGGGGGGAAGGGAAGGAAGTGTTGCTGGTCTTGGAAACTTGCACAAGGTAGCAGAAAGAAAGAGAGTGCAAACAAGAAGAAGAAGAGGGGATGGGGCTGTCTCCAGCAGCAACAGCGGCAGTTGCTGCAGACAGGACCAACAAAGTGCTGTCGGTTCCCTTGAAAACAAATGGGAGGGGGGAGAGAGAGAGAGAGAGAGAGAAGGCAGCAGTAGGCGGTGGTCGGCCATTGCTGGCAGGGAGACCAATCTGCAGTGGATCTTGACCGGCGGCAGGGCGAGGCAACAGCGAGAGCAGGAAGAAGAGGCCGCGGCGGTCGGGGTGGCCTGCGACGAGGGTCATGGGCAGGGGCGTTGTCCCCGGCCGGATGACACAGAGATACTGTGCGGGCAGCTGAGCGGGGCGCCCTAGCATGGCCACGAAGGCGGAGGATTCCGGGCGCCAGTGGCTGCAGGGTGGGGAAAGATGGGAGCTGGAAGGTGATGATGGTGTCAAGGAAGCCGGCGGAGCCGGCGTTGTTCTCCGACAACGGTGGCAAGGTGGAGGGAGGACCTTGGGGTTGCAGAGAGAGTGGGAAGAAGGGCGTGGTCTCGATGGAGAAAGAAGAAGTCCCACACGGCCTCCCCTCTCTCAAAGGCGATCGGTCCCTCTCTCAGGGTTTCGGGTCTCTCTCTCACAAAGAAAACACATGGCAGCTAAAATTTTCTTCATTGCATTCTCCTCTTCAAAAGTTAGGGTATATATACCTTCATCTTAAGCATATCAGGTCTGAGTCCGTGCATAGTCCGTGCAAGTGTTGCACGTCTTACCTTCTAAGTCTTTGCATAGTCCGTGCAAGTGTTGCACGCCATACATTGTTAAGTCCGAGCATGTTCGGTCTTCCGTGCAGGAAGTCCATGCACGTCCGTGCATGTTTTGTCTAAGTCCGAGCATGTTCATGGTACTGAGTCCATGCATGAATAGTTGCATCTAAGTCCATATGCATCTTCAAGTCCGTGCACGTTGTCCACCTGCATTCTGAAGTCTGTGCATGTATCTGTCTGTTGCATTTTTAAGTCCATGCATGTTGTTCATATAAGTCCATGCAGGTTCTTTTGTTGATTATAAAGTCCATGCACGTTCTATAGCAAGGTCCATGTATATTCATGTTTCATTGTATGTCATGTCTATGCATCTTCTAAGTCCATGCAGGTTTAATGTCTTGGACACACTAAGTCCGTGCAGGTTTCCTGCCATGGCCATATCAAGTGAATGCATGTTTAGGTCTAAGTCCATGCATGTTCTTTTGTTGATTTTGGTATAACGTAAGTCCATACAGGTTTCCATATTTCACCAAGTCCATGCACGTTTTATCTTATTGAGTCCATGCATGTTTCAGTACAATCACAAAGTCAATACATGCTTGCACACTCAAGTCTATGCACGTTTCTGAGTGATCAAGTCTGTGCATGTTTTCTCTAAATGCATTTAGAAGTCCATACAGGTTCTGCATGATGCGTTAAAGTCCATGCATGTTTTTATCTCTGCACACAAAGTCCGAGCACGATGTAAGTATCTCAACCTCGTGCACACTGTTCATGTAAAGTCCAAACATATTCTATTTCTGTGGTGGGCAAGTCCGTGCACGATGTTTCAACTTCCCGTGCACTATGTTTCAACTTTACACATAAGTCCGAACACGTTGTTCAATCATGTCCGTGCACGATGTCTAAGCTAAGTCTATGCATACACTATAGCAAAGTCCGAGCATATCTAGTCTAAGTTGAGACTAAGGTCCGAGCACACACCATAGCAAAGTCAGTGTATGTCTGCCTTTGCCATATAAAGTTCGAGCACTTTTTCTACTAGAAGGAAAACAAACTCCATGCACATACAAGTCCGTGCATGTTTTCATCGTCGCACGTTTTGTTTGTTATCAAGTCCGTGCACGTTTTGCTCTCTGCGTATTAAAGTTGGAGCTTACACTGTAGCAAAGGCAGTGTATGCTCATATAAAGTCCGGGCACATTGTTGCAAGTTCGTGCATAGACAACTCCATGCAGTTTTCTCTCTGTCAGTGGTATATTCCTAACTATTCTAAATAGGTGAATATTTCTATGATGACAGATATCCTATTGTGGACAATAAGGATGGCACGTGATCCAATGATGGAGGATGTGTCAGGATCGTGACACGTGGAGTGCAGGGAACTGAAGGGCTGCCATGTGGTCAAGGCATTGGGCGGGAATCTGTGGAGGACACGCCCATTGATCTGCTGTTGCTATATATAAGAAGACTTCTCCATCGAGAGAAGAGTGATCGAGATCGTGCATCTTCTAGAAGAGCAAAAGCATATAGAGCCTGTGCTATCTAGAGAGAAAGAAAAAGAGAGAAGACCAAAAAAGAGGAGAAGAGTGTTCGAGAAAGAAAGAGTGAGCAGTAGAGAGAAGGAATCTGAGAACAGCAGAGAGAATTAGAGAAGAAGAAGAAGAGAGTCTTCTGAAGATCAGTCTCCCACTGGAATCAGGATCAAATCCTATCCAGTCAGCTCCTTGAGAGCCACATCTGTGCTTTAGTGTCTTTCTTCCCTTCCGAGTCTTCGGGCTCGTGGGAGGCGGGCCGAGATTCGAGTCGCGCCGGTTCCTTTCCGGTACTCAGATCCCGGGTCGCCACATGCGTTATGCTCAACGCCTTTGCCCTCCACTTAACGCGCCAGAGTTGGTCCGTTAAGGTCTATAACGCCCCTTGAGGAGTGCGTTATAGTCTGTTTCTCATCGTGACATAACGCACCATGGCTGGTCTGTTATGTGCATAACGCCCCTTGAGGAGCGCATTATGTCCATTTTCGTGACTTGAGGCTTAACGCACCCCTGTCGGTCTGTTAAGCACTATAACGCACCTGGGTAGGCGCGTTATGGTCTGTTTTCCATCGGGAGTGGCAGACGGCCAAGTTGGACAGTCTATCCTCCCCCGTACAACTGAGAGTTAGCCGTGCACCCGTGAGTGGCCAATGATGGACCGTTCATCGTCTGAGGCCTAGCCGGTGGTTTTTCGTGCTGATTCGAGTCCCAGATGAGCAGACCTCGATCCACGTGCTGACCCGTGGTCTAATTGATACTAGGCATCATGTGGGGACTAGGTGTGGGGGGCCGTGGGGGGTCCCAGGATGTGACGTCTTCGGCTTACGTCACCGCGAGTCGGTGTTGGTGGGAGGGGCAGTCCCCTGTACTCCGTCTGGTTCAGACGTTGTTTTCCGTTGACTGGAGAGTCTACCTTCCGTGACCCATCCACTATTCGTAGCATCCACGGCACGCGTGTATCGGCCCACTGGGAGCACTGGTGTGGCGTACCCGAGTTAGACAGTGAGTAGGCTGGTTACCGTAGGGCCCTCGCATACCGTCGAGTCCAGGCTGGTGGGAGAATTACCAGCTAGAGGACAGACCTAGGGCGTATGGTCTGAGTGTGCACACGAGGCTGAGGGTTCAGACCCGCGCTGACGAGCGCGACCTCAGCTAGTCCTTATTTTATGGTACTTCTGGTTACTTGGTGTGTCTGAGTCTCGCGCCCGGGGCGTCGTAGCTAGACACTTGTGACACGGTGTAAGATGTCAGGGGACGCATCCTGTCATTCTTCTAGTGGGTGGTGCTCCTGTCACGTGACGTGTGTTGTCTTGTCTCGGTTTCCTTTTCTTGTCTACGAGACGGGATTTCAGGTGTTATTTTCTGGGGCGTTCCCGTAGCCGAGGTCTGGGATTTCCGGTGAGCGTCATAGAGAGCTTTCCCTAGACAGCGTAGAGTTTACGACAGCGAGGTCGTGATTGTGTTTTTGGACCGTGTGGTTTCGACTCAGGCCCTACTGTGAGGGCAGGTTTTCGTGACCGAGGCGTCGTGGTGTTTTTCTACTAGTGTGGCTAGGGTGGTTCGTGTCTGGTTTTCTCCCGACCGTGGGATTGGGATGTCGGGTGCGTGACTTGGTTGTCCCCCAATGGGAGACTGGGTCATATTTTCTGGTACAGTAGGAGTAGCTATAGAGCCGATGTCTTACCGGCTACCGTAGTTACTTTCCTACTTTCGTGGCTAGTGTAGCTTTCCTTTTCGTCGTTATTTTCTCGGTTAGGGTTCTGCGGGATCCCTACTGAGCCAGTGATAGGAGGCTCACCCCTGGTTTTCATGTGCGATGATTCTTCCTCGGGATTCGAGGGTGTTGCGCAGAGGTTCCTAGTTGTCAGCCTACCGGGCCGAGTGTTCACTTAGCGTGTGGTACGTTTTACTGCTTTAGACTGTACTTTCTGTTGGACTGGACTCTGTTATAGTTAGATTATTTATTTCTATTATTATATCTGTTGTCCTGCTTTATTTCCTATTTCTATGTACACCACACCTATCCTTTTATCCGGCCCGAGTTTGGCCGTGCCATTTTCTTTGAACGGTTTCATGCTAGACCGTTTAGCTTGATGGAGTGGTCCCTCTCTCAAGTTATTGGGCATCCTCCCTTAGACCATCCAGTTCCCCTGAGCGGCCCTTGGCAGACTGCGTAGTGGGGTTTGGTCTGTAGTTGTGTCGGTTAGCTTTGGCGGCCTAACCTTCGTCTATCTTATCATCCTAGCGTCCTTTCTTAGGCTGCTACAGTCCGTCTATCTTAGGTCCATATCTTAGGGCGGTTAGTCTGGCGGTTCACTCTTGAATCGCTAAGTCTGTGTAATGGGTCTATTATTGACTGCTTGGTGGTTTGTTTGGGCAGGTCAGTTGGAGTTTGACTGAGTCTAGTGGCCATAGCTTTGACCACTATAGTCACCTCGTGGCCCTATCTATGACCGCCAGAGGCTATGCCTCTGTGTATGTGCAATGTGTCAACTTCCGATGTTTTGGTTTCAGATCGTCTTGGCTTGGCCTTGTGGTTTGGCTGCTGACCCGTGGATGTCTGCTGAGTCCTATGAGGGCTATGACCACGTTATAAGGTAGCCAGGAGTGCTTGTGTATTGTGTCATGTTCTGTGAGTCATTGTCAGGTTCTGGTCAACTCGGTGAGATCCAGTGGTTGACAAGTAACCTTGTGTGTCTCTCAACTATTCTGAATAGCTAGAGACAGTGGGTCTGGATGCCTCGAGGTACTATTTTACCTCAGTTTGTGTGTCCAAGGGCGTTGAGGGTCTTGGTGTTCCCTCAGGTCTCTGTGTGTGATTTTATGCGGTTGTGTCGTTTCCTCTGGCTTAGGATTAGACCGATTGGCGACATGTCTCTGCCGTTGTACGATGATCTTGACTTCAAGACGTGAGACTCAAGGATCGTTGTGTCAACTGGTCTAGTTGTCCTGTCCTGAGTTTGTTGGCAGTCTGGTGTGCTATCTTTGTGCTTCGTAGTACGTACGATAGTGTTTGCTTGGCCTGTCTATACTTCAGCACTCGTGTTTCAGAGTCTCTGTGTCTAGTGAGTCTCCACTAGTCGTAGTCTGGAGACCCGTTCCCGTGGTCGACCCATCGAGGAGTGGTGGCGTGGCAGTTCCCGCGACACGATTTTTAGGCTAGTTTCCATGGGCCCCTGCTTTACGGTAGCGTCTTGCTGGGGGGAAACTAGCTAGAGGCCTGGCTCTTGGCATGAGCTGTTGTGTGCACACGTGGTCAGGGGCGTTTGGACGAATGCCGACGGGCGTGACCTTGACTAGTCACTCGTTACTGTAGTTCCTGTTCTGGTTTAGAGCGTACCTCAGTCTCCGCCGTTCCCGGTGTCTGTAGGGAGGTACTTGAGGTGCAGTGTAAGACGTCAGTGAACGCAGCTGGCTGTTCTTCTAGTGAGGAGGTGATTCCATCACGTGACACGTGACTCTCACGTTTCTCGAGCGTCATGACCTTCCCGGGTTAGTCCTTTCTTGGCCATACCCGAGGTTAGTGTTGTGTTGTGTGCATGATGTTCTAGTCGTGTGTGTGGTTGTGTCTAGAAAAGCATACACGACAATCGAGTCATGTATGCTTTAGGGTCTGTCTCGTCTGTCTAGGTCTTCTCTAGGTTACTTGCATGTCTCTATAGGCTTTGGCTTTTGGGCCTTGTGCTGTGTCGACAGATCGGCAACTCCTATGTAACACCCTCAAATATAGCTAAGTTGTACTCTATATCACCGAGGTGCCTTTTGAAGTATTGGCTCAGTTCTTGTAAAGAACTCCGAAGTTAAGCGTGCTTAATGGGGAGTAGTACCGGGATGGGTGACCTGCCCGGGAATATATTTATAAAAAAAATAAAAACCCCTCTCTCTCTCCCCAACCCACACTCTCTCTCTCGTTCTCTCTCTCCCCCGAACCCTCACTCTCTCCCTCTCCCACGCGCACACTCTCCCCCACATCACCCCGGTTTTGCCGTTTCAGGGCCGGTTCGTGATGCGGGAGGCACTGCGAGGACCAGTGCGATGAGAGGATCGCGTTGGCGCCCTCCATCGCGCGATTTGGTGGACGGTGGAGCGAGTAGGAGCGAGTGGAGCCCGAAGCCTCCATCGCCCGCATGCGGCTAAATCGTCAGTTTTGGGACGATCGAGGTAGGGGATGGATCCGTTACTTCGTTAGGAACATTTCCATAGTTCATGCACGTCCATGCACAGCCGTTTGGCCTAGTTATGATCATTTTTAGACTTTACCCTATATTAGGTTAAAATATGATTTTTAATCGTTTAAACGCATTTTAATTGATCGTTTGAGCTTTTATGGGCTTGCATGCGTTGTGGGATTGGCAGGATTTTAGTTTTTAACAGGTTTTGTAGCTAAACCCGTCGATTCGATCGATCGGGAGGCGGCGCGGTTTCAAGTGAAACCCGCTCGTCGCCCAGCTCACATGGCGGACCTACCAGAGGCCGTCATGTGCATAACGCACCAGTAGGGGCGCGTTATAGTTCTACAGCGGATCACTAGCGGTCCGTTATGCCTGTTGAACCCGTGGTTTGGCCGGTGGCATAATGCACCCACGACTGACCGCTATGGTGTGGGTTTTCTGAGAAATTTCCATGTTCGGGTGACTTTAACGCACCTGAGGTTGACCGCCATAGTTCTGAGAAATTGTTTTATGAAAAACACATGTTCGGGTGAATATAACGGTCCTGTGGAGATGCGCCATGTAATGCATGACGCACCCCTACTGATCCGTTATATCCTTTGAGCATGGGATTGTGCTAGAGGACCTAACGGCTTAGTAGAGGCGCGCCATGCATTGTATAACACGCACTAGAAGATCCGTTATTCTATTAACGGCCCAGGACTGATCCGTTATGCTCCATAACGAGGCAGCCCCAGCTCGTTATGCTCTCTGCTATCCCCAAAGGTAATGAATTGATATTTCCGCCCGATTTAAGCTATTTTATGAATGAAAATGCATCTTTTAGTCCTAGTGAAATCACTTTCTCTTTCCTCATGATGGAGCCACTAGTCAAGGCCCAACAACCTTAGTGTCGGCCCACCTGGGAGAGGTGGAGGGGTACTTACCAACTAACGGTTTGTAAGCTAGTTGCCGTGGGTCCCTGCGGTTACCGTAGCGTCCTATAGGGGGGAAAACTAGCTAGAGACCCGGCCCTAGGCAGGGGTTGGTGTGTGCACACAGGGTCAGAGGCTTAGGACTGACGTTGACGAGTGTCACTCTGACTGGTTCTTGACTGAGTTCTGTTTACGCCTCCCACACGTTGTGTCTCTCTGACGCGTGAGTTGCCTGAGACGCAGTGTAAGTCGTCAGTGGACGCATCTGGTTTGTACCTTCTAGTGTGGTCTCTGTCTCTCATTTCACGCGGATAAGTTGAAGTTTGCTCTACTGGTAGAGTTAGCTTTTGTCGCTAATCGAATCGAGTTATTTCGGCATTTTAATTGCTATACGAACTGCTTAGCTAGATTTGCAGCTTTATTAACCCATGTGATTTGATTTATGTCAATGCATGTTTAATTGCTTAAATGCATGCTCTAATTACTTTATATTTGCATGCTTGCTTGTTAGTTGCGGGGTAGGGATCCGCGTGACCCCTACTGAGTCTGGCTGTGACTCACCCTTCTACCTTTCAGGTAGCTGAAGGATTATTTGAAGACCCCGCCTGTGCTGGGGGCACCTGTCAAAGGCAAGCCGCTCATTCTTTACATAGCGACTACCGAATGCTCACTGGGGGCAATGCTCGCCCAGAACAATGACGAGGGAAAGGAGCAAGTTCTCTACTACCTCAGTCAAAGATTGGTGGGGGCGGAGGCCAAGTACACCCCTATCGAAAAGGTCTGCCTCACCTTGGTCTTCGTAGTCAAGAAGCTGAGACACTACATGCTGTCCCATGAAGTGAGCCTGATCTCCAGGGCTAACCCTGTCAAGCACATTCTCTCCCAGCCAGTCCCGAAGGGGCATCTCGACAAGTGGGCTGTGTTATTGATGGAGTATGATATCACCTACGTGCCACAGAAGGCTATCAAAGGGCAAGCCGTCGCGGACTTCTTTGCGGCACACCCCATACCCGAAGACTCTCCGCTGGTCACAGAACTACCCGAAGATGAAGTACTAGAAGTAGACCAAGTCCATCAAGCTGTCTAGCAGTTGTACTTTGATGGGGCTTCCAGAATAGAAACAACATCCTCTGGGCGTACCAAGATACGGGCCGGAGCTGGCATCGTCCTTAAGTCTCCAGATGGAGAAGTAGTGCACACGTCCTGCTACATCAACAAGCCCTGCACGAATAATGAAGCAGAGTATGAAGCTCTGATTATCGGCCTTCAGGTTGCTCTGCAAATGGAGATCAAGGTGTTGCAAGTATTTGGTGATTCATTGCTGGTCGTCAAGCAAGTCCAGGGACAGTTTGACATTCAGAAGCCAGAGCTACTCCCTTACCACACTAAGGCAAAGGGGCTCATGAAGCGGTTCTACCTCCTTGAGATAGGCCACATCGCCAGAGGGGAGAATGCCCAAGCCGACGCTCTCGCAAAGCTGGCAAGCTCGCTAGCAGTTTCGCCTGATGGGTCGCTCGACATCCTAGTGATCAACCAGCGCCAGGTGCCTAGCATGATAGAAGAAAGGCCGGAAGAAGAAGAAGAATGGGAGGTGGTCGCGGCAGAAGCTGTCAGTCTGCCAAACTGGAAAGACCCTCTTATGCAATGGTTCAAGTACCAACAACTGCCCAAGCAGAGGGAAGAAAAGATTTGACTGATCAGAACAAAGGACTCCTACGAGTTTCGAAATGGGATACTATTTCGAATTGTGGCCGATGCCAAGCAAAAGCTACTCCTCTGATGCTTCTCCATTGAAGAGGCTTGGAGAGTTATGAAGGAGGTTCACGCTAGAGCAGCCGGTGCACATCAGGTGGGGCCAAAAATGAAAATCGAAATAAAGAAGCTTGGCTATTATTGGTCGATAATGTTTGACGACTGTTGCAAGTATGCTAAGTCATGCCAAAAGTGCCAAAAGCATGCCACGATACCTAGGAGGCCACCCATGCCGTTGTATCCTACGGTGCCTAGCTGGCCTTTTGCCCAATGGGGAGCAGATGTCGTGGGCCCATTGCCAGCCTCATTCGCGGGTTGCAAGTACATCCTAGCGGCAACCGACTATTTCTCCCGCTGGGTAGAGGCTGTCGCCTTAAGGGAGGTCACAGGGGAGATTGTCACCAGATTTATCCGCTGTAATATCATATTCCAGTTCGACACCCCTGACCGAATTATCTCAGACAATGGCAGCCACTTCTGCAACCAGAAGGTCTACCAGCTGGTAGAAAAATACAAGATTGACTGGAGACGTCAACTCTCTACAATCCACAGGCCAACGGTCTAGCTGAAGCCTTCAACAAAACTCTCTGCACTCTCCTGGCCAAGATTGTTAGCTCCAATAAGAAGGACTAGGAGGAGAACATACATCGTAAAGGGGGAAAGAATACATCGACGGGGAGGGGGAAAGAGCACAAGCTCTTCCCCCTCCGACTCACCTCTCTTCTCTTACCCTCCCTCTCTTCTTCTTCTTCACCTTACCGGCATGGGGGTCTTCTTCTTCTTCTTCTTCTTCCCTGCGCGCTCGAAAGCCCACGGGGAGCCAGACGGGGAGCCCGAACCTTTCTTTCACATAAAATGCCCATTATATAGGCACATGGGAATCGTTTGAATTCTTGTGCCCGAAGTCGAGCGCACCGTTTGCATTGATGATGATTGAATGTTTCTCGGCGCCGTTTGCATTGATGAGGATTGGACGTTTCGCGGCGCCGTTTGCATTGATGAGGAATGGACGTTTTACGACGCCGCTCTAATGCTCTTTGAAAATGAGGGGTTGAAACGGCGCGGTCAAATGGCACGCCATTTCAACCCGCGCCATTTCAAGTGTTTGAAGGGAATGGCGCGCTGTTTCAACCCGCGCCGTTTCAAGTGTTTGAAGGGAACTTGATGGGTTATTTGAGCGCGCCGGATAACCAAGCAGGGGCGCGCCGGATAACAAGCAGGGCACGCCGTTTCAAGGTAAGGAAGGGGAGGGGCGCGCGCCGGTTAAGACCCTCATCGCGCCGTTTCAAGTGCCGAACGGATTCTTTTCGAAGTCGCGATCCTTTATACGAATGTCGACACTCCCGGAGTGTTTTAGTTAAAGTGTATGGCATCTGGAATGTTTCATTTGCCATTCTCGGCCTTCGATCCGCGACTTTGCGTGCCTTCCGGCATAAGCCGATAGTGTGTCGAAATTCTCAGCTCTTCTTCGATTCACCTCCCGACATGGCCGATCGTGGGTATCTTCTGCCCGGGGCCTCCCTTAATGGGTAGCGGGCTGTCGAGTGAGTTCTCGTCCTGGCCGGGTGAGGTATGGGTTTATTCGGCCTTCCCGCCTTTGACTCGCACGTAGGCGCGAGTGCCGCAGATGCCGTGGGATTCTTGTCGTCATTTTTTTGACGTCCACAAATGCCCCCACTCACGGGTTGCGCAAGCGAGAGAGGAGTGCGCGGGGCCCGCGAGTGTAGAGTTCCTCGAGGAGATATTCGCTCTTCCGAGCTGGTAAGGTGTTAGTCCGGTGCTATTTCACGGGAGAGCGCTCACTCCTTCAGCGAAGGGATGAGTGAACCGCTCCACCGCGTGCGCAGATGGGCCAAGAGTCCATGTATTCATCGGCTTGGACGGAAGGTCTGAGCCGAGGTAAAGGAGTTTATTTTTTTGTTCATCGACTTGGAGGGAAGGTCCGAGCCGAAGCAAAGGAAATTTCTTTTGTTCATCGACTTGGATGGAAGGTCCGAGCAGAAGCAAGGGAATTCTTTTTTATTCATCAACTTGGACGGAAGGTCCGAGTCGAAGCAAAGGAGTTTTTTTGTTCATCGACTTGGACGAAAGGTCCGAGCCGAAGCAAGGGAGTTTTTTTGTTCATCAACTTGGACAGAAGGTCCGAGCCGAAGCAAAGGAGCTTTTCATTCATCGACTTGGACGGAAAGTCCGAGCCGAAGCAAAGGAGTTCTTTCGTTCATCGACTTGGGCGGAAGGTCCAAGCCGAAGCAAAGGAGATTTCTTTTATTCATCGACTTGGACGGAAGGTCTGAGCCGAAGCAAAGGAGTTCTTTCGTTCATCAACTTGGGCGGAAGGTCCGAGCCGAAGCAAAGGAGATTTCTTTTATTCATCGACTTGGACGGAAGGTCCGAGCCAAAGCAAGGGAGCTCTTTTGTTCGTCGACTTAAACGGAAGGTCCAAGCCCAGGGTTAATCTACCTCAGCAAGCTGATCGATAGCGCCACGACCAATGCTCACGGGTCCCCAGACAATACACTTCTTACCATGGTCGGTCACTCGATCAACCTCACCAGCCACTCACAGCCACCAACCGGGATCCATAATCTTGTCAGAGATCACTTCTCCAAAAAACACGATCTTACCCAAGGACACAACTTCCAACACAGAAACGGGGTACTCATGCGACAACCCTGCCAGCACATTTCCCCAATTCTCAACCCAGCCAGTGCCACAAACCACAATGCCTCAAGCAACGGCACGGCAACAACACGTCTCACGCAACCCGACATAATCTCACACTGAGGAACCAATCCTCTAACGCTCAACACATCCTCGAAAATCCGCTCGTAGCATCCAGCGCTACGATCCACCGCTATGCACTCAGATCCACGTGCACAGCCACCACAATGACGACTCAGGATTCTCCATCCTGACAACCCTCTACAACTCCGCAGGCTCCGATCCTCAACACATCAAAAATCACGACATTAACTGTAAATTCTCACGAACACCGCCCAACTGGCACTCATCCTTCCGGAACAGCCCCAACACCCCCTTACATGATAGCGAATGGGTAACGCTTCTCACTGACAACCACCTTGCTAACACAAAGGTCGCGTCTCGCACAGACTTCATGGCACGCGAAGGCTAACCAATCCGAACACACGATGCAAGACGACGAACCTTAACCCAACGCGATCTCCTCCAACCGAGGAAAAACTTAATACTCCTCCGACCAGCGGAAGGTCCCTGTGCTAGACCTGACCTCGAACCTTGCACACGCTGGGATCAGCGCCTTCCAGCACCAGAAAACCATTACTCCCGTCAGGTCAGCACCCCCGAAAAACTCACCAAGTGTCTTATCAGACCACGATCACAACACCTCTCGATGCACCATCACTGTGACTCCTCGAACCGCTACACACCATGCCTCGAGCCGCAACATGAGCCATAACTAGCGCCCGCCAACGCTCATCCTCAAGCCGTAAGCTCGCCACTGAGCCTTCACATCTCGAACCCGAATCCAGGGCAACCACAACCCAATCCAAGAAGATCCTCCGCACATTCGAGCACATCTCGACCAGAGCGCCCGCTCTGCCACCTCGAACCACGATCTCAATGCTTCAGGGGCTGGATAAATCTCGAACGGGAATGGCCAAACAACAACATTAGCTCCCTCAGAGCACACTCACGGCCAATTAACCATGAACAATCCGCACCAGCCACCTGACCTCACTGCGATTCCTCGAATGCAGCACCGTAGCAACGCACTTGACGGCAACCTCTGCCCAATGCAGCACAATCGGGACCACCATCGATGAGGGAGAAGGCTCTCAACCTCGATCCTTAGACCCCACGTCGGCACTCCAACAACGACAGCAACCACCTTCACAGTGCCAACGCTGCGCACTCACACTCTCACGCGAGAAACCAAGCCAAAAACAAGCACGAAACCCTATGCCAGCTGCCGACTGTACTGGACCTTACAGACTCTGATCACTGTAATATCTCAAATTTCTATGTACTTCCACAACCATAGCTCTGATACCAACTGTAGCGACCTGGGATCCGAGTACCGGAAAGGAACCAACGTGACTCGAACCTCGGCCCGCCTCCCACGAGCCCGAAGACTCGAAAGGGATAAAAGGATAGGTGTGGTATACATAGAAATAGGAAATAAAGCAGGACAATAGATAAATACAGAAATAATAACTAGCTACAACAGAGTCCAATCCAACAGAGAGTACAGTCTAAAGCAGTAAAACGTACCACACGCCAAGTGAACACTCATCTAGCTCAAATTAGGGTTAGGGTTTCTATAGTGGGATCCTTCCCATATATGTAACCATATTCCCATCCACCTTTTCTTTTCTCTTCGGTGGGTTCCACATCGCACGATCGCCGGAGCCCATCTTTTAGGAGAGAAGAAAAGGGTGATCAAGAGAGATAAAAGATCATCAAAGGCCACACTATTTGCAAAAATAGGTAGGGGAAGGGAGGATGGGAATCCTGATTAGGGTTTCAAGGCCTCCAAGAAGACACTGAGAAGAGGGGCCTGCCCCGCCAACCCAGGAACAGCGAGTCCTTTACCATCTGCAGCTGGTAGCCCTCCAGCGGGTAGTGGATCCTTAGCAGCAGCTTCGCCTGCGACAGCGAGAAGGGGCTCAACGGGAGGTTGGAGAAGCCAGCGGCCCACATGGCCCTCTCCCACCGCTCGAACCGCTCGTGCCTCTCCCGCCGCTCCTCCCCCTCCCCGGCGACCACATCCGCCACCTCCCTCCCAAACCAGACCTGCTCCACCGTCAGCCGCTCCTGGCTGGTCGCCGGCAGCGTTGCCTCCAGCGACTCGAACATGGCGGCGTAGTGGTCGAGGGCCTCCGTGAAGCGGTGCAGGAACATCGGCGAGCTGTGGCTCGCCTCCCTTTCGGCCACGGTAACCACAGCGGGGTTCATCGCCCGGAGGGCCAGCAGGAACGGGCGGAGCTCCCGAGCGTCGTCCCCGGCGTCGACGTCCCTGAGGAGCTTGTGGAGGAACAGCACGCAGTTGACGGCCAGCGTCTCTCCCGGGTGGAGCTGGAACGCCGAGAGGTTGATAAAGCTTGAAGAACCAGTGGCACCGGTAGTTGCTGCACTGCTGCAGCCGCTCATGATACCCGTGGAGGGGAGAAGGAGGGGGAAGAACTGGAATCTGAGCCCCAGGGTCTGCGCGAAGGACTTGAGCCTCTCGCCGGTGCGGTGCAGCGTGTCGAGGTCGGGGCCGGTGCCGGTGATGCGGATGGAAGGGCGGCTAGCAGGGTCCGCCCACCGCTCTGCGATGGCCTGCAGCAGAGGGGGCCATTGCACCCCGTGCGCCGTGTCGAAGTCGAGAATGTGGACGGAGCGCCGCCCGTCGACGGCCTCGAGGATGGCCTGGTTGGCCGTGAGGTGGCAGAACCTGATGAAGGGGGTGACCTGGTTGAGCAGGAGGTACGCCGACCCGAGGGCGTCGGGGTCGGGGGGCGGCGGCGGCACGACTCGGTCGGCGACGAGCGCGTGGCGGTTGACGCGGAGGGAGAGCGCCCGGGCGAAGACGTGGGCGAGGCGGTCGACAGCGTCACCGCACGGGGAGGCGGAGGCCGAGAGGAGGGAGACTGCATGCCGGGCGGCGGCAAGGTTGCCCCGGCTGATGAGGTCGGCCGAGGTGAGTAGCAGCTCGCGGAGGTGACCGGGCTGGGCGATGAAGCCGGACGGGGGGTTGGGGTGGTGGTGGTGATGGCGGTGGTGGGGGAGGTGATCTGGGTCGTCTTCTTCCTCATGAGAATTCAGTGAGCTGAGCATCTCAGGGTGTGGAGTGGAGGGCAGGGAGAGAGGACAAGAGGTGGAGGCCTGGGGTGGGGATGGAAGAAGATGCTTGCCGTGTGAGGAGGCGAGAGCATGAGAGGTTGGGAAAGGAGGAGGAGAGTTTGGGGGTTTCGCATTCCTTTACTTTAATAGAACATCTGAGAATGCAGCTACTTGGACAGGACATGTTCTGCCAAAAACAGGGATTGAGGTGTGGTAGGAGTGGCAGCTTGTCTATGTTGTAGAGACACTGTTTACAAAACTCTCCCCCTTTCTCTCCCTCTCCATGGTGGACTGACCTGGGGGCTGATAGGGGGCACCACTACGGGTGGCCATTAAGGGGAGTCGGATGGTGGTTGAAACAAGCTCACTAACACGGGTGGTCAGGGCCTAGGACTCGACAAGCAAGGGCAAGTCAAAAACTTGCTCTGATACCAAATCTGACGCGGGATGAACCCGGTCGAGACACTGGGACCTAAAGCCAGCAAACAATGAGCACAAACGTCTAGGCGACAAGGCTAACACTCACGCGTGTAGCGGACTCCACACGGGACTCGTAGTGATCGCTAGGCGCGCCGAGGCTCTCGAGGAGGCCGAACACGGTCCGAGCAGTGAGGAGGGTGGAGGCAAGCCACCCGGGGGACAACGTAGTAGGCACCGGACTCAACCGAGCAGACCGATACCGAGGGAATCAGTTCAACTGGACGCTCACTCACCGGCAGCAATTACTCTCGATGGTGGAAGTTTTGGAATGGGCACTCCTCTCACGGTGCTACAGTTGGAACCAATACTAAGCAAGCAAACTAGGAGCGGCAGTTGCACGTACCTAGCCATCCGATGGACCAGCTCTGGTCTGAGACGAGGGTGAGCCAGGGAGCGTGTGCACCCGGCGGACACGCTGCACCGGTGTAGCTCGGCGTCGGATCCTGCTAATACAACCACTACACTCCACACAGGGAGGGGAACACAAGGATGGACAATTATTACACGCACTACCCTCATGCAGGAGGGGGGAACAAGGGGATGGGAAGCCATGCGGTCGATCTATGCGCCATCTTGTCGGGATGAAGCCTGCTTGTTCTATGTCGTATGTCCAGCTCTGACGTCCAAATGAGGTGCCGTCAGCGCCTGGAAGAGGCCTGGTGGATGCCGAAGAACTCCTGACTTCCTGACGTCGACCCGAGGTCGCTGGAAGGTGGGGATGGTCGCAGTTGAGAGCCTGCATAGTTCTATCACGCTAGATAGGTTGGCGCGGTCGAGGTGCGATGACTGGTACGCTCGCTATTAGGCTCAAAATGTGGCGGGACCAACTCGGTGTGGTAGCAGACAGAGAGCACTACGAGCCCTCAGAAGCTGGCTGCCGTTGGTTCACTGTGCCAGTCGTGGTCGCCGAAATGGTCGGCTTCTGGTTCTTGGGCAAGCAGCAAGATAGGTCGATGATCTCCATGGTGGACTCTTCTGTGCTGATGTCAGAACGAGACAAAACCACTTGGGTTGGCTTCGTATCGTCGATAGTCGCGACTTTGTAGAAGACAGCTTGGCCCGAAACTGAGAGGAGGAAGGAGTGCCGGGGCCGACTAGGTGGCCGTCTGTCCTGGGCGGACAGGCTCTACCGGGTCTGGCGTAGTCGCAGAAAAATGGACGCCCCGGGCGGAGGCGTTGTCTAAAGATGGTGGGACCACCTCTGGATCGTTGGCGACTCAAAGACGTAGAACTCTTCTGAAGAGGGCTCTGGCGATTTGTAGAGGGGTGGACAGTGTAGCCGCTGCCAAGTGACCCATAGAATCTGGTGTGGTTCTAGCGCAGTTGCACAGAAACGCCTTCCGCGGTTGATGCCGATGACGAAACGAGGCGGGATCACTTCAGGAGCATTGCAGACTCGAAGGAGGGAGACTTTTGAGAAGACCTCACGAGCCGATTCTCACTGTGGGCACCGAGAGAATGTCTGCCAATCGAGCTTTTGGTGTTATCTTGTAGCAAGGAGTAGTAGAACTAGGTTCTGGCTCCACTGGGGAAAGGGTACCGATGGAGATTCTCCGGGGTTACTGTGGGCGAGCTGAGCAGAGGGGAGGGAGGGATAGCGGAGGGGTGAAGGTGGCAACCTTGGACTCTTTTCAATTATGATTATGATTTCTACTCAATGATGTGCTAACACTTGGACTTCTAAATGCAGACCGACCCTGAGGGATGCCTTGCAGAGCTGATAGGGTTCCTTACGATGACGATTCGGGAGCGAGACGAGGCCCGACAGGCCTTAGCTCTTTTGGTGAGTTTTGCTTAACTGATGTATTACTATCATGCTGAGACACGACTGACCTGGAGTTTTGATTTCAGCGGGGGGAGGAGGCCCAGTGACAGGGGGCCGATGCTCCGTCTTCCTCTACCGCACAGACTCCTACCGATCGGGCAGAGCGGGAGGCAGAGTTTCGACGGATGGTCGATCGGGCCAAGGTGGCCGAGGCAACGCTGGCTGAGCGGGTACGTCCTACACTTTCCTTTGTGAATTATGTTCTTATATTAAGATGCAGTTGACTAATGGTGAATGCATGTGTGCAGGTGACAGAGCTGACCACTGCCATTGGTGAGGGCGACCAGTTATGAGAGGAGCTCGTACTGGCGCAGGATGAGGCTGCGCGTCTGCGTGAGGAGCTAGCGTAGAGCGTCCACTCGGGGGAGGAGACGACCCGCCAGCGGAGGGAGCTGGAGCGGAGTGTCCACTCGCGGGAATCGGCGGAGCGTGACCGTGCTGTGGCGCAGGAGGAGGCAGCCCACCTGTGAGAGTGATTAGCATAGGCCAGACCGTCGGACTCGATGGAGATGGTGATCCTCTGGGTGGAGGTGGAGCGACTTCAGACCATGACCTCAGAGTTGGAGCGTTTCTGCCAGAAGGCGTTCAAGCTACGTGGCGAGGTGCGTGCCTACAGGGAGATGAGCTGCTCCCACAGCGCGATGAGTGGTAGTCGTGCAGCCCTGAGCGGCAGTCAGGCTACCCATGGCTCCGTCGGGCGCTTCGTCACGACTTCCTCTCAGCAGAAGAGGAATAAGGAGGAGGACCAGCGCCGACGGCGAGAGAGGGAGGAGGGTGCGACCTCTACGATGGGCCCGCCATCGAAGAGGCAGGAGGGAGGCGGTGACAGTGATAGGCCAGAGGGGGCAGCCTGATTCGCTTCGCACTCTGACACCTGTACATGATGTGATGTGATAATGACCTAGCTTGTCTTTTTTCCTTTTTGTTGATTTTCTTATGTGATGCATGTATGTATGAAAATATGCAAATTCGGACTGTGGATGACTTACGGGTGAGACACACGGGAGGGGTGAGGCACGCTGACTTTATGAGAGAGACGACGCGAGAGGAGAGAGGTATGTCGACCCTACGAGAGAGATAATGTGAGAGGAGAGAGGTACGCCAACCATACGAGAGAGATGATGCGAGAGGAGAGAGGCACGTCAAATCTACGAGAGAGACAACGTGAGAGGAGAGGCACGCCGACCCTACGAGAGAGACGACGCGAGAGGAGAGAGACACGTCGACCCTACGAGAGAGACGACACGAGAGGAGAGAGACACGCCAACCCTATAATAGAGACGATGCAAGATGAGAGAGACACGTTGACCCAACGAGAGAGACGACGCAAGAGGAGAGAGACACATCGACCCTACGAGAGAGACGACGCGAGAGGAGAGAGGTATCTATTCCGAGGAACGAGGACGAGCTTTAAACAACACAGCGAATGAATTGGCGGCCGCTCGTGGGCCGCACAAGGTTTATACGGCTAGTTCCAAGCCGTATATAAGGTTGTGCGGCCCGTAATAGGCCACACGACCTAATGATCCTCCCACACTTCTGCGGCCAAAGAAGTGCCGTTGAACAGGAAGGGCGGTCTATCGCTAGACCGCCCAACTCATTACGTCTCTCCTTCTCAGAGCGTATGAAGATGCCCTTCTCTTTCAAGAAGGAACATACGAAGATGCTCTTCGACCTCTGCATAGCCCAGAGGATCGTCGAGCTACCTGAAGTTCGCAAGCCAGACGAAGCCCAGAAAATTGACGATCCCAACTACTGCTCATACCACCGCATGCTGGGTCACTCCCTCGAAGATTGCTACGTCTTCAAGACCCAGGCACAGAAGATGATCCGAGATGGCCTTATTCAGATGAAGAGTGGTCTCGTCGATCCTCCGCAGCCACATACGTGGTCCAGACCAGCTAGAGCAGCACGTGTGGTTCACCATTCAGCTAATGTGTTCCACATGATGGCGGCGTTTTCTCTCTCTGATGATGAATCAGAGGAGCCCAGTGCTAACCAAAGAGAGTGGTCAATTTGGTATCCAGGGTGGAGGCCCTGGCACGATCGCAGACCCCTCTCCTTCCCCAGAGAAAGAACCCAGTGGCTCTTCGAAATTCTCATTGAGAGGGCACAAATCTTGCCCCGTGACCCGTCGATAGACTACACACATTAGGAGTTTAGCCACCCCCAGTACTGTCCCTTCCATGTGCGAATCTGCCATGTGATCGAGTCCTGTGAGGAAGTCCAGTACCTCATCCAGGAACAGATCCGGTGGGAGTAGATCGATGCTGAGGGGAATTCCATGGCACTTTTTTGACTACGACAAGCTGTCAAAGAAACTCTGAGCACTCCTAGAAGTATGCCAGAGCAGCCTGATCCTCCCCAGGAAAATGGGCATGGGCTGCCTTACCAGTACACTCTAGAATGGCTCGAGTTCCAGACCGACAATCGAGAAGCCCTTGAGCGACTGTGGAGGAGCAGGGAGCAACATGCCAGCCAAGAGACAGGGTCGAGCACCTTCTCAGCTAATGTCATTCATCCTCCTGCTCCCCCAGTCTCCCCTGATTCCTCGGCGTCGCAGGCCAGTCAGCCGGCCCTTGCCACTCTAGTCGTGCAGTGGCGACCCTGGCAAGAGTTAAAGTCTCTGCCATTTTCTAGAGAAGACACTGCTAGACTCCTATGAGTCCTTCTTGGCCAAGAGGATGTCCTGGTGGGTAAGGCTACCATGAGCTCCTCAAGCTCTTCTCACTTCCCCCCCGTTCCACTTCTGACTCCAATGCTTGAGGATAGGAAGGGAAAACAGAAGCTGGGTGAGATTTCGGCTCGACCGGACCAGGTCCTCCCAGCAATTCGCAAGCCGGGTCTCCCATCACAAAGGCCATCCGACGCGCGAGATCAAGACAACCAACGGGGGCAGCAAGGCCTCAATACTTCATCGAGTGTCGCCCGACCCTGCTCTCAGCCAGACCACCGAGGTCAGGCCAGGAAGTAGGACGTCGCTCATGCTCCTCAGGTGACTTCTCAGCAGAAGCCCTCACCACCGTGGCTAAGGCATCAAACCGCGCATACGTCTTCGAACCCCAGTACCAATACGTCGGCTCAATGGGAGAAGCCACCCTTGCCACCGCAGCTAAGGCATCAAACCGCAAACACGTCCTCAGACGCTAGTACAAGTCAGTCGGTTTGTGGTCGATTCCCCCAGCCATCGCGGTTAAGGCATCAAACTGTGCCTACGTCCTCGGATGCCAATCTCAGCATCCCAACTTACCAGGAACTACCACTCTAGGTCATTAAACATGCGATCAATGCCACCTTCCAACTACAATAATCGGAAGGTGCCTGGATCGAGATCAGGGCAAAGAAGAGTCACCGACCTCGCCCTGCAAATGCATTGGCTTGATGGTATCCCCATAGAGATCTGTCGGCCTCAGCCCCAGTGCGCCGTCTCGCGCGTGCGCGACGCGAGTTCATCCCAGAATCCAGCTTTGCCCTCCGCCAGGAGAGCCTTCAGATCGGCATCGTTCATTAATGTTGTCCGCTCTACCCGCAAACGGAAGGCGTCGGGAGAAGGTATTCTTTCCACGCTTATTGCTCAAGCGCGAGCCTGCTCTATCGCCGCTTCTGGGACAAGGCGCTCAGCTGCTCGATTTTTTCGCGCCTTTTGCGGCGAGGACCGGCGTGGCGCGAGAGTCATGGTCGGTCAAAAGCTTGGACCGATAGATCTTGGGCGACACGCTGAACTCGTTCTTGAATGCGCGCGAAAAGGCGCTGGCGCTGCCAAAACCAGAATGCTCGGAGATGCGCTCAAGGGAGATGTTGGGGTCGAGCATCAGTTCTTTGGCGCGATCAAACTGGGCGTCGGTGAAAGCCTCCTGCGGGGATGTCCCTTGCACTTTATGGAACAGCCGGCGCAGGTGGGTGGAGGAAAGGTGCACGGCCCGGGCCACTTCCTCGACGTTGGGGGCCAGATTCAGGTTGGCCTTGTACCAAGCCAGCGCCTCGACCACCTTGCTCTTCCCAAAGTCCGTAGCTGTAGACAGTTCCGCTCGCGGGATGAGCGTGAGGTAATAGAGGGTTAACTCGAGCAAAACAATATGATAGATAATTGGTGAGAAAATATTGTTTTGTTTCCGGGCTTGGACGCATCTGTCAAGTAAGCCCTGGACGTAGGAGGTGTCACTTTCGGGATAAGCAGCCAGCCGGCATTCCGCGCGACCGAGGACATGGCGCAGGTTGTAGTCGGCCTCGTCGAAATGAAAAACGATGATGGAACAACTGGCATTCCCCTGGGCGGTCCATCCATGGATGCTCTCGGGACCGGCAACGGAAAGCATGGGCGCGACAACCGGCGTTTCGATGGTCGTATTGTTCTGGCGTTCCAGCCGGATACATTGGCCCGTGGTTATGAACATGAACTCCCACGCCTTGCGCGTATGCGGGTGGACGTAGTGCTTGCTGGGGTGGTCAATGGCATACCACCTTTTGCCAAAATTGTAGTAAACGAGGAACATGGGGGCCCCAGGGGTGAAAGAAGTCGGGTCGGGGGTCGGATCCAGACGCGGAAATTAGACCAAGAACTTCTCCCCCTTGTAAATGCGATGGTCGAAAATGTCAAATGTTGGTTTGTTTTTCCCATGTATCTCGCCTCTTCAATTATGGCAATATAGGCGGCGTCATCGGACGTCTTATGCGCAGCCCACTCACCCCCCGGGGATGCCTGTCGGCACGGCACTCCTGCCCCGGGTTTAGTCTCGTTGAGCTCCTGACGGTGCTGACGATCGTCGCGGTGCTCGCGTCCGTTGCCACCTATTCGATTGCCTCCCTCAAAAACAACCGGGACCTGACGCGGTCCGCCTACCTGGTGATGGGCGTCTTGGAACAGGCCCG
Organism: Amorphophallus titanum; assembly: GCA_024336825.1. Classification (NCBI taxonomy): domain Eukaryota; kingdom Viridiplantae; phylum Streptophyta; class Magnoliopsida; order Alismatales; family Araceae; genus Amorphophallus; species Amorphophallus titanum. The sequence continues at coordinate 27,003,068 of JANBPO010002302.1, forward strand.
AACCTATGCCGTGGCCAACGACAGCTTTGCCTGGGTTGGTTTCTACGAGGAGGACGGCTCACAGAATTCCACCAATCCCGCGACGCCGGGCATCGGACGGCTGATCGTCTCCGCAGTCGCGTCGCTGGACGGGACACGCTACAGCGACAGCGTGATCAGCAGCACGGCGCCGGAAGCGTTCGGCGTCGACGCGAGTTCATCAAGCTCGAACCGGACGCAACTGATCCAGCTCAGCCCGTTGCTCAAGCTCTCGGGTGTGCACATGGTGGCGGCGAACAATGGCACGTCGACCGGAAATGTCCCGGCGCGGCCGGCGACCCTGACAGCGTACCAAGTGGGTGACTCGCCCGGCTCGACTCCGAACAATTCGACCGGGGCCTTTGCGCTTCACGTGGGATCGGCCTCGGTGAACCCGACCACCTTCGCCTTTCCGCTGGCATCGGCGGGAGTCACGCAAAGCGCGCAGTACACCTTTACGAAGATCATCGAGTTCAACCCGCAGGGAGAGGCAAGCAAGATCGTGGAGAACGTCTTTTCCGGGCCGGGGCCGCAGAACGAGATCGAGATCGCCCTGCAGCCGACCCACGGCAACGCGGTGGCCCCGAACTACACCGCGGCCAACCAATCCACCGCCGCCGTCGCCATTCAGGTCGAGGGACTCAGCGGGCAAATCCGGATGTATCGGCAATGAAAAGGCATCGCGGCTCCCTGCATGGATTTTCGCTGATCGAGGTGGTGCTCGCTCTCGCGATCTCGGTCTTCGCGCTGATCACCATCATGGCACTGCTGCCGGCGGGCCTGGGCGCGGATAAAGCGTCCATCGAGCAAACCGAGGCGATGAACTTCGCCACCTCCCTCGTGGCGGATTTGCGCCAGACGCCAACCGCGGCCCAGGTCAGCGCCTCGAGCGGCACGCTGACCTACACGTCGCCGAGGTACGGCATCAACGTGACCCAAACGACCACGACGACGCTGTATCTTGATGCCGGCGGCAACGCCTCCACGACCCTGGCTCCGGGCAGTCATTACAAAGTGACGGTGTCGCTGAATCCGCCAGGCACCGGCCGCACCGCAACCTATGGCACGATCGTGGTGAGCTGGCCCCCTGCCGCGGCCTCACCCGCGAACAGCGTTGCGACCTTCATTGCGCTGGACCGGAACTGACGATGAACGCTTCCCGCAAAATTTCCCTCCGCAAAACGCGCGCGGCCTTCACGCTCGTCGAACTGCTGACGGCGATGACGGTGCTGACCATCATGCTGCTGATGGTGAATCAACTCGTCAACAGCACGGCGGCGGTAATCAGCATGAGCGGGCGGCATCTTGACGCGGATATTCAGGCGCGGATGGTTTTCAATCGCATGGCCATCGATTACGGCGGGATGCTGAAGCGCACCGATGTCGACTACAGCAGCTTCAAGCAGCCCTCCAGCCTGCAGCCGGGCAACGACCAGATGGCGTTTTACTGCGAGACGCACGGTTATTTTTCCGGCGCGACACAGCCGTCGAGCGGCGGCCGGGGGGATGTCTCGCTCGTCGCCTACATGGTGGCGAATGACGCCGTCAGCGGCGCGCCGGTGCTGCAACGGCTGGGCAAGGGGCTCGGCTGGCAGCCGGACAACTCCGGCTCCGGGGCGTGGTCGAGCGTGGCATATTTGCCCCTGACGCTCGTGAGCGGGTCAAACGCGCGCTGGCCCAATCTCTTCAGCACAACAAGCCCCGACGCGGACTATCGGACGGTGGGCGACCTGGTTTTCCGCATCGAGTACACCTACCTGCTCAAGGTCACGGGGACACAGGCCGCGGCGCTCTCCATCACGCCCTATGCGACAGGGCATACGAGCGTGAACGGCTTTCAAGACGTCGCTGCCGTGGTGGTGACCATGGCCATGCTGGACAACTCGGGCCGCAAGCTGGTCAACAACTACTCGCAACTGACCGGCAACACGATCTTCACGGATGCGGTCGATGGCGCGACGCCTTCCTCGACGTGGAACGCGGCGATCAATTCCGCGAATTTCGCCAGCCGCGCGGGCATTCCCCCGGCGGCCGCGAATTACGTGCGTGTCTACGAGCGCTACTTCTATCTGGATAGTCCCTGAGGCGCCACGTTCATGAAGTGCAACCATGCTCCACGAACGAGCCGGCTTCGCGGGGACGAGGGGGCCGCGTTGGTTATCATCCTCGCCCTCCTTGTCCTGTTGACCGGCATCGTGGCGATTTTTCTCTCGCGCGCCCTGGTGGAGCAGAAGGTTTCCGGCAGCAGCGCCAACCAGACGAAGGCGGATATCCTGTGCCGGAGCGCGGTCGACATGATCACAGGGGGGATGAAGCAGGAGATTGTCAACGGCTCGACCGCCAGCGTGGTGGGCGTTTCCACGAACCAGACGACGCTCTATTTTCCGCTCAGCGCCACGAATATGGTGCCGCAGCGCATCGGCCTGGCGACCAATGCGGCCGGGACCGACTTCGCGCCGAACCTGGTGCGCCGCAGCATTCGCAACGACCCGCTGGCAGTGCCCAGCCTGGCGTCGGCCGTGAACTCGAGCACGGATGCGTCGTACAATGGGCGCACGGTCAGCCTCGCGCGCTGGAATTCGCATTACCTGATTCCGCGGGCAAACGTCGGCAGCGCGAACATCGACAGCACGCCAACAAACTATTTCACCGCGCCGGACTGGGTGATGGTGACCACGAGCGGGCCGAAAGTTCTGACCACGCCCGACCCGACGACGATCGGCCGCTATGCCTATGCGATCTATGACGAAGGCGGGCTGCTGGACGCGAACGTGGCCGGGTATCCGTCGAGCATCGTGACGTCCCCGGCGCAAAGCATTGACAGCACAAACACGACGCTGGGCGGCAAGGGTTCCGTGGCTCTCGCCGACTTGACCGTGATCGGCCTGACCCAGGCCGACGTGAACAACCTGGTCGGCTGGCGCAACTACGCGACGGTGCACCCCACCGGCACGTTGTCCGGCTTCTCATTCCCGGCCCCGACCGGATCCAATTATTATAGCTACGTCAGCTCCAACACGAACGGCTTCGTCACGGTGAACTCCGCCACCTACAACGGCCAGACGGACCAGGCGTTTCCCACCCGGCAGGCGCTGTTGAAATTCCAGCGCGCGACCGGGTTCTCGCAGGACGCGCTGCAGTATCTCGGCACTTTCTCCCGCGACCTTGAGCAGCCCACGTTTTATCCCGACCCCACGCGGCCGAAAAACACCACGCATGATGTGGTCAGCACCACGGGAACCTATGTCGGTTATGGCGGAAACGACGCTTACAGCACGGACGGTTCCCGGCAAGATCTGCTGAATCCCTCGCTGCTCAAGGTGCGCGACGCGGCGGGAATGCCGATCATGAAGAGGCGCTTTCCCCTCAATCGCATCGCCTTGCTGGAGCAGGTGAATGACGCGTTGCGCGCCGGCTCATCGTTATCGTCCATTCCCGCCAGCGAGTTGACCACGATTTATCAAAACTTCGGCCTGACGTGGGATGCCACCAACTCGCGCTGGATTTATTATCATCAGGATGCGGCGACATCGCACAGCGGCACCACCCCGTCGGCCCAAATCCTCAAGCTCTCCGACATCGCCGCCCTGAACACACCGGCAAGAGAGCCCGACTTTTTTGAGACGCTGATGGCCGTCATCGATTGTGAATCGATCGCCAAGCAGAATGGAACTTGTGATGACTCTGCCAACGGTTCGGTTTCGCCCCATCGCTACATCAACAACAGCGCTGCCGTCGATGGAAAGGTGTACTATCAAATCATCCAGATCGGCGCGAATATCGTGGACCAATCCGACAGCGACAGTTATCCGACCGCGATTTATTTTCCTGCGCATTCTGAAGTCAATGCCTGGGACTGGATCTACGATACCGCCTTTGCACTCTCTCTCTTCTCACGCTCTCCCTTTCTCTCCCTCTCTTCTCCAACGGCCGACGGAGGTAGACAGGGGCGAGACGGCAAGGTTCGTGCGGCAAGGGACAGCGGGGACGGGACGAGGGATGAGACGGTAGCGCGTGGTGAGCCGATTCACGAGTGCGGGACACCGGCGGTATTTCTATTGATGTTTCACGATGGATCGGCGTCCTCGGCGCACGGAATCTTCGGTGGAGGTAGGGGGACGGATCCTTAACCCTTGTACTTTCATTCCCATAGTTTTGGTAGGTCGTGGTGAGTAGAGTGGGCTTATTTGAGCATTTGGGGGAACATATCATTTTGGGACCCAATGATCGACCTATGACCCCGTGAGTGTCTCAAACGCCCTGTGGGGACTGTGATGGTGTTTTGGGTGTCCGAAGGTGCCGTGTTATCTCGATTAGCATGCTCGTGAGCCTTGGGGTCCGAGTGACCCCCTCTGTGATCCGAGTTTTCGAGTGGGCCATGTGTATGACCTTGGACTGTGGGTCCAGTTAACCAGTCCAGGGCTGCAAGTTTTTCATGTATCCCATGGATGAGAGATCCACTCGACAGCTTGTGAGTTATCTTGAGAATTGTGTCACCGTGGTTTCAGACCTAGGGATTAGGTCAGATTGACGACGCTGTGTCATCACGTGCAGCGGTCTAGACCCGAGTCTCGTGACTCAAGGACCGTTGGGTTATAACGTCTAGTGGACTGTCCAGAGTCTAGTGGCCGTGTGCCACCTGTTACTCCGTACTTCCTCGCGATGAGTGCGTGCGTGATTTTCAGTGTTCATATTTTGTGAGCCCCAGCTAGTCGTAGCTTTCCTACGCAGCCTGAGGTGGAGAGCGTGACCCGAGTGAGACGGTTGTTAGGCTAGTTACCGTAGGGCCCCCACGCGCAGCCTGAGTCCGGGCTTCAGGCGAAGAACCAGCTAGAGGGCCTGACCTAGGGGGCATTGTGGCGACCCGGGATCCGAGTACCGAAAAGGAACCGGTGCGACTCGAACCTCGGCCCGCCTCCCACGAGCCCGAAGACTCAGAAGGGAAAAAGGGATGGCGTGAGGGTGTGTAAGAAGCTAAAGTAACTGCAGCGATAGCACAATGAACAACTAAATAATAATACAAAAATTAAATAAATAACTAAACTGCTACAAGGTCCAGTACATCTCATGTCTAAATAAAAGTACAGTCAACAGAAAGGAAGGTACAAGTACAAAGGAAAAGTACAGATACACGGGACATACCCCGGCTCTGGCAACTGGCACTAACCTCGGCTACTGGAACCACGCTCAACACCTGTCGCACCACCTGAAGTACCGACCTCGCCTGAAACACGATGAAAACACGCAGGGGATGAGCCTCATTTCACAGGCTCAGTAGGGATCCCTCGAACCCCTACCTCGCACGAAAAAACCCAAGCAGGAAGCGAACAACGGGAAGGTACACTACCTAGCAAGAGTACGGTAGAACCAACAAGCTGTAATAGATAAATGGAAAAGCTGTCTAATCTAACTGTACCCTACTACTGAACCTCGGTCTGACAAAACTCAAGTCCACACCTGCCGGTAGACAGGAGCACCACCCACTAGAAGAATGACTGGATACGTCCCCTGACATCTTACACTGTGTCACAAGTGTCTAGCTACAACGCCCCAGGCGGAGACAAGACACACTCAGTAATCAAAGTCCCAAAACAAGGACTAGCTGAGGTCGCGCTCATCAGCGCGGGTCCGAACCCTCAGCCTCGTGTGCACACTCAGACCATACGCCCTAGGTCTGTCCTCTAGCTGGTAATTTGAAAAGTCTAATTTATATGCGAAGTTGAGATTAATGATAGAACATGCATAATTACGAAATTATATGCACATAAAATAGTGCACATGTGATGAATTATCATATTAAATTGACACTTATCAGTGCATGGTGCCGCTTTGAGACGGATACGGTCAAGAGAAGGGGTGCCCGAGGCCCATTAACTTTCGACATCTCTCCCATAGCCATATCCTACCCCTCACTCTGGTCTCCGCCCACACTGCCCCGGCGGACACCCCCACTGGGGAGAAACAAAAAGGATGGCACGCCCGGTGGGATGTCTCCCACCTCCCTTCTTTTTGCTGAAGTAAAAGTCTGTGCCAGCCTTGAAGTCCGGGTCCCCTTTTCCTATCCTTGCAGGAGGGATAGTAGAAGAGCACCTGTTTGCACTTCCCAGCAGCTTCTAGTTCGTCTCCCAGTTGCCAGATCGTGTTCGACGACTGCTCCAGGCCGTCGCCTCAGCTTGTCCAGGACTCCAGCAACTATGGCGGCCATCACCTACAGTCCCATCACCGTTACCACCCATGCACGGGTGGGTTACTTGGCAGTGCTGATCACTTTCGGTGGCTTTCCTCCTATCGTCGGATAACTCTACTTCTTGGGTGTGGTCCCCATGGCGGCTCCACCGCCACCTCCAGCTCATGTTTCCTCTGGTGCCGCTAATGCGCCATGCCAGGTACCAGACCTGACAACCAGGCCAAGCGTCAGGCTCGGCTCTCCCGCCACTGGTGCCCGTAGGGGTCCCAGACTAGTCCCAGCCCGGGCAAGCATTAGTCCCAGGGCCCAATCTCGACCGACTTCTGACGCAAGCCTTGCGTCCCAGGTTCCAGTCACTAGTCTTGCGGTTCGCTCGGGCCTCCAGCCCCGAGCCCCAGCCAAGCCGACTTCCAGTGTGGGTCTCCACCCTATGGTGTTCGGCTCCTTAGCACACTGCTCGGGCCGTCAATCCTGAGCTCCCACCGAGCCAGCTCCCCACACGGTCCTCCTAGCCCGGGGGCAGGGCTCCCCAACACCCCATTCGGGCCTCCCGACCCGAACCGTAGAAGCGCGACCACCTCACTCGGGTCCCCAACCCCTGGCACGAGGCATCCTAGAATCCAGACCAGACGTACAACTCTAGGGTTTCACGCGGATGACATCTGTTACGAGTGGTCCACATCAGGTCCCGGATCCCTCGGCTCTACCTCAGGGGCATTCCTCCTGTAATCTGACAACGCCGATCCCTAGCACGGGTCTGCCTTTGTGGGATGCGGTGACCTCGGTACGGGCTGAGCACCCTCTGTCGCGCCTTCCGGTCCTGCCAGCTCCCAGTTCAGGCTCAAGGCCTCAGGTCACTGGCAACCTGGTACCCCCTACAGTGACAACTTCGGGTGCAGATATGTCGCGGTGAGCATCCACAACACTATTGTCGGCTCGGGTGAAAGCCTACACTCGAGCCACCCAGCCACCGGCCTTCACTATAGACTTCGCGTCTTGGGGGCCTACCCCGGTATTCCCGATGAATGGCCCTGTGCCACCAGCACCCGTAGGCTGGGTTTTCTCAGCCTACCACCTTGGGGCGGAGTCGTCTTCCACTCTCCAAAAGAAGCATCGTCGTAGCCGTAAAGGCAAGCGAGCCATTGCTACCACCAGCAACTCCGGCAAGACCATTCTTATCAGAGACTTACGGATTCACCTGGATGGGTGCGAACCCATTATTCCTCCGGAATGGATTGTCCCTACGGTCCCTATCACCAACCACTTTAGCCTCCTACGTCGAACGTGGGAAGACAAGGCGGAACTTAAGCGAGCGGATGCTTGAAAATGTGTGATTGATTTTCTTCTTTTGTTTAAGGAGCATGGAGTAGTATTTCTCTACAAATGGCGCCTCTTTCTCAGGTTGTATCTATCCTTCCCACCACTTTTCATGACTTTACTTCATCTTTGATGCGGGACAGGTGTGACTCGGATGGACAATGTGACCCTGGGACTCGCTATGTTGACTTGACTCGCCTGGGACGGATGCAACCAGCAAGACACGTACATGAGGAACACCCCGGCGCAACTCCAATGAGTCCCAAAAGAGGAGAATCGTCCTCAACAAGAAACGCAACTCATGACTCGCCCCTAGAGATTCAAGCGCGTGGATCCGCACGGTTGAGTAATCGGCATGAGTTGATGGTGGTCTACACTCCTCCGTGCCCGGATCGGGTCACAGGATGGGTCACGGGAACGCTCTCTCACAGTGGTGATAGTGTTTGCAGTGAGCTAGGACTCCTATCTCATGCTAACGCGGCATTTAAGCACATACTAAATCAGCAAGCAATAAGGGGGAGGCGGAGACGTACCTCCACGCTCAAGGCGTGGGGAAGACTTCCCGGCCAAGAATCGTCACTCCCAGTACAATAATTAAATTAATTACAACATGTAAATTATGACCCACTCCACGCAGGGAGGTAAAAGGTCACAACAATGGTCTGGGAGCGCCGTTCTAGGATTGACGGGCAGCAAAGCGGTGGGTTCCGAGTGGTGGTGGGCGGCGGTTCCGAATCTGCAATTTTTGACTAGCAGGACAGCATGTACGGGCATCCAAAGGGACGCCGGTCTCCTGGAGGCTTCTGGATGAGGCGATTCACCGGGACGTTGGCGGAAGGTCCCAGATCAACCCCTGGGAGCGGCGGTCACTGAATCTTCTCTGATGTAATGTTTTTGGATTTTACCGTGGATCCCTTTCTGAAGGCTAATCTCGGGACAGACCAGGGCAATCTCGCGCACCCCGGCGAGATCGGCTGCCACACCCAGCCCTGACATCGGATCAAAGCGAGACCAGTGCCGTTACGAAGAGGACTCAAGGATCTTCGACCAATTGGAGTTTCAGATCCATCTAACTGTGGTTTTGGAAATGAAAACTTCTGCAAGCTGATAACAGTTTCTGGTTTGGGACACAAGGCAGACACAGCAGAATGGGATCAGCCTGTTCAAGGGGTTTGAACGAATATCAGATGAAGGTTTATGGCAGGAGATTTTTTTGTGGAGGTAGGGGGGAGGGTGATGGTCACACACATAGGTCTTTTGTGGCTTCCTGACCACGTTTGGTGGGTGGGAAAATTCGCCTCCCACGGGCTATCCCGCAGGTCAGCTTGCAAGCAGACTGTGAGGGGGACAAATAGCGGGCTAGGAAGAGGCCTAAACGGGCTCTGATCTGGGTGAAAATTGAACTGGGTATGGTGGACCATGTGGGGAACCTACCCACCACATCTCAGTTTGATCCAACGGTCGGATCTCCCGTACCCGCCCCTTCACCTAGCTGCTATCCAGGAACTTCGAGTTGCAGGGCAGCGGGTGGAGTTGATGCTATGGCGGCTGATGACAGCACAGACGGTGGCGGTGATGGTGGCAATCAATCACAGCATTCAGAGGTAGAGGGGGGGAGGGAGATCACTCAGAAATGATAGGGTTTCAGCCCTAGATCTGGAGGAGAGGAGAGGGAGGAAGAAGAAGAACATTCAAGAGGGAGAGAGAGGGGAGGGGTGCCCAATGGCCTCCAAGGAGAAATTGCATCAATATTCATCAAAATTCTGTCAAGAATTATTACATGAGAGACTTTATACTAAAACCCTAGACCTAGGCCAAAATTACGGTCCCTATCTAGCATGAAGGGTTGATGCAATGAGTTTGAACTGCGTGGTGATCACCAGGCGTTGATTCTTTTCTCTTTTTACAAAATTGGGAATAGAAGATTTTTTTTTTGAATAGCTATGTACAAGGTCTCATGAGTAGAACTTCTTGAGGTATACCCCATTCCATGGATGGGCGAGCTCTTCTCCTTGGGAGTCCACTAATTTGTAAGCGTTACCTGAGTAGACTTCTTTGACGACGAACGAGCCTTCCCAATTCTCTTGGAGTTTTGCTTTGAGCCCAGTGGCTTTAGTTAGTTTCCTCTTTAAAACCAGATCACCTATCCTGAATTTTCTCTCTAGAACTTTCTTGGCATAATAACGTGTAATTCTCTTGCGATATACTTGTGCGTGATCTGCCACGATCATTCGTTTCTCATCTAATAGCTCCAGCTGGGCTAAGAGATTGTCTCTCTGTTGCTCAGGATCGAGCTCGGGATCCAACTATACTCTTAGTGAGGGAACGGATATTTCATATGGGAGTACCGCATTTGTCCCAAAGGTAAGTGCGTATGGGGTTTGACCCGTGGGAGTTCAGACGGAAGTGCGGTAAGCCCAGAGGGCCTCGATGAGGCGATCTGGCCCGTCTGAATAATGGTGAGATTTACAGGTTTTCTTGATAATTCTAATGAGAGTTTTGTTTGTAGCTTCAGCTTGTCCGTTTCCTTGTGGGTAGTATGGAGATGAATGATGCAAGTTAATGCCATATTTACCACATATGTCGCGGAGTTCCTGGCATGTGAACTACGGTCCATTGTCGGTAACGATGTCATGGGGAACGTCGAACCTTGCAAGGATGTTGCGATTGATGAATTTCACCACTGTTGATGCCCTGACTTTTGTGAACATCTCAACTTCTGCCCATTTCGTGAAGTATTCCATAGCGGTGAGGATAAAGGATTTTCTTTAGATTTCTTCGGTTCTATTCTCCAGGGGACCGACTACATCAAATGCCCACATGGCGAAAGGCCAAGGAGCTATGAGGGGGTGGGGAGAGGATGAGGGGGCGCAGACCTTGTCTGCCTGAAGTTGACACTTAACGCAATGGCAGACGTAAGTAGCACAATCCTTATTCATCCTGGGCCAATAATGTTGCCGAAGGAGTTTCTGAGCAAGCATGCGACCATTTACATGGCCTCCGCATTCGCTGGAGTGAGCGGCTTCGACAACAGCTTAGGATTCAGTCTCATCGAGGCAGCGGAGATAAACTCCACTGAGGGATTTACGATATAGGAGGCCACCTATAATGGCAAAATGCTCCACAGCTCGGCGAATGGCGTGCCGATCGGGAGTGGTAGCATAATCGGGGAAGGAGTGATCCCTAAGATAGTTTTCTATATCAAAGAACCAGGGATTACCATCCTCGAGATCAACTATAGGCTCGTGAGAGATAGATTGGACTTGCTGAGAAGGCTCGCAGAATTGTTAGAACCAAGGATCTGAATGTGAGGGAATGTGCATGCTTTGCGCGATGACATATCCCATGTGGTAGACAATGGCTGCTGGTCAAGGGGAAAAATAGCTGCAACCTACCATCTTTTTACAAGAAATTCAAAGGTGGGTGAGCTACCATTACAACTTGTCCCCCCCCTTTCATTGTCACCCATGCCCACTTGTAATGGGTGGACCCTTCCACCTCCCTCTTGAAACCCACGAATTTTCCCTCCCCTATACTTCTTGTAATGCCTATTTAAAGGCTTGTACAATGTGTGTTTGAAGGCTAATGAAGTTTTATGAGAGAAAATTGTGTTAGAGAGTGATTCTCTTTGTGTTCTTTCTTCATCAAGTTACTAAAAGGCACGCATCGACCAGAAAGGTTGGAGATGAATCTCCGAATGTAGGTCAGTCTACCCTGGAGTAACCTAAGTTTAGTGAGGTTGCTGGGTGGTGGAAGCTCCAGGATCGCTTTGATCTTGCTGGGATCCACCTCAATTCTTCAGTATCAAACAACGAAACCAAGGAATTTGTCGCTGGAAACATCAAAGGTGCATTTCATGGGGTTCATCTTGAGCCCATATTACCGAAGACGTTCGAAGACTTGACGCAGATCGCGTAGGTGGTCTTCTCGCCTTCTGATTTTGACGACGAGGTTGTCAACATAGCATTCGACGATGTTGTGCAGCATCTCGTCAAAGATTTTGGTCATAGCCCTTTGGTAGGTAGCACCGGCATTCTTCAAGTCGAAGGGCATGTGCTTGTAGTTGAAAATCCCTTCGGGGGATCTGAAGGCGGTGTAGCCCTTGTCTCGGAGGGACATCCGGATTTGGTTGTAGCTTGATGACCCGTCCATGAAGGATAATGCTTCATGTCCAGCGGTCATGTCGACCATCGTCTCTGTGATCGGGACTGGGAAGTCATCCTTTGGACAGGCTTTGTTGAGGTCCCGAAAGTCGACGCAGATGCAGACTTGGCCATTTTTCTTTTTAACCGAGACAATGTTAGCGAGCCAGACCGGATAGATGCATGGCTCGATGAAGCCGACCTCTGCCATCTTATCTACTTCGATCGCGACCTGGAGCTCCAGCTCGTGGCGCATACGCCACTGGGGCTGTTTGACTGGCGTGGCTGTGGGAGATATGGCTAGATCATGCTTCGCTATGGAGGGATCTAACCCTGGCATCTCCTAGTATGTCCAGGCGAAGCAGTCTTTGTATTCGAGCAGAATTACTTGTAGTCCTGCCTCTCTACATCGGTGAGGAGAGCACTGAGGAATGTGGGCTAAGGGGCCTCAGCGTTGCCCAGATTGATCTCGAAGAGCTCATCGACAGTTGCCTGGCCGCTGTCCTCTAGCTCAGGAGGAGTAGGCTGAAAGTCAACAAAGTCTTCATCATTAGTGGCGGCTTCGTACACCCATGGGTCTTCGGAGCAAGTGGTTGAGGCTGTTGGAATTGGAAGGCCATTGCTGCTGGGTCCGGACAAGGGTTGTCCTGGCCCGTCCGTGTTGGACTGGCAGCTATCGACCGAAATTTTGGAGGCTTGGTCGGAGTTGCCTGTCGATGCCGACGATGCCTTGTGGTCTTCATTCTGGGGGCCTTCCTCAGGGGGAAGGTGTGGCGAGGTAGACTCTGGAACTGGTTGGGAGCCCGCAGAGGTCTTCTCGGTCTCCACATCCTCGTGGACGGGCGAGGAAGTCTCGTCGAGTGCTGGAATTGGAGTACTAGTCCTGGCGGGAAGTGGAATTAAGATTTTCTCTCCCTTATCTCCCGAGATGTCGAACTTGGCATTGGTGATAACTGGGTCAGCAACTGGTTGGGTTGGTCCCACGACATGGACCGCATGGTAGACACAGAAGTCTGGGTCTTGGCCATAGCCGAGACCTCTAGTGTCTTTCTAGGAAAATGAGGGTTGCCCCCGAACTTGTGAGGGTGTCCAGAGATGCTGGAAATACCTCTACTATGAGGAGCTCTGCCACTGGGGAATGTGCTGCTTGAGGCACATTTCTTGGATACGAGGCAAGAGGTCGCCCTAAATTTGGACGGCTTTAGGGGTACTGTCGGCTCGCCTGGACCAACCAAAGTCATCCTTTGGTGGGGCCGGCAGGACCATGTCTCCTTTGTGAAAGATGATGGACTTGTCCCTTTTGGCCTTGAGGGGGTGCCTGAGGCCCCTTATCTTCTGGCATCTCCCCTGTAGCTATATCCTACCCCTCACTCTGGTCACCACACACACCGCTCCGTGGGCCCATCGACACGTACGCGTACGTCGGTGAACTCTCGGGGTAGAACAAAAAGGATGGCCCACCCGATGGGACGTCTCCCACCTTCCTTCTTTTTGCTGAAGCAAAAGCCCATGCCAGCCCTGAATCTCGGGTGCCCTTTTCCTGTCCTTGCAGGAGAGGTAGCAGAAAAGCACCTGTTCGCACTTCCCAGCGGCTTCCAGTTCGTCTCCCAGTTGTCGGATCGTGTTCGATGACCGCCCGCGGCTGTCGCCTCTGCTCATCCAGCACTTCACCAACTATGGCGGCCATTATCTATGGTCCCATCGTCGTCGCCACCCACGCACGGGTGGGCTACTTGGTAGTGCCGACCGCTTTTGGTAGCTTCGCCCCAGTCATCGGATCACCCTACTTCTTGGGTGTGGTCCCCGTAGCGGCTCCACCGCCACCGCCAGTTCCTGTCTCCCCTGGCGCCATCAATGTGCCACACCAACCACTAGTCCTGACAGCCAGGCTGAGCGTCAAGCTTGGCTCTCCTGCCACCGATGCCCGTAGGGGTTCTAGACCAGTCCTAGCCCTGGCAGACATTAGTCCCCGGGCCCAGTCTCGACCAGCTCCTAATGCCAACCTCGCGTCCCAAATTTCGATCCCAAGTCCTACAATTCACTCGGGTCTCCAACCCCGAGCCCCAGCCTAGTCAACATCCGGTGTGGGCCTCCACCCCAGGGTGTTCGGCTTCTCAGCACTCAGCTCGAGCCATCAAGCCCGAGCTCCTATCGAGCCAGCTCCTGGCACGGGCCTCCTAGCCCAGGGGCAGGGCTCCCCAGCACCCCGTTCGGGCCTTCCGACTCAAACCCCAGAACTACAATCGCCTCACACAGGTCCCCAATCCCTGGCACGAGGCGTCCTAAGATCCAGATCGGACATACAACTCTAGGGTTTCTTGCAGATGATGTCTGGTACAAGTGGTCCGTGTTAGGCCCCGGATCCCTCGGCTCTACCTAGGGAGCATCCCTCCCGCAACCTGACAATGCCGATCCCCAGCGCGGGTCTGCCTTTGGGGGACGCGGCGACCTCGGTACGGACTTAGCGCCCTCTGTCGCGCCAACAGGTCCTGCCAGCTTCTAGTTCAGGCTCAAGGCCTCGGGTCACTGGCATCCCGGTACCCCCTGCAGTGACAACTCCGGGTGCAAGCACATCGCTGCAAGCATCCGCAATGCTACTGTCGGCTCGGGCAAAGGCCCACACTCGAGCCTCCCGGCCACCAGCCTTCACTACAGACCTCGCATCTTGGGGGCCCATCTCGGTATTCCCGATGAATGGCCTTGTGCCGTCAGCACCCGTAGGCTGGGTTTTCTCAGCCTACCACCTTGCAGCAGAATCACCTTCGGCTCCCTAGAAGAAGCATCGCCGTAGCCATGAAGGCAAGCGACCCACTGCTGTCACCAGTAACTCCAGCAAGACCGTTCTTGTCGGGGACTTACAGATTCACCTGGATGGGGGTGAACCCATTATATCCCCAGAACGGGTCGTCCCGACGATCCCTACCACCAACCACTTTAGCCTCCTGCGTCAAACGTGGGAAGACAAGGCAGAACTTAAGCGGGCGAACGCTTCAGCAATGGCCCAAAAGCACTAGCGTCGGCTCGGCATCTAGGCTCCCAAGTCCCGTCAGAGGAGTAAGGACGAGGGAGACCAGCAATCTGACTTGAGAAGGATCTGGGTTACCCCAGAGGAAGCTCAAGCTGAGTCGGCCGCCGATATCGGCCCGTTCGGTTGCGCATGTGCTTGTTTGCTAGTAGGACCGAGGTCGTGTCACATCACAGGGCCAGTAGCGGCGAACAGGAGAGAGGAGGCTCCATTCCCTTGAGCTCGCTGCTACTCTGACCACCGCGTGTGTGAAGAAAAGGGAAGAAGAAGAGAGTGAGGAGTGGATAGAGAGGAGAAGAAGAGGGGTGAGTGAGGAGTGGGAGTGAGTGTTAGGAGGAGAGAAGCCAGTGCTCCATCCCTTCCCCCGCTGTATATCATCCCTTATCTTCTTCCTTCATCTTTTTTGTGGTTGTTGTTGATTCTTTGACTCTATGTATCAGCTTCCATATTGACCTTTTTTGTAAGGAATGAAAGAAGAGTTTTGAGATGTGCTTGTGCTTTGCATTTGTGTCTTCCCTTCGTCTCCCCCCCCCCATTGTTCCTCTCACTCCAACTCCTCTCTCTGACTTGGGCTTGGCCTCGCTTTAGGGCCTTTATCCATGGAAACCTGTGATCCATGTCTAGTGGCCATCTCGACTCTACGACTTGGGGGTCCTCCCACTTGTTTCTCATCAAGTGGCCCCTGGCTAGCCCCGGTCCAACACCATTCCTCCCTTTGGTATGGTACACCCCAGTACACCGCAGCCTGGCACATCCACGGCTTATTCTATCTTGGTTCACTCAGCCTAATGCTGGTCCATCCTAACCCGGTGCACCCTTCATCCCCTGGTCTGACACTGATGTGACACCACCTTGGGGGTTCACTCCTTCGACCTAAATTGCAAGCAAACAACTGAGTCAGCGGACCCACTCTAGCGGACTCACTCGCGTAGCGCACACCCGGGTCCGTAGGTGGACCGGTGATGGGGGATGAGGGTCCGAAGTGGGACCTCGCTATTCCGGGGTTTGGCTAGCTTGAGGTTGAACCCCTAAGCATTCGGGATGCCTAATTTCATGGGCGGCCAGCACGCCGAGGGCGTGGGTTGTAGGGTTGCTCCCTCGACTCACTCCGCGGTGGTCGCACAATTTGATGGACAGCTGGAACGAGCACTCTCCTCACCACCGATGGTGCAACTTAGAAATAATGCTAGGCTAAGTAGAGTTAAGCCAGCAAGGAGAGGGGCCTGAAGCTCACCTGATCACCGTGAAGATGTCGATCCCGACCGAAGATGAAGGCGAGCGGGGAGACGTGGGTATGCACCCGCACGCCGCCCCGATGTAGCTTCAGAAGGTGACCCATTGTTACATGTACTACACCTAACGTAGGAGGGTTGGACAAGGGATGGGGAACTTTGGCAAAACTATCTCCACACAGGGAGGGGCGCTAAGCCGGCCAGGCGGGGCGGGGAGATTAGCTAAAACTAGTGCCCAGCGAGCACTTCTCCGGTTCTGTCCTGGTCTAGGACTACAGGATAGTGAGTTGGTGTAGTCACCGCTGTGCACTCCCCTGAGCTCAGAAGTCACCAAAACTGGTGTCGAATCGTCTCTGGTAGACCCTGGTACACTGGAGAATTTTCATGGATGAGCCTATTGTCGTCACCGGCCGAGGTGGTTCCTGGAACAGGTCCTCTGCGCTCTGGTTCGCACTAGCTCCAGGGTATAATAGCAAATAGATGCAGGCACCACGATCGCTCCCGAAGTCCAATCGTGGTGGGACCAAGTCGAGGATGACCGTGGACGAGTCTTCTTCGAGCAGCAACCAGGCAGAGCACTAGATGATGTCGGGGCGGCCAGGAGGAGCCCGTTGAGTGAGGGGGGGTCAGGTCAGGTCCGGAGTGACCTGTTCTGCGCACCTGGGGGAAGAAAATTGGAAGTTCGAATTCTGCATGGCACGAAATCTTATAACATTGCCAGAGCCTCGCAAGCCGACTAAAGAAAACAAGGGCAAGGACTTCACCTTTTGTCGGTACCACCGAATGACTGGCCATACTACGAAAAATTGCTATGTCTTCAAAGACAAGGTCGAAGGCTTGATACAGTCTGGAGTTATTCAAAATCAAAATCATCGGGTGTCTCCCCCACAACCTCATCCATGGGATCAACCGAAATCCTCGACTAGGCAAACTCTTACTGTGGCTGCCTCTGCATTGCCTAAGCTAGGAGCAAGGGAAGCAAGGCGCCACGCCCTTAGCCGAGAAGGGGCAAATGTGAAATTTCACCATTCAGTCAGCACCCTAGGGCTCTCGCCCTCATGCAGCAAGTCATCCTCTGATAAGGAGACTACCTACCCTTCAGAGCAATCGCAGAAAGAAGGGATACTTACAGAATCAGACGAGCAATCGCCCTCGTCCGCTCTCAATGACTTAGAGTGCTACGGCGCACATCCGCTATGCCTGGCAACGAATAGGAGTACATCGGCCTACAGCCAACTCTGCAAGAACTAGAAGATGGCAGACGAGTAACTATAGACGAGTTGGTTGAGCTCAACCTCGGGGGTTCTAACGATCTCCGACCAATCTTCATTAGCTCTCTCCTGAATAAGGAGGAAAGGGAAGGGTATAAGTAGCTTTTGCCAGAGCTTAAAGATTGTTTCGCCTGGACTTACAACGAAATGCCCAGGCTAGAACCCTCTGTGGCGGAACATAAGCTAGCAATACTCCCCACAGCCAAACCGGTTAAACAAGCCCAAAGACGCATGACATAAGCCTATGACAAACTAGTGAAGCAAAGAGCATTTAAAAAGGGCGATCTTGTCATGGTTAAAGAAAGAGAAGTCATGGCAGGCAAATCCAGCTGCAAACTATAACCTAACTGGCATAGACCCTACGTCATCATAAAAGCCTACGAAGGAGGTGCATATGCGGTCGTTGATCACAAAGGGGAGGCGCCATTCCCACCACCAAATGGGAAGTATCTAAAGCTATACTACACTCCTGAACAAGAAGTCAAGCAACAACCCACGCAAGACCTTCTCTCCTTGCCAACAGAGTGACACAAAAAGACAAGGGAGTTACCCCTCGACAGTTCAAAGCTGAGCTCCCCTTACACAGCTGTGGCTCACATCGTTCGTGAGCTCCAAATCCTAAGTTTTCGGCTTCTCGGCCCTAAATCCTAAGTTTTCTGCTTCTCAACAGCGTTGGTCGGCCCCAAATCCTAAGTTTTCGACTTCCCAACAGCGTTGGTCAGTCCCAAATCCTAAGTTTTCGGCTTCTCAACAGCGTTGGTCGGCCCCAAATCCTAAGTTTTCGGCTTCCCAACAGCGTTGGTCAGTCCCAAATCCTAAGTTTTCGGCTTCCCAACAGCGTTGGTCGGCCCCAAATCCCAAGTTTTCGACTTCCCAACAGCGTTGGTCAGTCCCAAATCTTAAGTTTTTGGCTTCCCAATAGCGTTGGTCGACCTCAAATCCTAATTTTTCGGCTTCCCAACCCAACATCGTTGGCCAGCCCCAAATCCTAAGTTTTTGGCTTCCCAACAACAATGACCAGTCCCAAATCCTAAGTTTCGGCTTCCCAACAGCGTTGGCCAGCCCCAAACCCTAAGTTTTCGGCTTCCCAATAGCGTTGGTTAGCCCCAAATCCTAAGTTTCGACTTCCCAACGGCGTTGGTCAGCCCTAAATCCTAAGTTTTCGGCTTTCCAACATCGTTGGTCATCCCCAAATCCCAAGTTTTCGGCTTTCCAACATCGTTGGCCCGGCTAACACAAGCTGGCGACGCTAAGACCTCAAATGCTGCTCAAGGCCTCTAAACGATGAGGAGGCACGCCGACCAGAAAAGAAAATGGGTGAGCCTCATCTAATTGGCTCAGTAGGGGTCCCGCAGATCCCCACTACAACAACGCAAAAGGAACAGCGCAGTAGGTAATGAAATATGAAGACTGTAAAGTAGGTAAAGCAGTATGGAAGTAAAGCAGCAAGGACAGCATAGCACAGGAGAAAAACCCTCTAAATCGCTAACCGCTACAAGCCTGCGCACTATCGAGGCACCCCGAGAATCGAACACACAACTCACGCCGAAGTGGATTCTCGAACCAAGGCCACTACCCATTGGTCACGATGACCTGTCTCTGAACACCTTCCTAGGACACACACACTAGGATCTAGGCTATTAGGTAGACCCTCGATCGGTTGACCAAGAAACACGATTACACAGCCGGACAGGACTCACGAAGACAGCGAGGAACCACACCATAATCACGAGTAACCAAGACACCGAGCGACTAAAACACTGAACCTCGATAAAAGAAAATCTAAGTTGGAACCCCTAGGGTGACAGGAGCACTACCTAATAGAAGCAAAGCCAGATGCGTCCACTGATGACTTAGTCAGCACCTCTGGTGTCTCCCTACTCTCCCCAAGAGGAAACTGAGACACCGTACCAAGTAACCACGAACAAGGACTAGTTGGGGTCACGCTTGTCAGCGCGAGTCTGACGCCCCCAACCACGTGTGCACACACAGACCATGTGCTCTAGGTCAGGCCCTCTACCTGGTTTCCCCCCCAGTCGGACTCAGGCTGCAAAGATGAGGGGCCTTACAGTAACCAGCCTAAAAATCATCTCTCCAGGTCACGCTCTCCATCACTCCCAAGTGGGTCCGCACAAGCGTACGTTGAAAAGTTACGACTAGTGGGACTGGTCACTGGAGGTATAGACTCACTAACCAGCGGGAACCACCATCTAAAGCACAGACAAGATGCAGGTACAACCTCCTGCACCACACTGACTCACAGCGATGCAATCTAGCGGAACACAGAAGCTCGGGGCACATACAGGGTACCACAACCCTTAAGTCACATGGGCACGCTAGCTGAGGTAAAATCACTCCTTCGAGACCCCTTGGCACACACACGACTCTCATGGGATGCATGGGGCATCCATCGAGCCAAAGGACAACAAAAGGGTTGAAAACTGATTCAACTCGAGGCTAAAATGATACAATTGAAACCCGGTCAAAGCAGAAACCAGGTGGCAGTCCACTCTAGACCGCTACCATCAGATAGCGGTCTCCACAAGACCACTACCTGCTCGGGACACCTGAAAAAATGTGGTCGTCTCCCAGTCTGTGACCTGAAGAACACAGACAGGGACCCAACCGCATTCTTAGGGCTGAATGAAAGTGCATCGACATGCTCCCCGAGGGTGCATCGACCCTGCCAAGTTGTGGTCCTGGCCTGACTGCCACCATCAGGTGACGGTCAGTCACGAGACCGCCACCCGAAATCGACATATGGGGCCAAGTGGCGGTCCCCAGCGGATCGTCTTCACTCTCCAGTGAAGAAGGCTGTCTCTGGTATGATCGCTACCTGTATCCGAGCCCGAAACATGAACTTCACACAGAAAAGCTTGATCCATGCCCCAATCACCCCCAGGTGATGGGGAAAACAAGGGAAACCCTTCCCCCACCCCTCTAATATCAAATGGTGCCAATTAATACCCAAAAATCACAGGGAAAACATTGATCCGATGCGCAAACCCGAAAGCATGTAATTCCTAAACCCGACTCAAAAATAGCAACCACATCGGTGTTGGGGCCTTCGTGCTCTTGGGTGGCCGGCTCTTGTATGTTGGTAACCGGATCTTGCTCAGTGTGGATCGGGGTGGGTTCCGGGGCACCTTGCAGCAACGCCCACTCAAGTCCTTGCTCCTCATATTGAGCAATCAGCTCGAGCTCCGGCTCGTAGATCTCTACCGGTATCGGTTCCTCTTCCGACAGTGACTCAATCACCGCGACTTGTGGCTCCGTTGGAGGGGAAGTTGCGGGTGGAAGGGAAGCACATGCCGGCCGGGGAGGCGAAAGGGTAGTGTAAGGTGGCCCATTGTGGACCTCTGGTTGGGGAGACCAGTCAGGGTAAATAGGCTGTCGGTGCAAATATAGTCGCTCGACACGGGCTATCCTTCGATCGATGCGGACCTCGATGGAGTCCAATGCTGTTGAAATCTCCCCAAACTTGGCCATGACAATGGAAAATGTGGCGGGATCCATCAGGCATTGAGGGCGTAGTCGCACACAGCTTAGGACCTGACTTGGCTAGAACAAGTCAGTGAACTTGCTCTGATACCAAATCTGATGCGGGATGAGTGCGAGCATGGGAATGTCGATGGCGGCTTCCGATGCGAACCTGTGAATACAGCCTTATGGCACTACACTCCACACAGGGAGGGGATCGTGGGGATGGGAATAATTAATACAGAACTACCCTCATGCAGGAGGGGGGAGCACGGGGAAGGGAAAATGGGCCTGCTGCCCTATGTCTGTCCTACTGGATAGAACCGAAGAGAGTTGGCTATAACTTCACACTCGGAGCTCAGTTGGGGAAGCCATCAGCACCCATGTGCTGTGGATGATGTTCAGACATGCTCCTGAAAGCTTGGCATCATTCTGAGGTCACAGGAGGGTGGGGCAGGCCGTGGAAGACAACCTATGCGAATCTGCCTCGCAGGGATAGTCTGCGCAGTCGGCGTGCAGAGGGCGGTGCGCTCTCCACCGGACTCAGAATGGTACAAGACCAGTAGGGTCGGATGTCTAACAGGCATATCTACATACCCTCAAAAGATGAGCACCAACGGATCACCGAGCTGGGCGTGGTTGGTGTTTTTGTGGCACTCTGGTTTCTGGGTGAACATCCATACACAGTCGGGATGCGCAAGGCAGCACGGGCAGCACCGAATGCAGAACATGACGAAACCACTTGGAGTGGTTTTAGGACGTCGAGATTTCTGACTCCGATGAAGAAGGCTCGGCCTGAAAACCAGCATTGGAAGGCGTTCCAGGGCTGACGAGTCTGCTGCAGGTTCTGGGTGGACTGGGTCACACCAGTCAAGCGCAGTCAGAGGATAACGGACGCCACGGGCTGTGCCAATGTCTAAAAGGGACGGGACGGCTCTGGGTCGACGGCGACTCCATGAGGAAGAACTCTTCTGAAGAGAGCTCAGGCTGATTCACACTGTAGATGACAGTGCAGCCACTGCCAAATGATCCTTAGGTTCTGGTACGAATCTGGCGCAGTTGCACGGAAATGGACGGCGCGATCAGTGCCGAAGTCGAAATGGAGCGGGGCTCCTTCTGGAATGAACTTGACTCGAAGCAGCACAACTTCTCTGAAGAGTGTTGATGCTGGTTCATGCCGTCTGGGGGTGTGGCAGAGCATGCAAACTGGACCTCAGGTTCAGTTCGAATCTGCAAGCAACAGGGTCGATGTAGCTCCAACGCAAGGCCGAGGAAGATGACAAGGCGGACTCCGGGGGCTGGGAGCAAGCTTGAGTGTTTCTGGAGGTGTGGAACACAGTGGGAGGTGGCTGGAAGAGGGCTGGGGCATGAGGGGGTTGTTCTGTTCTGTGTCTGTTCGTGTGTTAGTCTACCTTAGGTTTGTGTTCTAGGGCGGTGTCTGTGTGTCAGTGATTTCTGGATCGGTCAGTTTAGGTGACTGGATGCGATCTCTTCCCTGACTGCAACAGTTCCCTAACGACTCAATCAAGAACTGTCAGTGTCCTTGTTTCTGGTCGCATAGCGACTGTCCCTTGACTGTCGAGTTCACCTAGTGGTTGAGTGGTGGTTCGCACTGCCCAGAGTGTCATCTTCTCTGCTTGTATATTGATGTGTGTGTCTGTGTGTGTGTGTCGTGTCTGGTTCCAGTCAACCCGGTGAGACTAGGGGTTGACAGGTGACCTTGTCTATGTCTCGGCGGTTCTGTCCAGCTCGAGACAGTGTTCTAGATACCTCGGGGTACTGTCCTATCTCGGTTGCGTGTCCAGGTGTGTTGAGGGTTCTTGGTGTCCTCTCGGGCCTCCATGAGTCATTTCCGATGGAGCGTTGTTTCCTCTGGCTTAGGAGTAGATTGATTAGCGACTAGTTTCACTGCCTGTGACGATCTTGCCTTCGAGCCGTGAGACTCAAGGATCGTTACGTGAGTAGGTCTAGTTGTCTTGTCCTGAGTTTGTCGATAGTTTCTAGTGCTGCCATTGATACTTTGGAGTCCATGTTTCGTGAGCCTCCACTAGTCGTAGCCTTACGGCACGCTTTGGCGTGACGACTCTTGTAGCGGGGCACTTTCCCGATTTACGGTTCTTAGGCTAGTTCCATGGGCCCCCAGTCCAACCGTAGCATCCTTCAAAGGGGGAATACTAGCTAGAGGCCTGGCTTAGGCAGTGGGCCAGTGTGTGCACATGTGATCAGGGGCTTTGGACTTGCATCATTAGACGTGACCCTGACTAGTCACTCACGTTATGGTACTGTTCTGGTTCTAACAGTGTCTTGGTCTCGGCCTAGTCCTTGCAGTACGGTACGAGGACAAGACGTTGGTAGGTGCAGCATAAGCCATCAATGGATGCAGCTGGATGTTCTTCTGGTGGTGAGGTACTCCAGTCATGTGGCACGTGGCTCTTCGCGGTTCTCTTAGTGTTTCATGTGCATCGTAACCTTCTGGGTCAGCCCGCTCATGGCTGTACTCAAGGTCAGTGTCCTGTCGTATGCATGACGTTCTAGTCATGTGTGGGACAGTGTGCACGGCATTCTAGTTGTGGCACGTTTGTGTCTGTCTAGGTCTTTTCTAGACTTTTGGTCTGGTCTCATAGGCCTTGTCTTTGGCCTCGTGGTTGTCGACAAATCGGTGACTCCTGATCTTCCGAGTTCAGGGTCAACCCCTCTGCCGTTGTTTAGGAGTAGCTTCGAGTGCTGAGGTTAGTTCAGTAGCCTTGCTAGTGTGGTACGGGTTAGTCCCCTCTTCCTTACCTGCTCCCTACTCCTACTTCCCTTTCTTTACAGCTTTGTAGTTTAGTTTTCCTACTTTGATTACCTATTGTTTACCTGCTATTTTAGCGTGTTACTACGTGTTTTTCAGTGGGGATCCACATGACCCCTACTGAGCCAGTGACATGAGGTTCACCCCTGCTTTTCAGGTGGGTCGTTGTTCGTTCTGCTTCCGCGGTTCCTGCTATGCGAGTTCGTAGATGCCAGCTGGTACCTTCGTCAGGCTTCCCCCAACTTTCTTGGTACGTCTTTCTTTTCTGTCGACTATACTATTAGACTCATTGTCTTTCCTTTGGACTTGACTCTGGTGGTATAATTGCTAATTTAACCTATTAATTAAAAAGTAATTTTATTTCTACTATTTTAGTAACCCAATCTAATGAAATTTAATAATTTTGAATCTTGAGGGGTTAAAATGTAATTTGAGTAAATTTTTAAAAAAAAAATAAAAAATCAAAAAGGTTTAATAAAACCCACGCCTCTCCCTTCTCTCTCCTCACTCTCGACTTCTCTCTCTCTCTCTCCCTCAAACGCTCTCTCTCTCTTCCTCTCCTAATCTCTCTCGGTTTCGGTCGAAACGACGTCAGACCGAGTTGTGGGAGGCGCCGTTGGAACGGGCTTGATGCGTAGGTCGAGGTGATACCCTCAATTTCATGGTTCGGGGAGTGTGGTGACGAGATGGGTCGAGAAGAGCCGCGACGCCCCGCCATCCGATCTGTACCATTTTGCGGGCTTCGTCGCAATCGAGGTAGGGGAATGAGTTCCTCATCTCGCCAAGAGCGTTTTAACGCCTCATGCGTCACCGATGGCGGACATTTTTATCATTTTTCTTGCAAAACTCTTTTTGGAGAATTTTAGGCCTAATTTTGGGATTTTTCTTCTCCTCGCTCGGCTTTGATCGAGATGGCCGCTGATCGAGACACGGGAGGGGCCATTGGGAAGGTCGTGTCGCGAGGATCGCGTGGACATCCTTCTTCTCTCGATCCGCAGAGCATGGAGGTGCGTGAAGCTGGGAGGTCGTCGTGGCCCTCGTCATCCGTTCGGCATCGGATCGGCTTCCTCGTCGTGTTAGAGGTAGGGGGATGGACTCTCTTCCTCCCTAGGAACTCGTCGGTAGCACATGCGCCGTGGTCCGACGCCAGTTGCATCATTTTCTGTGCATCGTTCCATGTTAGCATAATTTAGCCTAAAATTATGAAATTATTTGTATAGCCATTGTATTGTGATTTTAATGGCATGTTTAGTTGTAGAATGGATGTATGGATGCATGGTTTGGCAGGTCAATTTGTTTTCCCACGTCCCCCGCCGATTTCAGTCGACCGAGAGGGAGTTCGGTAACGAACTCGTCCAACCCGTAACCCAGTCGACATAACGCGGCAGGACCGGTGCGTTATAGTCTTTTAACGCGCCTAAAGTGGTGCGTTATGTGCCCTTTGACGGACTCCTCTAGGTCTGTCATTTGACCATTGACCGATCATTTGACCGTTGACCCAGTAAGACAGTTAGCATAGCGATGTAGGGTAGATCCGTTATAGTCATATAACGCCCCAAATCTGGTGCGTTATATTTTACATTAAAAATTGTGGATTTTCTGTGATTCTTGACGTTCGAGTGACTTTAATGGACACAGACCCATGCGTTATATCCTCATAACGCACCAGCCTTGGTGCGTTATGTTTCTGTGGTTTATGATTTTAGTTCGGGTGAGTATAACGGGCCACGGGAGGCGCGTTATACTCAGCATAACGCCCCATGCTTGGCGCGTTATGCCCTGCGTTTCTGGTTACATTACATTGGTCGGTTAAGTATAACGGGCCACGGGAGGCGCGCTATAGTAAACATAACGCGTCATGCTTGGCACGTTATGATCTGTGTTCTTGGTTTCTCGCCATTGTTCAGTTGAGTATAACGCACAGGGATAGGTGCGTTATGCTGAACATAACACCCCAGTGATGGTGCGTTATAGTCTATATGTCTGTGTGCTTGTGTTCACCTAGGTGCTCGGGTGAGTTTGACGGATGGAGGGAGGTGCGTTATGTGCAATATAACGCCCCTGCCCTAATCCGTCATGTCAGGTAACGGTCCCATCTTGTTCTGTTATATCTTCTGGCATTCTAAATAGGGTACGCTTAGTTCCTAATGCATTCAGTAGTGCATATTCGCCATGTTTAAGTTATTTTATAAAGCTATGGCATTATTTTAGACCTGGTTAGGTCATTTCTTATTTTCTTGATTGGTATGATTGGATGGTTTAATAATGTTAGAATTAGAGATTTTGTGTATTAATTATATTCTAACTTGAAATGATTATTATTTTAGTTTTATAGGACATGTAATATTAATATATTTTTATTAGATAATTCTAGGCGTTGCATTCAGGAGCCCCGTCACCATTCCACAGATCGAGGCCGCCGCGCGAGCGAGCGGGAGAGAGAAAAAAATCGACGGCCGCGCGGGCTCCATAAAACGCTCGCTTGGCATCCGGAAGCTCTCCGCGTGTCAGCCCCGAAAACCGCGTTTGGTTCGAAGGCGGTTTCCGGTTTTTGGAAACGACCGGTTAATGCTCGCGAGTGAAGAGAGGGGGGAGTGTGGTGGTGCTCTTTTATGCGGCTCTCTGGATTGGGCCTCTTGCACTGACCTGTTTAAGGTTGTTGCTGATCTTCTTGAGGAGATACAGGGTTCCGCGTTGCTGGAGGAAATCGGGAGAGCAGCGAGCTCATCCCGGACGGGAGTTCATCTCCGGGTTTCTCTGCGGATTCCGGCGGGCAAAAATTTTGGGATCAAGGCCAGAGGCTGGCGGCTTCACGCAGAGATCTGGTCGGTGCTCCTGGCCGTCCATGGATCCGGCGCGGAGCTCCGGTGATGGATCTGGGAAAAGCCGGGAGATCGCGGAGGACCTCCGGTTCCAGAAGATCCACTGTCTGATGGCGGAGAACGAGCCGACCTCCCAGAATGGCAGCTCCTTTACGGCGCTCCTCGGCCTGCCGGCGAACCAGGCAATGGAGCTCCTCCACGAGCCGGAGGCTGGGCACTCCCCGGCGATCTCGTCCCCTGCAGTCGCCGAGATCTGGGGGCTCCAGGAGCGGGACCAGAAGCCCCTGGACGGCTTGCCCTTCGGCTGCTTCCCGACCTTCCCGTCCAATCCCGACCTCGTGGAGCGGGCGGCCCGGTTCTCTGTGTTCGCCGCCGAGGACTCCTCCCCGCAGACGACGAGCTCCGGCCGCTCCAATTCCGGCGTCTACCTGGCAAAGGCGGTCAAGGCCGAGCCGGCCGACTCGGATTCCAACCCCAACTCGTCCGCCGGCAGCAAGCCCCAGCCGCGGCCGCCCAAGAGGAAGGAGCCGGAGAAGAGCAAGGTAAACGGCGGGGGTGCGGGGGGCTAGTACTAGGGTTTACCCTTTTCGGCAAACTCCCGTAGGCACAGGGCAGTGGTCAGGTACATCACGGCATCGGCGATGACATCTCCGTTTCTGGTATAGGCCAAGGGGTCCGCCAAGAGGGCCAAGAGCAGCTTGGAGTGCGGCATGCCGAAGCCCGCGGAGGAGAGTAATGGCGGCGAGAAGGAGAAGCTTCCCTACGTCCACGTCCGGGCTCGCCGGGGACAGGCCACTGACAGCCACAGCTTAGCCGAAAGGGTAATGCCCCCGATTAGCGCCTAATCCCCCCCCCTGGTCTCATTAGCTCCCTAACTACCCGCTGCGGCCTATCATTGCAACCAAATCTCCCGTCGCCATCACCTGTTTATGTTAAAATAATTACCGCTCCCGCATCATTTAAACTGATTTGGTTATCGCGCTTTTTTAGGCGAGGAGGGAGAAAATTAATGCCCGGATGAAGCTGCTGCAGGAGCTGGTCCCCGGCTGCAACAAGGTCTGCCACGTACCCCACTCTCCTTTCTTCCCCATTTCGCGACGTTGTGAATGTGCCCCTGTAGTTTCCGGTTATACCCGAATAACAGTCAACTTATTTCTCAATTATTGTAAGTTTGTAACTCGATGAGAGGACCATCGGTTTATACTTTATAGTAAAAACTACGCTAGAAAGCTGTAAAAGAAAAGGAAGTAGGTGTTGGGAGCTGGTAAGGACGTGGGGAATAACCCGTACCAAACAAACGACTGCTAAACTAACCTCAGCACCCGAAGCTACTTATAATAACAACAGAAAGCCGAACTCTGAACTGGCAAAGTCAGAAGTTGTCGATCCGTTGAAGCTGTAAAAATAGGAAAGAAGGCCTAGAAAAGACCTAGACAGACACAGACCCAACACGACTAGAACGTCGTGCCCACGACATAACACTGACCTCTGGCAGAGCCATGAGAGGGCTAACTCGGACAGGTTACGATACTTGAGAAACACGAGAGTCATGCGAAAGTCATGTGCCACGCGTCTGAAGCACTCCCCTCACTAGAAGAATAGCTAGCTGCATCCACTGATGTCTTATGCTGCGCCTACAAGTATCTCATCTACGCTGTCGCCTACCAGGGCACGACAGAGACTAAGACACCGTGAAAATCAGAACATAACTACAGTCACGACTAACTAGACAGGGTGGCCCCCACCGGCGTCAGTCCAAGCCCCTGACCACGTGTGCACACATTGACTCATCGCCCTGAGCTAGGCCTCTAGCTAGTTTTCCCCCGTAGTAGGACGCTACCGCCAAGCGAGGAGGCGCACAGAAACTAGCTTAAAAATCGTCTGAGTCGGGAACTACCCCGCCACCACTCCCAGGTGGGCCGACACTCGAGGTCATCGGGCTACGACTAGTGGAGGATCACGAGATATAGACTCTAAAGCGTGAGTGTCAAAGTACAGACAGGCTTAATCATGCACTGTCTCCCGTACTACAAAGCACCAAAGACAGTACCGAAAACTACCGATAGACTCAGGACAAGGCAACTAGACCTGCTAGCACAACGATCCCCAAGTCGCCAGGCTCTAGGTCAAGATCGTTGCTCACAGCGGAACAGCCGTCGATCGGTCTAATCCTAAGCCAGGGAAAATGACTCACCGTAGAAAATGACTCACGGAGACCTGAGGGAACACTGAGAACCCTCAATAGACCTGTCAACCACTGGGTCACACCGGGTTGACCAGAACCAGATAACGACGTTAAAAGTAGTGCAGAAGACTGCCCACAATAAGAACACTCCTGGCCACCTCATATCATGGTCATAGCCCTCATAGGACATCAGGAGACATCCACGGGACAATGGGCAGACCATAAGGTCACGCCAAGATGCACGGAAACCAGCACGTCGGGAAACGACACTCAGACACCGTCCTAGAGCACAAACCTAAGACAGACTGATACGGAACCAACCATTACAGCCAACGGACAATGCCAAGGGGATGGGCGGTCACATTGTGGCCGCTCAAGGGGATGAACAGTCCCGGGAGGGCCGCTCAAAGGTCAGACGAAGGAGGATGGACGGTCAGGAGAGAACCGCTCAAGAGGATGAGCGGTCAGGTCTTGGCCACTCAAGCCCACGACCCAGTCTAGTTCCTGGTCAAAACGGTCTTGACCAGACCGCTGAACGGAACCGACTTACTACAGTGCCAGTCAAAACGGTCTTGATCAGACCGCCTAACGCGATCGACACTCAACTGTTGACCAAAGGTAAACTGGGATGGGCGGTCAGATGCTGGCGGCTCAACCCAATGGAAAGACAAGCAGCTACAGACTGGCCGCCCAAGTGGGGATAGGCGGTCCACACCTGGCCACCCATACCATGTGCGGTTTATCGTGTGGCCGCACAAGCCCCAAGACTCCACGAGGATAAACGGTCCAAGGCTGGCCGCTCAAGGGGATGAACGGCACCTGGTTCGACCGTCCAACGCCTTAATTCCCATTAACCACCCATTCAAACCAAGGGAGAGAGATCTCCCTCCCCTCTCCCTCCCAACCCAAAATTCATAACTCCTCTCTCACCCACTACAATCATCACCTTCTAGACCCCATTCTCCCCCTCCAACACCTTAGAACACTCCCTCCAAGACCCCCTCACAGCCAGGGGTAACCCCCACACCACATCCACCTCATTTCCCCTCCCATCTACCCTATCCCCCATCACCTATCTCCGCCCTTCCCATCCAGTTCACAGGTAGAAGAAAACCATCGGCTTGCAGAGGGTGCCACATCGTTATCCTAGGGCTACAGGAGGCATAGGATATACCGTTGGAAATAACATCAAGTCAACTTTGCAACAGAGGTGGTCTCACCATCTTTCAACATCGGAGCTATCCGGGAGAGCCATTCTCCCCCGATTGTGCAAATCAGGCTAGACTAGCAACCTGAGATAAGTTCCAGGAGCCACCATGGCCACACCCCTTGGCTTCTGGAGGTGCCACTTGTCTGATAGCTTCTTCCACCTGTCGATCGTCATCAGCAAAAAGTGGCTCCCCGATCGACATCCGGAGGAGTGATTTCCAAATTTTCTCCCCCAAGCGCTCTGCTCTGTCCACTCTTGGACTGAGCCAACACTTGCTCACTGTTTGGGCTGCTCCGGTCTACTCCGACCTCCTTTGGTGTTCTTTCTAATCACGTTTCGAAGAATACTCATCAAAGGTTCCAATGACTCCAGCCACGCTCAATTCAGAGTTCGGGATCACTGATGGCGGCCTCTTCTTCCTACTACTGAGGTATCCTTGCAGTCAGAACTAGAAATCAGGGGCCCCATTCACAGCCAGCCCCTGACCAGCACCGGTGTCCAGAGAATTTGGCAAAATTCAGACGTCATCTTGGGTCAGCTACGAAGCTTTTCCAACTGGCATCAACATCAAAAAAATTTGGGAGCGGCCACAGCAGTGACAAATCTGACCATTTGTCTGCTATCTTAGAGAGCAGGCAGAACCAACGCCGCCCACCCGTTTGGTCTCATTTAGGCTTTTCCCTTCCCCGCCTGGCCGGCTTACCACCCCTCCCTACATGGAGGTAGTTTTGGTTGTAGTTTGATTCTCCCTACCCTTAATCCACCCCCTCTGCGAGGGCGTAGTGCATGTATTAGCAGGTTAGTGATCCAAGCTTCGTCGACGCAGCGTGCGGGAAATACCCACGCTTCCCCGCTCGCCCCATCTCCAACCAGGATCGGTGTCTTCACGCTGATCAGGTGAGCTCCTGATCACTCTCCTCTCCTGGTAGCATTATCTTTGCTGGATTATTATTGCTTTCAATTACCCATCGGGCGGTGAGTGAGTGCCCGGTTCGGAATCCACCAAATCGAGTGCCACCACGGAGCGAGTTGTGAGAGTGGCCCTACGTCCCGCACCCTCGGCGTGCTGGCCACCCGTCGAATTGGGCAAACCAGATCCTTAGGGGTTCAGCCCCAAGCTATCCAAACCCCTGAAATCTCAAGGTCCAACCTCGGACCCTCATCCCCCATCGTCGGTCCACCTATGGACCCGAGTGTGCGCTACGCAAGTGAGTCTGCTTGAGTGAGATCATCGGGTTGTTCTTGCTTGCGAATTTAGGTCCAAGGGATTGTGTCACATCAATTTGGTATTAGAGAAAGTTTTAGACTTGTCTCTACTAAGTCTTGTCCTAGGGCGCATAAGCATTTAGAGTCATTCGGTGCATTAACATGGCTACCTCTCTTTGGTCATACCCATCCCACTCGGCCCTCCACAAGGGTCCGATCGACCCACTACTTTTGGAATTAAACTAATAGCTACAACAGCTAGCAGAGTCCAGTCCAACTAAAGACAAGTACAGTACAATAGAAAGGGAAACGTACCCTTAAGTCGGGGGAAGCCCGACACTGGCAAAGCTGGCAACTAAGAATCACGCACCGCACCACCAGACCACGAGGAAGAAGAGCAGCCACACCTGAAAAGTCAGGGGTGAGTCTCGTGTCACTGGCTTAGTAGGGGTCCTGCAAATGCCCACCAAGAAACCAAAGCGGTAACAACAGTAACAGGAGTAACAGCAGGAGCAGGAGTAACAACCACGGAAGTAAAGAGGAAAGCCGTACAGAACAAACCACGACAGCCGATAAGACAACGGCCCTCTAAACTACTCTTAATCGGTAAGAACACGGATTCTCAGACACGTAGTCAGGAATCACCAAATCTACACAAGGAAACTCCAATTACATTGCCAGAACATGTCCTGCTACAACAGACATGTAGACTTCACATCACGGCCTCTCGGACGTGGGAAACACACTAACCAAAACACTGGTACACACATGACCTCGCCATCGTGTACACTACACAAGCCATGGAGAAGCCAGACACAGGCTACTCGAAGCACTATGTCAACAATGACGGAGAACCGGTCACAAAACCACAAGTCACATGTCATGTGACAGAAGCACCTCCTCACTAGAAGCAAAGCCAGATGTGTCCACTAACATCTTACACTATGTCTCAAGCGTCTCACACTCACCTTGAACATGGTGACTGAGACATTATACCAAGTACAAGAAACAACAATAACGAGTGACTAGCCAGGGTCATGCCCATCGGTGCTCGTCCAAACGCCCCTGACCACGTGTGCACACACAAGCCCAATACCTTGAGCCAGGCCTCTAGCTAGTTTTCTCTCCCAATAGGACGCTACTACAAAGTAAGGGAGCCCAAACTAGTCTAAAAATTGTCTCTTAGGAATATGCCCCACCACCACTCCCAGGTGGGCTGACATGAAGTGTCGTCAGAGTACGACTAGTGGAGGCTCACTTAACACAGAGACTCTCTGAAAGAAACTCCAAAGTGTGGACAGGGTAAACACTCACCTATCGCAAGCACTACGAAACATAAGGCAGTACACAGAACTGCTGCCAGACTTAGGATAGACAACTAGACCTGCACACAACGATCCTTGAGTCACATGACTCGAGTCAAGATCGTCGCACATCACGGCAACATACCGTTAATCAGCCTTGTCCCTAAGCCAAAAGTCACGATAAAACACAAACCACGACACATGAGAGAACATCAAAGCCCTCAGACCAGATAGGCATGTAAACTGAGATAAGACGATACCTCCATGCATCCAAAACCAGAGTCTCGATCCATATAGGATAGTCGAGACACTCACGAGGTCACGTGTCATCCACTGGGTCACAACCAAATTGACCAGAAATCATACTGACCCTCGAAATCATACAAAACCACTACTCGGTGTAATGGCACATTCAAACACCCTATAACACGGTCACAGCCCTCATAGGATGTCCATGACATCCACATACAATAGACTAACCAAGGGGTCGAAGCCAAGCCAATAAACACAGAGAAAATCACCATACATTGCTCGGGATGAGACTACTCTTCCGGAATCCCTTAACACACAGATCTGACTCCCACGGAACACCCAAGGCATCCGTCGAGTCAAACGCCAACAAGGCATTGAACACTGGGTTCATCGGAGCACGAGACAATTCATATAAAACTCTGAAAACTGAAGGCATGAATGCGGTGCATGTAGATTATGGAAAATCCACTAAATAATAATAAAGAAAACACTAGTGTGGCTCCTCCCACCTGCTTGAATCAGTGGCACCCTCTTGCCGCTGATCCGGTGGTTCCGCCTACCAGCGATCCTGTGGCACTGTTAAACTGCCCATCCAGTGGCATTGTTGGGCTTGTGATCCGGTGGCCCTTACGCTGCCTGATCTGGTGGCCTCCATAAGACTTTTCATCCGGTGGCGCCCGAAGCAGCTTGATCTGGTGGCGCCCGAAGCAGCGTGATCCGGTGGCTCGCCTAAAGGCTTGAACCAGTGGCCCTCAAGGGTAGGCGATCCGGTGGCTCCCTCTACGCAGGCGATCCAATGGTGTCCCTTCTTCTTCATCCGGTGACTCCGACGCCAGTAATACGAGAGAGGAAAAAATTGCTTTTCTTGAGTCCACTGGGCATTACCATGGACCAGGGGTCCCTACCTTCCGACCTCTAGCGTGCAGCGATGCAGGCTCCGAGCTTGGCACCTTCTATGCTTGCCCCACGACCCATGGCATACCACCCTGGCTGCGAACCTTCTACCCCTCCCAAAGGGGAAGTGGGACACGATAGTGGAGGCGGGAGAGGAAGGACCATGAGCGCTTCTCCTGTTGACCCTCTCACCGCCAGCCCGGCACGGCCCTGCATATATAGAGGGGAGAGTCTCTAAAGAAGAAGGGAGAGAAGGTCTGGACTCTGGACATTGGGAAGAAGACTAGAAGAGAAGAAGGGGGGAGCCTCCTCCGATGGCCACTACCACCTGAGTGAAGAGAGAAGAGAGCAGAGAAGGATAGAAGAAGAAGGGTGAGTGAGGAAGAAGAGATAGGTTCAGAGGGGGAGGAGCTCAGGCTCTGTCCCCCTCCCCATTGTATTGCACTTCCCCACTATATCTTTGTTCCTCTCCGTTGGTTCTTGTTTTCTTATTTTTGCAATGTACCAATCCCTTTGCTCATCTTCTTTTGCAAGGAATAAAAGTTTGAAAGTCTTCATGCTTTGCGTCTCCCCTTTCCGTGTGCTTGTCCTCGCCACTCTTGTGGGTTCTCTCTGTTTTCTTCATTGTGCCTCTTCTAGCCCGTTCGTGTTCGGCATGGCGAAGCAGCCAAGCTGTGAGAGGGTGTGGACGTGTAAAATTGCATGCCCATGTGTCCTGTCTGGTCTCACATCAACAACAAATTCAAGAAAAGGAACCCCGGAGAAGATGGACCATTCGGACTCTCTGAATATACACACATTACCGTGAAGCCATCTCTGGAGTCACGACAGCGAAGAGAAACCAACCCTCGAAAAGCTCACAACCCGTGGGCTCCGAAGAAAACCAAAATGGACTGCAACTCGGGCTCGTAATAGGCTTTGACATGCCCCCGCGGCACACCCCAGGTGCCTTTACCCGGCACACCCCCTGGGTGCCCTCAGTGGCACACCCCTTGAAGCCCCAGTGGCACACCCGC
This sequence comes from Amorphophallus titanum, assembly GCA_024336825.1. Lineage (NCBI taxonomy): Eukaryota > Viridiplantae > Streptophyta > Magnoliopsida > Alismatales > Araceae > Amorphophallus > Amorphophallus titanum. The sequence continues at coordinate 27,037,420 of JANBPO010002302.1, forward strand.
CTTGAAGCCCCAGCGGCACACCCGCCTTGAAGCCCTGGCCAGCACACCCTGCGTGAGCTCTAACTGACACACCCTGCATGACCCTTCAGTGGTACACCCCACCTGGCTACCTTCCACGGCACACCCATGGTGCCCTCCCTGGTTGGCACACTCGCCCAGCGCCCCCAGCGGCACACCCTGCAGAGGTCTTCCCAACGGCACACCTTGGCAGCTTCCCAATGGTATGCTCTGACAGCCCTTGACAGCCCTTCGATGGTACGCTTGGGCAGCTCCTCAGCGACATGCCCGCTGTGTCTTCCAGCAGCACAGCGGCCCACCCACTCAGCGGCACACCCTGGTTCTTCCTCGCCCGGTGCATCCGACAGATGAAACATGGCGCCCATCCCCTACGTACCATTGGTCTCCCTACTCCTTCTCTTCTCTTCCTCTCCTCTTCTTCTCTTCCTCTCTTCCTCATTCTCTCTTTTGCTCGGAGGGTGACGGAGCCCTAGGCTCCTCCTTTTCTTCTCCTCTTCTTTCTTCTTCTCTCCTCCATTCTCCTTCTTCTTCTCTTGGTGCGGTGGGGCAGAGGTGAGCGCCAGCTGGTGCCACCGTGTGAAGGCCCCACGGGGTCGCCGGTTGAGAGGGGAACAATGCGTGTCGTTGAAGGGGGGTGTCGGGCGTGCTGGGCGAGGGAGTAGGGCAGTGGAACGATGGAGGGCACAAGGCAGCGTGCCGAGCAAAGGTGCACTGGGAGTGTGCCAGCCGCTGTGCATCGAGGGTGTGTCGGGTGAGGGCACAGGGTAGCGTGCCGGGTGAAGGCGCAGGGAGTGTGCCGGGTAGGCATGAGGTAGTGTACCAGGTGAGGGGTACAGAGCGTGTCAGGTAAGCACAAGGCAGCGTGCCGGGTAAGGGCATAGGGAGCATGCCGGGTGAAGGCACAAGTCAACGTGTCGGTAGAATGAAGGCCAGCTTGCACTGAAGTGACATCTGGTGCTGCCTATTCGGTGCACCATGATTTTTGTTGGGGCCGTCACTCCTTGTGGATGAGCACCCGTGTCTTCTCCTCATGCCCCCTGCCTAGGGGAGATTCTGCCAAAATTTTGTCAAAATTTATCAGCATTTTGTTCATCTCATTTCAGTGTAGCCTCTTCTGGTCTTCTTTCTTTTTCTTTGCCTATGATTTTTTCTGACCTTGAGGCTTTTGTATCTTGCAGACAAATAGCTGCCCCAAGTGATTCTTCTTCTTTAGCTATCGCCAGTGCCAGGTCTACTCCATCGCTGACCATTCTTGCTGTTACATGGCACAATGTGGAGGACCTTGACCGGGAACATTCCGAGGTGGCAAAACTGGTCGAGTCATCAGATTCTGAGATTGACACCATGGAATTCAGTCGTATTGCACTGACTGATGGTGGTTTTACATTTGACTGGGCTGGTGACTATCGGAAGGATTATCCTAAAGATAAGCACCTCCTCTACTTCCTGAAGCACTTCAGTTCCCGAGGTAGACGAGATATCAAGGCTATGCGGAGCGTTGAGCGCGCCATCTTACCATTTTGGGACAATCTGATGTACAGCGTTCACCAGAGTGTGCCCATGTACTTGGTGGGAGAGTTGAGGGAGTGGCAGCCCGTGTTAGGGCTAGAAGGACTACTGCCCGCCGAGGAGAAGCTGGTACGGGCCCCTGAATTTACTCCTACCCGTTGGGACAATGCCGTACGGAGGACTCATAAAGAGCAACCCCGCTTCGGTTTATTCCTGGCTCCGTTGAAGTGGGGATACTGGGAAGAACCTTACATTTTGGATTGCTTGGCGATCCACTTCAAACACGAGCCGGCCTTGGGTTGGTTCACGGAGTTTAAAGTCTAGGATGCTCACATCTTCCGAGAAGGGGTGGTAGAATTTACCGAGTATGTGCTATTCAACTACACTCCCCTACTTATTCAGGCCGGCGTATATCACAGTGTTTATGCTTCCCGGTACAGTTATCCGATTTCTAAAGGCCTCTGCTGTGGGATGATAGAGGTCTTCAATGCTGAGCTGAATACTTTCTACATATACTGCGGAGGGTGAAACCTCACTGGACTTGTGGAGCCTTCACCAGCTAAGTGGCCTGCCCATCGACGGGGAGCCGTACGAGGAAGTGTGCCTCCCTGATCTGATTAAAGATGAGACAGACGGGGATGGCATCTATGCACTTGGCTATTCTTATCGATTCCTCATGAAGGCGTATGGATACTCCTCAATGTTTGCCTCGCTCATCAACTCGGCGGTGGATCGGTGATTCTTTTGAAGAAGGGCCGCCTTCTTCTCCACCTCTAGGAAAATCATAGCTGGCTTTGGAGGAATGTTTGGATGAAAGTTGGGCTCCAACGGGAAGTTCCAGGACTCACTATCCAAGGCTACGCTGACCCTGAAATATTGGGTCTTCTAGCCCTTGTGGGAAGAATCCTTGGTCGAGAGGGTCACACAACTCCTTCCGCTCTTCGCCTGGAGATAGAAAAAGCCCTTACCCACGTGGGTATGCTCCTTCAACTCGAAGAAGGTATGGAAGAGGTCCAACGAAGTCTCAACCCTGCACAAGTGGCAAAGAAAAATGAAGAAGAAGATGAAGGTGTAAGAATTGTAGACCAACTGGACTGGAGCTAGTTGGTAGAACCGAAGCAATTCGACAACAAAGAAATGGAAAGGAAGGTGGAACCTACACTTCCAAGCCAAGAGGAAGGAATAGAAGAGGCCGGAGTGAGTGTCTAGACTAGACTTGTGAGGCTCCACCGGAGAGAAATGATACCTCCAGGGCAGCCCATATCGACCCCCAGCCGCTTCACCTCGCCCTCAGTCAGCCCACTGCGCAGAGGCTCCGATGGCACCGTCAAAGCCCTAGAAGCCCGCTCAACCTCCGGCCCCTCGGCCTCGGGATGATGGTCTTCCATGGAGTAACCAGGAGGGCTAGTGGAGGAAGAAGAGGACACTGAGCCAGACGACTCAAGGGTAAGCAAAAGTTGACGAATCACCGCCGCCGCAACCTCTGCAAGCTCAGCGAAGGTCGCCACAACTCTCCGCTCTTCAGAATTACCCTAGCAGTGCATGAGCCTCTCACGAATGCAAGGATGGTGGAAAGAAAAGCCCTAGGCGATGGAAGTTAGGACCGACGGCACGCGCTACGCTTATAAACCCCCCGTGGGAAGCGGCACGATGTTCCAGCCTTCAAAAATGGGGCTCCACACATCAATCCGCAAGAATTATCATCATTACGGGCGTATCTCCAGGACAGACGCATCAAGTGGCCCCTGTCATAGAAAGTCCCCACTCAGCTCGAACCACCTACACCTACCCTAAATGCTACTTGACCGAGCCTAATCTTAGCTCGGGAGTAGGAGGGGGACAAGTGGAGAGGGGGAATTCTACTGCCCGAATGGAGGGGCAAAATGAGGTCCTGCCAGACCAAATGAGGCCCAGTTCCTATGAGTGACAGCCCCCCTGGGGCCCGCTAAGCCCAATAACTCACTCGGATTAAGCGCTTCCTAGGCAACCCTCGGGTTCGGAAGTCTGAGCATCAGATCGACCGGGAGGTCCCTTCAAGACCCTTGTGCCCCACTCGAGCCTTGCACTTATCGCTCGGAAGACCCCCTTAAGCCAGTGCCCTTTGCGCAGATCGACTGGCGGGAGCTTATCCACGCGACCATTAAGCGCCCTTCAAGAGCAGGGAGATCGTAGGGATAGTGGAGAATTAAGAGTCCTCGTTCCTTAAAGAGCCCACGAAGAGGATGTAATCACCCCTCGAACTCCTCGCCTCATAGGGCTCTTACGTTCCATGAGTCGCTATATAAATCAAGGAAGCTCCTCTGAACGAGGTAAGCGTACTAAGCAGCAGTAACCCTGAGCTAGAACCACTTCACCACTTGGTGGAGAGAAATCTCGTGCCCCCAACTCCTCCTCCCCTTGCTTCGCACCAGAGCTCTATCTTAATTGCTGACTTAAGCATCAGAGGGTTTCCCCCAGGGATCTATCCCTGGGCACCTCTGACTCGTTTCCCTCTTTACAGTTCATCTGGCATTGTTCCATGAGGCTTTCTGGCACCGGTGTGTTGGATGGTCGTGGTTGAGCTTTGGCCAAGGGCATGTCGAACCGAGTAATTATAGGGGTCCGGACGGCTGCAGCTGAGGTGTTGGTGCCATTGTGCCTTCCTGGCAGGACTGGCATCTCCGTCGAAGGCCCGGTAGGCGACTGAGGATGAAGGTCACATTCCTGAAGCAAGTCTTGCAGGAGGGCCTTTAGGTGCTGGTTCTCCTTCATAAGAGTCTCAAGAGTTACCTCTTGAGTTTCACCGACAGGAGGATCATTATTAATTGGATCTGCATTGACGGGGGCGGCATGCTCCTCAACGGAGACTTCCTCTGCTAGTGCCGATGCCTGAGGTCCGGCAGAAGTACCGATGAGATCGACTGAAGTCGGCGGCTGAGTGGGGTGACGAGGCCTCCTGAGGTGAGATATAGGCTTGTTCAGATCGTCGGTCTGAACCTCAGGCTGGTGCCCGACGGTATAGCATGCGAACACCCTGACCGCGTCACTGAGGACCCAGACTGTCCACCTTTTATCGGAGTTCCTCTTGGGGCGGACAGGTGTCCCCAACCTATCGAAGATCAAGGTGCATTGCAAAGGAGTCTCCATCATGGCATCTGCCTGAGGAGGGCTCGGGGCTGGATGTTGAGGGGGCCCGGAACAAGCCCGTCTCTATTTTCGCCTATCTGAGAGAGAGGCGAGGAGTGGCTGGGCGCTGTCAAGTGATGCGGCTGCAATCAGCCGCACCTTGCTTGGCGCGGCGTCCTAGTGCCCTAAAAGGGTTGCTAAGACACGCCTTTCAGACAGCTTGAGCTTCCCCCAGGGTAACCCAGATTCTTCTCAAGTTGGACTGTTGGTCTCCCTTATCATTGTCTCTTTGACGGGACTTGGGAGTTCAGACACCAAACTGGCGCTGGTGTCTCTGGGCCGCTGCGGGAGCATCTGCCCTTCAGAGTTTCATCTTGTCTTCTCGCATTTGACGCAGAAGGCTAAAGAGGTTGGTAGTAGGGACTGTGGAGATGATCCGCTCTGGGGGTGTGATGGGTTCGCCCCCGTCCAGGCGAATCCGTAGATTATCGATAAGGATGGTCTTGCCAGAGTTACTGGTGGCAGCGATAGGTCGCTTGCCTTTATGGCCACGACGATGCTTCTTCTAGGGAGCCGAAGATGACTCCGCTCCAAGGTGGTAGACCGAGAGAACTCGGCCCATGACTGTGGGTGGCACAAGGCCATCAATCGAAAATATTAGAATCAGTCCCCAAGACCCAAAGTCTATAGTGGAGGCCAGCGGCTGGGCGGCTCGAGTGTAAGCCCTCGCCCGAGCTGATAACAGTGTTGCGGATGCTCACAATGAAGTGCTTGTACTCGGAGTTGGCACTGCAGGGGGTGCCGGGGTGTCAGTGACCCGTGGCCTTGAGCTTGAATCGGGGACTGGTAGGACCGAAAGGTGGGGCATAGGGCCTTCGATCTATACCGGGGCCGCCATGTCCCATAGAGGTAGACCCGTACTGGGAGTCACTGTCGTCAAGTTGTAGGGAACATGCCCCCGCGACGGAGCCGAGGGATGCAGAACCTGACGCGGATCACTCACGCTAGGGGTCACCCACGAGAGACCCCGTGTAGCGCCCGTGATTTTGTGGATCCTTAGCGGGCCGAGTCTAGAATTTATTCTGATGATTTCAGGCGATTTTTACGGATTTTTGGGCTATTTTTGGGCATTTAAACGAATTAGTTAAAGTATAAAAGTAATTAAAATGGATATTTTCATAATTTCAATTTTAAAAAGGTTTAAATGTAATTTTGTGTGCTAATGGGATTGGGTCTATGCAAGCTGGGAACAAAGTCCGTGCAAAGGATGAAGTCCATGCAAGTTGGAGGCGAAGTCCGTGCAACTTCCGGTGAAGTCCATGCAGGGTGAAGTCCATATGAGTGGGGGTAGAGTCCATGCGTGATTGAATGAAGTCCGTGCAGGTTTTGGGGCTAAGGTCCATGCGTGATTGGACGAAGTCCGTGCAGGTTTTGGGGCTAAGGTTCATGCATTTTTGGATGAAGTCCGTGCATGTTTGGGCAAAGTCCGTGCATGTTTGGGCGAAGGTCCATGCATGTCTAGGGAGCAAAGTCCGTGCAGGTCTGGGCGAAGTCCATGCAGGGTTCGTGCACATTCAGGCAAAGTCTATGCATGTGTGGGCTTAGTCCATGCAGGGCAGGTGAAGTCCATGCAGATGCGCAGGCAAAGTCCATGCATATGTGGGCTAAGTCCATGCATATGTGTAGGCAAAGTCCATGCAGTGTAGGCGAAGTCTGTGCAGATGCACAGGCAAAGTCCATGCACATGACACCGGGGTCTGTGTGTGTGCATGCACGGTCCATGCAAGTTGGGGTAGGAACGACTGGGGTGTACCGGCAAAAGCATAAGCGGGCTAAAGGGTGTACCGACGAAAGGGCATACCGGTGAAAGGTTAAGAGAGTGGAAGCTACGCCGTCAAGGGGGCTGAGGAGTATACCGGCGAAGGGGGGTGTGCCGGCAGAGGCTACAAAGGGGATGGGGAGCGTACCGACGAAGGGAGGGATAGAGTGTACCGTGGAAGGCCAAGCTTGGGTGTGCCGATGGAGAAGGCACAGGCGTGCCGAGCAAGGTCTAAGCTAGTTCAGGTGGGGTCTGTGCTAGTTAGGTGAAGGTCTGAGCTAGTTGGGGCTGAGGTCTAAGCTAGTGTGGGGTGAAGTCCATGCTAGTTTGGGGAAGGGTCTATGCTAGCTGGACGAGGTCTATGCTAGTGCCGGGCCAAAGTCTGAGCTAGTGTGGGGCGAGTCTGAGCTAGTTTGGGGTAGGGTCTATGCTAGTCTGGGCTAGGGTCTGTGTTAGTTTGCTTGGGGAAGGGCTGGGATGACTGGAGCATGTGCCGGGTGGAACTGATGAGGGGCCCACTCCTCTCCCATTTTCTTAAGGTCTTTCTTTTCTTCTCTTTCGTATTTTCATGCAATGCCTTGGGGATATTCTCTTCCTGTCTCTTAACTGTTTCCTCTTCTTTCTTCTCTGCAGGATGAGTGTTCAAGTTACTTAGTCATTGTTCAGCCTGGTTCTCTTCGTGTTACGCACAGTTCTCTTATCTCGATTGGAGCAGTTTGTCATTGTTCATTTCATTTGTTCATTACTTCCTTCGGCCCTTTAATTTGTTATTGCCTCATTTGTTTGTTGCTCTCTTTTGTCTTCGTCATATTATTATTTCTAACAAAAATTCGACAGCATCTCCTCTTAACTTGAGCGTAAGGGAGATACAGGGAATGCGCCCACATGGAGTGGCAGAACCCGACGATCGGAGGTGCGCGCCCGAGAGCGGTAACACCTTTGATAAAACTTCGAAAAACCCGGAAGAAACGACAAGTGGGAGACGACTCCAGGACTGGCCAAGTTGCAGGGGTGAAGGTCAGGGTCTGGTGTGCCGGCCAAGGGGCTCAGGGGAGCACCAGGCTGGTTTCTTGGGAGGGGATTGTACCGGGGAAGGCCAAAGGGGTTAAAGACACACCGGTCAGGGGACTGTGCCAGCAAAAGGGTGGCCAAAAGGGTTGAAGGTGTACGGGGCAGGAGGACGTCTATCGGCGAAAGATGGACTAGGGGCAACTCTATCTCTTCATCTTGGAAATAAGGGGGAACAACTTCTAAATCTCATTCCTATCTATTTATGATGTTTCCCATGGGTTGTGTTTTGATTTGAGCATATTTGAATATTTGTGTTTATTTTCTGAACACTAAAGATACTCGTGTGTGTGGACTATCTATATACGGTCGTGTTTGATCGCCTGCGTGCGATCGTGTGTGTTATTGTGCTGTGGTTGTTGCAGCGTGTGTGTGTGTTGTGATCCGGTCGTCAGATCGTGTGGGAGACTTCATCTCCGTGTGTGTGTGTGTGTGTGTTGGGGCATGTCCCCGTGTGTGTGTGCGAGCGTTGTCTCGTGTGCGTTTGGAGCGTCGTCTCTGTTTGGGGATTTATCCCCGAGTGAAGCCTTACCGGGTTTGGTGAGGGGTGGACATAGGGAGCCCTTCGTGGTCTCGAACCACCTTAAAAATTTCATGTCTTTTGGTTTGCATTTGTGGATGTGTGCTTAATAGTGTTATCTATTTATCTTAATCGCATGTGAAGCGTGAGATTGAGAGAATTGCTCCATCTTGTTCAAGTCAAATCTTCAATCTCGTCAAAGTGGTTATTTTCGTTGTATAAGCATTTTAATTTACCATCATTCATGGGGGACAATTCAACCCCCCTTTTTGTCTACTTGCCTACCCAGGGACCCAACAACTTCCATATACACATGCATCATGTCATGGAAGATAGCCATCATTGCCCGTTGATACATGGCACCTACATTCTTCAATCCGAATGGCATAACAACATAGCAGTATGTGCCCTAGGGCATGGTGAATGAGGTCTTCTCTTGGTCTTCAGGAGCAATATGGATCTAGTTGTAACCCGAATAGCCATCCATAAATGAGAGGACTTCATACCCAGCCGTGTTATCCACTAACACATCGATGTGAGGAAGCGGGAAATTGTCTTTTGGACATGCTTTATTTAAGTCCCTGAAATCAATGCAAATTCTTACTCTACCATCCTTCTTCATCACTGGGACTATGTTTACCACCCATTGCAGATATAGAACAACTCTAATGAATTTGGCCTTGTGCAGTTTGTCGACTTCTTCCGTCATTTTTAAGGCCATCTGAGGGTGGAACCTTCTCAATTTCTGTTTAACGGGCGTTGCCCCTAGTTTCAGAATAAGTCTATATTCAACCAAAGTAGGGTCAAGGCCTAGCATGTCCTCGTAAGACCAAGCAAATGAGTCACTATACTCCCTCAAGACTTTGATCAGCTCCTCTTCAACCTAAGGAGGGAGATTAGCTAAAATAATAATTGGCCTAGGGTCCTCTTCGGTTCCAAGGTTGATTTCCTTAGTGTGTTCATCCACTGCTGACGATGGCTCATCAAATCTCTTTAATCCTTGTGCATACAGGTCGACAGTGTCGTCCACGTCGCTATCCTCATCATCGGTTGGGTCCTTCCCATCTATAATTTCATAAACTCCCAAACCGTCATCGCTCCATACTTTGTCTAATTCCTCATCGTCCTCTATGACGATGGCGGTGGGTACAAACTCAGGGCACTTAAGAAGGGCATGACATCTCTAGGCTAAATCCTAGAGGAACCTATTAGGAATGGATTTGGAATGACGCATCACAGGGAGCGTCGCAGACGTGGATGGACTAACAACACTAGAACTAGATTCTACCCTAGCTAATTCTTCTAACCTAGGGGACTCTGCACACTATATGTAACGTCCCAGAGTACACAATACCGATGACCCAATACTAGGTATCGAATTACCGCCATTATGCACTGAGAGCCCATGATAGCGATGACCCGATACTAGGTATCGATCTCACCCACGATCGCTCTCTCCCCCTCTCTCTGGAGAGAAAGCAAACGCTCCCCGCCCGCCTCTGCGCCATCACCTTCTCCCTCTCCCGCCCGCCTCCGTTCTCTTTGCAGGGCAAGGGGGAGGGCACGGGAAGAAGAAGGGAGGTTCTGAAGGCTGCAGTAGCAAGCATGGCGGCCGGAATCACTGCCGCAGCGTCGAGCGTTGGCATCCACCGCCTGTGCCGCGGGAACGCCTTGACCACCGAAGCGTCTCGGCGGAGGTCCCTTGGTAACTTGGTCTGCTTCTTCGACCCGCTTTTCTTCGCCGGCCGCGGCCCCCGTACCGGCGACCGCAGAGCGGCGGGCGGTCCTCTCCATCTTGGGAGGAAGAGGAGGACGGCCATGGCGCTCTGCCTCGTCATGGCGCAGGACCGGAAGCGCGTCGATGTGGAAGACGAAAAGGAGGCGGAAGCGGAGTATGGCGCGGCGGCGGGGAGCGAGATGGGGCTGGAGCAGGCGGTGGCGCTGGGGGCGTCGGCGGCGAGGGCGGCGGAGCGGCAGGAGCGGAAGAAGGCGGAGCGGTACACGTACCTGGTGGCGGCGGTGTTGTCGAGCTTCGGGATCACCTCCATGGCCGCTGCCGCCGTCTACTATCGCTTCTCCTGGCAAATGGAGGTGGGCTCCCTCCCCAGCACGGCAACACCTTTCCAATCCCCCCAACCTGCTCAGCTGTTTCCCCCATTTGTTCCCTGCACGCCATCTGGCCCTCTCTGCACATTTCCTTTCACCAAATAGAAGAGGAGGTATCCCAAGTTTCGAGCATGTGGTTACCGGCTTCTAATTTGTTCTGGTTTGTGGTGGTGAATTGAACAGGGTGGCGAGGTCCCGCTCACGGAAATGTTCGGCACTTTCGCGCTCTCCGTCGGCGCGGCGGTGAGTCCTCCGATCTTCTCCATTGTCCTCTTCCGCGCTTCTGGTTCTGTGCTGGATTCTTCTCTTCTGCTCTCCCCTCCCACTGCAGAGTGTGAACTGCCGCTAGTGGCGACCGAGAGCGTTATCTGCGGGATTTGCGTTGTTCTTTTTTTGAGAAGAGTAGTAATCAAACATGGGTGGGCGTGCAGGTGGGGATGGAGTTCTGGGCCCGGTGGGCTCACAGGGCGCTGTGGCACGCCTCGCTGTGGCACATGCACGAGTCGCACCACCGGCCGAGGGAGGGCCCCTTCGAGCTCAACGACGTCTTCGCCATCATCAACGCCGTGCCCGCCATCTCCCTCCTCTCCTACGGCTTTTTCCACCGCGGCCTCTTCCCCGGCCTCTGCTTCGGCGCCGTCAGTACCCGGCCACGCCGCTGTCTCTCTTCTCCTAATATTTTATTAATAATCTGTATATAATCAGTACTCTTTTTTTGAGCGTACTTTTTCCCACTATATCATTTATTTTCTGTATTAATTTTCTGTGGACGAGTGGGGAAGGGCTGATTCGTGTTCCCACGCGTCATGATCTGACAGGGCCTCGGGATTACGCTCTTCGGTATGGCGTACATGTTCGTCCACGACGGCCTGGTGCACCGCCGCTTCCCCGTGGGCCCCATCGCCAACGTGCCGTACTTGCGCCGAGTGGCCGCCGCCCACCAGGTGCGACTCACGTTGCCACGTCACATATACCATTTACGTACCCATGATCTTACATTACTGTAGATGAAGTAGAACTGCCCGATGCTTATGCAAGTTATATGAGCACCAACATTTTTATGCATAATTCCCTCCATACGAAACTGTATATGTATATAAGCAAGAATAAAAATTCAGATTCTAAGTTAAGTTTGGATGGAAGTCCAACTAAAACATAAATATCTATTTGAACGTTTTGTTGAAGCTGCTTGCCGATCCCGTCAAATCTAATCTCAAACCTTGAACCTTGAACCGACGATTCCATCATCCTCTATCATCCCGAAGCCTCTGGGCGCCTCATCAAATAGGCCATCATGCTCGGGGCCTACGACATCTCTTATCGCCCTTGTGGAGCCATTAAGGGATAGGCCCTAGTGGACTTCATCGCAGAGAGCACCGTCCCGATCGAGGAAGAGTCACCGTCTACACGAGGACCCATCTGGGACTTGTTCATAAATGGATCATCCAACTCGGCCGGAAGCAGTGCTGGTGTCCTCCTCAAGTCACCCGAAGGAGCGGAGCTACAATACACGTTGAAATTCAACTTCTAGGCGTCCAATAATGCCTCCCAATATGAAGCCCTCATTTCGAGGGCTAGGATGGTGCGACGACTAGGGGCTAAGTGAGTCAGGATTCACATTGACTCCCAACTGGTCGCTAGCTAGGTCAACGGTGACTACGAAGCTCGGGAAGCACCTATAATTAAGTACCTTCAAACGGTCCGAGGGTTAGTCCAGCTATTCGTGAATTTCAAGATAGTCTGAATAGCACAGGAGGAAAACTCCCAAGCGAACACCCTCTCTCGCCTGGCCTCCTCCCTTAGCCCGGAAGGTACCAGTTCGATCTTCCTCAAAGAGGTAGAACGACCAAGCATCGATGCTGAGCTCATGATCGTTGACCCGGCTACCCCGAGCGACTGGCGAACCCCTTACGTCTCTAGGCTTCGAGACTCCAAGGCACCTTCTGACCCTCGGGAAGCTCAGAGATTGAAGTTCCAAGCCTAGTGCTTCATCATCTTAGACAACGCCTTGTACCATAGGTCTTTTTCTGGTCCCCTCCTTAAGTGTCTTAGCGCCGACGAAGCTGGCCAAGCAATTCACGAAGTCCACGAAGGCATCTACGGCGCACACCAGGGAGGAAGATCACTTACCATGATCTTGCTTCGATGAGACTATTGGTGGCCTACCCTTCAGTGCCACTATTCGACCTACGTGCAGAGGTGCGATCGATGTCAACGCTTCGACCATCTAGTCCACCAGCCCGCCTCGGAGCTCGTTACTCTTACCGAGCCATATCCCTCCGCTCGGTGGGGAATTGACATTCTAGGGCCATTCCCTATGGCTCAGGCCTAGAATAAGTTCGTCATCGTCCCCATCAACTACTTTACAAAGTGGATTGAAGCTGAGGCCACTACCAGGATCACTGAATCAGTCAGTTGGAGTTTCATATGGAAGCCGATCATTTGTCATTTTGGTATCCCCCGAGTGATTGTGAGCGATAACAGTCAGCAAGTTGATTCTCACTACTTTAGAGACAGATGTGCTAACCTCAACATTCGCAACCACTTCACTTTGGTGGCCCACCCTCAGGCCAACGGGCTAGTTGAAAATGCTAACGGGGCTATTTTAAAAGGCATAAAAACTAGGCTCGGGAAGGCCAAGGGTAGCTAGCTGGAGGAATTACCGAGCATACTATGGTCACACCGAACTATCCCAAGAACGGCCATCTGTGAAACCCCCTTTCAACTGGTGTATGGCACTAAAGCTGTGATTCTGCTAGAGATCGGCAACCCCTCTATCCAAATTACCAACTTCTCGCCTGAGGTGAATGAGCAAAAATTATTGGAGAGCCTTGATTTGGCGAGCGAGATCCGAGAGATTGCAAGCATTCGAGCCGCAGAATACCAGTGGTGCCTCACACAGTACTACAACGCCAGAGTCCGAGATAGACACTTCTAGCCAGGAGACTTTATCCCAAGAACAAGCACTCCTGGCCATCCCATCATGGTCACTGCCCTCATAGGATGTCAACAGACACCCACGGGTCACGGCAAACCACGAGGTCAAGCCAAGGTAAGTAGAAACTGGAGCGGTGGACAACGACAGCACTCTCGGCAAAGCGAACCATCACTCAACTGCTAGGTGAACCTGACAGTCAAGAGGCAGCCGCTACGCAACCAGAGGCAACAACACTAGCAGTTCTAGATTGAGTCATTAGGGTACTATCGTAGTCAAGGAAAAGAGCACACCCAGTCACCTAAATCGACCGATCCACAAACCACCGACATACAGACACCGCCCTAAAACACAAACCTAAGACTGACAGACACAAAGAACATACATAGAACCGAACAATGGCCATTACGGCCACAACAGGACTGTAACGCACCAACATTGAGGCGTTACCTGCTCTAACGCACCAACGAAGGGGCGCCAGGGCAACAGACCTGAAATCTAACACAGACCATGTAACGCACCAGAACAGGCGCGCCACATGAGCATAACACACCAGGACAGGGGCGTTATGGCCAACGGATCAAAACTCAAATGAAGGGCATGTAACGAACCTCCATAGGCGCGTTACACAAGCTTAACGCACCACAACAGGGGCGTTAAAGCCAACTGACCCCAAAACACTAACACGGACAAGAGGCATATAACAGACCAAGCTGAGTCCGCCACAGTTACATGACGCATGGGGGTAGGTGCGTTACACCACCCGCCATAGCCAGACAAACGCTAGTCAAACACAACGTAATGGGCCCACGTAGGTGCGTTACCTATCCATAACGCACAGGGAAAGATCCGTTACAGTGAACCGACTGACACGGTCTTTGAGGCAACACGATCGTCGAGGGGCTGACAACAGCAGTAGGCCTCGAAAACCACCCGAGTGTAATGCGCCTAGATAGGGGTGTTATACTCCTGTAATGGACCAGGTCTGGTTCGTCACACTCCATGACCTCAAAAGATGAAAAATGACGAACGGGGTATAATGGTCTATCGAGGGACCGTTATGCTTGTGATGGTCTCTAGAAGGACCGTTACACAAATCCGGTGACTAAAATTGTGGAATGGCCGAATCGGCCCGTTCCACGCCCCATTCACACCGAAGCGCAGGGGAAACAACGCCAAACGATCATACAACATATCTGGAGTCGAAAAATGGCACATGTATCCATTAAAATGCGAGATCGGGGTGATTTCGACGAATCGACCCTAAACGAGTCACCGGGGTTCCCAGACTCCTACCGGCCCCAAATCACAACCGATCGACACGAAACTGATGGGGTTGGGATCCTAACATCCCAGCGGTCAATTTGGCACTAACTACATCGAGAATGGTTGCCATTTTTCGGCGAACCCTACAAACCCCAAAAATATCGACTTTCACTAAACTGGCCTGATCTCCCCCGATCGAGCACCAATCTATGCAAAATTACAGGGAAAATGTAGAGGACAAAGTGACGATCCATCTCCCTACCTCCACTGACGAAACCGAGTGCCGAGGTGACTAAACCGCGTCGAAAACCACCACGTGAACCGAATCGTTGACTTTGAATCCACCGTTCAGGATCACACCCAAACCATGCCGATCCTCGCTCCACCACGCATCTCAGCAACCTCCCGGCGTCATCACCTTGCCCACGATCCCCTCCATCTGCAGCCGGAGGCGAAGAGGCGAGAGAACGAGAGAGAACAGGAGAGAAAGAGAGAGAGAGCGCGAGTGAGAATGAGAGAGGGTGGGGGGTTGGTTTATATAAATAGAAAATTAGAATATTTTCTAATTTTTGAATGATATGCAGAAGAAATTCAAAGAGAGATTCTATATCGCCAAGCGAGAGGTCACCATAGTAGAACTCTATGCCACAAGGCAAAGAAATGATGAGTCAGCATTAGACTACGTCAAATGATGGAGGAACCTTAGCATGAGATGCAGACATCCCCCGCATTAGGTGGATGCCGTGCAGATCTACAAGCAGAATCTGAAGAAAGAAATCCTGGAATGAATGATTGGCGCCGAGGTCAAGACATTTGACCGTCTGAATAATATAGTGGCTGAGATCGAGCCATTCCTTACTCGGTACTCTTCCACCCCGGCCGCATCAAGCCTGAGGGCGAGGCAAGTCGAGAAGAAGTCGATCCCACCAGAAGTCCACACATTGGACTTTCAGGCTTTCGAGAAGCAGAAGGAAAAGGCCAAAGATGCCGCAAACCCTCAACCACCCAGATCCACGGAGCAGTGGGAAGGCCCCTCGCTGAGGGAGAAAATGAGAAACAAGTTATATTCCTTTTCTCGAGACAAGTCCCGACTCTTGTTCGATTGGGCAACTAGCTACAACAAAATCACGTTGCCAGAACCGAGGAGGCCTGGTGACCTAAAGAAAAAGGATGACCCTCGCTGCCATTACCATCAGATGTTGGGGCATACTGTCGAGGACTGTTATGTTTTCAAGGACGTAATTGAGTCCTTAATCAAGAAGGGGGAGTTGGACATTGGGGAACACAAGGTGGATCCTCTACAGCTGTATGAAATGCCCAATATGACTCCCGACATCAACATGATATCTCTGTATCAAGAGTTGCCTGAAGAGTGGGCGGAGGCTAGCACCCGTACTACTTATGAAGCTTTTGTGCCAGTGCCGGCCCAGGATCAAGGGGGTTGGTAGTCTGCACCAAAGAAGAACATGAGAAGATGGGCTCCCAGGCCCACCCCGGAGGTTCATGTGAGGGGTGTCACTCCCCGGCCAGCACCGCCATCGGTGAACCCTGTATAGCACGATGCGACCCCTCGGCTGGTCATGAAGTGGCCTACCTACAACAAGAAAGAACATATCTCGGCACGGATGCACAAAGAGGTCAGTCCGGCGGTTGAGAGACTCCAAGCCATCATTAATGTGCTTGAAGATTATGAATAGCCCGAGATCCGACCCATTGAGCTGAAAGAATATGTCCCCTGGGAGCAGTTCGAGTCCCTCGAGCTAGTCCCAGAAGCAGAAACCCAAGTAGAACAAGAGCCTCCCTTGTGGGGCGAATTCTCTCAAGAGCAGCCACTGACTGCTGCACAAAAGAAAAATAAAAAGAGAAGACCCAGAAATAAGAAGAAAAAGGAGGTCATCGTCACCTGTAACACCCTCTCGGCGTTGTTCAACACTGCCCTCTCTCTGGGTGAAGAAGAAGATGAAGCATCCTGTGACCCACCGGAGGTGAATCAGGCTGAAGCATCCACCTCCTAGCATGCCACCCGGTCAGAGAAGAAATGGGGACGCCCTCCTCAGGACAACCGCAACATCATGCTAAGGGGGGAGTAGCCATACCAAATCCCCGAACCCAAGGTTTGAGGTACGGAGATCCCCCCACCGTCGGGTCTTTATCCCGAGAAGCTAAAGAGTCAGGGCGCTCCTTCATTCGCTAAGTTCCTTTGGGCCCGCACAGAAAAGCAGGTGCGTCGGCAAGGACCCCGGCCAACCAAGGGAGCTAGTAGCCTCCCAGCTCCGCCGGTAAGCAATCCTCTGGCTCTACTGGCAGTGGTCCCACCCCAGTCGGTAGAAGAATTTGACAGCATCCCCAACCTTGCCAAATTCATGAAGGAAAAGGAGGGGGCCCAGCACCTCCACTCGGCATCGTCGAGTCACCCCGGGTTTTGGGTTGAGTGTCGGGTGAGTTGGCCGCCGATATCGGCCCGTTTGAGTTGCGAATTGTGCTTGTTTGCTTAAGTCCAAGGTCGTGTCACATCACACCGGGGCTGTGAGAAAAAATGACGGGCGAGAGATGCCCCCATCAGCTTGTCCCTATTAGCCTTCTTCTTGCTTCTGAGTTGTCATTTATAGGTGACGACAAATGTTGTGAGCCGCTCAACCTTGTGCTCCTCCGAGGCACAGGCGAGCTGGATGTAGTATGGTGGCAAGACTATGCTCTTGTCAACAGCTTGGCTAATAAGATTAGCCTTGAAATCAATTTTGTGCCTCTTGGGGCGATCTATGGTTGACTTGGACTTGAGGTATAGCTGATGGAGCTTGGCCTTCTCCCCGTCAACGGAGAAGAGCTCATCCTCATCTTCTTCTAAGAGCCAGCCATTTCTTTTACTCTTGATTATGGGGTAAGGACTGATTCCCCTGAAATAAAGGGCAGCATCAGCAAGGTTGCATTCTGCTGGAGTGAACGGGGATAGGTCTACGAAGACTGTGTACTATTCCCCATCCTTGCCATACTTGATGCATTGATGGAGAGTCAATGGGATGACCTAATTTTCATGGAGCCAAGACCTACCCAGTAACACTTTAAAAGATGTGTTGACGTCGATGATGTAGAAAGTCACCTTGGAGGCCAAATCAACGAGCACCAGGTCGACGTCCACCTGCTCGAGGACATCCTCGGTGTCTTGATTGAAGCTGGATATCTTGACCGCCAGAACCTTCTGGTGTTAGGGGGTCAGATACAAGGTCTTGAATGTCTTCAAGGGCATGATGTTAACAGCAGCATCGGCATCCACCAGGATCCGGTTTACCTCATGCCCATTATTTTTTCCCCTCATGTAGAGAGGGCGATTGTGGCACGGAGGGGAGAGCAGGGCGTCTTTCTCTGTAAAGGTGACAGCGGCGGTGAAGGCCTCATATGTGGCGGCCTTCATTTCTTTCGCATGTGCATCATAGACCTCTGACTCTTGGAGTATCTTGATGAGAGTTTCTCTCAACTCTTTACTCCAAGCAATGGCTTCCCAGATTGTGATGTTGGCGGGGAAATGTTTCATCTGGTTGAGGACTTTTTGATCTGCCCATGCTCGAGTCTCATCCAATGATGGTAGTATGTTTGGCTGAGCTTTTTGTGGGCTACTGTGTGGCTCTTTGTTAGGAGGCTGCACTGGCTTGCCTTTGCCGCTGGGATCGGGCTGACTCTAATCGCCGGTGGATTCTTGGAACAAGGGTGCCAATAATGGATCTTCTGGGGATGATGGGAGAACCGGCCCATCCTTGCCAGACAGCCTTGCTTGTTCTACAGGAGAAGAGGGAGCTGGCAAAGGGACTGGAATACTGGCAGTGGTCTCCTCCATGCCAGAAGGATCGAAAACACTGGGCCCCTTTCAAATTTCTACCTCTGGAATGGGAGCGGGTTCCTCTCCTCGAAAGAGGATAATTGTCTTCGAGTGGAAGGTAGACGGGTGGAGAGGTAGCTCGAGAATCCTTCGATGACCTCTACCATGTCCCCAGCCATGACCTCGATTGTAGCCTGGGCATTCTAGGGCTGGCTGGGGCCTGAGTAGGGAAGTAGTCTTTTTTCTGGTTTGGGAGGCCACTGGTTCACCTTTCCAAGCAGCGCTGATGTTGTCAGGGGGTGGTATAGCCATCATGTTGTAGGTGCAGCCCCAAAGCATTTCTTCCAGTTGCTCTGTTGTGATCTCCTTATCTTTATAGAAGAACGAGAGCTCTCTATGTACACCACACCTATCCTTTTATCCCTTCCGAGTCTTCGGGCTCGTGGGAGGCAGGCCGAGGTTCGAGTCGCGCCGATTCCTTTCCGGTACTCGGATCTCGGGTCGTCACATAGGGTTTGCAGAGGGCAAGCATAGTTAATCACAAGAGAGGGGAGAAACAGTGCAGTGGAGCGAGGGCACGAGTCACATGGAGCTGGCTGGAGATGATCGAAAGCCAACACCAGTCAAGGGGAGAGGTTCACCAGCGACGATCTGAGGAGGCGATGCACAGTAGAGGGAAGACATCCACCGGGGAGCACGTTGCTAGAGGGGAGACCGACCTCCCTCGTGGATGGCACAAGCCGGAGCCGGTGGCGAGAGGAGCTAAAACGGCCGGGAGGGAGTCGACTGGAGTCGATCGACGGTGAGCTCGATCGCGCCTGCAGAGCACGGAGGTGAAAGATGGGAGGCAGAGAGCACTCGTGAGAGACGAGTGTGAACAGTGCAATCGGCGAGGACACGGGAGAGGTCGTTCGGGAGACAGGAATGGGGTTGGGGATGGGGGGATAACTCATTCCAAGTTTTACTTGGAATGAGTTATCTCGGTAAAAAAGTGATATTTCAAGGTTAACCCCATTTTGCTTAACCCGATATATCCCCGCATTTTTTGCCTCTACCAAACGGTGAGTGGGGATATATCGGGGATAACCTGGCCTTGTCCCGATACCAAACGGCCCCCTAAGGTGCATGGCAATGGCGCACACCTCCATCAGAAATGAGAGCGTAAGCTGATTTGACTAAGAAATCACCCTCCTTCTCCCATCTCTACACCCATCTCTCTGCCTTCCTAAAAATTGGTTTAAAATGTAGGAGGAAAGACGAGATTTTCCAGATGGTCCATCTCCTCAAGAATGAGGCTTCTCCTCAAGGTGGGCAACCAAATCCCCCGTGCTAGCTGTGCATCAACGAAGTGAGCTACCGTGACTCCAGGTGCACCAGATATATCAAACAGTACGGGAAAAGCCTCCTCCAAAGTGAAGTCTCCGCACCACTTGTCTTGCCAGAAGTGACACCTTTGTCTATTGCCTAGGCTAGTTTGAACATTAGCTCCGATGAAGTCTGCACATTGCAGGATGCCTCTCTAGATCGGGGAAACATTATGCATATGAGCCGGAGACAGATCCCACTCCCTTGTCGTGCCATAGTACCTTTGTCTGATTAGGTGTGCCCACATTCCACCGTCCTCTGCCCCAAACCTCCATAGCTATTTGCACAGTAGTGCTATATTGAAGTCCCTTATGTTCTTGATGTCCACTCCCTTGACTTCCTTGCTCTTACAAACTCTGCCCCATGAAATATGATGCCAGCCCCTGTCACTGTTTCCCTTACCATACAGAAAAATCTGGCCTGAATGGACTCTAGCTTTTTGGCCACCGTTTTAGGAATCCTGAAAATAGAGAGGTAATAGATAGGCAGACAATCAGGCACAAATTTGCATAAAGTCACATGCCTCCCATAGGAGAGGAGTCTGTCTTCCATCTTGCAAGCTTGGACTCATCTCTCTGCATCACCACTTGCCAATTCCTACAATACAACAGCCTTGGAGACAAAGGAAGGCCCAAATAGGAGAAAGGAACTCTCCTATCTGGTTGCCAAAATAAATGCTACCTGTTTGAGAGAAGCATCCTCCCTATTGATCCGTGCTAAGAAGCTCTTGTTATAATTCACCTTTAGTCCTCTAACATCCCGCAGCGTCTCTAACATCAACCCGACATCGACCAACTAGTGCTCCTCATCTGTTAGAAAAAGGATAGTATCATCTGTATATTTCTCTTTCTCCCTAGGTGCGACTCCTAGGGATGCTGCTGGTGTTCTTGGCTGCTCCACAGGTGGGAGGCGACCTCCCCTCCTTCCTCAAGCCAGGAGTTCAAGCGTCAAGGAGTTGCTACACGTGTGGGGGAGAAACCCCCCTACTGTCCTGCGCACCCCTCTCTGGATGCTTGTATGCAGAAAAGGGTCGGAAACATCAGGTTGGAACCCCACCGTCCCGTCCTCATCTCCCCTCGGCCTCTTCTTGGATTTTATTCCTCTCCCTGTCCCCAAGATTCACCCAAAAACCTCATCCAAAATTCACTTATTAGCAAAAATTCCCTTTGTAAGCCTTTTACCTGCACTGGCTGCCCCTGTGCAGACTTTCAGGAACCCAGAACCCAGAAGATCAGCCCGGAACGCCATCTTCCAGTCCCCTCACCACTTTGACCTCTCCACAACTTTTCTTCTACTATATGTTCCCTAACCGTTCCTGAAAACCTCACCTAAAAACGCGTTCAGGGCGAGAAGTTCCCTTTGTAGCCCTTTTCATCACGCAGACTGGCCCTGTGCAGCTCTAGCGTGATAGCGCCCAGGCACCTCCAAAGAGATGATCCCAAAATCGACTCCTAGTGACCCAAGACCTTGACCATCATCTAAACACACCTAGAACCTTCACCCAGAATTTTATCGCCCCTCAGGGAGCCTATCTTCCCTACTTGCCTTGCCCATACTTCCTACCCTCAGTTCTGACTGCACTGGACTGCAGAACTGAACCCCAGCTGTTGACACCTCTCACACCCAAAATCCCCATTGCATGCCACCCCACTACTGCTACCCAATCATCCCACAACCTTCACCTCTCCACCAGAGAAAACCCCACCCCATTTGCCACCTGGAAGCCCCAGTTCTTGCCCTATCTTCCACCCCTTGTCCTGCTGCCGGCCAACAGACCAGAAGCGCAGAGGCCTGCTGCAAAATTCGCCACGCTCTCCACAGTACTCGGCTGCAGTTGGTAATTGACCGGCATCCCTAGGACATCCTCAAAAGCGTCTACACCAAGTTTCGTGACCAGCGGGCGAGCAGAAGGTCACGTTCCAGGCTCTTCTTCCTGCTGGTTCCCTACGCGCATGCAGATAGGCCAGCAATCTGCCCGCCGCTCGTTGCTACTCCAGAGGGTCCAGCCAGCGCTGTCAACTTCCCTCCTCGTCCAGGAGGCTGTTCGTCCACTACCGTGTGCTACCAGGGAAGTGGGCACCTTCCTCGGCCTCCGTGACGCGCCATCCCTCCTGCTGGTTCTAGGTGACGCAAGTTCGTAGCACGTCAGAGTTGCTGCTCAACGTCCACTCACGGCCCGTCACCCCACTTCGCATGACCCCCAGATTCACAGTGTAGCCTTTTACCTCCCTGCAAGGAGTGGGCTTTGTTTTGGGTTGTACCTTTTTTAGCTTTTGTATCGGGTGATTGTGTGATTTGGCCGGGCGTCATCTTCCACGCCCCGAGAGTAGAGGTACGCGTCCACTACCTTACTTGATCTCTCTTGCTAGTTTAGTATACTCTTTAGCACCGCTACTTGTGTATTGTAGGATTCTAGCTTGTTTATATCTATATCACTGCCACGGTGAGAGAGCGTGAACGTCCCGTGACTTTCCCGAGTCACGAATGTGGAGTTGCCTTCCCTAGACTTCTATCGGTTCATCAACCATGCGGATCGACACGCTTCCCTCTCTTGGGGACGATTGCGAACTTGAGCTACTTGTTTAGGCGTGATTCCTCTCTTGGGAGTCTTAGGTGTCGAGTTTACGCTACTCAATCTATTATGTCGTTGCTAGTTTACCCCCCCCCCCCCCCCCCCCCCCCCCCCCCCCCCCCCCCCCGCCCCGCCCCCCCACCCCCCCCCCCCCCGCGCCCCCCATACTCTTGAAGAGGTGGTTCTCCAAGCTGCCCTTGGCCATGAACTCGTAGACGAGGAGGAGCTCCTTATCTTCCAAGCAATATCCCAGCAGCCGGACCAGGTTGGGGTGCGAAAGTCTCCCCAGAAAGTTCACCTCAGACTGCGAGTGCAGACACACAATCAAAGAGATGGGTTAAATAAATGGCAAAGGAAAAGGATATTGGTAGTCTATTGTCTGAGCACGCAAGCCATCCACAGCCAACTTATGAGACCTGTCCGGCCGGCCATGGGCGGCTTCTTCCATTCCGTGGGCAGAAGCCAGAAGAGATAGTAAAGATGGTCACCTACGGCACAAGGGATTTCCATGGCGTCGTGAAGTCTATGGGTGGTTTCCTCCATGGATCTGCCCCTCACTTAAGGAGACGAGCCCATGAAAATAAAAAAAAAATACCCAGAAAGATGATACAAGAATATATAGCTAGAGGGAATTTAAGATTAGGCTAATGATCACCCAACCAAGTAGCTAGGCAAAAGATAGAAGGGTATGAAATGGAAGAACAAAAGGAAGTGATTTGAGCATGACCACTGGTTAATTACCTATTGCCCAAGATGGGATTTTTATCAAGAAATTAACAAGGCTCTCAGGATCCCAGTTTTCTGGAGAATATTTGGATTGATGGGTAGGCAATTAATTACCTGCCACTCCTCCAGCCCCTGCATGCTCTCCGGGTTTAGCTTCTTCACGGCTATCACCATGCCGACGCCGCTCTTCGCCGGGTTCAGGGTCTTCTCGTCGACCCACCCCTTGAACACCCTGCCAAATCCCCCTTCCCCGAGGACCGTGTCCGGCTTGAAGTTCTTGGTGGCGCTCTTGAGCTCGGCGAAGGTGAAGATGCGCAGGTTGGGCGCCTCCAGGATGGTGCCATTGGGGTCGAGCTCCTCGACCCTCTGGCCGGTGATGGAGTCCTGCCCGACGTTGCTGCCGATGCTCCGCGAGAACTTCCCGTCGCTGTTGGTGGTGGTGGTGGTGGTGGTGCTGCTGGTGGTCTTCGACGTAAAGGGCCCTGCAATTGTAGCGATAGGGAAGGTGAGAGAGGCCAGAAGAGATGGATAACAAGAGGATGAGAAGGTGTGAGATTGGTCGCAGTGGTGGCGGATGAAGGAATTGGGAGTTGTTCCCCGTCTCCATCGCGCTTCCCTTCCACCATATCTTACGGTCGGTGTTGCTAGCTTAAAGTTTCTAGGTGAAAGACGTTAAGAACTTGTATAGCATCAAATTAAGCTGTGTGTACCCTTTTTGCCTTTCGGGGCAACAAAAGCGGGGCGTCACCAAGATCTTTTTCAACTGTGCTCAAACAGGCACAAACCCACTTCAAAGGTCTCAGCTTTCCTCCCAAGAAGCAGACAGTACCCGAATTAGAACACGGGGCAAGTGGAGAGTGAGAGAGGAGAGAAAATTTGGAAGCATGGAACAAAATTAGGAGGCAAAGCAAAGGGTTGGGACTTCTATCCATCTTCTCTCTGGGTACCTGAGCTGGAAGATCCGTTGTTGGTAGAGGTCGGAGAAGGCCTCACAGAACCGAAGCAGTTCCCCATATCCTGTCTCCTCCTCCTCTTCTTTCTCTGTGTAACTTGCTGAGCAAAATATCCCCGTTGATGGTAGCACTAAGCTCGGGGTTTAGCTGCCTTTCCAACGGGGCCTGGAAGAGGAGAGGGGCATAGTTTCCCACTGCTCCGTGGGAAGGTGGTGGGAGTGGAGAAAAACTGATCAACCAAATTTGACAAGTAGTGTTGAACATCATCAAGACACACCCCCACATCAGTCTAATCAACACTCAATCATTATCGAACACTCCATCATAGATCAATCCTTGCTTTCTTATGTGGTGCCTCATTATATTGCTATCATCAAAACATACATCACACCACCATCAAAGCACAAGGGGCATAACAAGGCACCTAGCCCCGAGCCCCAGCCGAGCCAGCTCTATGCACGAGTTTCTCGATTTAGGGTCAAGGCTCCCCAGCACTCCGTTCGGGCCTCTCAACCTGAACCTCTGAAGAATCGTTGTCCAACCCAAGTTTTCGATACCCAGTTTGAAGCTCCCCAGCATCTAGACCAGGTGCCCAAGCCCGAGATTTAGTAAGGTCGGTCCCTGGGGTGCACTCTCTACGTCGGGCCTCGGGCCTCTCAGCCCCATTACGGGATTCTGTCCCATGCCACTCAATGATGCCGACTCCCAGCATAGATCTTCCTTTATGGGATGCAGCAGCCCTGATGTTGGCCATGGGTCCTCTATCCCACTCTCCAGTCTCGCCAGCACTCAGTACAGGCTCATAGCCTCAGGTCACCGGTGCCTCAACACCTCTGGCAATGCCAGTTTCTGGTGCCAGAGCATCATCTTGAGCATCGGCAACACTTCTATTGGCTCGGGTGAGAGGCTACACCCAAGTTACCCAGCCATCGGCATTCACTACAGACTTCATGTCTTGGTGGCCGATTCCAGTATTTCCAATCAACAGTCCTGTGCCACCAGTAGCCAGGGGCTGAGCCTTCTCGGTCTACCACCTTGGAGTGGGGTCTTCCTTGGGCCCCCAGAAGAAGTGTTGCCATGGTCGTAAAGGCAGGCGACTCGCCGTAGCAACCAGTAACTCTGGCAAGATGATCCTTGTCGGTGACTTGAGGATTCGCCTCAATGGGGGTGAACCAATCATACCTCAAGAGGGATCATCCCTACAATCCCAACCGCTAATCGCTTCAACCTCCTGCGACAAACGTGAGGGGACATAGTGAAACTCAGAAAAGTAGGTGCCTCAATAGCAGCCCGGAGGCACCCACACCAGCCTAATGCACAAGCTCCCAAGCCTCGTCTGAGAAACAGCGATAAGGGAGACCAACAACGCGACTTGAGAAGAATCTAGGTCACCCTGAAAGAAGCTGATGTCGTTCAGAGGGAGAGCCTTAGGAACCCCCTTTGGTCACTCAGACGTGACGTTAAGCGAAATGTGGCTGATTCCACAATGGCGCCGTTCGGCGATGCCCTGTCATCGAACCTCTCTTGCCCAGACAAGCGGAGGCAGAGACGGGCATGTTCCGAGCCTCACCAGCATCCGGATCTGGGTTCTCCTCATGTTGACACCGTGGCAGAAGCTCCGCCGCAATGCACCTCGATCTTTAACAGATTGGGGGCACCTGTGCACCCAAAGAAGCATTCTCAGAGGAAGCAGACGGTCTAATTCTTTAACAACGCGGTCAGGGAATTCCCATGTTATGCCACTGGACACTAGCTCGAGACTCAGTCTGACGATCTGGACTAGCCTATAGCCCAGCTCGGGAGGCCTCGTCACCAGACTTAGCCTCCGGCTCCAATCAGCCACGTCGACACTTTCGTCGGCCCTCAGATGTTGGTGATAGACGCAGAGGGTTGTGGTGATCTAGAAGGGGAGGGGTTGAAGAGATCACCCCTTTAAAATTTAAACACTAGGAGAGAATGCTTAGATCTCAAAACATGAAAATCTAATGAGGAAGATGTAAGGACATACGATCGAGCACAGGATCTGCACAAAGAGTGTGATCTGGAGACAATATCTCTATGGAGAATAGTTTACCGTGTACTCCGATCACAAAAGTCTCAAGTATCACTTCTCTCAGACGGAATTAAACATGAGACAAAGGCATTGACTAGAATATCTTAAGGACTTTGACTTCACAATACAATATCATCTTGGAAAGGGTAATCCTATAGCTGATGCCCTCAGTCCAAAGCCTAGGGCCATATTGGCCAACTGTATGACTCAAGAGTTAAAGTTACTGGTGCAATTCTCAAAACTTAACATAAGCATGGATAAAGAGAATAGTTGTATTACTCTATCACAAGTGAGGATACAATCAGATCTACTCTCTGAAATACAAGGACTCCAAGATAATGACCTAGTATTGGTAGAAATCAAGTGTACGATGGAACAACAACCCGATTTCAAGATAGCATCAAATGGAAGGTTGTTATTCAAAGAAAGGACTTGTGTGCCAGATTATCCGGAACTAAAGAAGAAGATCTTAGATGAAGATCACAGGTCAAGGTACACGATTCATCCTGGATCTACCAAAATATACCAAGACTTAAAACAGTCCTTTTAGTGGCCCAACATGAAAAGAGAGGTAGCAGACTTTGTATCTTGCTGTCTCACCTGCCAATAAGTTAAGGCGGAACACCAAAAGCCTTCCGGTAAGCTGCATCCTCTGGACATTCTCAAGTGAAAATGGGAGGATATCGACATGGACATCATAAAGGGTCTGTCTAAATCTAAAGGCGGACATGACAGAATATGGGTCATCATTGATCGATTGACCAAGTCAGCTCACTTCTTGGCAATAAAGAGCCATTGGTTAGTTGATGTTCTCCCTACCTTATATATCAGGGAAGTTGTCAGACAGCATGGAGTTCTTGTTTCAATCGTGTCTGACCGAGACCCGCGTTTCACTTCATACTTTTGGAAGGGTCCACAACATTCATTTGGAACAAAACTCAACTTTAGTACAACATTTCATCCTCGAATGGATGGTTAGACCGAAAGAACAAATCAAGTAGTAGAAGACACGCTTAGAGCTTGTATTATTAATTTCGGTGGAAGCTAGCATGATCACTTACCCCTGGTCGAGTTTACTTATAACAACAGTTACCCGGCAAGTATTTGGATGACACCTTTTGATGCCTTATACAGAAGGTGTTGTTGATCACCCTTATACTAGGATGAAGATGGCGAAAAGTAACTACTAGGCCCAGACATGGTAAGTGATACCACAGAAAAGATCCAACTCATTAGAGAAAGATTTCAAATGGCTCAGTCAAGGCAAAAGACTTATACCGATAACAGAAGGAGAGATCTCGAATTCCAGGTGGGAGATCACATCCTTCTTAAGGTTTTTCCTGGATGAGGAATCCAAAGATTTGGCGTCAAGGGCAAACTTACACCAAGATATATTGGTCCTTTTGAGATAGTGGAAAGTGTTGACAAGGTGGCATACCATGTCGCCTTACCTCCACAATTGTCAGAGGTCTATAATGTGTTTCACATATCAATGTCAAAGAAGTGCATTCATGATCTATCACATGTCATAGATCTTGGTGACCTGGTGATACAAAAGGATCTTACATATGAGCAAAAGCCTTTAAAGATCATTGATCACGAGGTACGTGTACTGAGGAACAAGATAATTCCCATGATTAAGGTTCAATAGAGTAAATGCTCAGAGTAAGAAGCCACATGGGAGATTGAAGAATCCATGAAGAAGAGATTCTCAGACTTATTTGTGAATGATGTGTACTCTGCACTGTCCACATCTATATACGATTAAATTTGGGGATCAAATTCTTTTAAGTGGGGGAGAGGGCCAACATCAGGGAGCGGGCTGTGGGAGCCGAAGTTCGTGAAGCAGGCTACGAGAGCCAGAATTTTGGGAAAGTGGGCCATGAGAGTCGAGATTGGGTAAGCAGGCCGCAAAGGTCCAAAGTTGGAGGAAGCAGGCTGCGGGAGCCAATATCGGGAGTGGGCTGCGAGAGCCGAAGTTCGTGAAGCAGGCTACGAGAGCCAGAATTTTGGGAAAGCGGGCCATGAGAGTCGGGATTGGGTAAGCAGGCCGCAAAGGGCCGAAGTTGAAAAGCAGGCTGTGAGAGCCAAAATTAGGGGGAGCAGGCTACAAGCCGGGGTTGAGAGGTAGGCTACAAAGAGCCGAAGTTGGGAAGTAGGCTACAAGAGCCAAAATCAGGAAGCGGGCTACAAAGAGCCGAAGACAGGAGAGCAGGCTACAAGAGCCAAAGGTTGAGGAAGCAGGCTGCGGGAGCCAATATCGGGGAGTTGACCGTGCAGGCCAAAGTTGAGAAGTAGGCTGCAAGAGCCAAAGATTGGGGAGTGGGCTGTGGGAAGCCGATGTTAGGAAGAAGGCTGCAAAGAGCCAAGGTTGGAGCTGGCTATGGGAGCCAAAATTAGGAGGGTCTCTTTTGTTCTCTGGTCGGGGGGGAGGATCCAAACCAAGGCGAAGGGTCTTTTTGTTAACTCTCTGGTAAGGAAGGGATCCGAACCAAACTGGAAGGGTCTATTCTTTTGTTCATTGGCCGGGGAAGGATCCGGACCAAAGTGAAAAAGATCTATTCTTTTGTTGGGAAGCTACCGGCTCGGAGGTCAATAATGGGGTAGTTATCGGCCTGAAGCCCTCATGGCTGAATGTCTTGTCGGTTTAACACCCCATCGACGGAAAGGTTTATTCGGTTTAACGCCCCGTCGGTGGAAGGATTTATTCGGTTTAATGCCCCGTCGGTGGAAGGGTTTATTCAGTTTAACGCCCCGTCGGTGGAAGGGCTTATTCGGTTTAACGTCCCGTTGGCGAAAGGGTTTATTCGGTTTAATGCCCCGTCGGTGGAATGCTGGCCGGTTCAACGCCCCGTCGGTGGAATGCTAGTCAGTTTAACGCCCCGTCGGCGGAGTGCTAGCCGGTTTAACACTCCGTTGGCGGAGTGCTGGCCGGTTTAATGCCCCGTCGGTGGAATGCTACTCGGTTTAATGCCCTGTTGGCGGAATGCTCTTCTTCGGTTTAACGCCCCGTCGGCGAAATGCTCTTTGGCTTAGACAGGAGGTCGTGATACCGACCGCATGAGAGATCTATTTGCCGAATGGCCGAAGGCCAGAGACGGAAGCTCCTGTCTATTTCAAGGATTTCCTTCCTCTTTTTCTTTTCTTCTTTTGCGTGGAGAGGCGGGTGAAAAGACCGCGTCTGCCTCGTGGCTCTACTTTCTCTTCTTTTCTTCGTTTATTATAGAGAGGTGAGTGTAAGACCACGCCCGCCTCGTGTCTCTTCTTTTCCCTCTTCTCTTCGTCTCTTTGTTTATTGGAGAGAGGTGGGTGCAAAGACCTTTATTTTTGTGCCCTCGGAGCGAGAAGTGTTTCTCTTCAGATGCCCCTAGGTTGAGGCGTAGCCTCAGCTTCTCGTGCCCCAGGTACGTAGTGGAACTACTGCTCGCTTACGCCCCCCGTGGTGGGGTACGGTTCTTCTTCAAATACCCCTGAGTCAGGGTGCGTTCTTTTCTTTATATCCCCCAACAGCGGGGTGTATTTTCCTTCGTGGCTTCTGTGTCCCCAGGTGGGGTACAATTCTGATGCTCCCAGGGTGGATTTTTGCTCCCAGGCCGGGGTGACTTCTTCTGCTTTTTGTTCCAGCATCAACTGACTGACTGCTGCCGGTTCGACTAGGCTTGGATAGAAATGGGCAGGCTATGTAGTCGGGGTGGTCAGCATAGTCGCCTGAGCCGCCATGGGAGACCCCTGGGGAGGTGAGATCTGCGGCGGGGCCAGTGCCGGGTACTATGCTTATTGTAGGGGCATGCCCCCAGGGAAGCTGGGGGTTGATGGGAATGCCACAGCCTACGGAGTTGCTTCCAAGGATTGCCCGTTGCCCCCGAGCGCTTTTAATAGAACCTCAGTCTGCCCGGATGTCGAGGGCTGTGTATTCCTCTCGTTCAGTTATCTCTTCAGCGATTCGATCTCCCGTGGAATTGTTGTATCATGTGCAGCATAGCAGGGTCATTCGCGGGGAGACTGGGCATACCCCCTATCTCTTCGGCTGGGGCGTCCTCGGATGATGTAGAGGGTCCACCACTCGTGCCTCTACTGGTGATCATGTTGGTCGTCAGAGCCATGGAAGGTTCTTTTGGGGAGGTCTCCTCAGTGCTCGTCTATGCCACTTCGCCCGCTGCTCTTCCTCTTCTAGTGAGAGGCCCGAGTCTGGTGGTGAGTCTGGCCACCTCTTCAGGGTCGGTAGGTAGAGCTCCGTACTGGCCAAGAACTCCTACCATGTTGTAGGTGAAAATTTGCTAGTTCTTATTTTTCTTCGCCATCCTTCTCGACGGCTTATTTGGGAACACCAGTCTGTTAAAAACTGACCATCGGGGTGGCACTTCCTCCCGCACAGGGGACTGGCATCATTCCTCCAACCGATTCCTTGATTCTGTGCTTGGCACAGGTTGGATTTCTTCTTCTTCTCGAAAGGCGGAGGCCACTTCCCCCAGCAGTCTTTGATGACCCATAGGTATTTTCTCATGGCTTGCTCGATCCCTTCCCACACCTGGTCAGGGAGAGCAGTCGATAGTTGTGTGTCAATGGTGACAGCAGGATGAGTGTAAGTTGTGAACGCCAGGCGAGTAGCATGGTGACGACGCCTGCGATGTTGACGGCGGGCATTTTTGGGCAGCGTTGGTGCAGCAACTGCTGGTTGGTAGGTCAGGGTCGCCATCTCGCCCCTTTTGTCTACTCGGGCCCTCCTCGGGGGAGTGTAGCTTAGCCCTGCATGGGCCCGTGCAGTGGGTTGGGCTTCCTTGGGAACCCAGGCGTGTTTCAGTTTGGCCGACCTATGAGCCAGTACATTCCTTAGTGTCACAGTCGGGACGAAAGGCCCCTTCTCTTTCAGCTTCTCCAGTCCTTGGAAAGAATTGTGGACTGGAACGGCTGGTATTACGTGGTCCGAAATCACCTCGGACCTTTGCCCGTTCAAATGAACTCGGATGGTTCGAACAGTCATGGACTTCCACGAGGTAGATATGCGATGCCCCGGAGCAGCACCGGTGTTGTTCCACCGGAGCCTCCTCTGGTGAGACACCGATCCTTTGTGAGACGGGCTGGAAGTTTGGTGCACATGGTGCACGTTGCAACTCAGCGTCTCTGTCGGGACACCGTTGTTGTCTCTGGCCAGAGCTCGGCCAGCAGTAGCTTCAGTGGCCCCCTGGGCAGGGGTGTCGATCTTCAGCGAGTCGAACGCCTCCACGTCCAACATGTTGATGAAGGCTACCCCTAAAAAGTTGGGGAAGCCGACCACGGGAGGGAAACTTCCAAAGCTGAGGGGGACGGCGAGGTAGCCATCCCTGATGTGGCTATCGATGACCTGAGGGCTACAGGTGACCGCCATTCTTGGTGCTGAAGTGTGACTTTCCTGCATTTGCAAAGATGAAGCAATTAGTATTACAAGAAGGTCCCCGCCATCGCCGGTTCGCCTACGGGCACTAGT
The DNA here is from genome assembly GCA_024336825.1 of Amorphophallus titanum. Classification (NCBI taxonomy): domain Eukaryota; kingdom Viridiplantae; phylum Streptophyta; class Magnoliopsida; order Alismatales; family Araceae; genus Amorphophallus; species Amorphophallus titanum. The sequence goes on from JANBPO010002302.1 coordinate 27,068,710, forward strand.
GTGCGCTACGCGAGTGAGTCCGCTCGAGTGAAATCACCGGTCTGTGCACTACTTGCTTGCTAGGTCCGAGGGGTCTTCGGTCTTGTGATTATCACCCCCAAGGTGGTGTCACATCACTTAGCTTATTTGCTTTCTGGGACATGTTACAGAGGCATTGTGTGTTGTTGTGTTTGTTGACAGGTCCTGTGGTAGCGGGGGATCACCACTCCACGGAGACATCCTCAGGGAGTGGGGACGGAGGCTTACAGCCTCGGCAGAAATGCCCTCGTGTGGAGACTGCGGCAGTTGAGGATGGTGGGTCCTCTGGACGACTCGAGGCTGGCAAACAAGCCGAGGCAGAGACGGTCTTAACTAAGTGTCACTTCGACCTCTTTGCTCCTGCTTGGTTTAGCCATGGTGCTTGGCCAATCTTGTTTCAATGGATTTAAATTTTTTAGCTCTGTTGGAGACTAGCATGGAGGCGTCTTTCTCGCCCCCTCAGGAGGTCAGCCCCTTACCTGATGACGGGGTCGAATGTGAGATAGATACAGAGAGGTTCATTCACGTGATGAGCGAGATTCCCATCAGCCTAGAGGAATTCCCTAACTTCGAGTCGTGGAAAGCTATAGAGAGAGCCCGTACAGGTGACGCCTTCTAACACTGAGTGTATGCTATGGCTTTGTTCGACTCCAGTTATTAACATAACTGTCTGTACTGTGTAGAGGTGACTGAGGCATCATGGGCCAGGGCCCCTCCCGAGGCACCGGCTGGAGCATCCGGATAGGTGGGAGAGCCAACACCCGCGGTGGCTCGCAGTTGCCAAGGTCAGTGTCAAATTGCTGTAGAGAGGATCATCCCATCGTTGTTGCACTTTTGGCAAGCTGGAGTCATTGATTGGGCTCATGTTGTTTGTTTGGCAGGTGAGGACATAGTTGCCACCTTGGAAATGATCCAGGAGTTAGTTAGCACCAGCCTGTCAGTGGCTCTCCCATCCTTCGAGAGTGAGTCTAGATAGGTGATCCCCGTGCCCCCGTACATTGTTAGGGACACGCTGGGTGGACTACCACAACTGCTGGCGAGTCTGCCTCTCCCTCCTTTGGTTGTCGTGGTGTCAGCTTGCACCGTGGGGCTGGCGGAGTCCTCTAGTGTGGGACTCTCAGGTATGCGACTGAGTGCTTAGTCATTTTATGGTAGGGCTCTTTGATTTACACGTTGATGCTGAGCTTTTATTGCTATCGATTGTAGGTACTTCTTCCCCTCTGGAGGGGGGTGAGCTTCCCCACGACATGACCGAGGTAGTAGCTGGTGAGTCTGCTGCTGAGGCGTTGGCTGGGGGCGATGAGGAAATTGTCGACATTGAGAGGGTTTTCAAAGGGGGTACCCCCACTGGTGAGTCCCTTGTTTGAAACTCCTTCACAAAAAGTTGCCTTCATATGGGATCGAATTGTCTAGTGACCCAGTATTGATCTGCAGGTGCCCCAGACTCGCTCGCGTTTGGAAGCTTGTCGGAGACTTCGTCTGGCTCTTCGAGTAGTGGCAGCACAGCGATGGAGACAGATGAGAGCTCGGGCTCGGGCACTTCCTCTTCTGAGGCCTCTTTTACCGGGGATGCCGAAATGGAGGTGGCTTTGGAAGGTATATAGGGTTCCTTCCCTCCTCCCCACTAGCTTCGGTTGCAACTTTATTACTGGGTATTGATGTCATGGTGTTATAACCCGGGCTGGAGTCTGAAGGGGAGCGCGTGTCGGCTCCTACTGAGAGTGGTCGGGAGGAGCCTTCTACCTTGCCGATGGCCACTGAGGATGATCGGATTGTGGAGGAGCCTTTGCCCTCTCCAACCCCAGCGGGTGAGGTTGCCGATGTGGAGGAGAGGTTGCCCTCATTGACCCCTGCCGACGAGACTACAGGCGTGGCAGGAGCCGCACCGGGTAAGGGCTAGGACTTTTATCAGGTTTTCCACCTTATCTTGCCAAAGGAAACTTTGGATGTTGTTTATTTCCCTCTTATGCTTGGTGGGATTGTGTAGGCCCTGCTGGTGTACTGGCTGAGATGGGCCACTCCTCCTTGGACCTGGGGGTTGAGTGGCCTATGTGCCCTTGTCCGCCAGAGCCACTACTGGATACGAGCGTTGGCGCCGCCTTGCTCCAGCGGGCCTGAGACTACCTACGAGGTGACCCCCTATCTTCTCTCGAGGAGCTTAGGTAGTGGTTGAGGGACTGCACCTAGGGCTACCACAGCCTTGGCTTTCCGTGGGAGCTCTGGATGCCTGATTTAGCCAACATCTAGGCAGAGTACCTACAACTCCTGGAGGCTCAGGAGTAGAGGGTCCGGTGGCTAGCGGCCGTCTGAGAGGCACAGGAGCAATTGGCCCAGCTTACGTCAACCGTGGCCGAGCAGAGGGGACACGCTGAAGTAGCCGTGTCATTTTCCCGAGACCACGCCATGTGTCTAGGCGAGGCGGAGGGTAGGGCTGAGGCCTTGCAGAAGGCCTTGGAGGAGCAGTTGCGAGCCGTGGAGCTCGCTAGAGCTGAGTGGCGGGCTACCGAGACTGCGACCGAGGCTAGCGTACAACGTGTGTCAACTTTGGAGGTGGAGCGTGCAGCTGCTGAGTCTCGCCTGGCGGTACTAGAGGGGAGCGAGCCTGGGCATTGATTGCACTGCCCCTCTTTCTTCTTTCTCTTTTTTTTTTTGCTATCCAGAATGTATGTCTTTGTTACCCCAAGGGCATGTCTTGGGCCCCATTTCATAGAGTACCAATGACAAACTTCAGATTTTGGTGTTGTTATTTGCTGAGTTGTCCCACTTCCCCTTTATGGAACAAGGTTGGGTGCATAGACCAACGACCACTTTACTGTGAGCCGTGCTTGGTTCTTTCATTGCATATTGGTGTGAGGGACAAAGGGCTGGGCTTACCTGATTTCGAGCATTGAAACAGAGGACTAGGTATGGGGGTGGTGTAACTGGGCATTGAACATTGGGAGCTAAGTGCTGGGTACTGGGAAGTGACGAGAATGATTGGGTATTGGGAGCCAGTCCCTCGAAAGGTGAAAGCCCATACTCGTGGGGTTGGTGTAGACCCATAGGGACGAGATGGTCCATGCGGTTAGGGCCACGAAGGTGGTTCTGTGTGTGTCAGTTGTGTACCAATGACGTGGCACTTATTGGCTAGCGTCATGTTGCTAGCCAGAAATATGATTCACATCAGCCTGAGAAATTGAGGCCACACTGGCCGATTGGCCCTAAGAGGCATAGTGGCTAAGAATTGAGATTGGGGCAAGAACTAGAGGTCACCGCTGAATCTAGGGCTGAGGCTAGCATTGGGACTCGAATTTCCACTAAAGTTGGGGGCTGGAACTAGGACTAGATGGCTGGCCTGTAAAGGTATCATAGCCAGAGGGCTAGATCTTGGAATTGGCACTGGAGCTGGGCGGCTAGCCTGTGAAGGCGTTGTAGCCAGTGGCAGAACTAGAAACTGGGATTGGAACTGGGCGGCTGGCCTGTGAAGGCATTGTATCCAGTATTGGAACTGGGAGCTGGGACTGGAGCCGGGACTGAGAGTTGGGCGGCTAGCCTATAAAGGCGTTGTAGCCGACACTGGGACTAGAAACTGGGCGGCTGGCCTGTAAAGGAGTTGTAGCCAATGCTGGGACTGGAAACTAGGACTGGAGCTGAGCGACTGGCCTATAGAGGCATTGTAGCCGATGCTGGGACTGGGAACTGGGCGGTTGGCCTATAAAGGTATTGTAGCCGATGCTGGGACTGGGAACTGGGCGGCTGGCCTGTGAAGGCGTTGTAGTCGATGCTGGGACTGGGACTAGGAACTGGGCGGCTGGCCTGTGAAGGTGTTGTAGTCGATGTTGGGACTGGGAACTGGGCGACTGGCCTATGAAGGAGTTGTAGCCGATGCTGGGACTAGAACTGGGATTGGAGCCAGGACTGAGAGCTGGGCGGCTAGCCAATAAAGGCGTTGTAGCCGACAATGGGATTGGAAACTAGGCGGCTGGCCTGTAAAGGCATTGTAGCCGATGCTGGGACTGGAAACTGGGACAGGAGCTGAGCAGCTGGCCTATAGAGGCATTGCAGCTGATGCTGGGACTGGGAACTGGGCGACTGCCCTATAAAGGCATGGTAGCCGATGCTGGGACTGGAAACTGGTTGGGCCAACCCGCGAAGGTGCGGCGGCCACTATTGTTGTAGAGCGATGTTATGGTTATCGCCGGCAAGATGTTGCGATTGACAGCGTTCATCATCGAAAAGAGTTTTTTTTCTCTTTACCAGCTCTACTGCCCTTTCGAGTTTTTACCAGAGATGGCCTCAGTGAGTCTAGAGGACTGTCCAGAGTCCAGTGGCTTAGTGCCACTTGGTTCTTCGTGACTTTCGCGCAGGGTGTGTGGGTGGTTCTTGGAGTTTCTCCTCGGAGAGTGGTCACATCAGTGACTCTCCACTAGTCATATCCTTCCGACACGCGTGTGGTCCCACCAGGGAGTGGTGGCGAGGCTTACCTGAGAGAGACGATTTTTAGACTGGTTACCGTAGGACCCCACGTCTTGCAGCCAGAGTCTGGCTGAGGGAAAAACTAATCAGAGGCCTGACCTAGGACACATGGTCGGTGTGTGCACACGTGGTTGAGGGCAGTTGGACCCGCACTGACGAGCGCGATCCCAACTAGTTCTTGTTCAGTGGTTACTTGTACGGTGTCTCAGTTTCCACCCTGTACGATGCAAGGAGACACCTGAGGCGTGGTCTAAGACATCAGTAGACGCATCCGGCCTTACTTCTAGTGGACAGGTACTCCTATCACATGAGTCGTGACTCTCCTATTTTCGGATTCTGTTTCCCGTCTGTGAGACGTGGCTTCTGGACTGTTCTAGCGTGTTTTCCTAACGTGGTTTCCAGAGGTGCTTGGTAGGGATTACCGAGGCCTCACCGGGCTGGTGTGGGACAGTGCGGTTCCAGTTGGTCGTGCCAGTGTAGGCAGGCTTCTGCGACAGAGTTGCCGCGAGTGTTTCATCGATAGGCCTGGTGTTAGAGTGGTCTGATTTTCGGTTGTGAAATCGGGATCTTCCCTTTTTGTTGCAAGTAGGAGTAGCTATAGTGCCGAGTTTTGACCAGCCACCGGTTCGTTGTTCCTACTGTATTCGTTTAGCTAGCATAGCTTTCCTTTCTGCCGTTATTTTCTCGGTTGGGGTTTCGCGGGACCCCTACTGAATCTCTATTTGGAGACTCATCCCTACTTTTCAGGTACAGTAGTTCTTCCTCGAGGTTCGAGGGTGTTGCGTGGAGATGGTTAGCTGCCAACTCGCCAGGCTGAGTGTTCACTTGGCATGTGATACATTTTACTACTTTAGACTGTACTTTCTGTTGGACTGGACTCTGTTGTAGTTAGTTATTTATTTATGTAATTATATCTGTTGTCCTGCTTTATTTCCTATTTCTATGTACACATCACCTATCCTTTTATCCCTTTCGAGTCTCCACGCTCATAGAAGGTGGGCCGAGGTTGGAATCGCACCGGTTCCTTTCTGGTACTCAGATCCCGGGTCGCCACAGTCGCCCACCACTGCCTCATACCCCTTCGCCGAGCTGTGCCCCTATCGCTTGGGTAAGAGTTAGCACCCCATGCTCGAGCCGACCGACAGACGCTTATAGCCGTTGAGAGTTCTTCAATAGCCAGGAGTTTATAAGGATAAGGGAGACCAAGAGTCTTCGGGCTATAAAGAGCCTATGTCGAGGACGTAACCCCCTCCTGAAACTCCTCCACTCACAAGACTCATGCAGCTGGCGCACTATTTAAACTTGAAAAACCCTCCGGCGAAAGCCAAGGCCAGAGTAAGCCTAAACTTCTTGAGCAAGAACCACTTCACCACTTGGTGGAGAGGAATCTCGCGCCCTCATCTCCTTCTTTCTACCTCTCGCACCAGCACTCTACTGACTTAGGCATCGGAGGGTTTACCTTGGGGATTCATCCCTGGACACCTCTGACCCATTTTCTTTTCTTACAGTTCATAACTTCGTGGTCAGCATCTGCGGCTCAGGACAAGTACGAGATCACGTCTCTTCAAATAGTACTGAACTTTTTTCTTACAAAGTAGAATCAGATAGTACTGGACAGTGCATCACACTAAGACATACGCTGGCACATGGCTCTCGCCACTCTCGAGCCCCAACAACCAGCATCTTCTGTCTGTGAAAGACCATCCACGGGTCATCCGATACATGCCAACGGGAAACCTCCACCGGCCCAACAAGCACGCTCTAAATCACGACAGGCCATCCGCTGACTCTTCCACAGGCCAACACCACATCTCAAGCCAAACCTCGCTCGGACACCGCAACCGATCTCGAACTTCATGCCATCTCTACCCTCTCAGGGGAGCACGGCGAAACCACATGACAGGATCTCCACAATCCTCGATTCTCTTGTCACTCGACTCAGACTTACGAGGAATCCTCCATTGCTGACCATAGACGAGGGATCACCACATCCAACGCCAATGTCTCATCAGAGACCTCCGCACACCGGCACCGTCCTTCATCTTGTCTCATCAGACCCTTCACCTCAAAATGATCCAAAAGGACACCCGCCAATCCCGATTCCGCTCTTACCACAGAGCCTCGGGACACAGCCTCTAACACAAAAATGGGGTACTCAGGCGACAACCTTGCCAGCACATTTCTCCCAATCCTCCATCCAGCCCGTGCCACAAATCACAATGCCTTAAGTAACGGCACGACAATAACACATCTCGCGCAACCGAGATAATCACACACCGAGGAACCAATCCTCCGATGCTCTGCACATCCTCAAAAATCTGCCCGTAGCATCCAACGCTACGACCTCCCGCTGCATACTCAGATCCACGTGCACATCCACCACAATGACTACTCAGGATCCTCCATCCCGACAATCCTCTACAATTCCGCAGGCTCCGATTCACAACACCTCGGAAAACATAACACTAACTGTAAATTTTCACAAACACCGCCCAATCGGCACTCATCCTTCCGAAGCAATGCCAAAACCCTTACACATCAGGGAATGGGCAACAGTTCTCATTGGCAACCACCTCGCCAAAACACGGGACATGTCTCGCACGGACTTCATTGCACACGAAGGCCAACCAATCCGAACACATGATGCAAGATGGCGAACCTTAACCCACCGCGATCTCCTCCCACCAGGGGAAAACTCAATACTCCTCCGACCAACGGAAGGGTCCCCGTGCTTGACCTGACCTCGAACCTTGCACACGCTGGGAATAGCACCTTCCAGTACCGAAAAAATTATTACTCCCGTCAGGTCAGCACCTCTGACACAATCACCAAGTGTCTTGTCAGACCACGATCACAACACCTCTCGATGCACCATCGCTGTGACTCCTCGAATTGTAACACACCATGCCTCAAGCCGCAACACGAGCCATAGTCGGCACCCGCCAACATTCATCCTCGAGCCACGAGCTCACCACTGAGCCTTCACATCTCGAGCCAGATCCAGAGCAACCATAGCCCAATCCAAGAAGATCCTCTACTCATCCGAGCACATCTCAACCTGAGCGCCCGTTCTGTCACCTCGAACCACGATCTCAACACCACAGGGGCTGGATAAATCCTCAAGATAGGGTGGCCAAAACAAATAACAGCTCCTCCAGGACACACTCACGACCACCACGAGCAATCTTCGCCAGCCACCTGACCTCGCTGCAGATCCCTCGAACACAGCACCGCAGTAATGCACCTGCCGGCAACCTCTGCCCAACGCAGTGCAACCGGGGCCACCATCGATGAGGGAGAAAGCTCTCGACCTCGATCCTTAGACCGCACGTTGGCACTCCGACAACGACAACAACTAATTTCACAGTGCCAACGCCGCGCCCTCACGCTCTCACGTGAGAAACCAAACGAAAAAAAAATATAAAATCCTATGCCAACTGCCGACTGTACTGCGCGATAGGTGGTCATGACGTGCGCCATGCCGGCGCGAACCTCGAGCCGCGGCACCTGACCGGCGGTAGCGGCCGGATCCCAGATCATCGGACGGCCGTCTGGGAACGCAGGCGTGAACTGGAAGCCGTCCTGCGTCTCGCAACGGAACCCGGTCCAGTCGTCGGTGTCTGAGCCGTCCAGGCCAATCACGACAAGCGAACCAGGCGCAACCGGACGGCTGTCCTCGCGGGCATTCCAGGACTCGATCGGGCACCACGACCCCAGCGTCTGCACAACCCGGTTCCCGAAGAACCGTTCGGCCTGCCCAGGGTCCGTCTCGACCAGCTCGTCGGCCTCAGGGTCGATCGCTGATGTGGTGTCGACCCAAGGCGAATCGCCGTAGACGTAGACGTGAATCCGGTCCCGCTCGACCTTCTTCTTGTAGTCCAGGTCCTTCGGCGGTGCGCGGTGGTAGCGGAAGATGTCAGAAGCCTTGGCTGCGAACGCCTGCTGTGCCGCCGAGTTCTCAGTCGGATCCCACGGGTTCGTCAGCTCGATCGTGCGCCCCTGCATGGCCGCGATCCCGCGGCGCATCGTCGTCCACGTCTCCAGGCGACCGTTCCCCAGCGTGTACAACCCCGACTCATCGCCAAGACCGCCCGTCAGCGGCTGACCCAGCTTCGACTTCGCGGCGGCCGTCAGCGGGACGATCTTGCCGCGATTCGGGAGCCGAATGAAGCCCTCGCGGACCTTCACGAACTCACCGAGCGGCCCCGACCAGATCATCGTCTGCAACGGCTCGTAGACGTTCTGTGTCTGCGACTCCGCATAGGCGAACAGCCCCAGCAGTGACTTGCGTCGCGGGAGACCCATCGCCTCACCCGGCAGGTACTCATACCGCCAGCCGCAAGCACAGCCGTGGTCGGAGCAGCGGTAGACCTCGCCACCCTCGGCCCAACCCGCGAACAGCGACGGCCCGACGCCCTCGAACAGCAGCATCCCTGCGCCCCACGGCGACTTCCCGCACTTCTGCGGGCCGACAACCACTGACCGGCGGTAGACGAACGGATCCAACAGGCGCCGGACATTGGCGACCGCATCGGCCCGGATCCTGTAGTGGTTCGCCGTGCAGAACAACTGCCAGCCGTTGAACGTCAGCGGCTCGCCCTCGAACACGCCCCCCGGGACGCGGCAATGCGCCTCGATCCAGTCTGTTGCTAGGAACCCGAGAGTGTGAAGCGGGTCGAAGTCCAGGGCGATGTCATCGGTTGCCACCGACGACCTTCATTCGGTCACGGGACGACTGAGGCCGGTCAGTGTCCACGGATTCCTTCGCGACACGCTTCTCGGCCGTCTCGTCGACAGCCACCTTCCAGCCCATCTCGGCGAGACCGGCGGTGGTCATCCCGATCTGGTCGGCGAACCGATGCAACTGCCCGATCAGAGCGGCCCCAGCGTCGGTGGCCTCGCAGCGAACGGTCATCCGAACCCACATGGCCACAGTTCTCGTTCGCCACGACTCCGACGGCATCGACCACGCACAAGCCTGCGGGGTGCGCCACGCCTGTTGCCACACCTCCAGCTCGCGGCCAGTGGCCGCAGTCAGTGGCCATTCCGGCACCGGGCCGTCGTACCCCTGCGCCGGCAGAGCGGTCAGCGAGTAGTTGCGGCGCTCCGAACGCTCCGATGTCTCATCGGGCTTCGGACCAGAGCGGTTCCGCGCTCCTCCTCGGGCCATGTTCAATCAACTCCTCGGCAGCCTCTCGCCGCCTCGGTCATTCCAGCCAGCCTCTCGCCAGCCGGGAAGTCTGAACCCTCCGCACTTCGGAGACGCCGTCCGCTCATTGTTTGCTTGCTAGGTCCGAGGGTCATTCATCTTGTGACTATCACCCCCAAGGTGGTTTCACATCACCATTGGTTTGGGCCTCCCGTCTAAGCTAATGAATACACAAATTTTCCCTGCCCCATTAGGCTCATTACAAAGCCTTTGGCCTAGACCTTCCGTCTAAGTCAATGAATAAACAATCCTCCTTGTTCGAACACCAGCCACTAGTCCCACTGAGATTGACCTTCCCCGTCAGCCCAAACCTTCCATCTAGGTCGATGCATGAAACCTCGTCTCTTGCTTCGGCATTAGACTCATGTTGATGATTAAACCCCCCATACGGCTAAACTTCACAGCCCATGTGCTCACTACGGTGAAGCAAACCCCTCATCCCTTCACTGAAGGGGTGAGCACTTTCCCGCGAACTTACACTGGATTGACAGTCTATCGGCTCATGAAATGATACACTGAAAAAGCCTGCACCCTTGGGCCCTATGTACTTGTCCCTCGTTTGCACCACCCAGGGGTGGGGGGCATTTGTGGACACCTAAAATTCACCATCAAGAGCGTCAAGCCATCCCGAGCCAAACAAGGGTGATGGAAGAAGAAGAGAAGAAACACATCGATGTGCCTCACAAGCTACGTCGACACACCCCACACACTGCGTCGACGCATGTGTAAACCCACAGGCTACCTAGTAAGGCAATCAGCAAGGGTGTGTGGACACAACCCCTAGCTGCGTCGACGCACATGCAGACGTACATGAAGAATAAGAGAAGAGGAAAGGGAGACAACAAGTGATCTGGCGGCTTCCTCTTGAGCCAGCAAGGCCCCAACCCCCTCATCCAGCGGCAGAACAAAAATGGAAAAAAGAAAAAAGGGAAAGAAAGGAAAGGAAAGAGGGGTGGAGAAGTGAATCGGTGGCCTCCATCCAACCCTCCCCTTTGAACCGACAGCCAATGAAACAAAATGGGAGAATAGGGGGGCTAAAGCCCATTCGGTAGCCTTCCCCCTTTGAACTGGGGGCAAGGCCACACACACCCCTCATCCGGAGCCAGAAGAAGAAAAAAAAGAAAAAAATGAGAAGAAAAAGATGATTCAGCGGCACCTAAAGCCCCATCCGATAGCTCTATGCGCCTCATCTGGTAGTTAAAATAAAAAAAAGAAAGAAAAAGAATGGAAATATTTCAGATGGATGAACAGTGATTGAGAAATGTCACTTCAAGCACTATTCATCTCGTCGCGCCAGATCAACATATTTCGCACTGGAGTACACTAGGTGAAGCAACAAAGAAAAGGAATGGAAAAAAATGAGGCCCATCAGACACCCCCCTGTCTAGTGGCCCTAGCCGGCGGCCTCCAGCGGCAGGCCGCACTCAACGTCGACACGGCGGACCTTCGAATGCCCCCCCTAGCAGGTCACCCGCCTCTTTATCAGATGGGTTCTCACTGATAGTGTGTCAAGAAATCTTCCTTATCACCTTAGGCTCCTGAAAATGGCAAGCCCTTGAGCATTGCTACGGAGCTACGAACTCCTACTAACAGCATCAACATCGCCATCAGTCGGCCCTAGCCAATCCACAGGGGACAGCCCCGCCAACCTCTACCACCCCTATGCGCAGGCATCCAGAGCGTCGAACCAGGAGGGACAGAAGGGCAAGAAGAAGAGAAGAGGGTTGATGGGGGGATTTGAAGGAGTTGACATCCACTGCTATAAAAAAGGACGCAAGGTCCGTTGGAGGGGGATCAATCGGCTACCAAAAAAAGTAGAAGAAAAAAAATGAAGAGCCATTTACACCTGTGTTGCAGAGTGAAGATGAGTGAGTGCCCTCTCCATCCCAGCCCAAGTAAACACCCCCTTGACCCTTCAAATCCCCTATAAATTCCTATAGAAGCTCAAGGGGAAAAAAAAAGAGGGATACGCAGGCAGACATAGGCACAAAGGCATCTAACACTCCAGCAAGCATGAGGAGCAAGGCGCGTTGGTTAGCTTGTTGTTCGGCTTAGCACACGTCGAGGGTATGTTGAACATACACTCCTCACATGGCATCTAGTCATTTGACTCAAGCTTTTCCCTTAGCGTATGGGGTGTTATAATAACGACAAATACACCTGCACATCGGGTTCGCCCACATTTGGCTTGTTGTGATAATGGCGTGGACACCATCATACTAGATTTGTTCCTGCCATGGGACCACGTGCCCGTCACTCTCCCTGAGCCAACCATCGACTTTCCTGCCCACTGATCTAGTTAGCCGGACCCTGGTCTAGAAGTAACATTCTGGGACCGGACCTAACTCTCAGATAATGTTGGCACTCAGCTTCAGAATCGGTGCTCGATTGCACACCCCGAGCCTCACCCGGTCTCCCTCATATGCTAGCCAGTGTCAATTCCTATCACTCAGTCCCATCTTGGCATTTCCACTGTGCCTATAGCCCTCGCTGTAGGGACCCTCTGTAAAGAATACACGAATATCTACTTTATCCTACATTGAACTAGGGGTCGACACGTATGTCGAGATTATCCCGTGACTTGCACTAGATGTATTAGGGCCTTCAGAGCCCATCTGTAAAGCCTTTATGGCATCTATAAGGAAAGAATAACCAGATATCTGGTCTTTCCCATGCATCCGCACTAGTGATCTCTCGTAAGCCTCAGCCCAGTCCATATTTAACATGTCCTCTAGAGCCCAGTCTGGTCAGCCCTATTGGTTGAGTGTGACGATCACCGTATAGCTACAGTGTATACTCGGTCTTCTACCTATGGCTTCAAAGATATACCGGTCCTCCTTCTACAAAGAACAAAGGTGTTTAGATTTAATCTAGTGTAAAACAAACATCGACTACTTGCGATCGGTGGGGAAAGATGTCATGTACATGAATCCCTACAATCACCTACACTCGTACCAGCAGAACATCCTTCTCTCCATGTGTTGTGCAAAATCCCGTGCCCACGTGCTATGCCCTGGTGGCACTTCCCTGGCTAAAACTCAATTTTGCAAATGATCGTCGAGAAATCGACTGGCATGCCCGCATTCCACCCAATCATCTCTGTCCCTGTCATCTCGGATGATCAATCATACTCTTTCTCGTGCATTTGTATCATTCTTTGTACTTCCCTATCATTACCCCTAGAATCCCTGCATGCCAAATTGACCCATCTCGACCTTTCATAAAAGGTGAGTGCACATCACTGTCGTGAAAATCTAGAAATTTGTACGAGCAAGAAACACACATCTAAGGAGGAGGTTGTGTATCAAATCGTGTCCACCCAATAAGATGCCTTTCAATTTTTAACCTTCAATATTTTGCCTTTAAAATTCTATTAAAACATGAAATTCTTCAAATCGCATCGCCAGAGGAAGCCACATTTTAAGTCAAATCATGGTCGATCTCAGTGATGTGTTTCAGCCTTCCAAATTTTGAGGATTTTCCTGTTGTATTTAAATCTTCTAAATCACGACGCTCTACCACTAACGTGATTCAAGTCACAATCGGTCAGGCGACTGCGTTCTAGTATGTTCTTCCAGAAGGCCCAATTTCATGCCCAATTATTCCCTTCAGCTTCTTCTAAGCTCAGAAGAGTCCATCGCGGTGCCTTCTTTGACCCCCTATCAAGCTGTTCCAGAAGCTGGCAGAATATGTACACCACACCTATCCTTTTATCCCTTCCGAGTCTTCGGGCTCGTGGGAGGCGGGCCGAGGTTCGAGTTGCGCTGGTTCCTTTCCGGTACTCGGATCCCGGGTCGTCACAGCGGCCAGGAGGCTGGTCGCCCAGCAGATCAGGGTAGCCATCGCCCTGGTCGCCCAGGAGAGAGGGCGGCCAATGCTTTGGCCACCCAGACCCATGACCCTTGGCCCCTAAATCGTCGAGGCCCAATAGTTTAAGGCTATGGGCTAGGCTTTAAAACACAATGATGCGGGACGGAGACGCGACCGGGCTAAGACCTACGACCGACTCGAAGTGCGGCCAGCACTAACACGCTAAAGACAAGCCAGGCGGCTGACCACCGTGGCATTCTCCGAGTGGAGACGTCTCTCAACAGCAACTCACTCTAGCCCGACGATCGTCCCTTGCAAGGGAAACGTGGGATCACAGCGGTTAAGGAACCACTGTCGCCTAGGGCACTGCAGTCCAAGCTCGGTGCTCGACTGGAGCTAAGGAACGGGTGCTCTCAACTCACAATCGCGGTGATTTATAGCTAGCTAATGGCCCTATTCTCACAAACGCAACATGATAGAAAATATACTAAACTAGCAATGTGATATAGGAACGAAGCGCGTACCTCCACGACTAACACGTGGGGAAGAATTCCCGGTCTAATCCGACAACCCCAATACACACAAATAATAATTGTACGATTTTAGAACCTAATGCCCACTCCACGAAGGGAGGTAAAGGGATACAAATGTAATTTTGAGGTTGCTCGAATCCAGGTTGACGGGCCACACTCGCAAAAGGCGAGGGAAGCGAGTCAGAGCCGATTGAGTGAGTCGATTGGAAGCCGACTTGGTTCTGTCCACGCTGGTCACCCTACGCAGCGATCTTATGGAGCCCGGTACGCCAAGATCCGATGCCCGATCGGAGTGCCGTTTGTTGGAGAACGTCGGCGACAGGATGAAGTTTCTCTACTCTGAAGGGCGCGGGTAGATCTATCCGGATCTGGGCACAGTAGTAACAGTTCTCAGCCTCTAGTTTGGCGTACATAGAACTGCACAGAAAGACAATCAATTACTGGAAAAATATCTCCCAGTGTCAGAACGAGGCGCCGTTTGTTGCCAATCGTCGGCGATGTCTAGAGGAAGGATATGACCAAGGGGTTTGGTCAGATCTGCAAAGGGGAGGGCGGGGCAGCTTCTGGAAATCGCCTCTTCTTCTGGGCTGGATCTACACAGGGTGGTCTGCGCAGTCCCACGAGAATCTCCACCACGGTCAGCACAGATCTCGGATCAGCACGAGCCTAGTGGCAACGCGAAGAGGACTCAAAATCCTACGATCACTCCAAAAGGCAGATCTAGATAGCATGGGAGTCGATCTATAGAAATTTTGGATTAGGAAACTCCTGATCTAAACAGCAAGCTCGGGCAGATCTGCGCGACTTCACGAGACGAATTGTTGCTGGCGATCCAGAGCTCCAATCGATGCGAAACCACCGCCTAATTCTTCTTAACTCGCAGAAACGTCACTGAGAATTTTTGTGGAACAAGATTTGAAGGGGTCGGGAGGATAGAGGGGCAAGTCACACGCCTAAATAAATCCCGTCACAGGATTTGACCTAGGACATCACACCCAAAGGAAGGAAGAGAATCACTCTCTTAATGTAATTTTCTCTCACAAATCTTACATTAACTCCTTCAATGACACTATACATATGTTTAAATAGAGGGATGGCATGGGGAGGGGGCTAGGAAAAAACGTGGGAGCAAGGGGAGGGAGAGGGTGCTACGCACCTTGGCCTCCGCAGTCGCTCGAGGGCTTCTCGATTGTTGGTCTGAAACTCGAGTCATTATGGAGTGTGCTGGTAAGGCAGCCCATGCTTGTTTTCCTGGGGAGGATCAGACTGCTCTGGCATATTTCTGGCAGTGCTCAGAGTTTCTTTGACAGCTTGCCGTAGCCGAACAAGTGCCATGGAATTCCCCTCGGCATCGATCTGCTCCCACCGAATCTGTTCCTGGATGAGGTACTGGACTTCCTCACAGGACTCGATCGTATGGCAGATGCGTGCATGGAAAGGACAGTACTAGGGATGGCTAAAGTCCCAATGAGTGTAGTCTACCAGCGGGTCACGGGGCGGAATTTGTGCCCTCTTGACGAGAATGTCGAAGAGCCACCGGGTTCTTTCTCTGAGGAAGGAGAGGGGTCTGCGATCGTGCCAGGGCCTCCACCCTGGATACCAGATTGACCGCTCTATTCGGTTAGCACTGGGCTCCTCTAATTCATCATCAGAGAGAGAAAATACCGCCATCATGTGGATCACATTAGCTGAATGGTGAATCACACGTGCTGCTTGGGCTGGTCTGGACCACATATGTGGCTGCGGAGGATCGACGAGACCACTCTTTATCTGAATAATGCCGTCTCGGATCATCTTATGTGCCTGGGTCTTGAAGACGTAGCAATCTTCGAGGGGGTGACCCAGCATGCGGTGGTATGAGCAGTAGTTGAGATCATTGGTTTTCTGGGCTTCGTCTGGCTTGCGGACTTCAGGTAGCTCGACGATCCTCTGGGCCATGCAGAGGTCGAAGAGCATCTTCATATGTTCCTTCTTGAAAGGGAAGGGTGTCTTCATACGCTCCGAGAAGGAGAGAGTAGTCGGCTTATCCGCTGGCCTTTTGTCGGAACTACTTGTCCTGGCTCCCTTGCTAGCTTTAGTAGTGGGGGTGAATTTGATGGTGTTCACCTCCTTACCGGGCTGGCGTTCCCGCACTTGTTTACCCTTAGCTGAGATGTAGCTCGGGTTATCGGCGAAGAACATCTCTATTTCAGCGACTGCCGAATTGAGCTGGTCAAAGCCCTTGACGTTGGTGCCGAGGAGCTTTTCGCTAACCTCGATCGCAAAGCCTCGGCGACAGATAGTGATGCCATCCTCCTAGACTGGAGGATTGACACACCTCATGCTGAGGTCTCACCATTTCTTGATGAAGTCGAGGGCGCTCTCGCCCTTCTTCTATCGGAGGGAGCAGAGCTCGACTAAGGAGAACTTCCGCTCGACCGTTTGGAAACGGTCGAGGAACTTCTTCTGGAGATCCGCCCAATCGATGACCAAGTTGGGCTTCAGGCGGGAATACCATTGGAAGGCTGTTCCCGTAAGTGAGGTGACAAAATAGCGTAGGAGATAAGACTCATCCAATGTGAGTTCACCCATGGCCGTAACGTAGTAGGCCAAGTGTTCATGCGGAGACCTGTGACCGTCGAATTTTTGCAACTTCAACGGCTTGGCGTATTCCGGGGGGAGTTTCTTGAGCTGGTGATGTAGCAGGTTGGGGACACTATAGAGGTCCACCGCCGCGATCCCTTTGATGTGATTAGTGCTCCGGATTTAGAGGGGGGGGTGAATGAATCCCCTTCTTAAAATTTCACTCGAAACAAGAAGACTACTCGATTACCAATCAATTTTTTAAGAGCTTTGCGGAATATGGAACTAAAGACCACAGATCTTGTTCTCACAACTCGAACAATGGATCACTTGACTTGTAAACTCAATCACCACAGAATTCGTATGCGGAATTGATCGTGCCTAACCATTCATTCTAGCGGAATAGAAGGAACTTCAGATGGCGGCCTCTGATGGACCGTTTATGCCATTAAGTAGCCCATCGTTCGGCCATTTATGGTCTGTGTCCTCTGGGTAATGAAGTGGCCCTTCACTAGACCACTTATGTTGCCTAGCGGCCATGTAAGCGACTGCTTATGTCCCAGGGTGTGGATTTCCGTTGTTTGACTTCCATTCATCTTGGCTTAACCTTCTGGTTCGCCCATTGTCCCGTGGATGTCTCTTGACATCCTATGAGGGCCGTGACCAGGTTATAAGGTAGCCATAAGTGCCTTTCTATCGAGCGGTCTTCCGTACTACTTTGGGTTCTGGTCAACCCGATGAGATGTAGTGGTTGACACGTGGCCTTGTAAGTGTCTCGACTATTTGGGCTAGATCGAGACATGGTTCTGGGCGCTTTGAGGTGCTGTCCTACCTCAATTTGCATGTCCAGGTGCTTTGAGGGTCTTGGCGTTCCCTCAGGTCTCCGTGATTCATCTTATACGGATGTGTCATTTCCTTTGACTTAGGATTAGGCCGATTGGCGGCTTATCACCGCCATTATGCGACGATCTTGACCTCGAGTCGTGAGACTCAAGGACCATTGTGTCAGCAGGTCTAGTTGTTGTCCTAATTCGTGTCTGGTAGTAGTTGGTATGCTACCTTGTGTTCTGTGCTTGGTGCTTCGTGGTACCCACGACAGTGCTTACGTAGCCTGTTTGTACCTCAGCACTATTGTTTTGGGGTCTCTGTGTCTTGTGAGCCTCCACTAGTCGTACCCTGATGACCTCGAGTGTCGGCCCACTTGGGAGTGGTGGCGGGGTAATTTTCGACTCAGATGATTTTTAGGCTAGTTTTCGTGGGCTCCCTTGCTTGGCAGTGGCGTCCTACTGGGGGAGAAAACTAGCTAGAGGCCTAGCTCAAGGCAATGAGCTTGTGTGTGCACACGTGGTCAGGGGCGTTTGGACGAACGCCGACAGGGGTGACCCTGACTAGTCACTCGTTACTGTAGTTCCTGGTTTCGTTCAGTGAGTATCTCAGTCTCCGCCGTCTTTGGCATCCGCATAGAGATACTAGTGGCATAGTGTAAGATGTCAGTGGATGCATCTGGCTGTTCTTCTAGTGAGGAGGTGCTTCCGTCACATGACACATGACTCCTGTGTTTCTCGTGCTTCATGTCATCTCCTTCCCGAGTTAGTCTTCTCTTGGCCTAACCCAAGGTCAGCTTAAGATATCATGCATGACACTCTAGTTGAGTGTATGTGTTAGTGGCCTTTGTCTGTCTAGGCTTTTGCCTTTTTCTTCATAGCCTTAAGCTTTACCTGGTGCTTGGTCAATGGATTAGTAACTCCTAACTCTGTGAGATTAGGGTTCACCTTTCTGTTGTTGTTCGGAATAGCTAAGGAAGCCGTACTTCCTTCGACAGTCGTGTTTTGTCCGGTATGGCTTCTTCCCCCTTTCCTTTAGTTACAACTTTCTTGTCTAGTGTAGCAGAGCTTTCCTTTCTGTTCTTCTTGCTTTACTACTACCTGTTGTTTTGTCATTTTCATGTTCTTGTGCTGTTTCCAGTGGGGATCCGCGTGACCCCTATTGAGCCAGTGAAACGAGACTCACCTCTACTTTTCAGGTGTGATCGTGCTTCTTCCTTGTGGTCTGTGGGTGGTGTCGGTTCGTAGCTGCCAGCGGTACCTACGTCGGGCTTCCCCCAACTTCAGTGTACGTTCTCTTTTTTGTTGGACTGTACTTGTCTTTCCTTTGTACTAGACTCTATTGTTAATTTAAATTGTTAATTGAAAAAGTAATTTTATTTCTACTACTTTAGCAAACCTGATAAAGCTTTACTTCAAATCTTGCTGAATTAAAAAGGCTGATAGGCTTGGATTAAACTGTTGATCTAGGTAGGCACACACTCAAACACTTATCTAGCACTATTAGCATGACCACTTAACCACTCTATGACTTCAATGAAATCTGAACAAATTTGATGAATTATCCTAGTCATACATCTATCGAATATAAGACAAGCAATCAAACCAATGCACACAAGAGATTTTTAGGTGGTTCGGTACTCATACCTACATCCACCCAACACTCAAACCACAGTGTCGATTCTGCTGCCAAACAGCTTGAAACACTGGGCCTCACAGCTTGCCTACAGACCGCTACCTAACAGTTTGAACCAAAGGAACACTCTCCTCTCTTCCTCCAACCCAGAGGGAAGACACTAATGACACCCAGTCACTGGCAACCGGAGACACAGTCTCCCTTCCTCCAAACCAGCGGGTAAAATTGTGAGTGACACCCAGCCACTCACAACCGGAGACCCGAGTCTCTCTTCCTCTGAAACCCAGAGGGAAACCATAAGTGACAACCCGCCACTTGCAAACTAGAGACATAGTCTCCCATCTCCTGAGTCCACAGGAGCAACTCTAACCTCAAACCAGAGGATCGGAAGAACACACTGAGTA
This sequence comes from Amorphophallus titanum, assembly GCA_024336825.1. Classification (NCBI taxonomy): domain Eukaryota; kingdom Viridiplantae; phylum Streptophyta; class Magnoliopsida; order Alismatales; family Araceae; genus Amorphophallus; species Amorphophallus titanum. The sequence goes on from JANBPO010002302.1 coordinate 27,088,161, forward strand.
GGTGGAAAGAACAAACAAAAATATAAGAACAAAAGGAAAAACCAGCTGTAGGTCCGAAGAGCAATTTCAAAACAAGTCTTCAGAGGAAAATCTCTCTTCTTCTTTCTTAATAGCTCTCTCGCATTCCTTTCACTTCTCAGATCTCCCTCTCTATGTCTCTTTGATCTGTTCTCTTATCTGCTCTCTTAATTTTTCACGATCGACGATCAGCCTCACTCTCTGCGAATCCTTGTGTATTTATAGGCAGCAAATAGATGGGCGTGTGGAAGCCACGTTTCTTGCCCAAAGTTTTCATCTAGATCTGATCTCCACTGGACATGTGTCAGCACCTGAGCTTAATTGCTTCCACGTGTCACGAGCACCAGCTCGCATTCTACCTCGAATCATGTGCCCTCCTTAAGGTTCATGAACAACATTTCTCCTGGTTCTCTGGAACCCTTTAAGCAAAGTCCCTGTCAACATATCAAACACTTAGATAGCATAAGACAGTCAGACAACATAAGAATTGCACAGACTTGATGGAGCACTAGGACAAATGTGCACAGACATTAGTGAGTGCATGATGTAAAATATGCATAGACCCTATATGCCATGAACCTAATGTGCACGGACCTTAGTGTGTGCATGACGCAAAATATGCACAGATCCTAAATCACAGACAAAGCAACGTGCACAATCCTTATAACAAGGCATGCACGGACGTTGAGTATGCACACGAGGAAATATGCACTGACTTTACATCGCACAAGAATGAAGTATTCACGGACCTTGTTTTGCACAACAGAGATGTGCACAGACCTTGTGACGCATGAATGGGATATAGTGCATGGACCTTAAGAGCATATGTACGGACTCTGAATGTCAGAAGGGCAATTATGCACAGACTCTAAATTGTGAAGTGCACGGACCTTATATGCATTCTATCTGGATATACACTGACCATGCTTTAGCCCGAGATAAATATGCACGGACCTCTACAAAGATTGCACAAAATTCATGTGTGCATAAATAAGACTTTGCACAGACTTGAGACGAGCTCAGACCTGCTATATGGTAAGGCTTGAAAACGTGCACAAACTTTAAGTGAGCAATGCAAATGAACTCTGCACGGACCTTCTGCATGCACAGACCTTACATGCAACTAAGTAAAATGTGCACAGACCATGAAAGACACATGCACAGACTTTGTATAAGGAAGTAAACTCTGCACGGACCTACTATGTAGTTAACTGAAATGTGCACAGACTTGAATATTGCACGGACCTACATGCAAACGATGCTATGAGTATGCATGGTCCTTATGAAGATATGCATAGACTTATGAGACACTGAACGGAGATATGCACAGACCTTAGATTCTAGCAAACATAAGAGCTAAAATGTGCATCAAGTTGAACAGTGAATGCATGGATATTGAAATGCATATTGGCTAAGATTTGCACCGAGCTGATTCAAGGATATGCACGGACCTTAAGTGCCAGAAATGCGAACAAACTCCTGAATGATTATGAGACAACTTATGTTGTGATAAAAAGACATACAATAGAATTGATTGAGATACTTACTTATTTCAGATTATGCATGATTCATAGATTGTCATTATCAAAGTCGGAGTTCCAACACGAGCAACCGTAGCTTTGGCCAAGCGATTGCAGCATGCCCGAGCACTGTAGCATGACCGAGCAACTGTAGCTCTTTTTGAGCATTGTAGCAAGCCCTAGCAATTGTAGTTTTGGCCGAGCAAATTATCATGACCGAGCAACTGTAGCTCTATCCGAGCAACTGTAGCTCTATCTGAGCAACTATAGCTTTGGCTGCACAACTGTAGCATGACCAAGCAACTGTAGCTCTGCCCGCGCAACTATAGCAAGCCAGAGCAACTGTAGCATGCCCGAGCAACTGTAGCTTTGTTCGAGCTACTGTAGCAGAATCAAAGCACTATGTCCGAGCTACTATAGCATGAATGAAAATCACTATGTCTGAGCTACTGTAGCAGAATTAAAGCAATATTTTTGAGCTACTATAGCATAAATAGATACTCAAGAAGGTCTAGACTGATGCCACAAAGCTTGGACTCAATGAAGCTTGAGGCTCAAGCTGAGCGACCAGAAGCTCGGAATCAATGAAGCTTGGTAGCGCGGAATTAATGAAGTCTAAAGCTCATCTGAGCGACCGCAAGCTCGAACTCCATGAAGCCTAGAGCTCAGACGATGCAACTGAAGCCGTACAAACCGTACAGGACATTTGGGGGAATGATCTCCAATGATTGGAGAACATTCTAGGCCCCTCTTACCTTGGACAAGAAGAAAGGTTCCTCCCTACTCCCTATAAATACGGTGCTCTGCCCAGAGGGAGGGGGGCTCTCTCTTTTTCTCCCCTGTGAGTGCTACCCTCTGGCTGCTCAACTTCTCCCTCCTGCTAGTGCTATTCGAAGTTCCCTCAGAGCGATCCCAGAGTTCCCTGCTACTCTTGTGTGAGAAGAGAAGAGAGAAAGAGAGAGAGATAAGGTGTGCTACTTGGGGAGGGAGAGGAGTCAATGCTCCGCTCGCCCCCATCTTTCTTGTTCTATCTCTATTGTACATTTTTTTTATGTTGATGACTTCTCAGATGTGGGTCTTGGGATGATGTATCAGTTTCTATTTTGAGCTAATGAATGAAAATGCCTTTTGTTGTGTTTAGATATGAGCGTGCCCCATCTTGCAACTCTTTTATCCTCCATTCCTAATTCGCTGTGGTTTTTGTTTCGAGGGAGGCAACACTCCTTTTGCATTTTGATTTTCTCGCGTGAGCCTTATTTTTTATCCTCTCTGTAATCCTTGCTCCACTCCCCATCCGCTATCAAGGAGAAGAATAAAAGCTTCATTTATTTTCCTATTGAGCGTGCATTGTCTGCTTCTCTTCTTCTCTTTGTGTTGTTTCATCGATTCTTGTCTGTACCTCTCCGGGTGTGAGGAAGCCCCAATGGGCTACAGTTATCCCAAATCCCATGACCACTTGGTAGGGAGGAGAGGTGTGATCATCCTACGATAATGGCCTGTGGCCACGCCTGACTGGACGATAGCGAATTTCCCCTCTATGGGGTTTCTCCTTACTACCGACCAATTTACGTGTTTACGTCGATTGATCGAACAGTGTACGTGAGTAGGCTGCCGGACAGATGATCTGGTAAGGGCAATCGTTGAGCGCCCTCTCATTCCCCCAGATGAGTTGCATGGGCCTCAGGCAATCCTTTTGTTGATCCGTTCCGGAATGCTACCCTGTCTCCCCCTCAAAGTATTCGATAGAGTACTTCCGAAAGGTTGTGCTTTCTTGCTGGATTCCGTTTCTCCCAGTCTTCCCTACGCCGAGCACGAGCCCAACCAAATGGGCTAGGACTACTCATTCTGGCTTAATGAGGATGCACTGATTATTTGCTCTGATTGCCTCATTCAATTGTGCTATGGTATTAGATAGGGAAGTGCTTCTCAATGGAGTTATGTTTTGTCCCTAAGTGAGACTGCAGATCAATTATCAGGCAGGGGGACAATCCCCCATTCGTTAATTTCTTTTACATTACAATCCACTCACTCAGGGTTCTAGGGGGTCTATCGCATAGTGATATGTTCCCCTAGAAGTCCATCCCACAAGGTGAAAATTAAATGCCAATCAGATGGCAACATTAGCTCCGTTGCCCCTTGATTCAACCCCTGAATTGCACAAGATATCTCCCAATCCTCCTGCCTCATCCATAGTGGGCGGTCCACTTGATACGAATCGTGAGCTTGTATTTGTTGTAGAGGACATATTCACCTCTTTTGGAGCTCATTAGCGACGAGCCGAGGTGTTTTCATTGTACGCATCATTGCTGGTTGTGTCAATCCAAATGAGTCGAGCCGACATATAGAGTCTAAGATTGTATTGTCTGGTCGTGTCTCATTCGTCCCGCATCAAATTGGTATCAGAGCATGGTTTGAGTCTAGGGTAGTCTTGTCCTAGGTGTTGCATTCTATTCCCATATCTAGTATATGAAAAGGTGTTACCGGAATGATAGGTTATGCATATTAGAAAGGTAGCAGTCTTGCGTGAGTTAGATCTTTGGATCAATATCTCCGCCGCATACTGGATATTAGTTGAGTCTAGGATCTTCATTTCGCATTAGTCAGTGCACTCCAATCTCGAGGTCATTGCATGCCCACTCGTAGAGGTACCGAATACTCACCACCACCATAACCTATGGCAGATCCCCAAGTCTATTGTCCAAATGAATCGTCTGTGGTCGACATGTTTCGAACTCTTATGGATAGATTGGATACGCGTATGGATGGACTGAGTACGTGTGTAGATGGCTTAGGCACACTTTTGTAAGGAAAAATGAAACCCTTTGAAGATAGGGCTGAAGCATCGGACCAGTCTATTTAGGGTTTGGTAGGTAGAGTTGCCGTTCTAGAGAGAGCCTCAGTTGGAGCGCACCCTGCATCGACGAATGGTCAACAGGAGCCAACTCAACAACCTGCTGCAAGGGCTCAAGGGGTAGATGATAGGAGGCGTCGAGTCCCTGAGGTGGATGATTATGAGTTGTATAATGAGTATGGGGGTTATGGTTGTGACCATCGTGTCCAACGGTGAAATCGTGATTACGATGAAGACGATCGCATTCTTAGGAACGTGCGTACGGACCCTCCCCCTTTTGATGTGTCCTTGGACTAGAAGGTCTATTTGGATTGGGAGGCTGGTATGGATTGGTACTTTGAGTGGTTTGAGATGACGAACCACTGAAGAGTCTGCTACGCGAAGATGATGTTGCAAGGGTAGGCGCAAACCTATTGGACCAATGTGGAGAGCCTGTTAATGTAGTGACATCAGCCTCAGGTCAGTACCTGGGATGAGATGAAGATCAAACTGAGGCAAAAGTACCTTCCTGCCACATACCGTCAGCGTCTCATAGATAAATGGTGGAGCCTCACCTAGGGGAATCGGTCCGTGATCGAGTACATTGCTGAGTTTGATGGATACTATTTACGATGTGGAGTTACGGAAGAGAGCACCATGACCATTTCTCACTTTTGAAGGGGTCTACGACTACACTATCATCATGAGCTTTTCTGCCACAATGTGACCACTTTGGAACAAGCGTATCAGGTTACTCTCGAGTTGGAGTAGTTCGATGCAGAGTTCAAGCCTGCCCAACGGTTGTGGTCCTTTCCTCATCGTGGGGCTGTGCCAAGCAGCTCTTTGGGCCCATATCAGAGGGCTCCCTTGGTTCGACCTCAATAGCCCACCCGTTAGGAGCCATCTGCCCCAAGGCCTCTGTCACGCCCTGAGCCATATATATACAGTGGAAGAATATCGGGAACGTGGACAGTCGACAAAATAAACCTCTCGCAATCAAGATAATCAGAGTGCTAACATTCACACATAAGAGGAGTGCACAATATATGATAAAAATCTAACTTGTATTAATAATACTCCAAAGTTACATAAGGTTGACTCTGTGTTTCACTAGACTTACGAAATAAAATAAAATAACATACTTTCTATTTTTTTTGATTTATTTAAATATCGTGACCTAACTATGGGTGCTATTTAAATAGAGCCTCTATACACGGTTGCTATTTCCCTGAGGTATTTGGTTCTGTGGACGAATAAATGACCACGTGCGTGGGCGCTATATATTGTCTCAACTAGCATCGACTTGAAGCAGCTAGCATTGACCTTAGTTCTCAACTTAGCAGAACTAGCATTGACCTGAAGCAACTAGCGTTGACCTTAGTTCTCAGCTTAGCAGAACTAGCATCGACCTGAAGCAGCTAGCGTCGACCTTAGTTCTCAGCTTTGGAAGGCAGCGTCGACCTTCAGTTGCTGGAGCGCTGAAGTGGCATCATCCTCAAATACTGTGCTGAGTGGCTTGAAGACTGAACTAACGTCAGAATTAACGCCTTTATGAGCAGGCATTCTTTGATAAACACCTTTTCAACAGTCATTATTTAACCTTTTATTAAATGTGAAAAATCCATTTTTTTTGGGAAATAGCGGCCGTCTCGTGGGCGCTCTTTAGAACAGCGATTGTCTATAGGGCGCGACTTCAAATCCATCTCCTCTTTGCATGCAACCTTCCCAGTCGGTATCCTTCCTTGTTTTGGCTCTGTGATCGATTATGGAAGGAGGATCTACATCTTTCTCGTTTTAATCCTATTGAAACAAGGATTTTCCCCCTATAAATACCCTCTGTTACATCTTCCCTGGGGTTCCTTCGGCAAAAGATAATCTCCAGTGAACCAGAGATCTCCTTCAAGGTAGTCCTTCTTCCTGAGCGGTCCTTTGCCTTCCCTGTCTCTGTTGTCGTTGCTACGTACCCTCGTTGCAACCAACATAAAGATAGCAGCGGCCAAGCCTGCTCTTCTTCCTCTGTCCTGCTTACAGGAGCAGAAGGAGGCCCATCATCTTCTCTATTTTCATTATTTGTTCTGCATATCATCACTTAGTTCACTATAATTTCACCTTAGTGTCATATTTCTTTTAATTTTTTTTACATGCATCTTTCCCATCCTTTGCTCCTCTTAGGGGTTTTAAACCAAAACACAAGGTGTGTTCATGCTCAATTTGCAAAAGATCATACTCATAGAGCTTTGATACTACACTTTTGGCTAATCCAATTCATTTATCTTTGTTTGTGATCTTTTCAAGGGTAATCAAAGTAAGAACTCCCTTCATCGGCCGGTCGGTTGGAGGAGGAAGTTGGATCCACATCTCACCCGCATATAAGGTATTTTACGCGATCATCCTTTCTTCTTTTGAGGTAACCCCTCTAGCGATCACACTCCAAGATAGCATCTCATGCTTCCTTTTCCCCCTAGTTATCTCCATGTTTTAGTTTAATTTTTTCCTTAATCAACCCCCTTTCATACAAGTTGTTTAATCTTCTTCTGTTTCTTAAAATGTCTATGTGACACGTTCACAATTTGTTTAATCCTTGAAGCTTGTTGGGTCTCCTCACATGGATCAAATTTAAAATGGAGATCTACCCAACTAGTAAGAAGAAGCATTGACCCATATAAAGGTCTTCCCATGGATGCCGAGGTAAGCCCACTATAAAGATAAGCCAAGACCGCCGGTCCGATCCTCTTCCCTTCCCATATCCTACATATAGCACTCAATTGTCCTTCTTCCAAAAAGTCATCCGCCGAGGGGAAAAGAAGTGCTCCCACAAGGTAAATCACCAAAGCTTTCATGATTAATTCCATCTCTCTTCTTCTTTGTTCTCTTTTCCAAGGGCTTTGTATACCCATTCCGCAAGTTTCATCAAATTAATTCCCTTTGTGACCGTTATTTGGTCTATAATTTTTGGAGAAGCTGGCCGTTCTTGATTCCGCCCCATCCCCGGTCTTGAACTGTTTCAACGCTGTGCCCGACGATCAGTCTCTTCAGGGGTCGAGGCAGGCACTCATCAAGCAGGACCCTCATGAAGCGTGGGCAAGCTCTTCAAGGCACGTGCCGCCGGCTCCCAACACCTTTACAGCGGCAGCACGATCCACTGTGGGGAAGTCGTCCAAAAACTCATTGAGACTGCACCCGTCCGCCATATAGCCAAAGAGGGTTCGGACCGGCACGCGTGTCCCCTTGAATACGGGCGTGCCCCCGAGTATTTCCGGGTCGCTATGGATCGGGAGCGATTGAATCTGCGCCACAGTCATGAGACGCACTATAATCGTTGGCAGGGGGCACGGCAACTCTGCCGCTCGGCTTCTACTTCGTCGACTGCACATCGAGCTGCGATAGTACGTGCTCGTCCGCCTCGGTGTAGGTCGTCACGTGCATGCCCTTGTGCAGGGACTCGAATTTGGCGGGCGCCTCATCGACGGTGATGGTCGCGCTGGTCGGCACGCTATAGCTGAGCGAGCCCTTGCCGCCGGGGATGGTGAGGACAACCATCTTGGTCGCTTCGTTGACGTCGGTCAGGATAACTCCCTTCTCCGAATGCCTGTGCTTCTTCGCCCAGGCCGTGCCGGGGAGGAGCAGGAGAAACGCGAAGACGCCGACGATCAGAATTCTGTAGCGCATAAGAATCGGGTTACGGCAACGGCAGCTCCACCGCATGTCCGCCGCGGGCGCTTTGGTTCACGGCCTCGGTGAACTCAAGGTACTGCACGCCGGTCTCGAAGCTGGGCTCGGGATGACCGCCGACGGTAACGGCGTCGATGAAGTCCTTTTCCACGGTCCACGTGGTCTCGAGCTCCGGCGGAATCGAGAGTGAGCGCAGCTCCTTGTCGCCGCGGCGGGCGCCGAGGATTTCGTCCGTGGTGAAGTTGTAGACGAGCGTGCCGTCGCGGCCGTGGATCGTGAGCGTTTCGTCGGGCGGGAACTGCGCGACGCCGCTCCACTCCAGGTTCGCGGCGATGCCGTTCGGCCATTGCGCGATGACGTGGACGACGTCGGGCACGTGGACGATGTAGCCCTCGCGCTTCGGCACGGAGACTTTCATCTGCGCATGCAGGCGGCGCGGCGAGCCGAGCCAGCGCTGCAGCACCTCGGCGTAAATCCCGAGCGTGAGGCAGTTAATGCCGTTGAGCTCGGTGCGCTGGCGCCAGTGCGGCGGCGCGAGCGGATCGGAGAACGTGTCGCGGCAGGCCATGAGCCGGAAGTGCCAGATTTCGCCGACGTAGCCGTCGCGCAGCAGCTTCTGAAAAAACTTCCCGCCCTTCATGCCGTGCGGCGGCGGACAGAGCATGGTCACGAGATTCGGCCGGGCCTGCGCGGCGGCGAGCATCTCGCGGCCCTCGGCCAGGTTCATCGCCATGCGCGCCTGGCAGAAAACGTGTTTGCCCGCCTCGAGCGCGGAGATGGTGATGGGCGCGTGCAGGACCGGCGGCGTGCCGATCCAGATGATGTCGATCTCGCGATGGTCGAGCATCTCGGCCCAGTCGCTGAAAACCTCGGGGATGTTGAATTGCTTCGCGACGGCCTGGGCCGACTCGAGCCGCGAGTTGCAGACGGCGACGACCTCGACATTGGGCAGCGCCTGGAGTCCGGGCAGGTGCCTCTGTTTGACAATGCCGCCCGCGCCGACGATGCCGACGCGTAATTTCTTGGAGTTGTGCTTCGTGCTCATGCGATCGTTTCGTGCGCCATCTTGCGCGCGGAAATTCCCGGCGTCCAGCCGCGCTAGCCCATGAAAGCTCCGGGCATCATGGAGAGTCTTGGGCTCGGGCCATTCAAGAATGGCTTGGACCTTCTCGGGGTTCATGGATACCCCTTGAGCTGAAACAATGAATCCTAGGAATGCCAATTGATTGGTCATGAAGTGACACATCTCGGGGTTGGCAAATAGGCTCTCCTTCCTAAGAACGGTGCAAACTTGCTTGAGGTGATCAAGGTGGGCTTCCTTGGACTGGCTATATATGAGGATGTCATCAAAGTAGACAACAAGGAAGGTAGTAATGAAAGGGCGGAGGACCTCGGTCATGAGGCGCATGAAAGTGCTAGGTGCATTGGAAAGGCCAAATGGCATGAGAAGCTATTCGTAGAGGCCGTCCTTGGTCTTGAAAGCGGTCTTCCACTCATCCCCGGGCCTAATCCGAACTTGATGATAGTCACTTTTGAGATCAGTTTTGGAGAAGATGGTGGCTCCAGTGAGCATGTCATCTAGCCAGGGGATGGGAAACCTATACTTGACCGTGATCTTGTTGATGGCCCGGCTATCCACGCACATGCGCCAATTTCTGTCCTTTTTGGGTGTGAGGAGGACCGAGAAGGCACATGGGCTCTTGATAATGAGGAGGAAGCCCTTCTTGATGAGCTCCTTAATTTGCCTCCTAAGTTCGGCATGCTCGATGGGGTTGAGACGATAGTGAGGGTGGTTGGGTAAAGTAGCTCCGGGTACAAAATCGATGGCATGTTGCACATCGCGCATGGGTGGTAGCCTATTAGGAAGCTCATCGGGGAACACATCTTGGAAGTCCTCAAGGAGTTGTTGGATCTCTAATGGGTGTGGGTCGGTTGGGGTGGATTCTCTAAGACAAGTGACAATGGCACACATTTGTGCCCCTCGGTTGACTTCCTCTTCAAGCTCTTGCTTAGTGATGAGGTGTATGCTCCTAGTAGTCCCAATGGTCACACTAGGGCTAGGATTCGAGGGTGTGGGGTTTGGCGAAGGGAGGGGTGGGACTGGAGTGAAGGAAGGGGTAGGAGATCCTTCTAGGGAGGGAGGTATCCTTTTGGGGAGGGGATGGGGTGGCAAAGGGTTGAGTTGGATCCTCTTCCCCTCATGGGTGAAAATATAACTGTTCATCCTCCCATAAAAAGTGACATCTACATCATAGATCTAGGGCTGCCTTAAAAGTATACTTTCTACTTCCATAGGTAGAATGTCACACCATACTTGGCCATGGTAGGATTGGAATGTGATGGGGACAAGGTAGCGGGTGCTAACGGGCACAAATGTGGCATCAATCCAAGCTACCTGGTATGGGTTCGAGTGTGGGGAGATGGCAAGGCCTAGAAGCTTAACGGTGTCAAGGGGCACAACGTTCACACTACTTCAATTATCTAAGATGACCTTTCGGGCACGGTCCCCTATCTAGATGTAGGTGTGGAAGATGGTGGTTCTTCTCCAATCATGCTCTTGGGTTTGAGTGAGGGTGTACCTAACCACTCCAAGGTGAGGGTCGGTGGATGGGAGGGGTGGCTCTTGGTTGGGCTTGCTGTAGTGGGCTTCATACTCCTCCTCCCAATCAGGAGAAGCCTCGTGTACCTCAACTTCTTCTTCAATCCCAACTTGGGGTAGGAGATTAGTCTCCTCAATGAGCAAACTAGATGCTCCCTTGGTGGGGCATTAGTTGGCGAAGTGCCCATACCCAAGGCACCTAAAGTATTGCTGCCTGCTATGGTGGCTAGGGGTAGCTCTAGTGGGAGGGTGAGATAATCTTGGGTTGGGATGATTGGGAGTGGGGTTGGGAGGGCCATTTGTGAGTCGAGAGGGAGATGCACGAAGCTTTGTGTGCATATTGAACCATCTATAAGACTCCCACATGCTACACGCCTTTCTCTCTTATGTACGGCCAAGAGGCTATGGTCCCCATCGAGCTGGAAGTGCCATAATTAAGGGTCACCATCCAACATGGTCTAGTCCACGATGAATAAACAAATGTCGAAAGGAGGCTGGAAGAGTTAGTTGACCTAGAAGGGAAGCGTCTTTGAGCGTAGCAAAATATACAAGTATATCAGGCCCGCATGGCTTCTACCTTTAAAAAGCTCATTAAAGAATGAGAATTCAAAAATAGAGACTTGGTCATGGTAAAGAAAAAGGAAGTCATGGCTTCTAATCCTAAGGGTAAATTTGCAGCGACCTAGTTGGGTCCATATATGGTCCAGCGGGTATACGAAGGAGGGGCCTACGTTGTGGTCAACCACTGGGGAGAGGTAGAGTTTCCACCACTCAGCAGAAGACATCTGAAGCTATACCACGCACCATCACCACCTTTAGGTGGAGTTGTGAATAATTAAATGGGTCCCCCAGGCTTGTGCCTCTACTACAGATTTTCGACAAATGACTTCGTGCCTAAGCCGCTGCGCTACACACTTTCATTGGTTTAGGCCTTCCATTTGAGCTAATGCTTAAACCTTTTTCTTTCTTACATTGTCGTTAACCCCATGTCAACGAAAACACATTTTCGACAAATGGCTTCATGCCTACGTCGCTGCATTTGCACTTTCATCTGTCCAGACCTTCAGTCTGAATTGATGATTAAATCATTCTCTTTCTTGCATTGACGTTAATCCCACGTCAACGAAAACACATTTTCAGCGAACAGCTTTGTGCCTAAACCACTGCATTCACACTTTCATCGGTCCAGACCTTCTATCTGAATCGATGCTTAAACCTTTCTCTTTCTTGCATTGATGTTTACCCCATGTCAACAAAAATATATTTTCAGCGAATGGCTTCGTGCCTGAGCCGTTGCATTTACACTTTCATTAGTACAAACCTTCCGTCTGAATCGATGCTTAAACATTTCTCTTTCATACATTGACGTTAACCACATGTCAACAAAAACACATTTTTGGCGAGCGACTTCGTGCCTAAGCCACAGCATTTACACTTTCGTTGGTCAAGACCTTCCATCTGAATCGATGCATAAACCTTTCTCTTTCTTTTGTTGACATTAACCCCATGTCAACGAAAACATATTTTTAGTGAACAACTTCATGCCTAAGCTGCTGCATTTACACTTTCGTCGATCCAGACCTTCCATCTGAATCAATGCTTAAATATTTCTCTTTCTTGCGTTGACGTTAAGCCCACGTCAATGAAAACACATTTTTGGCGAATGGCTTTACGCCTAAGCCACATCATTTATGCTTTCATCGGTCCAGACCTTCCATCTTAATCGATGCTTAAACCTTTATCATTCTTATGTTGACGTTAAACACACGTCAATGAAAACACATGTTCAGTGAATGGCTTCGTGCCTAAGCCGTTGCATTTATGACTTCATTAGTGCAGACCTTCCGTTTGAGTCAACGCTTAAACCTCTCTCCTTCTTGTGTTGATGTTAACCCCACATCAACGAATGTTCACCATCCGCTGAATGGTCCTAGGCCTAAGCCACTACACTTATACACATACATGAATTCATTCCTCCCTCAGGTTCGAACACTACACTTCAACCCGTGCATATTCTTACAAATAAAAAAAATGGGGCTTAAAATAGAGGTGCCCTGCTGGACTTGTTTGAGCATTCTGCCAAGTATGGGCAAAAATGACTATAGCCTAGCTATGGCGAAAGCCTGAAAGCATAATCCTTCAAGAGCTTTGTTAAGGTCGGTGCATAGTTTTGTCTGAATGCAATAAGGCTGATGCATTTTTGTCTTTGCACATATTAAGGTCGTAGTTAGTATGCATTTCTTCCACATAAGATTCATGCATTTCACTGTAGCAGTCAGTGCACACTTTGAGCTTTATGCATATTAGGTCGATGCATGTCTGGTTACTAAGTCTATGCACATTCTCGGTCCATGCACACATGTCTTTCAGGTCAGTACACTTAGTGCTATACAAGGTCTGTGCAACTTTCAAAGTCCATGCACATTTGCATAATATCTGGTCAAGTCGGTGCACTTCATTGTTCTAGTTGATGCATGTTCTGTCTTAGGCTTATGGCTTATAAGGTCTATGCATCTTTAGTATCATGCACATTCGAAGTCTGTGCATACACTGTAGCATACTCAGGTCAGTGCATATTCAAGTCTGTGCATACAACTCAGCAAATGTTTGAAGTCCGTGCATATCATTGGTCACATGCATATAAGATCAGTGCATATAGGCTCATTCTGCACACAATGTCGGTGCAAGTTCTTGTTGTATCTTAATAAGGTCTGTGCAGGTCTTGCATTTAGCATGATAAAGTTTGTGCTATTCTCTGTAGATATCGGTGCATATTTTTATATATGCATGAAAGGGTCAGTGCATGTCCACGTTCAAGCTAGCATAAAGTTTGTTCACCTTTTGCATTAGGGAGAACAACCTCTGTGCATATTTTGGCATCTAACACATGTAGGTTTGTGCATGCTTTGCATAGAATGCACAAAGGTCCGTGCATGCATTGCATATAGTCAACAAAGGTCTGTGCACTTCTTTACCTGATAGAGCTTTAAGTCTTACCTTAGAATAAACCCTGATCTATCAACTATTTGATGAAATATCTTGTGACTTATTGGCAAGAACTTAAAGTCACATGATATCAAGACAAGCGCTCATGATCCAAGGATGCCTTATTAACTAGAGAACACTGCCACATGGCCAGCCACCATTATTTGACATCTGACACGTAGCCTCTGAAAAGCTTGCTCTCGATGAAATCTCTGGGCGGGAAACGTGCTTTCCACATGATTCTCTCTCGCGGGACTTCATATATATATAGAAGATCCGGCCATGCACAAGAGGGGATAGACAGACGAAGGATGAAACTCTGAAGAGAAAATCCAAGAGAGAAAGAAGAGAAGTCCGAGAGGGAGAGAGATCTGGAGAAGCATTTATTGCAGGCATTGAAGATCTATTCTCAACTATGTCCTCTAGATCAGGTCCAAGACACTTTGCTCATGCGTGAGCAATTCGATTTGTGTTAATCGTCAGCTTTCCATTGCTGGACTTGTTGGATTTCAGTTTTTGCTTTTTCACACTTTTGTCAAGCTATGTGTCAGCAGAGCTAAGCTTTAAGGCTCAGCAGGTGAGGTGGCTACCTCAGACAGTAAGCTGTGTTGCTCAGTGATATGTAAGCAAGCTGTGAGGCTCAGCGGACGCAAGTTGTGATGTGCAACGGTTCAAGCTGTTAGGCAGCAGTAATCCACACTCAGGTTTGAGTGTGGAGTGGATGTAGATCTAGAGGACCGAACCACCTAAAAATTCTCTATGTACTGTGATTTGATCTTTAGTGTGATTATCGCTAGATGTATGCTTGGAACATCTCAACATACTCGCGTAGATGCTCTTAATTCTCCATAAGTTTAAATTGTCCAGGATTAGTTTTAATTCACTCAAGTTTTTAGAGGGAGATTCATTCACCCCCCCTCTGAATCTAGGTTTGCACCACTGCATCATCCCAACAATTGGGTATCCAGGGAGATCTCGGGGTATTTTGAAGGGTTGTCCAAGATCGGTGTTCGTTCTAGCTTGTTGGTTTCTTCCTTTGATTGAGGTAGGTTTTAACAGACCAAATCTTAATTTTTATATATTGATAGAAGCATCATCATGTCATCTTTCATTTGACATAAAAAGTCATAATTTTTACTAATTATTCTGAGAGAATTTAATGGTTTAGTAGAGGCATGTCAGAATTAGGGCAGAATCTGTTCAACTTTAATTTTAGTAGCAATTACAGACTGTAAATCTTAAATTGAACATGCTAGATTGTAGAGTTTTTCGTGCTCTTTCTAATGGTACCAAAAGCACTAAATTTTATGCAGTCTATCCTTCAAATTTTATGTTTTAATTGTAGCCCTAGAAACCTCACTGAAGGCGGGCGAGACGGGGTTAAAACTGGATTTTCAAGGGACTTGTGCGGTCTTACGATAGACTACATAACCACTTGTGCGGTCCTCAGATGACCACACAACCCTGGAGTTGGGTGGCCCTACACTGGCCGCACAACCCCATTGGGCGGCCATGACAGAGTTGCCCAACCCTTGGGCGGCCCATTACCAGTCGCCCAAGTCCCCAGTCTGTAGAGTCCAGCTAGTCGTTGTTCTGACAGGAGGATATGTGGTCCATGATCAACCGCACAACCTGCCTGGGGCGGCCTAGTCAGGGCCACACAACCTTCTAGGCGGCCATCCCAGAGCCGCCCAAGACCCCCTGGGCGGCCCAGTACCAGCCGCCCAAGTCCCAGTCCCGTCTGCCAATTTTGCTTCCCACCCGACCATGGAGTGTTAAGGCTCACTATGACTGACCAATTGTAGATATATGTTTCAGAAATGGTTGTCCAACCCACAAAATGGGTACTAGGTCAGTAGCAGACTATGAGACAGGTAGATTTAAGACCCTGATCAACCCACACATCTTGTAGGTCAGTTATAAATTTTCTGAATTGATTCATGCAACCCAGTCGTGCGACCCGATTAAGCACCTAACGTTGTTGGCCCTAAGCTGACTTAACCCCGAAACTGCCCAGAGTTGGGTGGCCAATAAAGGGCCGCACAACCTCTGCTGGATGGCCCAGAGGGAGCCACCCAACCCCTCTGGACGGCCCATCAACAGCCGCCCAAGTACCCTGTCCGATAGAGCCCCGATTGTGCTCTATTCCGTCAGTTAGTTATACCGATCGTCCAACCTTCCATAAATCTGATTAGTTGGTACATAAATGATTAAGGATTAATTAGAAACCCACTTGATTAAATGGTAATCTATGGAAGTAAATTTATGTAATTTCTTACTAGTTACTATCATCTCTAGCTTGTTCACTCTCACCTGATGCTAACTATTGCGACTTACTTTAACTCATGCAAATGAACCTATCAAAATCATGAACCATGGCTTATTAAAAATGAGAGTTAGGAAACAGATTTAAAAGCCATTGTACACCAGTAATAGGGGCTAAACAAGCATACCTATGTTCCGTATGGCGTATTGACCATTACCCCTAATCATTGTTCGATAGCGCGATTCTACCCCGGACACCTTAACCGGCAAGCTAGAATTGCCACCTTAAACCCGAATAACTCGGCTAGAACCTGTATGACCCTACCACAACTTGGTTTCTCATGACTAAACTAATATGTATAAGCCATCGATCGGCTTGGGCTAATCGACACTTGAGCAACCTATTACTAAGCTCGTGTATCTCAATTTTTCGAAGTGTTAATCTATGGTATTACTTAAGATGATTTATATATTCCTAATGAATCTTATGATGACTTGTATATTCATCCTCTTTCACCTTTCTGTTCTGAATTGATGACAGTCTATCAATCAGTTCATTATTTTAAGCTACACAACTCATAAGTCTTCTATTATCATAATCTTGTATGCTTCATGAGTAAACTGATGGTTTAACTTTAATAAACTTTAGAGTTTAAGGACTGCATTCAGTAAATAGGAATGTGGATAACTGTAATAGCTCTCAACCTCTTTCTCATTATGTGTCAGATAAGGTCTTTTTGTATCTAAAAATAGATGAACTAATGAAATCTAGGTTGAGAAACTCAGAGTGTATATTATTTTTAAACAAGTCAATCTGAAAAGTCAAAAGGGGCAGCAAAAAGAAAAGACTGTGTAAAAATTTAAACTGCAGAGTAATAACTGAATGTACTGAGAAACTGAGTGCTTCATCAATGAAATGGAGACGAATTCATGTCATGAAGTACTTCATGTTACCTCTGTTCATATGATCAAATCTGTAGGACTGATTTCACTGAGTATCTAAGGGTGTTGGCGTCTGATAAACATGTACCCTCATACAAAAAGGTGTAAATCATTCTTGTTATTTTTAATCTGAGATAGAATTGGTACATTGTGCTGAGTAACTAGGGGTACTGGCATCTAATCAATGTGTACCCTTAAAGTCAAAGGCATGGATGATACCTGACTGTTCAAGAATTCAGAACAATAATAATGTTGATAAAGGTCTACTGTAATCCTTCTAGTCCAAGTGTCTCTGAGTGATCACTTGTTTAACCTCAATACATATCCTAGTCACTCCCAATGATTTTCACTGGTTTTGAAGTAAGTAGGATACAGCTTAGACCAAGTCTATCATGGTTCTGTGACTTAGATTTATTACTATTAACGGATGCTGCATCCTTATCCAACGAATATATTGTATTCACTCTATTTTTTATTACTCTTAAACGAGCACACTCAAGAATGCAAAATCGTGATTCTTATATCTGAAGCATCTGAGCTATGGACTACTTATTTAATGAACTCTTGCCCAGGGTGTCACTCCGTTCAGTTCTTATCTTCATTTCTTCTTGTTTACTGATGGCAAAGGGGGTGAATACATTAGAAGGGTTCAGATTGTGTGGTTCAGATTGTTTTCAATAGGAGAGAGTTCAAGGGGGAGAGCATATCATGAGTCTCTTTCTAGGTCGATGCTAGCTCGATGTGGTCGATGCTAGTTTATGCATAAGGTCGATGCTAGCACGATAAGGTCAACGTTAGTACATGATGCTTTGCATATAAAGGTCAGTGCTAGTCTGTCATCTTTCATGTCTATGCATGTGCCTATTGTGACCTGCTTATGTCAACGCATTTTATCAAACAGCTAATGCCTCTATCTGTTATACTGCTAGGTCAGCCATATGATCGAGCGTCTTATTGACAACCTGTGAACTTATCTCACGTGGAGTTTAAGTACTAGGTTTATTGCATGTGATCCTAGGCAAGGAGCGAGTCAGTGATACTGACACGTGGAAAGTAACAATGCAATGATTCTGACACGTGGAAAGATAGGGACCTTTTGGCGGGAATGTGGTGACCACACGCATTGCTTGCTCTCTATAAAAGGAGGTAGATCGCCCAAATTTCGAGAACAAGAAAGAGAGAAGAAGAGAGTGAAAAGAAGAAGCATCTCTCATAGAGCTAGAGAGATCGACATTGAGAAGTGGTGAAGGCTGTAGAGAGAGCTTGCAGATCAAGAAGAGGAAGAGAGTTCTAAGAAGAGTGGTGCGTTTCAGTGAGAGCCTGTGTGATCATGAAAGAAGAAGCTCTGAGAGAAAATCAGAGTGCCGTAGCGAAGGAATTGGGATTCCATGCTCAAGGGCTCAATTTCGTTGTCTATTCTCTTAGTTCTCCCCTTCTCAATTTCATAAATCATCACAACTGTACTGTTTTCTGCACTCTGTCTACACTTTTCCTCATTTTGCATGCACTCTCCCCGTAGTTATACTACGTGTTTTCTCCTCCAACTTGTTCTATTCTCATCACAACACATACACCTATCTTTTCCACCCTTCCACAGGGGTTAAAATCTCCCCCTGGTGCATTCTCCCTCTTTCTTTACCCCTATTTTATCACTGCGGGATTGATGCTCACTTACATAGTTCTAATGGGTTATCTCTTATGTTGATCTTTTTTTTTGTAGGAGAGAATGAATATAACGTGAGACCCTCTTCCTCTAGTCGGCTGGAAGGAGAGGAGGTTGAATCCACACCGTTCCCCGCAAACCCATTCCATAAGCGCGATCGAGTCTTCATTTTTTCCAAGGTACATGGCGCCCTTTCCTTCATCTCTTCATCCTTGTGACATTGCTGAAATCTTGGTGGCGATCACGGTATGTTTCCATGTCTATTTACTCCCCTTTTGTTCATGCTTTCATGTCGGTTCATACTTGTTCATGTTCATGATTCATGCATATACTAGCATAGTTAGTTTGGGGCGGAGTGAAATAAACCATCAATAACCTACAGTTTTTTGGTGATCACGGTGGGACACCTAGTGTCCATCACATTATTCATGCTCTTTTGGGAGTTGGGTGTGGGTATGTGCATGTTTAGGTGATGCGAGATGAAACCACGGCGGACTCGACTCCAAGTTGAAGACTGACCTTGGACTCTAGTAGGCTCGCTGTTCGTCCCTTAACAAGGGAAGCGTATGATCGTGCGTGGTTGAGAAACCGGCAAGAGCTAGGGTGGTCAACTCGCACCTTCATGCCCGGATCGGGTCACGGGACGGATTTCGCTCTCTCGCTCACAGCGGTGAATTAATTATATCGAGCTAATGGCCCTAACACATACTCTCTAGCAGTGGCATATAAAAGCATATACAGGAATAGCAAATGCCTACGAGGAGGGTGGCGAGTTTACCTCCACGCTCCGAGCGTGGGGAAGACGACCCCGGTCAAGTACGGTAACTCCCGGTAAATAATTAATTACAATGGTTACACAACTTAATTTACTGCCCACTCCACGCAAGGAATAAGTTGGCCCAGGAGGACCGATCTTGGGTTGACGGACTGCAAGCCAGAAGGGCTATTGGGCAAGAGGTGGGCTGCTAGTCCGACTCGGTACTGTTCCGACTCGACACTATTCGAGCTCAGCTCAGCAACTCAGCTCAGCCCGCAGGACAGCAACCGAGCTCAATGCTTGGGACGGTGGCTTCCGATCACCTTCGGACTACGGAGGTTGGCTGGGACACTGTTGATGGGTTGTCGATCGATCCGCGAGTGGCGGTCACCAGAGGTGAGTCGGTGTATTTTTCGAGGATTTAATTCCCGGACTGCTACTGTTGGCCTGACTTGGATCAGATCTGTGCGCCTTCACTAAAATAATTGTTTCACCCGGATCCGGAGGCGGATTGAGGCGAGGTTGGAGCTGTTGGAAAGAGAACTCAAAGGGATATAACATATATTTGTTTCAGATCCATCCAGTAAGCGGATTGAAAATGAAAATCTCTATGGATTGCTATTATTTCTGAAACTGGATATAGAACTGTCAGGATAGATATTGATCTGCCTGAGAATGAATTTTGACCAATGATGAAATGATTTTTCTAAGACATTGGAAAATTATGGGTGTAAGATGGGGATGTGAGGAACACGTGAGAATTTTGGAGATTTTTTCCAAAATGGAAAGTGGACAGAACCTTCCAGCCTTGACGATCAACAATTGATTGAAACCTTGAAATAGAACGCTTTTATAAAATCAGTCTTTCTTTTCCTTCTCTCATTTTGCGGAGAAACAGCTTTTACCGAGTTTAACTTACCATTACGCAATTGAAGTCCCACCATGGTCCCTCTCCACATGCATAACCAGTGAAACTGGGTCACTGAAACCTTTGCTGCATTTAGGACAAATGTCGATCGATGTATTTACACGACTAGCAGCTTGAGAACTGGATTCATGGATTTTCTCCACATGATCTATCAAAGCTGTGACCGAGGAGAACCTTGCTGGGCACTGAACACATTGCTCCACCAAGTTACCACCAACACTGCTCTGAGACATCCCATCTTTTGCCTTCTGTAGTGCTTGCGATGTTGCACTACTCAATCTGGACAGGCTAGCTTCAGTTGAAGCACGCACACTTGAAGCTGCACTGAGCAAGCCCGATCCCCACCATGTTGACCCACTTGATCTGCGGGCCATCGCGGCTGGGCCCTTCTGGCTGCCTTTGAACATACCCACAAATGGGAATCCTGTATCAGGTTTCTTTGGTCCTGGACAATTGTGGTCGAGACCAAATCTATGCTTCAAGCAGTGATCTCTGCTACAGTCTCTGCATTTGATTGTGTTAGAAAATACCAGGATTTCTTTGCATCCCAGAACAGGACAGCGCTTCTTCTTGCTTGCTTTCTCATAGTTCGATGGATCACAATCAGTGTTGACATGCGCTTCCCACGTAATATTTGGGTCCTCACTAGGAATCAAGCGGACTCCTTTAGCACAGAGGGGGCAGACTAGGACAGTCACATCCTGTTGGTTGGCATTTGGACACCACAAGGGAGCTTCCTCTGTGTCTCTCTGTCTGTCTATCTCTCTCCGTTTGCATGGAGAGGAGGGTGTCTTTTATACCCTCTGCGGCGAGAACATCGGACGGTGATGGGCATTAAACGGGAGTTGACCCCTCTCATCCTTGGTCTGTAGGGGTAGCCTGGGTGTCTTCATGAGGGAGTGACACCTCAGCTAGCCCTGAGATGTCCCCACTGCACGCCAAGGGCCATAGGGCATGTCGTTACATCCGTTCCGCCGATTGCACCGGGTGAAGAACAAACCAAAGTGTGCGGCTGGAGGCGCCAAATAGGCATGCTGCTAGGTAGCGTTGTAGGTGTGCTGCTGAAGGGTGTGCCAATGAGGGCATTCGAAGGAGTGTGCCACTGAAGGGTGTACCGTTGAGGGCGTTCAAAGGAGTGTGCTGCTGGACGGCACTTAGGAGTGTGCCATTGAGAGGGCTTGGGGGTGTGCCGCTAAGATGGCAACCGGAGGCTTCCTTTTCCTCTTTTCTTCTTCTCATCTTCTCTTCTCTTTTCTTCTCTTCTTTATTCCCATGCACGTAAACGCAGGGTGAGAATTTTTTGGTGTCCACAGGGCTCAAGACTTATTAAGGTCAGTGGGTGGTTATGGGCCTCACCGGGGCTCAAGGAGATTGAAGGATGATCCTCGGCGCAGGCAGAACCCGGCGCGAAGGATGCTCGGCGCGAGGCTCCTGGCGCAAGGGGTTTTCGGCACGGAGGTGATCGGCACGGGAGGGATTTGGCGCGAAAGGCTATCGGCGCAAGGGGTTATCGGCGCGGAGATTTCAGCGCTGAGAAGGACTGGCGCCGAGGGGTTTGCAAAGGTCTTGACCCTCTTTGAAGGGGGTTTCAGGGAGTTCAAGGCTCAGAGGACCTTTGTTTCTGGAGATTACAGGGGGAACGAGGAGGATACTTTGATCTAACCTATTTATGTGCATATTTTTTCCTGAATTATTTTTTGCGTGTAAACAGATTGGCACGCCCGGTGGGACCTTTCTCGCCTTTCATCTTTCTGCCCAAAAGATCTTTAAACGCCTTTGCAAAGGCTCTCATTTCCCTCATTTGCCTTTGCAGGCGAGACTAGAGAAGCTTCCGGCTTCGCCGCTAATTTCAAAGGAAAGCAATCCTCCTCAACCACTCAAATGGCCGCAGTGACATACAGACCGCTTGTTGTCGCCGCTCATGCCAGATATGGCTATTTGGCGACTCCAATTACTTTTGGGGACTTTCCGCCCAGTGGTGGGCTCCCCTTTCTTCCTAAGGGTCATCCCTGCCATAGAGGAAGAGTAAGTTGCCCCGACCTAAATTGTTGCAACTGATTGCGTTGCGCCCTGCCTCCTACAAGGCCGAGTTTTTTCGGTCGATACAGTCTATTACAACTCCGTCCCTGCTAAATGAGAGCGTCATCAAGCACGCTAGAACAAGAAGCCCGCGGCAACAATCTCTCACTCCGACAAGACAGTCCTCGTAGAAAGCTTACGTGTTCGGCTCGACGACGGCGAGCCAATACTCTCATGGGACAACTATGTCTCGATCATTCCAACCTCCAACCATTTCGTGCTCCTTCATAGCGAGGATAAGCCTTACTTTAAAAAGAAGTCTAAAGTCAACAACGGGGGCAGTAAGGCCAAGCAGTGCCCCCAGAAGATGAAGCAAATATGGGTCACTAAGCAAGAGGCTTGTGCCATCAAGCGAGCCAGGGCGACTAGGCCCGATCAAGCTCAAGAGTGTCAGCAAGCTCCTTCATCTTCCAGGGATGTCAAGCCCTTGTCCCCCGAGTACAAAAAAGAAAAGGGGCCTATCACAAGCCCAATTTTACCCAGGCCTCGGCCCCAGTCCGAGCAAAACAAATTGTCAGTGCTAAAACAACCACAACACGCGTTTCAGTGTTCGACAGCCTAGGGGCACCAGCCTGCCCAACGGCCCAACCAACACAAAAGAAAAGGGTGGTCCAAATGTCTGAAGCCGAGGATAGCATGAAAGTTTCTACCTGTTATGTCTCCGGCTGAGAGCCGATGGAGGCTACCGGCATCCCAGCAAACCCCAATGAACTAGCTGAAAATCCCGCCTTGGATGCGATATACCTTTACACCCGAAACACCGCCAAAAGAAGCTTGCAAGTCCAGTTTAGTGGCCAGGCAGGGACCTCCAGCTAGGGTCAACATCAGGGTCAAGTACAGGAGCAAGGGTTGAATCAAGATGAGAATTTGCCCCAAGAAGAAAAAGATCTCAATGAAGTCACAAGCATCCATGGAGAATGGAGAGCTCAACCCATGGATGGATATGTTAATCCGGTGTTTGAATCGCCTACAAGGGCCGCATTCCAAGCAATGTCCGACGATGCCAAGTTTGAGACCATACAGCATTGGCACAGAGAGATGACGAATCTCATGCTCGAGATGAAACGGCAAATGAGTGCGAATGCCCAAAGACCTCTAACACCGGTCCACAATCAAAATCTCTGACGAGGGCAACGGTTGGGTAACCTCGCCGTTGTCAACCGACCGATAGCGGCGACCTACAATGTAGCCGTTAAAGCATGGACTGAGTCATTTTGTGCTCCGCTCAATGTCCAATCTTCCCAGACACCGACAACTGAAGATGTCATCGCCCAACGGCGTATGATCGAGAAAATAGTTAAAGATAAGTTCGCCCAGCGTGGCGAGGGTATTGCCACTATAGATCTATACAACGTGCTATACCCACTCCACCACCAATTCAAGAAGCTTCCGCCGGATTGCGATACGCCGAAGGCGCATTTCATAAGGTTCATCTTGAGCCCATATTGTTAGAGACAATTGAAGACCTGTTACAGATCATGTAGGTGGTCTTCCCACCTTTAGTTTTGACAACAAGGTTGTCAACGTAGCATTCAACGATATTGTGCAGCATCTCATCGAATATTTTGGTCATGGCTCTCTGGTAAGTGGCACCAGCATTCTTCAGCCCGAAGGGCATGCGCTTGTACTTGAAAATCCCTTTAGGGGATTTGAAGACAGTGTGATTCTTGTCTTTGAGAGACATATGGATCTGGTTGTAACCGGACGACCCATCCATGAAAGACAAGGCTTCGTGGTCAGAGGTCATATCGACCATTGTTTCTATGATCGGGACTGAGAAGTCATCCTTCGGATAGACTTTGTCGAGGTCCTGAAAGTCAACGCAAATGCAGACTTGACCATTTTTCTTCTTGACTGGGACAATATTGACGAGCCAGATCGGGTAGATACACAGCTTGATGATATCGACCTCCGCCATTTTACTGACTTTGGCCGAGACTTGAAGTTCCAGCTCATGGCGCAAGCATCGTTGTGGCTGTTTAACTGGAGTGGCTGGGGGAGAAATGGCTAGCTCGTACTCGGCCACAGAGAGGTCTAGCCTTGGCATCTCCTTGTATGTCCAGGCGAAGTAGTCTTTTTATTCGAGTAGGAGTTGCTTGTAGTTCTGCCTTTCTTCTTCGGTGAGGAGAGCACTGACTAACGTTGGTTGGTGGGCTTCATCTTCGCCCAAATTGATTTCAACGAGTTCATCGACGATTGCTTGGCCACCATCCTCTAGCTCGGGAGGAGCGGGTTGGAAGTCGATGAAGTCTTCATCATCAGTGTCAGCTTTGTGTACTTCTTGGTCTTCAAAGCCACCAGATGAAGCAGATGGAGCTGGGAGATTACTTTTGTTGGGTCCTGACTGGGATTGTTCTGGACAACCAGGACCTCGCTGACAGTCACCAACTGGTGCCATCGAAGCTTCATTAGGGTTGCCTACTGAAGCTGACGACACTTCATGGCCATTGTCTTGAGAACCTTCCTTATCGGGAAAGTTTACCAAACTGGGTTCTTCAACCGGCTAGGAAACATTGGGAGCTTCTTTAGCCCCAATGTTGTTGTAGGCGAGTGGCAAAGGCTCATTGATTGCTTAAGCTTTGGTACTAGCTCTGGTGGGGAGCAAGATTAGGATTTGCTCTTCCTCGTCCCTGGAGCTATCGAATTTGGTGTCACTGTCAGCTTGGTCGCAGACTGGCTGTGCCGGGCCCACGACATTGACCATGTAGTAGACGTGGAAGTCCAGGTCTTGGTCGTAGTCGAGCCCCCTGGTATCTTTGTGGGAGAACGGGGGTTGTCCTCAGACCTGGGAAGGGGTCCACAGCCGGTGAGAATATTCACGTCGTGCAGAACCTTGCCATTGGGGAATATGCTGCTTGAGGCACATCTCCTGGATATGTGGCGGCAAGTCATCCATCACTTGGACCACCTCAGGGGTGTTGTCGACTGGCTTGGACCAGCTGAAGTCAACTTCTGGTGAGGCTTGAGGGACTATGTCTCCTTTGTAGAAGACAATGGGCTTATCACGGATAGCCTTCTTCTTGCTTCAGAGTTACCGTTTAAAGGTAATGACGAACGTCGTGAGCCACTCAACCTTGTGCCCTTCCGATGCACACGTGAACTAGATGTAGTCTGGGGGCAGGCGTATGCTCTTGTCGATGGCTCGGTGTGGGAATGAGATTTTTATATTTAATTTATTTATTAGTTGGGATTTGTTGGATTTATTAGATTGGCCCTAGTTCTATTTCTTTGAAATAGATCATGTTCCCAGAAGCAGCAATGCCCAGGTAGATGCCCTTGCAAAATTGGCTACGGCCATTAAGCTCCCTCTGAGGGCGAGGTTGACATCACCGTCAAGCACAGAAGACTGATGTCGGGCTTACTCGAAGGCAACTCTGACCTCACCGTCTATGAGGTCCATGATCCTGACCAGAACACCCCTCCAGAAGATGAAGATTGGCATGAGCCCATCATCAAATTCAAGAAAGGGTGGCTCCCTCCTGACCGAGCTCAAAAGGTTTAGCTGCTCCACTGGGCAACATCATATGAGCTGATCGGTGACTCTTTATATAGGCTTATCTACGAGAAGGACAAGTCGATTCTCTTAAGATGTGTCTCCCCAACCGAGGCTCAAGCCATCATGCGTGAAGTTCACTCTGGGTTGTACGACGCGCACCAAGCCAGAGATAAAATGAAATACAACATCAAGCCCAAAGACTTCTATTGGCCAACCATGTATGCCGACTGCATCCAGTACGCCCGTACATGTCATCAATACCAAGCTTTTGGCCCAATACCCAGAAGAAGTCCCAACCTGTTGCATCTTACAGCCCCCACCTGGCCATTCCTAGAGTGGGGCATAGACATCGGGGGGCCTTTCCCGCCATCTTCCAAGGGCCATAGATACATCTTGGCCGCCACCGACTACTTCTCTCACTGGGTGGAGGCTCTTCCCCTACGGGAGGTCACCGGTGAAGTGGTAGCCAGATTTGTCCGACAGAACATCATCTACCGATTTGGTGCTCCCAGCTGCATAGTGTTCGACAACGAAACACCATTCAAGAACAGGGTCGTATATCAACTGGCGGCCAAATTCAACATCGATTGGAGAAGCTCTTCGGTCTACAATCCCCAAGCCAATGGCCTGGCCAAAGCCTTCAACAAGATCCTCTGCAAGCTACTAGCTAAAGTTGTTAGCCATTGGAAGTGTGACTAGGGTGAGAAGTTCTTCGGGGCGTTATGGGCCTATCGGACCACCTATAAAACCGCCACGGGGAGCTCGCCATTCTCCCTTGTTTACGGAGCAGAAGCCGTCATCCCCATCAAGATCCAATTAGCCTCTTACCGCGTGATGGTGCACACCCATCTAGCAGGCCCAGATGAAGATGAATACTAGAGTAGGCTAGAAGAGCTCACCGATTTAGAAGGCAAATGGCTCGAAGCCTACATACCAAGCCCGCATGGCACGAGCTTATGACAAGCTTGTCAAACAATGAGCCTTCAAGCAAGATGGCCTTGTCATGATCAAGGAAAAGAAGTCATGGCGGGGAGCACCAGTGGAAAGCTACAACCCAACTGGCGGGGTCCATATATCATTCACAAGGTCTACGAGGGTGGGGGCTTAGATGGTCGTCGACCACAAGGGTCACAAGCCATTCCCGCCTCTCAACGGCAAACACATGAAGGTATACTATGCTCCAGAGCACGAGTTCACGCGCCATCGGGATTAGAGGCGTGTGCCCCAGCCATCCCCAATAAAATCGGCCCTTCCGGGTGAAGGGCGACACCGGCCACGTCGTCTCTTTCCAGTCAAGCAACATGGCCAGCCAAACCCTCCCAGAGTCACCGCCATGCACTTGTGGGGGGGGGGGAGGTAGCCTCCCACCTTCACCCTCGCAACAGCAAGAGCGAGGATGCCTGACACCAGCAACAACCCAGCCGTCAAGCTCCCAGGTAAGCAAAAAAAAACAACAAAACAAAAAAATAGGATTAAAAAATAGTGATATCCTGATAGACCCCGTCATCCTCATCACAAGAAGGCGACTGGGGCAACAGAAGGGAAAATAACAGGGGAAATCGACGGGAGGCACTAGGAAACCCACCTAGACTTTCTCCCCAGAAAATAGAGTATCGAAACTTCTTTGCTTCAGTCGGGCAGAGGAAGGCGGTGGTGAGGAGGCACTCAGTGGAACCCTTCTTCTCCCCCACGAAACCCTTCCCCCTCGAACAGGTTGGACTAGTGGTTGGGCTCCCCGGATCGACTCCTCTCAATTCATCCTCTCTCAGCCTTCTAGCAGTTACCAATTCGTCCTCTCTTCACTTGGTCGAACCAAGTGCCTTTTTATAGGAACAGGTTAATCCGGCATGAAGGATGGTGCGCCGAGAAGAGGACTCTTCACTCTTTTTTGCACGTTGGAATAGGAGGGCTCTGGAATAGGAGGCACGCTGGTGAGGGAGCACGTCGTATTAACTTCATTCGCTTGACGCGGGTTAGCCGGTGGGTCCAGGGATGGTTCCGAGAGTCACCATGACCGTTCATCTCATTGCAGCCTTGCAAAACCTTGACGAGAAGTCCTAACAATGGTCTCGGGTCGACGTACGGCCCTTTTCTGAACCTCGTGTTTCTCTGGCTTGAACACGCGGGATTTTCACCGACATAGCCTTCGACACTGTGGTTCGTACTACCAGCTCGGCTTGCCTCACGCTCAAAGCTTTCTTGTGGGGTATAATACTACCCAGGATGCTTCCACCTTGACTGGATGATCATTCGGCCACTAACGGGCCCAATATGCTGAGAAGTCATACCCATGCTGGGTAATCGGGGTCTTCTTCTGAAAGAGCCTTCGGTTCCTTGTTTTGAAGGATCAATGGCGTTCTTTCACCTCAGGAGGATCTTTTATTTAGGTGGCGGGCTACCAAGTATACCTTTATCCTTGGTCGGACAAAGGTGTGGTTTATGCGGCACGACCGAGTCGATGTCGATTCATTGGGCAGGCTTGATCGCACTGCCGGTTGGTTATAGATCCATCTCGATTCTCCTGAGGTAAAGTCCTTGGTGTTCATACTAGGTGACTTGAGGCTCTGGCAGCTTGAGAAGGCTTCAAAATATTGATCTCCTTTGGCTTCTGTACTTTAGTGGGCCGTATCATTCATCTTTGAGGCTTGATCGCCATTGAATATCTTTTGAGTGCCAACAAATGCCCCCCAGCCGTGGGTGTTGCGAGCAAGGCACGAGCGCAGCAATACCGACAGATGAGCTTCGTTTGGGTAGAATTACTATCTAGACGATGAAAGCTCGGAACAGCCTTTAAACTGGTGTGGGTGTTAATCTGGCACGGTCGATTTGGAGAGTTAATACGGCACGCGTTTCCCCGGTACGCCTTTTGGTTGGGGGGAAGGTTAATTCGGCACGCTAAATAGTGCGCCAAATTAACCATAGAGGGGCCCCCTATATAAACCTCTAACCCCGTTTTCTCCCTTCATCCCTGTTCATTTGCATAAAAATTTTCTCTCTCTTCCCTTGCCTTTCCTTTCCACCTCCGGCGCAGAATAAGCTTGAGAGAGAGAGTGGCCGAGTCTTTAGAGCGGGTGAGTGTTGTTGTTTATTCTGGTTTAAAAACCCAGTTTTCGGGCCCCGGGAGGCTCCTAGTAGGGCTTGCCCTCGGAGCTATTCTGATGGGAATCAACACCGGGCACTAACTTTTATTTTTTTGTAATTATGTACTTTAGTTTATTTTTATATCCTTGGAAAAGTATGTTGATAATTGTATGGCTTTATAAGCCAATGTGCCATTCCCTAGGATCCTTGGGGTTTTTGTGCAAAATGTCAGTAGGTCCAGCAAGGGGGCCCTCAATCCTTTCCCATTGATTTTGGTGTTAAAACGGCACCGGTTAAACCGACGTGTAATCTGCTTGCGTTGGGGTTAATTCAGCGTGCTCCGGGGCGCACCGGATTAACAGGGGCTTATATAAAGCCTTTCCTTTGTTTTCTTACTCACCACAGTTCATTTGAATAAAAATCCTCTCTCTCTTCCATTTCCTTCCCCCGTGGCGCCGAGCGACTTGAGCGAGTGAGGGCTTTGCTTGAGAGGGTGAGTGAGTGTCATTTTGTTCGGGGTTAAAACCCATTTCCCGGTTCCCGGGAGGCTTCTAGTAGGACTTGTCCTCGGAACTATTCTCCTGGGTGTCCCATTTGGCCTTGGTGTAATGCCTATGGCCTTGTTTTAGGGACCGCTCCCTTGCTGGATGGGTTCCCACTTTCTTTTGGCAATCTCCCGGGCTGGGGAGACTCTGTCAAAATTTTATCAGAAATCTCATCTCGATTAACTGATTTCTGACCTTGTTTATTCTTTTCCTGATACTGCTTTGCAAATAACATGGCATCTGATTCTTCTTCTTCTGCGTCCCGTGCCATTGTGACTTGGGAGAACGTCCATTCCCTTGATTGGGGAGCGAGGCAGATAGCTGTGGTCGCAGAGTCTTCTGATTCGGAGACCGACACTGTTGACACCAGCCACCTCATGATCATGAACAATGACTCCTTCAAGTATGAGTGCAGAGACACCATCGGGCTGGACTACCCCAAGGATAAACATTTGATGGCTTTCCTCAAGCGCTTCAACCTTCAAGGGAAGCAGGATCTAATCCTCGTCCGCAGGGCCGAGCAGGCTATGCTCACAGACAGAGATAGCTTGAGTGAATCAGTCATTCGGGGTAGGCCCATGTATCTCCCCGGGGAGCCCAGGAAGTGGGATGTTGTGCTCGGCCTGCAGGAGTTAATTCCAGAAATCGAGTTGCTGACAAGGGCTCCCCAGTTCACGCTGGCTCGCTGTAATGAGACTGCTGGGTGTGTTGACAGAGAGAAACCCATCTTCGGCTTGTTCCTTGCCTCGCTGAAGTGGGGGTACTGAGATGAATCTTTTCTTTTGGACTGCTTAGCGGTCCATTTCAAGCACCAGATTTCAGTCGGGTGGTCTGCAGAGCTCAAAGCCACCGATGCTCATGCCTTCAGACCAGGAGCCGTGGAGTTCACAGCTTATGTACTGCAACACTATGCTCCAATCTTGGTCAACGCCAGAGTATATCATAGCGTGTATGCTTCCCGGTACCACTACTCAATCTCCAGGGGTTTGTGCTACGGGATGATAGAAGTGTTCTGCCTTGAGTACAACACCTTCTATACTGCAGAGGGGGAGACTTCCTTAGATCTATGGAGCCTTTCCTAGCTAAGCGGCCTGTCAATAGATGGGGAGCCGTATGAAGAGGTCTGCTTTCCCGACTGGTTGAAGGATCAGACCGACGGTGAAGGCAAATATCTCACTGGCTTCGCCTACCGATATCTAATGAAGGCGTATCGCACCCTGTGGCAGTCAACGCATGATATGCGGGAGGCATGAAAGCCTGGAGAGAAGAGGCATGTGCGGATGGGCACATGGCTTCAGCATTTCTTCGGTGGAGAACAAAAGTATGAAGACTTTCCCACCGTGACTCCGACAGTAGTAGGGAGGAAGAAAAGGGTTTGTCGACATGCAACTTCCTAGTCCACCTCGAGGGGAGGGCGACAAGGAGACCCGAACCCCATTGGAGTTGATGCGGTCACTCACTATACTACATACTTAACTTACTGACTTTGTTCATTCGCCCTCCCTCAGAGTGATGAGACTGTAATCAGGGCAGAGGCAATCTACCCTGCATGCTTGATGGCCTGGGGCATGAAGCTGTCCCTCTGTCTAGTGGCCTTATGTTTGACATACAAGATGCTGGGTGATCTGCACAAGTCGCGCATCCCCAGGAATTCACGGACGGTTGGTCTGTTGCACTTCTTTAATGCTTCGATTTGCACTCTATTTCCTGAAGCTGCTCCCAGGTCACTTCAGTCAGATCGTCCAGTGCTGAGGATGATCAAATTTGCCAGCGTCGAGCCATCTTCAATGGCGGACCAGCTATTTACTATTTAGGGTAAATTGACCACGGTCCCCATGGACTCCCCCGGAGTTCTACACTTCTGGAGCCTGGCAGGCAGTTCAGGTCCCCTTGTGTACAAGATGCGGTAGTGTCACGTATTCGAGATCAAAGAATATATTCATTCGCTCGCCGGCACCAAGTGTACGAGGCCTATTTTGGAGTCAGAGTTGATTGATTGGGCACTAGCCATTCGACCCAGTGTCCTCCTATTCAGGAAGAGCGGCCTATTGTGGTTGGAGCCGTATTATCCTTTTCACGTTGGTCGTAATTTCGGCTACGACCAGCACATTCCTCCTTCTGCAGCACGGTTTGGGCTGCCGAATAGGCATCGGGCTGGGCAAACGACCACTGACGAAGCCCGGGCATAGTGGGATTTCTTCCATCGCCGGGAGAATGTATCTTTTAGGGTTCCATCCTTTGCTCGTTCGCCCAGAGTGACCCCGGACTATATTAAATGGTGGAACGCATGGATGGGCTTCTACCGGAACTCCCGCTGTGACTGCTGGCATGTTGTAGAACGCCGCCTCTTGGACTCTCAGCCAGAGTCGATACTAGATATTGATCCCACCTATTTGAAGAAGCTGAAGTTCTACACCAACACCAAAGTGATGGCTTATCTAGAAGTCAGGAAGGTTGCGAAGCATCAGTCATCCAAAGACGAATCGAAAATGCCTGAAATCTGGAAGGATGACTATGTGAAGACGAGTCGGGGACTATGCCGGGTGAGCAGTGAGTGAGTGATTCTTCAACAGCTCCCTTTACCTGTGGAGGAGTCCCTTCTGGTGGTGGCCGACTGGCGTTCAAAGACTGACCATTTGCATCAATACTGGACGTTCATCAGGAGGGAGGACAGGCGAGAAGGCCTTTACACCAACACCCCCTAGCTATTTGCCCTGCTTCATTCTCATGGGCTTTCAATTGCTGGTTCATTCGAAGCCATTTTGGGTCATCCCCTGCCGATATCTTTCAAATATGCCGACGGGTGGGGTCTGGACCACCTGCGCTTGAATTGTCACCTGTCCTCTCGTGGCCACAAAGACCTGGCATTGCTAGCCGGGAAGAGCAAAGAGGTTGGCGATATTTGTTGGCTTATTCGCAAGGCGGCTTCCAGAGACAAGATGCCCTCGTTGTTTTATTAGCTGCTTACTCCCCTATATACGGGACCGACAGGTACACTTGGTTCTTCTTTTCAGCTTCCGGTTGCTTCTTTCACATTT
This sequence comes from Amorphophallus titanum, assembly GCA_024336825.1. NCBI lineage: Eukaryota > Viridiplantae > Streptophyta > Magnoliopsida > Alismatales > Araceae > Amorphophallus > Amorphophallus titanum. The sequence continues at coordinate 27,120,579 of JANBPO010002302.1, forward strand.
AGCATATGTCTTTCTCACCCATGTGCTTTTGCAGTCCATCTCTCTTTGGAGGCGACCCGACATTATAGGGAGTTCATATCCAAGACGTAGAAGCCTTCATATTTTGAAATCTCTGAGCCGATCCCGACTATGACACCACTACCTCCTGGTAACTCGCGGAAGCGACCGAGGTCCCAGGTTAAGGAAGCCGTTAGTAGGGCCAAGAGGGCAGCAACCCGGGTGACGCGGGCACACCAGAGGAGGGCTGCAGAGCATGAACCGGCCAGTGTTCCTCCTCCGGTTCCATCGTTTGCTGAGTTTGAGGCCGCTTGGACACAAGGGCCTGATGGTGGAGGTAAACTTTTCATTCTTTTGTGGCTTGTTTGTTTACTCCAGTCGATTTGACTGATTATTCTTTACAACTGTCAGCACTGTCGACGCAGTTGTTGGACTGGAAGTAGTGACAGGTGCTGGGGTCTGGGAGAGAATAGAAGAAGCTCCCATAGCCTTCATCGAGAGAGATCTGCCTTCTCCGACACCCCACCAGGAGATGGAAGGTAAGTTGCAATCTGTTCATAGGGCTCCTATGGCCCAATATATCTTCAGTCGGGCCTTGACTGCTTATTGCTCCTGGCTTGCAGTTGATATCCGGCCGACAGTGCTTCCCAAAACTAGGGCTACTAAAGAAGCTGCTACTGGGGAGCAAGTCTTTTTGGGAGAGGAACCCCCAGAAACTTATTCAGTTGATGCTCCCAGCATCGAACCTACTCAAGAAATTCCTATCATAGCAGCTGCTTCTATCGACAAGGCACCCACTCCGATGCTGGAGATCCAGGAACGGGCAAAAGACTCTTCATCTTCTGAGCAGGTTGATTATGGTGGCTACTCTAGTGACGAGGAGCTCCCACCAGCTGAAACTGAAACTGAGGATGCTGGGGCCTCTTTGGCTTACGAAAGTGACTTTGTGACCTTCCGTCCTCCTAGGCTGCCAGGAATTGAACTGGGGCCATCATATCCGCTTATAGGAGGAGGGCTGGATTTTTTTCATTTTCTTTTAACCCTCACCTCACCCTCTCTCTCCCCCACTGTCGCTCACTCTCTCCCTCTATTCTCTCTCCTCTCACCCCCACTACTCCGACTGCCGACGGAGGAGGCTCGGGGTTGTCGTGGAAATGATGTAGAGCGTGATGGCACGGGGAATGAGGTGTGGCGTTGGCACGATCCCATTGGTGGATTGGAAGTCGGCATGGGTTCGTGTGATGGTTTTAGTGTTTTTGGTATGGTAGATCGTCAGAGGAGGTAGGGGGATGGATTCCTTACCCTTCGTTCTGCGTTCCCCTCGAATCCTATGCCGATTAGCGCGAGTTTGAGTGGGTTTTCATTTTTGGGAAATTAAAAACATGCTTTGGGGAGTGCGACGTGCGTCGAATCTGTCGTTCTAGGCGATGGTTTATGGTTTAAATGGTGAATCTCGAACCCCTGAATTGTCAAGATTCATTTCCCATCAATTTGGCTGCATTTATGCGTGATTTGGGGCCAGTGTAAGGCCAGATGCCCACGTGAGTCGCTCAGGGTCCATTTGAGGAAATCACCTGTTTCGTGGCTGTTTTATGGTTTGGTTGATCCCGTCTGGTTTGTGGAAGGCCTGTGGTGAGTTTGTGATTATTTCTCTATTGTTCTGGGATGATTGGGGTGTGTAACGACCTAGTTTTCCTTGGTATTATGGTTTCAGACCAGAAGCAAGTGACATTCATACCAGAGACTGCCACCTGTGAATGCAGCCCTCTGGTGACCGTTATTTGGGCATTTTATGTTAGTTTTAGTAGCGGTCCTGTGACCGACTGCAACCTGATGGTGGTGGCCCTTGGGAGACCACCATTTGGCTTTTAAAGTCAGTTTAAGTCGGTTGCAGGTAGCGGCCTTGCAACTGACTGCCTTCTTGAAGTGACGGTCAGGCTATGACCGTAACCTGGAGGTGTTTACAAGGCTTTCAGTGGCAGCCTACAGATGATAGTCATGCCCTAACCGCCATATGCAGGAGGTGGCCCTGAGAAGACCGCCCTCTGTAAGTGGCGCCCCGCTGAAAGACCACAACTTGTTTATGTTCTGTTTGTTTCTGTGTTTGGGGTTTTCTGAAGATGGCGGTCTGGCCATGACCACCAACTTCAGGAGGTGGCCCTATGAGGACCACCACTTTCAATAGGCGTCCGTCTGATGACCACCTCATGATTGTGCTGTTCGGCTCGGGGTGGCCCTACTGAGACCGCCACTTTGCTGGCCTATCAGGCAGCAGCCATAGGATGATCGCCACCTGCTCTGGGTGTTCCTTTCGCATCAATTTTACTTATGGTTGGTTTGGACTTGACCTCTTGGTTAGCCCTTGGTCTCACAGATGTCTTGGATGTCCCGTGAGGGCTGTGACCATGTGTTTGGGTGTCCGAAAGTGCCGTAATATCAAGTAGTGTGCTTGTGTTGTTTCGAGAGTCTTCTTGAGATTTGTTATGGTCTCCGATCAACCTGGTTGTGTTCCAGTGGTTGACACGTGACTCCTTGAGTGTCTTGATTGTCCCATGGGGATCGAGACTATGTTTCAGATGCTCAGAGATATCTTGTTACCTTGATTCATGTGTCCATATGGTTTGAGGGCTCATGTGACCCCTCGTGTTTCGTACTTCTCATTATGTTGAATTGTGAGTCTGATGTATGGCCTAGGGACCGAGGACTTATGTTTTGTCATGATTTTTGACCTAGGGAATAGGCTGATTTATCGACATGTTGCCACTTGTACGACGATCTTGACCCGAGTCGTGTGGCTCAAGAATCGTTGTTTCAGTAGGTCTAGTTGACTATCCGTGGAGGCTATAGCCCTGAAAGAGATGATAGGAGAAATTATTGCCCGGTTTATCTTCATAAATGTTATATTACTTTCCAATATTATTATGTTAAGTAGGCTTTTTTCCCCCCAATGCCACAAGTCTTCAATGCGCTCAGACAACAAAGAATCAAGACAATAAAAACAGATATTACCATTCAATGATATACATGATAGCCGACACACCTCTGCACTTAACAGGTAAGCCTGCACTGCAGAATGTCCAAATGGATCGATCTGCCAACCAATCCTCGGAATCTGACCAAATTCCTGCTTGATGAATCTATGCCCAAGGGTTGTCTGATCGAGCATGTCAATGTAATGGGCCGTTGCCTCGTCATGCATGCACATACCGCCATTTCTTGATAACAAAAACAGTGCCATCAAAGTCAATTATGACAAATTGGGTGAAATGGCATAAAAGACAATAAAGAACAGCCAGACTTAAGCAGAGCATATGATAACGGAAATTTTATGCTTTTGGAGAATAGATTGAGTAAAAGGATGTTCTCTGTGAGTGATCAAAGGCCACAATTACATGAATTCTAACTGGCCCGAGCTGACAAGCCCCTTCACGATCTTCTTAATGGCATCGCTCTGCTGCCTCCACCAACGCTGGAAAAAGGCCTACATAGAAAGAAGGCAGATTCTACTCAACTAGTCGAGGGAACTATTCACCGGCAACACCGCGGTGAAAGGAAGACCACCCAATGTCGACCCATAAAACAACGCCAAAGCAAGCTCACCATTTCGACATAGATAAACCTCCTGTTCTTATCAGCCAGTAAGGCTGAAACGACAGAATCCAAGACGTTCTGCACGCAGGCTCCCTTTGCAAAACCCAAAACAAAACTTATTGAAGACACAAAGCAATTCCACAAACAACAAATACGAACTGAATCTACTCTCTATGCACCAGAATTACCTGGATAGAATTCTTGGATCCCACGTAGTACTGGTCGATGGTCTTCAACCAGCCGACATCGTCATGCGAATGGGCCACCAGGTGGACATTAATCTTCCCGGGAATAATCCGCTGCGTGGTGTTGTAGGCGATGTAAATGGAAACAGCAGGCGAGCAAGAAGCAAGAAATATCGCCAGCGCGAGGAGCAGCGAGATGCCGGACCAGGCCGCCATACTGGAAGCTGGAAAGCACAGAGCACCTCTCTAAGGACGCGTCCGCGAGAAGGAAGAAGGAATGCTTCAGAGAGGAAGCCCGCGGAGGCTTCCCGGGGGAGATCGGGTCCGGAGAAAGCGATAAGATCGGTTCTTCGCTCCTCTGCCAGTTCTCGCCCGCTCATTCCCAGAGGGGGCGTGGACGTGTCGCCACCAATCGTAGTTGGCTCCACCTCCATGGTGCCCGTGCTGGTGGCGCGCGTAATATCGCGGTCCCTTTCCCACGCCCACCTACTTTGCTTTCAAGGGCTTTTAAGGAGGGTTCGGCTGACGGGGAAAAGATCGCGTTCGCGCAGCCGTGCGAGTGTTCAGAAAAAAGGGATGCGTTTGGGCGCTTCTGCTGTCCGTCGGGGATGCTGGAGATATCGATGTGCCCCGAGCGGAGTTGGGGAAGGAGGAGAGAGTTTGGTGCGTGGACACTGTATAGTCGTTCGGGGGCAGAGGTGTATTGTACTTGATCTAATCGCGTGTGGATAAGATTCTTACTCCTATATCACTTAATTTTAAAAAAAATAAAAGCGCTAGTGCTAAAAATCTATATAAATGACGCGTGCAATCACGCTGTTCTGTGACGTTGGCATTTAGCACGTACGAGGATGGTCAAAAAAGAGGCGGGGAGCCCCTATAGATCCTACCCTCATTCTAGGGGAGTTTCTACCCAGTACTAAGGACATCCGCACCATAGTTGGCCCACACCACATCCATTTGCTACTCCTTAGCCAGTGGGTCATTGCCCATTATAAGAACAAGTGTGGGTGAGATGAAGCCATAGTTAAGGCCACTTCTATTTGCCTGTGCGGGGCCATACTCTTCCCTTCTGCCGACCATGTCCTAGACATACCCATCCTCAGCACCATTAGTGGACTATGGTGGGGTCTTTCCATTTCCCAGGCCATCCTTTCCTACTTGTATGAGGGACTTAGCTCAGCTGTCCTAGGAGGCCCACTCTTTGGCTCTATGATCTTACTTGAGTGTTGGATGGGGGTCAGGCTGAAGTTCACACCTAGAGAGAATATCACTTCTGCTAGGCGCATCTTTGGGAGCCATCGACTTTTCATTATTTGTGGTGCCTTCAGGTTCTCTCAACAGGTCGAGTGCAGGACTGCAGACAAAAAGAGCAGGGCTGAATGGCAGCTCTACATCAACACTCTAGCCCTGGACCGGTTCGTGATGCGCCCGTCCTTCCTCCACGACACCACCCTCAGGCTTCCTAGGAGGCTTGGGCTTGACTTGAGGCTTGTGGGAGACACCACCTTGGCGATGTACATCCCCCACAGGTGCTTTTTACAAGTTGGATTCCCCCATACTATAGTTCTAGCGCTACCCCATCTTCCTGCACTACAAGCAAGGAGACTTGGGACAGAGAAGGATGAGTAGGCAGTCAGGAGTGCCCTGATCATGTGGGAGATCAGCAGGGTGCGCACCCTACGAGCAGAGGTGACAGAGCTTCAAAAGGAGTACCAAGCCTATGTGAGAGAGTTTCGTGAGATTCGACCTTGCGGAGATGCCCGATCGAGGATTGAGTGATTTTCTTTTTATGATGTATAGAGTCCCATGGATTGATCTTGATATGCCTGATTTGAATGAATGGACAAAATGCTTTGATTGAATAAGATTTGGATTTGGCCTTCTCTTTTGTGCATTTGTGTGGATTGAGGTGATTCTCGGGAAAGGATGCGGCCTAAGAAAAGACCGCTGAATGAATCAGACGGTCAGAATCTGGCCGCCAAACTAAGGATAACGGCCTTATCTAGACCGCGCAATAGACGAACATCGGGAGTCCAAAATCAAAGCTCTAGGGGAGAAAGACGGTCTATCGAGGGACTGTTAGGGACTTAGAATGGTGAGAAAAGGACCGCTTAAAGATCAAGCGGTCATATGCGGACTGCAGGACCCTGAGCGCAAAGAGGAGCTAGTAGGCTTCTGAGCGATGATTTTGGGAAATGAAGGCAGCCTTAAGGGGACCGTCTATGAGAATTAAACAGTCATCCTGTTGCCAAGAGACCGCCTATATGTAGATTTCCAAATTATGTGTAGACCTGTGCACACACACTTAAACAAAAAATAGATTAGATCTGTTTTAGGCTTAACCCCTTACCTGTAGCAAGTTAGGAAATCACTAATTCTTGATTTTTGGTCAAGGGAGTAAGTCCTATTAAATAGGTAAAATGACACAAAGGAAGAAATGCAATGCATGCCATGAAATGTAAATCATGATGATGGATTTTTTTATTTGCCTTTTGAAAATATTTGACTCTTTTTGTTTTTTTTGTTTGAATTTTGAAAATATTTGACTTTTTTTGACTTTTGAAAATATTTGATTTTGTTTTTAATTTTGAAAATATTTGATTTTTTAGATTTTTTGAGAATATTTAATTTTTTTAGATTTGAGAATATTTCATTTTTTGTTTGGATTTTGAGAATATTTTATTTCCGTTCCAAACTTCATTCAATCCGAGTGTTCACCGCGGGGTGAGTTGAGGTGCTACTTTAGCAAACTGATCTAATGAAATTTAATTTCTTACTATTATAACTCTGTGGCTTCAATGTACTATACGACAATCTCTTAGGCCCTTACGGGGCCTCATCAGCCTCTTGGGTGACTTCCCCGAGTTCGCGGTATTGATAGTTCGATGATATCAGGTTATCAGTATCTGGATCTCCTGGGTCGTCACAGTTGGTATCAGAGCATTATTGTGTAAAGTACATGGGAATCTGAGATATACAGTTTCTAGAGTCCTTAAGTCCAGTACAGTCTTCAGCTGGCTTAGGTTTTGCGATTCTCTATCACTTTGTTTTCTGCTTGTTGTCTTGTGCATGCTGTCCTGGCACTATATGAGATAGTCCTGCTCTCGTCAGGATGTGACGAGGTGCTTCTTTTCCATCATGGTGTCTATCTCGATCATGTAGTACTTGGCGGTATTTGTCAAAAGGCTTGAATCTGTGGTACTTTGTTCAAGATTTTCTCGTGAATTGGTTCAGGTTGCTGTTGACTTTTAGCGTTGGACTGATGGCCGTACACGTTCTTATGTTATTTTGGTTGTCCCAGCTTGTGTCCGTCTAGCTCCTGATATGTTTCACTTCTGATGAAGTGCTCGATTAGATTCCGTGATTGAGAAGATGCTCAGGTGAACCTAGGATTTTTCCTTCATGGTGAGCTTCTGTTGGTCGAGCTTGATATTTCTCATCCCGTTTGGTGGAGTCTTTTCGAGGTTAGCTTTGGATTTGCTATCTTAGTGATGCCTTTGTCCTGTGCCTACTTAAGTGTGGACAACTTTATCCTCAGCCTGATTTGTTCCTTATTTTATTGTTGCTTGGCTTGGGACTCTGTTATGGTGTTAAGAGCTGTTGCGTATCATGTTCATCGTGCCGTGTCCAACGGCCGATGTGTTGTGAAGGCTCATTTGTTGTTTCAAGACGTGAGGGTAAGCTGAGATTTACATTTTTCCTTGGACTTTGTACTGAAGTTGGTACTCTCTTTCGGTTGCACTTAGACTTATCGTGATCGATTATTTACTGGATCAGTACTTGTGGCGTGTTATTTGTGATTTTTCATAAACTGTGATGATGGCATGTGTGTGTTGAGATGCGAATACCGAGCTATTTTTCTGATGCTGGTGTGCATTGTATGAGTGCACAGCGGAAGTGTGTGGGTTGGTTACCCACAGGGTCGAGGATCGCTATTGTCGGATTCTCGTCGGTCGAGAGAATTATTCTCCTCGATGTGACTTCATCTTGGCTTCCTGTGCCTTGATGACGTCCATTGTCGTGCTGTTGCTGGTAATTTTTCTAATGTTGGCATCGGCGTTTGTGAGTGTTGGGGAATTGGTCGGCATTCTTACTGATTGAGTACCCTTTGCTTTGTATTTTGTCTCTTGGGTGTTGTGTTCTCGAGGTGTGCTTGTAGTCCTTGAGGTGCATTTCTCGAGATTGTCGTTTCTCGTTGTCGTGGGTCTTTTCTTGGTGAGCTGCTTGATGCATGACTCATTCCCTGTAGTCGTGTGATCAGCTGCTATTGTGCCTAGATGTGACCCTGCTTGCAGTTGTGTTTCGTGGTTCTGTGTGCTGTACGGAGCCGGAATCCTGCAGGTGCTACCGTGTTGTTGTTTCAAGTGCTATTTTCGTATGATTTTGTATTTTTATCTTGGACCATTGTCTTGTCAGTTAGCAATGTTGTACTCCTCTTCCCGAGTAGAGTTAGCTTGCGACTCGATCAGATGTAATATCTGAGTGAGGACTGACTTGATTGAAGATGGTGGGTTGCCCCCGGATCTCCACTGGTGGGATCAGGGAAGGTTGTTCTCCTCGGAGGAGGATGTCCCGTTTAGGGTCAAACGGAGACAGGCGAAGAGACGGCTCAGGGACTCTTCCACGACCTCTACCACGTCCACGACTGCGACCTCGGCCACGATTGGTGTATTCTGGGACAGGCTGTAGTCCGTGTGGGGTTGTAATCCTTTGCCGGGTTCTGGTTGCTACTGGTTCGCCTCGCTGGGAGGCGTTGGTGTCATCTGGAGGTGGGATAGCCACCATGTTGCAAATACAATTGCGAAGCATCTGTTCCAGCTGCTCCACCATGATCTCTTTATCTTTATAAAACAAAGAGAGCTCTTCTGGGATGCGAAGAGTTTCGCCTTCTTTGACCTTTTGGATCATTTCCTGGACCCAGTCTCAGAGGTGAGCTCGTTTCTACATTTCTTCCCACGGGATGTAGTTATCGAGTGGGATAGGCCCGGTAGGGTGAAGAGGAATGTATTCCTCCAAATTGTCAATGAGCCACTGCAACCTCTAGATAGGCGTCAGCTCTGCTGGGGATTGCAGGGCGGCCACTTGTTCGGCCTGTTTCTTGAGCCACCTCTTGAGATTCTTCCTTCTATTCCTCTACTGTTTCTTGGTGATGGCCACCTCTAGGGCAGTAGGAGGAGGAGGAGGCACTGGAACTGACACTGACTAATCCCTATGGGGATATCGTCGAGCCAATGTGTTTGCAGGGCGAGGTCGGTGACTCTTCTTTGCCCGGATCTCAATCCAGGCACCTTCCAATTGTTGTAGTTGGAAGGTGGTGTTCATCGCCTATTTAATGACCTCGAGTGGTAGTTCCTGGTAAGCTGGAACGCTGTGACGGGCATCCAGGGACGTAGGCGCAGTTTGATGCCTTAACTGTGGTGGCTGTGGGAATTTACCACGAACTGGCTGACTTGTATTGGCGTCTGAGGACGTGTGCACGGTTTGATGCCTTATCCACGATGGCAAGGGAAGCTTCTCCTGTTGAGCTGATGTACCGGTACTGGCATCCGAAGACGTATGCGCGGTTTGATGCCTTAGCCATGGTGGCAAAGGCTTCTGCTGAGAAGTGGCCCGAGGAGCATGAGCAACATCCTGCTTCCTGGCCTGACCCCTGTGGTCTGACTGAGGGCAGGGTCGGGCGACACCCGACGAAGTCTTGGGGCCTTACTGCCCCTGTTGGCTGTCTTGATCTCGCACGCTGGACGGCCTTTGTGATGGCAGACCCGGCGTGTGAACTGTTGGGAGGACCTGGTCCGGTCGAGCCGAAACCTCGCCTAGCTTCTGTTTTCCCTTCCTGTCCTCGAGCATCGGAGACGGAAGTGGAATAGGGGGAGGGTGAGAAGAGCTTGAGGAACCATCGTAGCCTCGCCCACCAGGATATCCTCTTGGCCAAGAAGGACTCGGGGGAGTCTAGCGATGTCTTCTCTGGAAAAGGGCAGAGATTCTAACTCTTGCCAGGGTCGCCACTGCGCGGCTGGTGTGGCAAGGGCCGGTTGACCGGCCTGTGGTGTCGAGGAATCTGGGGAGATCGGGGGAGCAGGAGGATGGATGACGTTGGCCGAGAAGGTACTCGGCTCTGTCTCTTGGTTGGTATCTTGCTCCCTGCGCCTTCGCAGCTGCTCGAGGGCTTCTCGATTGTCGGTCCGGAACTCGAGCCATTCTGGAGTGTGCTGGTAAGGCAGCCCATGCCCATTTTCCTGGGAGGATCAGGCTGCTCTGGCGTATTTCTGGCAGTGCTCAGAGTTTCTTCGACAGCTTGCCGCAGCCGAACAAGTGGTTCCACCATCACGGTGTGTTTACCTCCTTTGCTCCACGCTCCGGCGTGTGTTTTTACTTTTCCTTTAGTTTAGTTATAGATTGAGAGAGCTCTTGCTCATGTCTAGAGTTATGATGATTGCATAGGTTGATGCAGTGCTAGTTAGTGGTAGCTAGATCACTTGGCATATTTCTGCACTATTCATCATCATCCTCAAAACCCAAGTGGAAATCAAATCAAATGAATATAAAAAAAAATCAACAAACATCCTATTCAGGAGAGAGCAACCATATCATGTCCCTAAACCCAAGGTCAATGGCGTGGAGATTCCCCCTCCATCAGGCCTCTACCATGAAGAATCAAGCGGCCAAAGTGTCCCTTCATTTGTCGAGTTCCTACTGTCGAAGAGCGGTAAACAATCATGTCCCCAGGAGGCCTGATAGGCAAAAGAAGTGAGCGGCCCTTTGGCCCCTCCCGCGGCTCCTCCTCCTCTAGCAAGAGAAGAGAATGACTACATTCCCAACCTTGCCCAGTTTTTGCAAAAAAAGGAGCCAGCCCAACAGACCATCCAGGCCCAGAAGGCATCCAAAGAAGGAAATGAACCCCTTTGCAAGTTAGCCCCTCAGGCATGAAATGATGGCAGGCGGGGCAGAACTGAAGAGAGGAGGTTGGCTAGTGTCAAGGCCATCAATAGAATAATGGAGCAGCTGAGAAGAATCCTGACAAGGTTCACTGTTTGGAAAATACTCTCTCTAGACGAAGGAACCCGACAGGCCCTCATCGTGGCTCTACAAACTCCGGCCCATTTCGAAAGCTGTTTTGCCAAGCTGCAACCCGAGATAGATGTGACTTTCACAGAGGAAGACATGTTGTTACCCACATGCAATCACAACAGGTCACTCTATATGAAAGGAGAGTTGAATGGACAGCTCATTAATAGAATATTGGTTGACCCGGGGGCAACAGTGAATATACTCCCGTACCGGATATACCAAAAATACTACTTTGATGTGCACTTGATCGAGGTCAGGGACATGAAGATTGCCGACTTCAACCAAAAGTTCAAGGTCCCTATGGGTATAGCTAAGTTCAACCTCTCCCTTGGCAACTTCACAACCAGGGTCTAATTCCATGTAATTAACTCGAACACCTCTTACAAGGCATTGCTAGGTCAACCCTGGCTACATCAGAATCGGGTGGTAGCCTCCACTCTGCACCAATGCATAAAGTACCCCTACAATAGGAAAGAAGAGAGGATCTTTGTAGATTTCCACCCCTTTGAGGTGTTTGAGTGCCATCTATTGGATGCCTCTTTATATCTAGAAAAGCCCAAAGAAACCCCTCGTATGTCTCAAAGGAAGGGGAAGAAGAAGACAAAGTCTAGTGAATGGTTTCCTCCACCACCACCAGGCTATGTGGCTCCCCCTAAAGTGACATTCATCTCTAAAGTAGAAGGGGTGTTCAGAGCGATACCCTCTGTCATCCACCCCACTCCGGGGACACTGCACCTTGAAGACTTTCTAGAGGACATCAAGATCCTGCCAGACATTATTAAACCCATAACAAAAGTCGACTATCACACAGTCGAATCAATGAAGATCTTGGAGGTGCCCAAGATCGAAGGTCAGCCCACTGTCTTCTATGCAGCTGAAGAATGTCCTGTCAAAGGGGACGATGATTGTAGATTCCCCAATGAATTACATGACCCCCTTGCTCCAATTATGGGACTTCCTTATATAGCCGGCTGCCTGGCTGAAATGGCCAAAAGGCAAAGAATCCCCTTTTGCCAGTCGGCGAGTCGGAATAAAATGTTCAAAGAAATGTGGTACCCGCCGGAAATGAATTCGGGATGCTACACCCTCCCCCACTTTAAGAAATTTGATCCTCCAAATTCACCGAATTTATCGAAACGGGGGAAAACCATGATTATTGACCTTAGAACAAATCGGGATACTACTTCTTGATTGCTTCTTCAGACTCCCACGTGACTTCTTCTGTTCTACGCCTACTCCACTGGACTTTGATCATAGGTATGGACCGATTCCTGAGTTGTTGTTGCTTTCAGTCCAGAATCTTGATAGGCTTCTTTTCATAGGATAGATCCTCCTTCAGCTCTAGGTCCGCATGCTGAATGATATGCGAAGGGGCGTATACGTACTTCCACAGTATAGACACATGGAAGACATTATGCACACCTGACAACTGGGGTGGCAATACCAATCGGTAGGCAACTTCACCAACTCTCTCCAGAATTTCAAACGGACCAACAAAACTTGGGCTCAACTTACCACGAACTCCAAATCTTCGGACTCCTCTCATGGGTGAGACTTTCAAGAATACATGCTCGTTAACCTGGAATTCCAAATCTCTCCTTCTATTATTAGCATAGCTCTTTTGTCTAGACTGAGCGACTTGCAGACGGTCTCTGATAATCCGAATGTTCTTGGATGACTCTAAAATAAGATCTGGTCCAAGCCTTCTTGCCTACCTCATTCCAGCACAGAGGTGATCGACAGCTCCTTCCATATAAGGCCTCAAACGGCGCCATCTGAATGCTGGACTGGTAACTATTGTTGTACGCGAATTCAATCAGGGCCAAATGCTCATGCCAGCTACCTCCGAAGTCAATCATGCAGGCCCCTAACATGTCTTCTATAATCTGATTGGTTCTCTCCGTCTACCCGTCAGCCTGAGGATGAAAAGCAGGACTGAAGTTCAGACGGGTTCCCAAGGATTCCTGTAGCCCTTTCCAAAAATGGGAAGTGAACCCGGGGTCATTGTCAGACACAATATTTACCGGAACGCCTTGCAACCTTACTACCTCCTTCATGTATAAAGTAGCCAACACATCCACCGTCCACTTTGACTTGATAGATAAGAAGTGTGGGGACTTCGTCAGTCGATCAATAATTACCCAAATCGCATTGAAGCCGCCACGCGTTCTAGGTAAGCCCATTATAAAATCCATGTCGATGCTCTCCCACTTCCACTGTGGTATTTCGAGAGACTTTAACTGCCCGGCCGGTCTAAAATGCTCAGCCTTCACTTGCTGACATACTAAACATCTGCTCACAAATTCAGTCACTTCTCTCTTCATGCTCGGCCACCAAAAGGTCCTCTTCAAATCCTGGTACATCTTAGTAGAGCTCGGGTGAATAGTGTACTTGGATCTATGGGCTTCCTCAAGGATCTTGCTCTTCACTTCGGTTCAATCGGGGACGCAAGTTCTTCCCCGAAACAATAATCTGCCATCATCGGCCAGCAAGAAATCTAGCTGACTACTCAAGCTTCCTTTAATCTCTACCAACAATGGGTCATTATCTTGCAGGGTCTTGATCTCAGCCAATAGTTCTGGACGAAGCTGGACATGGGCGATCATAACCCGATCTTCCTCTTCACCAACATTGAGATCTAATTTCGCTAGTTGTTCCAACATCTTCCACTTTTGTAGCATTAGACTTGATAACTTAGCCATTGGCTTCCGGTTCAAAACATCAGCCACTACATTGCCTTTCTCCGGGTGATAATCAATGGAGAAATCAAAATCCTTTAGATACTCGAGCCATCTCTTCTGCCTCATGTTAAGCTCTTTCTGGGAGAACAAATACTTCAAGCTCTTATGATCAGAAAATACAACAAAGGTTTCCCCACCCCCCAGCACAACCAAAATAGGGGAGCTGGTTGGGTTTACATTACACAAAGTCATTGCCCATTCTTTCACTCTCTCACAAACAAAAGAAACAAGACCTTCCATTGCTCTGGCTTCCCTTCTAAAAAGTCTATCGTTCCTCTCACCCCAAGTAGCCCACAAAGTAGTGTGAAGGATAATCCACCAAGTGAGCCTGTCTCCTTTGAGGTACCATCTTCTACACCATCGCCCAAGCAACTGGTGCACACTCCTTTGCAAGCTGGAAGTACCATGAGTCCTATGAGCTAACTGTCCCCAAACCTCCTGAGAGTAAGAGCACTCTGCAAAAGGATGGTCCAAGTTCTCCTCCTCTTGTCCACAGAGAATAGCTGGTAGAGATACCTTGTATGAAACAGGCCAACCTATCACATGTTGGCAGCCGACCATGAGAGATCCTCCACACGAGCACCTTCACCTTTAGGGGACTCTTGGGAGATCATATCTGAGGAGCGAGCTGGTGCCAGAAACCACCATCGGAGATGAGGCTATATGCTGATCTCATAGTGAAGGAGCCCTCCTTTTCCATCTCCATCAAAGCTGATCTTGGGTAAGGTGCAAAGTCTAGGAGGAAGCCTAGCAAGTCCTGAAGCTGATTAATCTCCACTGCTCTGAGGTTCCTTCTGAAGACTAGGGAGCAGGTACCTCTTAAGAGGTGATACTAAAAGTACTGAGCAACTGACGCCAAAGGGGCTGAAGCCACTATAAAGAGACTCGGGAATGAGTCTTCCAAAGTAAAATCACCACACCATCTATCCTTCCAGAAGAGACATTTCTCACCACTACTCAAGCGGACCAGAATACTAGCTAGCATGACCTCCCTACACAATGGAACACCCCTCCAAATGGGAGAGATATGGTGCCGTGACACCGATACTGAGTCAAATGCCCTACCTCTATCATAGTACCTCTGCATGATGACTTGTGTCCATAGATCCTACTCACCTGCTCCTAACTTCCAAAACCATTTACACAGAAGTGGCAAGTTGTAAATCCCTGATATTCTTGATGCCAAGTCCTCCCATTTCCTTGCTCTTAGGCACTGCCCCGAGCTATGTCATGCCACCTCCTAGTCCTCTTTTCACTACCATGTCAGAAGAACCTCACCTGGATAGACTCAATCTTCTTAGCCATCGACCTCGGGATCCGGTAAATGGAAAGGAAGTAGATAGATAGGCTATCAAGCATAGACTTACACAGCACCAATCTCCTCCCATAAGAGAGTAGCCTTGCCTTCCAGCCTACAAATCTGGAGTCATACCTTTGCACCACTAGCTGCCAATCCCTGTAGTGTAAGGCCTCTAGGGAAAGCGAGAGCCCCAAGGAGAAGAGGGGGAAGTCCCAATACTACATCCCAAGATGATAGCTACCCTGCAAGGGCTTTACTGTCCATGTTCATACCCACCAAAGTACTTTTATCAAAGTTAACTTTCAGCCCGCCGACCTCCTCTAGTATCTCAAGCACCAACCTAACCGTGTAGAACTAGAGCTCATCCCCTGTTAGAAACAAGATAGTTTCATCTGCATATTGTAAGTGAGTGATGGTAGTGCCACCTCTCCCAACCTTAATGTAACACCCGAGTCCGTCCGAAAGTTAAAGATAATTAAATATTTTATATTTGGAGTCCATATAAATTTTAAGTTCTCTTAATTAAAGAGAAAGTAGAGAGAGATTATAGAGAGAAAGTAAAGAGAGTAGAGAGAGAAAGTAGAGAGAAAATAGAGAGAGAAAGTAGAGAGAGTAGAAAGAAGAGAGAGAGAGGAGAGAGAACGTGAGAGA
Source organism: Amorphophallus titanum (assembly GCA_024336825.1). Taxonomy (NCBI): domain Eukaryota; kingdom Viridiplantae; phylum Streptophyta; class Magnoliopsida; order Alismatales; family Araceae; genus Amorphophallus; species Amorphophallus titanum. The sequence continues at coordinate 27,136,115 of JANBPO010002302.1, forward strand.
GGGCCGGCGGGGTGGAGTGGTTGGGGGGGTTAATTGAGGGATGAGGTGGAGGAGAGAGAAGATTTTCGGAATTGGGTGGGGAGGAGAGAGAAAGGCATAGGAAATGGAAGAGGAGGCGGCATTTTCGTTTCCGTCTCTTAGCCATTTAAAGCCCTACATAGTATCCACTGACAGATCAGTGAGTTGTATCTCCCTTTTGAGGCTTCACACCATCTAAATAAGGCTTGACCTGTTTAACTTTTGGGGAATTGCCATCATCATCATGAGCCTTATCCATAAATCTGGCATTGATTGAGTTCATTGAAGGATCAACATTTTGGGATGTTTTCCATCCTGTTGCCCACACAATGGCAATGCTCTACAAGGTGATATTCAAGTACCTTCCAAGGTAATCTTGGACAGGTTTTAGTCTATCAAATGTCTCATGAATGTAGTTGGTGATCTGGAAAACTGTCTCATTTGTTACATAATTCAAGCTCATGCAACCAGAAAACAACTTTAAAAGTTCTCTGGATTTATCGATGTCTGGTCTGCTATAATATGCCTTTCAACAAACAAAGGATTGCAACCATGGTTTGCAGTACCGGACCTGATCGGTCCTGTTACGCCATTTAGGTACCGGTATCGGCCAGTACCTATTAACAAATTAAAAAAAATGCCAGACAAACTGGTACCCCCCCCTCCCGCAGCGGCGCAGCCAGCGGCACCACCAGCAATCGGTCATGGAGCTTCACTGGCCAGCAGCTTCCCGCCGGCCACCGCAGCCCCACCGCGACGCGTCACACAGTCTGCGGTCGCAGAGAGGACACTTAAAAAAATGGATGGCTCGGGGGGGGGGAGAGAGAGAGCGCGAGAGCGAGAGAGAGAGAGAGAGGAGGAGGAGGAGGAGGAGGAGGAGGAACCTCTGTGGATGTGGGGCCGAAGCGACGGCGGAAGACAACGAAGCAGGCTTCGGACGGCGGCTTCGAACAGCAGAGACGGCGGCTTCGGATGGCAGAGACGGCGGCTCTGGCGGACTCGGCTGGCAGAGACGGCGGTGACAGCAGCTCTGGCGGAGAACTCCCAAGTCCCAAACCTTAGGGCGTGAGGGGAGGGAAATGGCAATGGGGTCGGGGGGTGTTGGGGGCCAGATGGGAGAGTGGAGGGTTTTTTTAACTCTTTATAGCCCGATCCGGCTTCTGGATCCGGTTCTGGGCTCTCAGGTCAGCGGGCCGGGCGGGGAAGTGGGCTGGGCTGGGTGGGGGAACCAGATGGCAAAGAGGGAAACTGCCCGGTACCGAACCGGTACCAGGTGGTACATACCATGTACTGGTACTGGACCTGACCGGTGCCGGTACTGTGAACAAGTGCCAATGTGCCTGTCCTTGGCTTTCTTTTTTCCAGCATCTCATTAGTTCCCGTTCCTTGTCTTCTCTAAGTGATGGGGACAACATTTTTCTTCTTCCTCAGCTTTCTGATATCTTTCCTTTATTATTTTTTCCGGCTGGTAGGGCAAGTGCCTATTAGTAACCCTTTCTTTTCTCCAAGTGACCACCACGTATCCATGATCCTCATATGTATAAATATTAATTTGTCACCTTAGCAGGTTCACTTGGACTACCTTGAAGCAGGTGCAGATATTCTGATTGCAACTTCTTATCAGGTACTGATATACCTCTTTCTCATCTACTTCATTGAGAGTGATATTTCAATTACTCATTGGCATTGGCTTTCTTTTTTATGCAGGCTACAATTCAGGGCTTTCAGTCTAAAGGGCTTTCTAGAGAACAAACTGAGGCTTTACTGAAGAAAAGCGTCACAGTTGCATGCGAAGCACTTGCCCACCGCCTCTAGTGGTCGAGAGGCTTTGGCTTTTCTTAGGGTGAAATCTCCTGGCTGGAAGAGCCTATCTCGGACTCTGGCATTGTAGTATTGAACGAGGCATCGCTGGTATTCCGCGGCTCGGATGCTTGCAATCTCTCGGATCTCGCTCACCAAATCAAGGTTCTCCAGTAATTTTTGCTCGTTCACCTCAGGCGAGAAGTTGGTGATTCGGAGAGAGGGATTGTCGATCTCCAACGGAATCACAGCTTCAGTGCCATACACCAGTTGAAAGGGGGTTTCACCGGTGGCCGTTCTTGGGGTAGTTCGGTGTGACCATAGTACATTCGGTAATTCCTCCAGCCAGCTGCCCTTGGCCTTGCCGAGCGTGGTTTTTATGCCTTTTAAGATAGCCCTGTTGGCATTTTCAACCAGTCCGTTGGCCTAAGGGTGGGCCACTAAAGTGAAGTGGTTGCAAATTTTTAGGTCGACACATCTGTCTCTAAAGTAGTGAGAATCAAATTGTCGACCATTATCGCTCACAATCACTCGGGGTATACCAAAACGACAAATGATCGATTTCCACATGAAGCTCCAAATGATCGATTCGGTGATCCTGGCAGTGGCTTCAGCTTCAATCCACTTTGTAAAGTAGCCGATGGTGATGATGATGAACTTCTTCTGGGCCTGAGCCATAGGGAATGGCCCTAGGTGGTCAATTTCCCACCGAGCAAATGGATATGACTCGATAAGGGTGACGAGCTCCGAGGCGGGCTGGTGGACCAGATGGTTGAAGCGTTGACACCGGTCGCATTTTTGTACGTAGGTCGAGCAGTCACGCTGAAGAGTGGGCCACCAGTAACCTTGCCAAAGCAAGATCCTGGCGAGTGATCTTCCTCCCTGGTGTGCACCGCAGATGCCTTCGTGAACTTCTTGGATTGCTTGGCTGGCTTCGTCAGCGCTGAGGCACTTAAGGAGGGGACCGGAGAAAGACCTACGGTACAAGGCATCGTCCAAGATGACGAAGAGCCGGGCTTGGTACTTCAATCTCCGAGCTTCCCGAGGGTCAGAAGGCGCCTGGGAGTCTCGGAGCCAGGAGACGTAAGGGGTCCGCGAGTCACTCGGGGTAGCCAGGTCAACAATCATGAGCTCGGCTTCGATGCTTGGTTGTTCCAGCTCTTCGAGGAAGACCGAATGAGTACCTTCCGGGCCGAGGGAGGAGGCCAGGCGAGAGAGAGCATCCACTCGGGAGTTTTCCCCCCGAGCTATTCGGACTACCTCGAAACTCTCGAATAGTTGGGCAAAACCTCAGACCGTTTGAAGGTACTTAATTATCGGTGCTTCCCGAGCTTCGTAATCACTGTTGACCTGTCTAGCGACCAGCTGGGAGTCAGTGTGAATCCTGACTCGCTCGGCCCCTAGTCGTCGTGCCATTCTGGCCCCTGAAATTAGGGCTTAATACTCGGGGGCATTATTGGACACTTGGAAGTTGAACTTGCAGGTGTAATGCAGCTCCGCTCCTTCGGGTGACATGAGGAGGATGCCGGCACCACTTCCGGCCAAGTTGGATGATCCGTCTATGAGTAAGTCCTAGATGGGTCTGTGCATAGATGGAGATTCTTCCTCAATCGGGACAGTGCTCTCTGCGATGAAGTCTACGAGGGCCTGTCCCTTGATGGCGGCACGGGGGTGATAAGAGATGTTGTAGGCCCCGAGCATGATGGCTCATTTGACGAGGCACCCCAAGGCTTCAGGATGAGAGATGATCTTATTCAAGGGTTCGCCGGTCAACACGACCATAGAGTGTCCTTGAAAATAAGGTCGGAGGCACTGGGCCGAGGTTACCAATGTTAGCACGAGTTTCTTTGTTATAGGATATCTTCTTTTGACCTCGTTGAGCACCTTGCTAGTGTAGTAGACCAGTCTCTCAACTCCTGCGTCGTTTCGGACTAAGACCAAGCTTATGGTGGAGGGAGTTGCCGAGAGATACAGGTGCAATGCTTCGCCTGGGACCGGCTTTGATAGTACCGGGGGCGAGGCCAAGAATTTCTTGAGATATTCAAAGGCCTACTGACATTCCTTGTCCCAAGCAAACATGACAGATGCGATTTTGGGTCCCCTCAACAGCTTGAAGAAGGGTAGGCATCATTCAGCCGCTCGTGATAGGAAATGGTTGAGTGCGGCGATGCGTCCGATAAGGCGCTAGACATCCTTGACGCAAGTGGGGGCCGCATGTCCATGATGGCCTGAACCTTGTCGTGGCTTGCCTCAATCCTGCACGGAGTTACCAGGAAACCTAGAAATTTTTTCGATCTGACTCCGAAGGTGCACTTGGCATTTGAGCTTCATGTTGTACTTGAGGAGGGTGTCGAAGGTCTCGGCGAGGTCGGCTAGATGATCTTCAGGCTTTGGTGTTTTGATAAGCATGTCATCGATGTAGGCCTCAACGTTTTGACTGAGTTGTCCCTCGAAGATTTGGTCGACCAGTCGCTGATATGTCACCCCGACATTTTTTAAACCGAAATACATCCGAGTATAGCAGTGCATGCCGAAGTCAATGATATAAGTGGTCTTCTCAATGTCCTCTGGATCCATCCTGATCTGATGATAGCTAGAGTAAGTGTCCAGGAAGCTGAGCAGCTCGTTGCCAGAGGTTGAATCGACGAGCTTGTCAATGCTCGATAGTGGGTAACAGTCGTTCGGTGTGGCCTTGTTAAGGTCGGTGAAGTCCATGCACATTTGCCACTTTTTTGAAGCTTTGGGTACCAGAACGACTTTGGCGAGCCACGTTAGGTAGAGGACTAGACGGAAGAGACCAGTCTCCTTCCCCTTGGCAAGTTGCTCCTTGATGATCGTTTGTTTCTCAAGGGCATGTTTTCTTCTGCGCTGCTGGACAGGCTTCACCATCGGATCGAGGTTGAGCTTGTGCATTATAATCTCCTGGGGGATCTCGAGAAGCTGCTTATCAGACCATACGAAGACTTGGATGTACTCAGCAAGAAAATGTTTATATTGCTCTTGAACATCAGACCGGAGGTCAGCTCTGATCTTGACTCCTAGGGCAGGGTCGTTCTTGAGGAAGACCATTAACAACTCGCCACCAGGCTTAGATGTCTCCGGTCCTTCCTCGGTCCCCTTAATCCCTTTATTTTTCCCTTCAGGCCTTATGGCTTCGACCGAGATTATATAGCACCTTCTGGCCATAGCTTGTTTACCCCAGACCTCCCCCATGCCATTTTTGGTAGGGAACTTCATTTTTTGGTGATAGGTAGAGGGCACTGCCTTCGTTCGGCTGAGGAGGCCTCGACCGAAGATGGCGTTATAAGCCGTCATCCCTTTAATCATAATGAAGTCCACCATAACCGTAACGGTTTTGGGTAGGGTGCCGATGGTGATCGATAGGCTTAGGGTTCCCTCGGGATAAGTTGCCTGACCGTTGAACCAACAAAGCGGGGTTCAGATCGGACAGAGTCTAGATGGATTCTCACCCATCTTGAGGAAATAATCATAAGGAAATACATCAGGGGCACTGCCATTGTCGACTAATATTCTATCTACATTACAATGGTTTATTGTGGCCCATACAACTAGGGCATCATCGTGCGGGGTTGTTAGCCCTTCCAGGTCTTGGTAAGAGAACACCAAGACATGTCGTTCGCTCACCTGTGGGACCTTAGGAGGCTCGGAGGCCCAGCTTACCCGCTCGACATGACACTCCCTTCCTCAGCTACTGTCTCCACCTGATGTCGCGCCACCAACAATGACGTTGATGTGGACTCCGTAGGGGATATTGTCAATCTCCTCAAGGGCGGCGACGTCCTTCTTGTGTTCAGACACGTATCGGGATAAGTGCCCCTGGCGAACGAGGCACTCGATCTCATCTTGTAGTTGATGACAATCACTGGTTTGGTGTCTGTGGTCACTGTGGAACAGACAGTGCTTTCGGTGGTTGAGGTGTTTCGCCTTCATAGGCTCGGGTTGGCGGAGAAGGCCCGAGCCCTTGATATCTTCGTAAATTTCATAGACAGGGGCAATCAAGGGGGTGTACCGCTCATACCTCCGAGAGGGCTCTTTAGGGTCTCCATCTCGGTTCCACCTTTTTCCTTGTCTGGAGCCTTGCTCGGACAGTCGCTTCTTGTCCCCCTCCAGACCCTAGCCCGTTGTGCAGTGGCAGGCGGTGAGGACTTCTTCACACTCGGCGTGGCATAGGGCCAAGGTCACAATGTCACGACCCAGAGCTCAGGGCACCGATAACCCGATATAAGTATCGGACTACCGCTACCAAGAATTGGGGACGCCACCCAGGAGACTGATGAGGCCCCCAAAGGGTTAGCGGGATTGTCGACCTACCCCTCTCATCTCTCTCACTCTCTCATTCACTCTCTCCCTTCATTTTCTCACCCTCCCCCTCCCGCGTCTCTTGTCTTCCCCACTCTCTCCCGTCCCCCTCTCACTCTCCCTTCACTTCGGCGACCGACGGAGATGGCGAGGGACGTGCAAAGGTGTGGCGGCGGAGCGTGCGGCGAGGATAAACCCGAGAGGCATGGCTCATGGCGAGACGGAGCAGTTTGCGGACGTGGGAGATGATCGTGCGGGAGATCGTTGTATTCACATGGATTTCAACTATAAAAGCTTCGTAAGAGGTAGGGAGACAAATTCTTGCCCTCCCTACTTTATTTCCTCACATTTTCGTGTTGATTGGAGCAAGATTGAGCGGGTTGTTGAAAGAATGTTTTTAGGATAAGCGATGATTTCGTTGATCTAGGTGATGATTCTTGATGGTTTGGTAGAATAGATTTTGAGGATCGCTTCCACCGTGCTTTCCTACCTTTTCCTCATGTTTTCGGGCCGTGGTGAGGCCGAGAGCGGGTTCCATTCGTGTTTGGGACTGGTTTAAGCCTAATTTGGGATGAGCGACGATTTTGTGGTTTTGATTGTCGATTCATATCCCAAAGGGTCCCAATAGGTGTATTTAAGGTCGGGGGATGGTCCCCCAAGCTTCCCACTCGCTCTGGGGGTGAGCCAGGCGTGGAACGGGACCCTAGAGGCATCCCCCATGGGTTGGTCACCAGAATCGGTCGACCAATTGGTCGACTAGTTCTGGCTGCATTAAAGAGGCGGTCAGCCATTGGATTTGGTCGACCGACCCTTGTCAGGTCGACCTACCCAGAAGGACTAGTTGATGCCCTGATAGGGGCTTTCGCCCTCAGGAGAATTGGTCGACCGACCGGTTCAGGCTGGTCAACCGAACTCCCCTGGGGTTGGGTTTTAGTGGCCATTTCAGCCCCGGTATAATAGTATTCGCCCTAGATTCAAAAATCAATATTGTACCAACCTAAACCCATGAAAATTGGGCTATTTTGGCCTTGTGAGGGCGACGGTCGCCCGAGGATTTATTCTCGTAATTCGAAGGTCAAATGGGTTCCCCATGGTCTGTCTCGGCCGTGTAATTGTAGCTTGGTTTCCACGTGGCTTGCGTGCCCGTAGTAGGTTGATTACCATGTCAGATCAATGACTGTGGAGGGCCATATCCGTGTGAGTTCTATGATCGCAATTGGGCAATTCTTGTGTGAGTTAGTGGGCCGGCATTCATTACTTCTCGTTACTGACCTTAGGAGGTTACCCGTGTTGGGTTGTGCCACCTCGTGGTTTTAGTTGTGCATGAGTTGGACCTCTCTTGGAGCAGTACTCCCCTAGCCTCAGCTTCTTGTGTGTCATGCACATACCGACTGGGTCGAGAGCGGTTGCTTACCAAGTGCTAGCACTTTACCGCGTGGTCGAGAGATGTACCCGATGTGATGGTTTTAGACTGGTTACCGTAGGGCCCCTCGCGTTAGTAGCTAGAGTCCAACTAAGGGAAAAATCAATTAGAGGACCCGACTTTGAGGGCATGGTCTTTGTGTGCACACGTGGTTGGGGGTAATGGAACCACGCTCATGAGCGTGACCCCAGCTAGTCCTTGGGTTCTTACGACTCCACCTCACTCTCTTAGAGACATGGACAGGTTTGAGTGTAATGGATGGTGTAAGATATCAGGGACACATCTGGCCTGGTCCCTTGCCTCACTCTCTGGGAGAGGTGGCCAGGTTTAGGAGTGTAGGCATAGTGCAAGGCACTTGGGACGCATCCAGCCGTTGCTAGTGACGGAGTGCTCCAGTCAACATACATGGCTCATAGTTGTCATCATCAAAAAGGAGGAGATTATTGAAACCCTTATTTTGATAATGACAGACTATGAATCATGATTAAGACTAAAATGCAGAAGTACCTTCATATTGAACAAGCCAGATTTTTGTCTAAGTGTCAAAACAAAGGTCGATGCACATATAGGTGCTCAGTCACTAAGGTTAATGCATATTCAAGACGTACACAACTAAGGTTGATGCACATTCACTCTATCTTCTCATCAAGTCAGTGCAAGTTTTAGGCTGAAGTGTCATAGGTCAATGCATAATTTCACTAAGTCTAAAAGGTTGATGCATATATAAGTCTTTCATCACCTAAGGTCGATGCATCCTTATTTTGTGAAAAACTACAGTTGAAGCAGGTTTTTGAATGAAGTAACATAGGTCGACGCACATTGCGCCCTTGCACACGCAAGGTCGATGCACATTGCACCTTTGCGCACGCAAGGTTGATGCACATTTTACCTTCGTGTAAGGAAAGGTCGATGCACGTTGCATCTGATGCTAACACAGGTCAACCTTCAACCTCACAATCTCTCTATAGGTTGAGGCATGTTGTGTGGCATGGTATATAAGGTCGGTGCACATCTTCCTTGTTCATTTAGAAGGTCGATGCACATTTGTAATGGTCATATATAAGGTCAATGCGCATTTACATTTTGCATACTGAGGTCGATGCATATCTTGCATCTTGCATTCCAAGGTCGATGCATATCTTGCATCTTGCATTCCAAGGTCGATGCACATTTGTATTGGTCATATATAAGGTCGATGCACATTTGCATTGGTCATATATAAGGTTGATGCACATTTGTATTGGTCATATATAAGGTCGATGCACATTTGTAATGGTCATGTATAAGGTTGATGCACATTTTGCATTGGTCATATATAAGGTCGGTGCATCTTTTACACAGGTTGATGTTAGTTACCTAGCAATAGCAGCTGAGGTCGATGCATGTTTTAAGTCCATGCACATATAGGTTTGAGCATGTTTTGAGTCTGTGCACATATAGGTCTGAGCATGTTTTAAGTCTGTACACATATAGCTCTGAGCATGTTTTAAGTATGTGCATATAGGTTTATGCATGTTTTGGGTCTGTGCACATTTGGAATTCAAGGTCTATGCTCATGTAGAAGTCATGCTCTATAAGGTCTGTGCATGATTGCATATTACTCTATAAAGTCTATGCACCTTTAATGTCAGGTCTGTCTGTGCATCATTAAGGTCAGGGCATCTTCACTAGTTACCGTCTTCATTCATCATCTTCATGCATATAAAGTCTACCTATGTTTTACATAGGTCAATGCATATACATCATTTTATACACCTCTGATTTGAATGATGTTGACTGTGCTTGCATCTGATTATGATAATAAGGTGTTTGATGAAATGCATGAGTGAACACTAGGTAGTAGCAGTAGAGGTACAAGTTGAAGGAGCAAAAGACCTCAAGCCACTGAGGTTGGCATTTCAGCGAGCACCACAGTGGCAGCAATGACACTCAAGGGACAGCGTGATAACTCAAGCATGTGAGCTCAAACAAAGTAGTGGCACGTGATCCCAAGTCAACTAATGATGGGCACGTGATCCCAAGAATGGTAGAAAGTTAGCACATGGACCTAAGGGGCATACGATGGGCACGTGATCCAAGGATACTCAATCAAAAGGAACGTTCTCGTCCCTGCCATGTTGGCCAATGAAAGAAAAAGAATCCAAAATCCCTTTATCCAAAAAGTATCTCCGGAGCCCCTCCCGCAGATTTGTTCCAGTTCTGAAGAGATCTCCTGAATATCATATAGATCATACAAAAATGTGTATGCACATTCAACAAAAAAATAACTATTTTTATGCAAAAACTAAGCCTAACTAGATGCCCATGCATGATGTGATTGACTACTACAACTTCTCCCCCTTTGTCATCAGCAAGGAGGGGGTGAAGGAGCTCGCTGCTGTGTGCTTGTGCTGCCTGGAAATTGACCCATCTGTGCGGCATGGAATTGTGCTTGCAGTTGCTAGACTGCAGCTGTGAGAGAGTCGACTTTTAGAGTGAGCTGCTCATCCCTCTGTTTCACATACTGATGAAGGGTCTGGCTTTTGCCATGTATATCCTCTAACCAATTGTGTAACATTTCATAAATGTATTCTGTTTGTGCTTGTTGTTGTGTCCCTTTCTTCAGGGGAACAAAGGAGGAAGCAGCTTCAGTGGGGGGAGGGTGCCACTCATCACCAGTGTCTTCCAACATAGGTTGGAGTTGAGCTTTATGGAGACAGATTAGCTCTAGAATTTCAGTGCCCACCAAATCAAGTTTGTTGTAGACAACATCCATCTTGTTTTTAGCTTTGGTGGAGTTGTCCACCATCTTAGCTGCATCGGCATGGACTTGCTCTGTAAGCTTGGAGGAGGCTTCAAGAACCTTGGTGGAGTTGTTCATAATGAGAGTTGTATCCTTATGGACTTGGGCAGTAAGCTTGGAGAACGTAGACAAGAGCTTGTTGGAATCAAAGTACAGCTTGTCTTTCATGCGAGTGAAGGCATCAAGGTGTCGCAGGCTAGTGGCATTGACGGTGGCTTGTAGGTTAGCCGTGGCAGTAATAGTACAACCAGTCTCAGTGATGACATGGTCTTTAATAGAAGTAGTTGCTATAGCCACTTGATCCAAAATGGTGTTGGAGGTGTCGATCAAGGTGGTATACTTGATGTTGAGATTTCCTTGATCTTCACAAATGACAGAGGCATGATGGAGCATTGCATTGGTTTTCTCAAGAGTTTCAGCATGAATGGCCCTCAGTCTTCTCAGCAAAGTCCCTGCCCTATCACTAACCTAAATGAGAGAGTCCAGGAAGGCTGTCAACCGTCAGTCGCTTCTATATTTATCTTTGACAAATTTTTCCCACCTAACTAGTTTGTTCTTGCTCATAGTGAATTTGTCGGGTTTCTAGACGGTCCACTTGCAAACTGAGCTTAAGAAATGAAGAGTTCATGTGACTGAATTGGGAAGTGAGAAATTGAATGAGACCAGGGTGGATGTCTATCAGCCCATCAGTAGCACCAAAGGCTGTTCCTCTTGAAGTTGAGGCCTCTACATGGAATTTAGGAGGTGCATCTCCGCCAGTGAAAATTCTTGGTGGCTGTTCAGGAGATAGAGGACGTGGAATGCCAAACCCCAACATTGTGCCGAGTGGAATCTCTTGTTGCTGCTGGTCATCCTGCAGATCCACATAGACCTCCTCCTCATAGTGATCAAAATGCTCATCGAGAGGTGGTTGTTCCTGCTGAGCAGGCTGGTCCGCTGGAGCAGGTTGTTCTTCTGGAGCAGGCTGTTCCTGCTGAGCTGGCTGATCTAGTGGAGGTGGCTAAGCTATAGCTACGGAGGGAGCCAGCTGATGACCAGGCAGAACCCTTACAATCTGATCCCCTTACTTTTTGAAATGCATATAATTTTCAATGAATCTCATGTTGTACACATTGCTTGTAGGAATGGTTGTCATCTCCTCATCAGCAAGAGAGACCCCAGCTTTATGAAAAATAACAGTTAACTGTGCAGCATATGGAAGGCTCCTCTTATTCCCTATACAACTCCCCATGAGCTGCAGCATTATTACCAGCTAAAAATGAATCCAAAGAAATATATTTTTGGAGTCTCTTCAGGGAAGTTGCTAGGCTTTATAGTTAGCAAATGGGGGATTCAGATTGATCCTAAAAAAGTAAAAGCCGTCATGGATATGCCTCTGCCTAAGAACATCAAGGAACTTCGAGGATTGATTGGACGTTTGTAATTCATTAGAAGATTCATATCCCAACATTCTCAAAGGTGCCGCCCGTTCTATAAATTGCTAAAGGTGAGGGTCAAATTTGAATGGAATGAAGATTGCCAAAAGGCTTATGAAGATCTAAAGGTATATTTATCTAATCCCATGGTTTTACAACCTCCTATCCCTGGGAAACCCCTAATCCTATACATTTCCCTCATTGAGGACTTCCTAGGAGTGGTTTTAGCACAAGTGGATGATGAAGGCAAAGAGTGGGTAGCTTATTACCTCTCCAGGTTGTTTAACCCGGTAGAGGCCAAGTACACTACCATGGAGAAAACTTATCAGCTCCGGAAGGGGTGACGATTCCTCTCGCTTATCAGCTCCGCTTTCCTGCTACCAATAACATCGCTGAGTGTGAGGCTCTCCTGGCCAGATTGAAGCATGCCTACCTCTTGGGCGCGTGCTACTTGAACATTGTAGGAGACTCTCAGCTCGTCCTGTAGTAGGTTCTGTCCACTTACCGCACTCGTGACCCGAAGCTCAAGCCATATCAAGATCTGGTCACTCTCTTGGCTAGGTAATTCTGCAAGCTGATCTATATCCACACTCCTCGATCTCATAACATCCTTGTCGATGCATTAGCGTAACTCACTTCCTCATCTCTTCCTCTCAGTAAGAGCACTGAGACCATCGTCGTCCAGAGAATGGATGCCCCCTCTCTTCAGGATCCTTGGTACAACAACCTTAGGAAAACTATAGAGGCGAGGGCTGAGAAGAAGGATTTGAAGGAAGTATCTTTGATAGAATTAGAAGAGATCCTAGAAGAAGAGGAACTGCTCGGGTATCATGAGATAGAGCTATATTGCAGAGATGGATCATTCCCAAAAGGAGCAAGCGCTGAGTAGTGTAAGGCTATTCGAAGAGCCACCTCAAAGTACGCTATCATCATTGGAGAACTGTATAGGTGTGCTCTCAATGGAATGCTCATGAGATGTCTAGATGATGATGAAGCTTGGAAGGTGGCCAAAGTAGCCCATTCAAGTGAGTGTGGAGGTCATGTCAATGGCCAGGCATTAGCAAAGAAAATCGTTAGATAGGGTTACTATTGGCCCACTCTAGAGGAAGATTTCTCCCTCTATGTCCAGAGGTGTCTTAAGTGCTAACTCCATGCTGACAAAATTCATGCTCCTGCTTCATCTCTTCATCCTCTCTCTGCACCTTGGCCATTCTCCATGTGAGTTTTCGACATTGTTGGCCCGCTCGGTGATCCCAACTCTCAGGTCAAGTAGAAATCCTTCATCCTTACCGCCACTGAATATTTCACCAAGTGGGCTGAAGCTGAAGCGTACGTGGAGATCAAAGCTACCACGGTGTGCCGCTTCATAATGAAGAATATCATCTCGCGATTCGGAGTGCCAAGTAGCATCGTCACTGACAACGGACCCCAGTTTGTCTCTCAAGAGCTCTAGGACCTTTGTAAGAAGTTTAATATTTCATTACATTATTCATCTCCATATTATCCTCAAGGTAATGGCCAAGTCGAAGCCACTAATAAAACCCTTCTTAAAATTATAAAGAAAATATGTAAATCTCACAAATTCTCTGATTGGCCTGAACGGTTAGTGGAGGCTCTATGGGCTTACCGCACCTCCGTCCGTACTCCAGGGAGAGAGAGTTTTTTTTTCTCTTTATCAGCTCTACTGCCCTTTCAAATTTTCACCAGAGCTGGCCCCCTTTGACTTTTTTCGGTACGCCCTTGCGGGTTTTCACATCGAGGGGTCACCCGATTGTGCCTGAGGTGCCCTTTCGGGTTTTCACCTCAGCTGGGTTGATGACAATTTTTACCCCCAGTGGTCCCGTAACGGGAGCCGACTGAGGCCACTGGGATATCTCTATTTTTAACCCCATTTTGATATTTTTTTATTCCAGAGATCATTGTCCGTAGCATGATGCTGTCAAGGGACATGTCTGAAAATCAGGGAATGTAAGCAATCAGACATGGCTTTACCCCAACCCGAGGCTTTTGCGAGTTATGGGACTGTAGGACCGAGTGATATCGCCCTGGCCAAAAATGACTGGGGGTACTAGACTATAGAATATGGGAGTGTGTAATGACGGAGATCTGGGATATACTGGGACTGGGTTTTGCTGGACTAGCGACTGGAATGTCGCATGGAGACTGAAATTGATTGGAGACTGGAGAAAGTGATATGAGGGATGACTGGGAAGTGTCAGACTATTAGTTTGGAGACGCAAATTGATCAGCGACCGACGCGAGAGAGTCCCGCGGTCTACTAGGGAGTAGGTGAAGACCACCCTGACTAGTGGGGGAAGAGAAAATTTCCCATTATCGGCTCCGGCGCCCTTTCAGGCTTTCACTGGAACCGACCCCCTTTAGCTTTTTGTGACGCACCCTTGCGGGTTTTCACGTCGAGGGGTTTCTCAATTTTTCCTGAGGTGCCCTTTCGGGATTTCACCTCAGTCGGGTTGTTTGCCTTTTTGCCCCTAGTCGCCTCCTCGTGGAGGGGGACGACTGGGTCCGCTGAGACACCTCTATTTTTAGCCCCATTTTGTTGTTATTTTTTTTGGTTTACTTACCTGGGAGCCTGATGGCTGGGCTGGAGTTGGTGCAGTGGTACCCCCGCTCTTGTCGTTGCGAGGATGAAGGCAGGAGGCTGGCTTCTAAAAATGTCTGACGGTGATTCTGGGAGGGCACGGCCGGCCCTGTCGCAGGACTGGAAGGAAGAACCTGGAGAGGTGACTGGATCAGTCCTCTGCGAGGCGAAGACCGATGCGGCTGGCTGGTACTGGGAGCATATGCCTTAGTTAATGTGGCATGTGAACTCATGTTCTAGTGCATGATACAGCTTTATGTGCTTGCTATTGAGAGGTGAGAAGGGTTTGTGGCCCTTGTGGTCTACGACCGTGTAGGCTCTACCCTCATAGGCATCACAAATGAAGTATGGGCCTTGCCAATTCGGCTGAAGCTTGCCACTGGAACGCCCTGCCATGACTTCTCTTTCATTAATCATGACTAGGTCGCCTTGCTTGAAGGCTCGTTGCTTGACGAGCTTGTCGTAGGCTCACGCCATGCGGGCTTGGTATATCTACAGGTGTTTATAGGCTTTGAGCCCTTTGCCTTCCAGATCAGTAAGCTCTTCCAGCCTTCTCTGGCATTCATTTTCATCAGGGCCGGCCAAGCCGGTGTGTACCACAACGTGGCAGGGTGCTAACTGGATTTCAATGGGGATGATGACTTCCACTTCATAGACGAGGGAGAACGGTGAACATCCCGTGGGAGTTTTGTAGATCATCCAGTAGGCCCATAATGTCTCGGAGACCTTTTCACCCCAGTCACATTTTCGGTGGCTAACAATCTTAGCCTAGAGCTTGCAGAGAGTCTTGTTGAAGGCCTCAGCTAAACCGTTGGCCTGTGAGTTGTAGAACAAAGAAGTTTTCCAGTCGATGTGGAACTTGGCTTTTCTAGCCTTAGTTGGTTGACACCCTAATCCAAATCTCTCAAGTGTTCCATTTTCCTCAATTGGCTCTTTGATTTCTTGTTCTTCCTTTCCTAACCTTGCACCAGATGTATAACCCATTTTGGGCATTATGTGCCATCCTACATCTTGGCCTTTCTCCTTAGGGACTGGTGACTCTAAGGATTTGGAGGATGGAATAGGTTGATGGACATCTAGGGTGGAGATGATAGGCTCCTTGTCCTTTGATGACATGATCGTGGCTGGGTCCAACACCGTTGAGATGTCGGCCAAAATTTCTAAAGGAGGAGCAATCTTGAGATTAGGGATATGCGAAGAGCTTGATTGGATATTTGGAATGACATCTTGATTTATGAGAGCGAGTTCAGCACTTGATTCATCAAACAGAATGTATTCATGTTGAGGAAGCTGAATTAGAGCTGGATCAAATGGAGTAGGGGTAGCCAATGATTCATCAATAGTAGGAGCTGGTTCAAACTGAGTTGGCAGTATGGTTGGGGTAGGAGCTGGTTTGATTAAATCAAGAGATGATAGTAGCTCTTCCCGTGAGATGTCTTGGTGAAAAGTGGATAAAATTGAGTAATCCTCCGCCATGACTCGCGAAAAGACACCTTGACTTGACTACCGAGTAGATGAGCCCTTAGGCAGAATGAGAACTAAGGGTCTTGCCCCTTTAGGTGTAATTGGAGTGGAAGGAGGGATGTCTTGGCTTTATTCGGGTGGTTCACTCTTGGGTCGGATCAAGACCAAAGGCCTTGTCCCTTGTCCATGGCCAATCATGTTTCTAGTGTTCGAGCTCACTATGGGTTGGTCATTTGCTACTTCTTCCTCATCATATTGCCAACGTTATCCTATTTCCGTTAGCCTAGATTCTTGATTGTCCCTAACCATGGCTAACCTTTCCTGGGTGTAGGATGGAACATAAGGTGATTGGTGGAAAGGGAACATGTTGGGGACATTTTCGTGCCCCTTCATAGGTGTCCTGCAGCTTGCAGCGGCAACCATGGGATAGATGGAGTTGGGGGGTTGATGGAAGGCATTGATATGATCATAGGAACTTGCCCCTTCTGAAGTTGGGACATCATAATCATCAAGGCAGAATGGAAATGAGAAATTCTTGAGTTGAGCTTGGACAACCTGAGCTCTTTTGTAGAGCTGAGTGAATGTATGAAATTCGCTGAGCATCAAGATAGTACGGAGCTGAGGAGTTGCATTGTTGACTAGAACAGTGATGGCTTGATATTCCGGGATGGCGATCCTAGACCTAGAAGCCATAGCTCTCCAGCAATTAGCAAATTGAATGAAGTCCTCGTCAGGCTTCATCTTTTTCATGATAAGGTCTGTGAGAGTGGGAGCTACACTAGCCATGTGGCCGAAATGAGAGATGAAACGCTTAGACACAATGTCAAAATTGATAAGATCAATGGCCGGGAGTGAAGAGAACCACCTAAGGGTCTCTTCTTCAAGAGATTTTTGAAAGAGATGAACTAGGAGGACCCGATCATAAAGCCATTAATGAGAGTCCATAAAAAAGCAAGAAAGGTGTTCTTGTGGATATATGGAACCATTATACTTTCGATATTTGGGGGCTTTGAAACCCAGGGAAAAATGAGCATTCGGAAGTTTGCAATAGCTAGTGAAGAAGTGAGGTTGAGGTTTGGGGAGGTTTTCGGCCACCGCTTGCCGGACATACCTTTCCACCTCTTGTCGGGATATGAAATTGGATTGCCTAAGGGGTGCATTGACATTAGGCATAGCATGAGAAATTGGAGAGGATGCAACCCCTTGAGGGTGAACAACAACTAGAACTAGAGAGGTGCTCCAAAAACTGAATGATGGTAGGCAGGTTGCAATTGAGAAAACAAAGTAAGCTGCCAGCTTATTTCTGAAATTTGAGGAGGCTCAAGAGACCATGAAGGAGACTGATCTCATCCTGAATGAATTGATAAGAGCAAGTGAAACTGCACAACTTGGGATAGAGAGGTGGAAGTAAAAGGAAAGGACTTCCTTGGTTGCAGAGGTAGAACAAATGAGAAATGCAATTGCTGGTATGCTAGAACGATTTTTACTTATCTTTTATTTGTATTTGTTTGTTTGTTTATTTGTTTATTTGTTTATTCGGTTATTAATTAGGTGTGTCAATCACTGATTGACAAGTTTATTATGCGCTCGTCTGAATGATCAGATAATTATGGGTGATCGTGTCGGGACCTAAAAGTCGTCATACCATAAAAGCTACGACGTTAATTACGCCCCTCCGAAAGAGAGACAATCGTTAATTAATCGCCAAAATAAAGACCATGGGGCCCATATAAGTAAAGATGTAATTACATGCAAGTACACAATATGGTAGTACTTATTTATTAAATTGACTCCCAATACGAGGCGGAGAACTTAAGTCCAAAGATTACCATCACGCATCGTGATAGCTTCCGGTCAGGCATAACCCGACCTTCTGCTAATCACCATTTAATATACCGGAGAATCTGATCATGCAAGCATGCAAGATAACAATATTCAATATTATCGTTCATTATTTGTTTGATTATTTATTTATAATTTTGAGAGAGATTTCGACAGCGCCACCCTGCTCCGTGAGATATCGGGGCCTTTTTTATTTTGAAGTTGTGCATAAGATTACGGTGCACATACATGGACCCATGGAGTGGGCTGGGTGTGACCGTATTCGAGCAAGTTCAGAGATTATTGGGACAATATATGCCGGGGCACGACAAATTTGATATTTGAGAAGTGGGGAAATACGGTTGAAATCCGATCGAAACGAACTAAATTTAGTGGGTTATCGGCTCGGGACAAGGTCATACTTTGGCTAAAATGGGAGTGAGTCCCGAGAACCAAACAGACCCATCGGAGCGGCATTAATATTCCATACCCAGGCGTCAGGGAAGGTGAAGGCACCGGAGCGGACACAGCCATTATCCTTTATTTATTCATGTGGTTATTTTAGATGCATGAATGCTTTTATTCTCATCATTTTTATGTCTTCCCCTTTATTATTCATATATTCATTTGCTATTATTATTATTATTATTGTCATTATTAGTATGAGCATTTATTTTATTGTTTGTTTATTATAGTTTCTTTGTTTATTACCTTTTATCTCTCATTCTTTTTTACCCCTTTTTTATATCCCTTCCTTTATCATGTGTTTATTTTATTTTTAACCATTTTTATTCCCCATTTTTCAGTGAGAGTGTGTTGTTTATTTTATTATCCTTTTTATGTAAACATACGTATAGGATGGGGGGTTTTGGACGTAATGTGCTTTTCACTTTGGACATGCACATGGCGTTAGTATTAGTGGAGAGATTAATGTTAAGAGTGGTGGTTAGTATTAGTGGGGGGGTAGTTAATGTTAAGTGTGCGCATTAAGAGGGGTGGTTTTCCTTCTTTATCCATACAATCAAATAAAGGGTGGCGCAGATGGCACCCAGTGGGATGCCGTCGGCAGCACCTCCGCTCCCTCTCTTCTCGGCGCGACGGTTTACTCTACGTTTTGAGTGAATATATATACCTTTCGGCGTGACTTTTCATCTTGGCGTAACTCCCTCTCGGCTGGGTGCTTCTGTCTCGGCGTGAGCATTCTGGCGGATCCTTTTCGAGCCCCCTCCTACCATCATCTTTTCCCCTCTTATAGTCTGCTTGTGGGTAGATCTGTGAGATAGTCACCTAGTCAACTAATTTTGTCACCCCCAAAATCAATTCAGATCGCCACCAAAATTTGTGTGCGTGATCACACTTCCACCCCTCTCACCCAAAAAATCCCCAAGTCCTAGATCCACTATTTTACCTTCGGTCAAACCCCTGTTACAGACAAGTTACATTCTACCCTGCAGTCTAAGCTAGAAACATCACAGAGGTATAGTCTTTGCCTTGGAAAATCTGACCATTGGATGGAACCTAAAATTTGATGTTTTGAGCCCGTTGAGTCCTCTTCGCATCAGCATTGGTCTCCTCCCGATCTGACAATGGATCTAGGCGTGGTGGCCGATCTTGCCAAAGCGCACAGTATTGTCCTGAGATAGGCCAACAAAGGAGGTTAGTGCATAAATCCACTGAAAAATACGCCGGTGTAGATCCAGCAACCACCACTCTCGGGGTCTACTAGGGACCCTCCTCCATCGTCCCAGTGAGCAGCCGCCTTCAGAAGGTCCTCAGAGGTCGATGTCCCTTTGGACACCTTTGCTCACTGTCCTGTCAGCCAGCAAATTTCAGATCTGGAGCCGTAGCACGCAACCACCCCGGAACCCCGCCACCTTACTGCCCGTCAACCTAAGATCGGTGCTCCCAGTGTCGTTGTGTAGCCTGTTACCTCCCTGCATGGAGTGGGCCGTAAAATCAGTGTTGTAATTAAATTTTACCACTATACCGGGAGTTACGGTTCTTGGCCGGGACGTCTTCCCCACGCCCCGAGCGTGGAGGTACACTCACTTCCCTGTTTGTCTTACTTGCTTGTTCCGTATAGGTTCTTAAGCCACGGCATGTGAGTTATTTTGATTCCTAGCTAGTTCTATTTTAATCACTACTATGAGAAAGAAAGCGTGACCCGTCCCGTGACTCGATTCGAGCACGAGAGTGAGCTGACCACCCGAGGCTTAGTGCCGATTTCTCAACCGTGTAGATCGACACGTTTCCCTTGTTGGGGATGATCATGAGTGAGTACTTCTTGTTTGGGGCATGTTTGCCTCTTCAGGAACCCCGTTAGGTGCCGAGTCGTTTGTGTCGTCGTTGGTCGCGTCATCATTTTAGTCACGTCGTCTCATAGAGTCTAAGGTTTGCATCGAGTTTGTGTCGAGTCTCATGTCGTTCCGCATCAGACCGCTAGGCTCTCACCATAACAACGTTGCTTCCCCCATTTCCCCAAGCTTGGGAGACGGCCCTAAGGGCCTCTATAGCACTTCTATGGGTCCCCTGACCCATTCCCTTGCTAGCCTACCCTCATGCATGCGATTAGAAAAATCAAAATTGGGTTTTTTTAGGGGTCTTGGCCTACCTCAGACGAGTGGGTTCCGACCGCCACCTCAGGTGCCTCCTCAGTCGCAGGCTCACCGTCGTTGTCCCCAGTAGCCTCCTCAGGTGCTGTGGGCACTGTAGATGGTTCTCCCACCTCAGTTTGGGCCGACGGTGATTCCCCCCCATCCGATTGGTTCGTCGCTATCGCGGGTGTTCCTTCCTCTTCTAGGTGGTGTAGAAAATGGCGCACGACTATCCTCTTCCTCCCCATTTTGCTCCTGGGTGGATGTGGTAGGATCGGATTGGATAGTGGCTGGTGGTCGTCGGAGATGGGTCACCGGTGGTGAGGGTTTGGAGTGTTTGGAGAATGATGGAATGAGTGAGAGAGAGAGGGAATGGTCGCCTCGATTTTGAATTCTCCTAGAGCCTTGCGGTCGTACGATGGACCATTAAGCGCCTGGCAGCCCCAGATCGCCGACTTCAGGCCAGCGCCGATCATCAGGTCGACATTGTCTTCGGTCACTTCCTCAAATAAGAAATAAAGCAGGACAAGTCAACAATTAACAGAAATAAATAATCTAACTACAGAGTCCAGTCCAACTAAGTACAGTCTACAGGGTAAAGGAACGTACCCAATGCTGAGTGAACACTCGGCCCGGTGAGCTGGCAACTAAGAACCTCTGCGCTGAACCTCCGAACCTCGAGGATGAACCACCACACCTGAAAAGTAGGGGGTGAGTCTCGTCTCACTGGCTCAATAGGGGTCCCGCGGAACCCCAACCGTAAATAACAGCGGTAACAAGCAGCATAGCAAGAACAACAACAACAGTAGGAACAATAAATGTGGGGGCCAGTAAAACCTCGGATCTAAACCTACTCCTATTGTATCAGAAAACACATCCTGATCTCACAGTCGGGGGACCACCGGACTGTCGAGAAAATTCTGGTGACACTGCTAGTAGAAAACGCCACGACACCTCTATCGTGGAGACCTATCCTGGCAGACGAAGGCCCAACCCAAGACTACGCGGTCTGGGAACACGGTCACGACCTCACTGTTGTGAACCCTATACAGTCTGGGGAAAATGCATGGTAACCTTTACTAGAAATCCTAAATCTCGGTGTCGGAAAGACACTCAGAAACCACCGGAAGAAACCACAGGGAAACTCGCCTCGAGTCATGAGAGTCTTGTCACACGACAGGAGTACCTACCCACTAGAAATAGGGCCAAAAGCATCCACTGGCGACTTAGTCTATGCCTCAGGTGTCTCCCATGTCCCAGGTGAAAATCGAGACACTGGTCCAGTGCCTACAAAACTTGGGACAAGGACTAGCTGGGGTCACGCTCATCAGTGCGGGTCTGACGCCCCCAACCACGTGTACACACATTGACTAACTGCCCATCGTCAGGCACTCTAGCTGGTTTTCCTCTCTGACCGGACTCGCGCCGTGTACAGGGGAGGCCCTACGGTAACCAGCCTAAAAATCACCTCTCTCTGGGGTGTAGCTCTCCACCTACTCCCAAGTGGGTCAGCACATGCATGCCTAGGAAGCTACGGTGGCTCTCCACCTGCTCTACTCTCAGGTGGGTCGGCACGCAAGTGCCCGGGCAGACCACCACTAGTAGGCCACTAAGCAGAATGACTCTCGAAAATCGTCAATATGTGGACAGGCTATGCACAAGCCCTTGCCACGCCCAGCTTGGAAAACGGGTGGCGCAATGCCACCAGACTCTAGGCAGTCAGCTAGACTTATTAAACCCAACTGAGTCACAAGACTCGGGTGAAGGCCATTGCACAGGACAGCTCCATGCCATCAATCTGGCCTATCCCCAGGTCAGAAACCATGATAATATAATTGTTAAGGTGGCTCACAACCGTCGACTCTAATCCCTTCCAAAGGGAGCTAAGAAAACCTCCACCCCCAGGCTAGGTGGTGTGGATGCACTTTTCGTTGAAATATAAATTTATTCACTTGTTTATTGGTTTTGTTGGTTTTGTTGGGTTTCATTAGGTTTTGTTAAGTGTGTGGGCGTGCCAGTCAACTAGGTGGCGATTTATTCGAGCTCCATGGAAGCCCAGGGTGCGCTCGATCTGACTTCGTCAGGTGATTGTGTAGTTCAGGTCAGGACCGAATCCTGTTGCGCCATAAAGACCACGACATCATTTACATCCCCCATACGAGGGAACATCCTTGATTAATTACCGAAATTAGGGGCCCTGTGGCCAAAAAAAATAATACTAATTGCAAAGAAAAGAGTAGGAATAGACCTAATCGGTCTGTGACAAGAGAACCAAAGCTACTTCTAGGAAGATCTTTGGAAGAAAGAAAAACCATATTTTCTCGAACATGATAGGCATATGAAGCTAAACTATCAGCAAGCTTATTGGCTTCACGATACACATGAGAGATAGCAACCCCTGATGAATCCAGGAACTCAGACACCTCTCGCCACCAGTGCAAACACCTCCACGAAGGAACAACCCCCGTCAAAAAGGATGCAGCCAGAACTGTTGAGTCCATGGAGATGCCAACAATCACAAAGCCATGCTACTTGGCTAGCTGCACACCATCACACAAGGCACGAGTTTCAGTGACCACACTATTGCCATAGCCATAGAAATGTGCAAAATGCAACAGAAAATTGCCTCCACTATCCCTAACATAGCCACCTCTGCCGCATATCCCCGGGTTCCCCTTACATGCGCCATCCACATTAAGAACTAGCCCTTGAAGGGGCGGTATCCACCTAACCAATTTCACCTTCACCTGAGTATAGCAAACGATGAAACCGTAATTAGAGATGTCTAGATGCTGCTGCTTCGAAGGAAGGTAATGGAATGAGGTCTTCTCTAAGGCTGCACAGATGCTGAAGCGAATGGAATGCATGATCGAGGTCATGCTAACAAACACACCCTCATAACGTTTGGTGCACCTGCAAGGAGGAGCGTATAGCAATAAACCCTGAAGGAGAATGGGAACTGCAATCCGCCATATGTCCAATGGCCAGGAGGTGATCTGAGTGTGAACACCAATACCAGGCTAAATAAAGGGAGAGATCCAATTCCAGAGTGCTAAAGCAACGTCACTCTCTATAAAGAGATGATTAACCTCAACATGGGGAACCTGACAGCAGCTACAGCAAGATGAGAGGGAAATACCGCACTCATCAATGCGCATATCCACTGGAACCGCACGCTTGAAGAGACGCCAAGCAAACAAAGAAGCTCGACGGATAAAGAGACGATTCCAAATATTAGGCAATGGGGGTCTTTTAACACCTACTAGCCAGAGTAGATCATAAACACTCTTGACAGAGAAGTCCCCCGAGGAGGTTAAAGACCACATACATTGGTCAACCTGAGTAGAAAGGCGAATGCCATCCAAAAAATTTGCGTCAGGCAGTAGTAGACGCAGCGGGTGAGATTCATTGAGTACAACATCACGAACAGGAACCGGAGGCCCTTGGTAAGGCTGTAATAAAGAATGACGCAGGGGTCGACCCCCAGCCCAGACATCATCCAGGAAGATGGCCCTCTGACCATCACCAAGGACCCATCAAACATTGGCCTTAACCACTTCGTAGGCAATGTGGAAAATCTTCCAGGGAATGCCCAACGGACAAAAACGAAAGCTAAAGCTCCTGCAATCAAAAAGAAGATACTGCCTAGCATAATCGGCCCAAAAGGTGTTGCCCTGAGAATTATGCCAAACCATCTTCACAGCCAAGGAGAGTTGAACATGCCGCAAACTGCTTACACCGAGACCCCCCTCGACCACAGGATGCTAAATGAGAAACCAAGGTACCCAATGCCTCCGCCGATGCTTATCTACATCACCGCAGAAAAATGCCACACCTAGTCATTCATTATAAGAAATTATTGAAATGGGCATAGCTAAGGCTGCAGCAAGATAAACTGGCAACGAGTAAAGCACTGAATTAATCGGCATCACCTTGCCAGCCTGCGCTAAATACCTGCACTTCCAGGCACTAATGCAGCTATTAACTTTTTCTACAAGAGATTTATAATCTGCCACCCTTGCACGGCCAGCCCGAAGAGGAAATCCCAGATAAGAAGTGCGCCGCGCCGATCTTCTCGTATGCGATGCCCTCGGGGACCCCGTCCACGTAGATCACGAGCCAGCCCAGGCCGAGGTCGACGAGCTCTTCCGCGATGAGGCCCCACTCGGTTGGCGCCTCCTTGCCCATGTCGGTGACGTTCACGCGCAGACGGTAGGTCACGAGGCGCAGGGCGAAGAATGCCTGTACCTCTGGTGCCCAGTTTTGGATGTCGCGCTTGTAGCGCCGCGATGAGACCGTGCGGCCGAGCCTGTTGTCGCCATTGAGGTAGGCCGCGAAGTAGCTCACGGTGACCGGGTTGGCGTATGCCTCCGGGAAGAAGGCTGCGCCGGCGACGTTCAACGTGCTGCCGATCGAGGCGAACCCGCCGATCGTGGCGTTTCCGGTGGCGTTGATGTCTGTCTGCTCTAGGAGTCCGTCGACTAGTTCTTCGAGCTTCTGCACAGTCCGGGTCAGCTGAGTGCCGTCGAAACCGGTGTTGCGGTCGATGCGGTCGTGCAGGCGTTTGAACTCGAGCTTGAGGCGCTGGGAGATGTCGGCTGGGCGGTTCGTGGGGTTGGCCATCAGTACTCCGGGTCCGCGGTCGTCACGTTGACCCAGTTGGGGTCCTCATCACCGCCGAGGCTGGTGATCTCGCGCAGGTAGGTGCCGTCCGCGATCAGGTCGTCATCCTTCACGTAGACGTTGCAGAGATCGCCGACTCGATACTCGCCCGGGAACGGCGCCTGGTCTGTGCGCACCCGGAACGGCCAGAACTCCTTGCCGCGGCGCCCCGTGCGCACCCGCTCGTCCGAGTAGGCCTGTAGTGTCACCGGGTCCGATGCGCTGTTGTGGTCGTTGTCGACGGACTCGAAGAGGGGGAAGTCCGCGTCAATCAGTGTGGGGTCGTACGCCATTGCGACCAGTGCCTCGCCCGTTTCGCGCCCACCGGTTGTCCAGGACAGTGCGGTCAGGTCGGTGTTGTCGAACTCCATCTCGAGCTCGTCAATTCCGGGCTCCGGTACGGAGTAGTCGAAGTCGTGTGTGGTCTCCGATCGAAGCCTCGGCTGTGCCTCGGTACCGGTGCGGAAGAGCAGTTCGATGCCGAGCCGGTTGGTGGTGAGGCGCGGCCAGATGTCCCAGTCGGGCCCATCCATCCGATCCGTGTAGTTGTCGAGCATCTGCTGAATCGAGGTCAGTGAGGTGCCCAGGATCTCGTCCTCGTGGGTGCCCACCCGATCGTCCTCGAGGACGAAGGGAAGGTCACCGCCGGGCCAGGCCATCGACTGTTCGATGACCTTCTTGAGGATCGTGCCCTCGTCCCACCCGGACAGGACGGTGTTCGTGTCCGGGTTGGGCTCCCCACTCACCGGATCGACGAGCGGCTCAGTCATCGCATCGATCGGCAGCACCATGCGCTTCTGGAAATAGTCGAACTCCGCGAACAACCGCAGCACCCGTGCTGACGTGCGCAGGGCCCGGTTGATGCGACCGTACGCCATGACGTTGTCGCCCAGCAGCTTCGCCATGAACGCGTTGCCGTCACCGGCCGTCGTCCGCAGCTGCAGCGCGCGCATTCCCGGGTCGCCGAGATCGACGTCGCACTGGAGGGTGTGTGGTGCGTTTCGTCGCACAGACCATCGGTCGCTGATCGTAGTCAGGTCGAGGATGTTGCGGCCGGTGTGGAAGTTGCCGATGACGACGCGTGACTCGACCACGGTGCGGGGCTAGAGTCCGGCTGCCGCGCGAAGTGAGGTCAGGTACTCGGGGCTGCAGGCCTTGGATGCGAGTGCCTTTGTGTACAGCTCTGCGTAGGTCAGATTCGGGGATGGGGCGCGGTGGCCGGTAAAATCTCGGCTCTATAGTTACTCCTACAGAAAAGGGAACTAACACCCCGATCCCACAGTCGGGGGACCACCGGACCACTAACCACCCTAGTCACGCTACGAGAAAAACACCACGACACCTCTGTCGTTAAGGCCTATGTTCACACACAAAGGTCCACTCCGAAACCACGCGGTCCGAAAACGCAGTCACGACCTCATCGTCGTGAACTTTACGACGTCTAGGGAGAAGTCCTCGGTGACGCTCACCAGAAACCCTAGACCTCAACTCCGGGAGAATGCCCGGAACTACACACAAAATTTCATCTCACAGAAGGGAAACGGAAACTCACGACACGACAACTCACGCCACGTGATGATAGTACCGCAAACCAGAAGCAAGGCCGGATGCGTCTACTGACGTCTTAGTCTGCGCCTCAGGTGTCTCCCTCCGGCCCAACGGAAACTGAGACACCGTACTAGTAACACAGAACAAGGACTAACTGGGGTCGCGCTCGTCAACGCGTGTCCTATGCCCCCAGCTACGCGTGCACATACAGACCATCTACTCTAGGTCGGGTCCTCTAGCTAGTTTTTCCCCCAGCCGGACTTAGGCTGCAAGGGCAAGGGCCCTACGGTAACCAGTGTAAAATCGTCTCACTCGAGTCACGCTCTACACCACTCCCAAGTGGGTCAGCACCCGCGTGCACAGGAAAGCTACGACTAGTGGGGGCTCACAAAACGTGAACACTGAAAACTACGCACGCACCCATCTCGAGTAACGCGAGGAAACAGGCAGCCCGCGGCCATCAGATTCTGGATAGCCCACTAGACCTAATAACTCAACGGTCCTTAAGTCACGAGACTCGGGTCAAGGCCGCTGTACGTAACGGCATAGCGCCGTCAATCTGGCCTAATCTCTAGGTCTAAAATCACGGTGACACGATTCTCAAGGTAGCTCACAAGCCGCCGAGTGGATCTCTCATCCACGGGATACACGAAACATCTCCAGCCCTAGGTTGGTTAACTAGACTCACAGTCTAAGGCCATACACACGGCCCACTAGGAAACTCGGAACACACACGGGGTCACCCAGACCTCCAAGACCCACGACACGCTAATCGAGATAATATGATATCTCCAGACACTCAAAAACATAGTCACGGTCCCCATGGAGCGTTTGGGACACACACGGGATCATAGGTGGGCCATTGGGTCTCAACCGGACTAACCGGAGGCCAACACAATGCAAAACGGACACGACGAGCACGAAAATCACCTAGCGGTCCTCTCTGGACCGTTAGGGAGCCTAGCGGTATCCTCCGGACCGCAAGGCCCGGCCTAGCGGTCCAGCCAGGACCGCAAGGGTCGAAGACGAACCAAACCCCTAGCGGTCACTCCCGGACCGCCAAGCAGAGTGGCGGCCCTCCGCCTGACTGCTAGGCGTAACCTAGCGGTCACTCGCAAGGCCGCTACCCCACTGACCTCACAACAACTCCAACCGGAAAACGGTCACCCCCAGACTGCAAGACACTGTCTAGCAGTCTCCACCCGACCGCTAAGCTCCCCTGGCGGTCCATCGCACGACCGCGAGGCTCGAACTAGGGATGTCAAAAATATCCGCAAACCCGATTACCCGTATCACCCGACCCGTGACGGGTAAACAGATATGGATTCAGGTTTGGATATGTTTAAAATACCCATTTCATATTTGGATAGGGTATGAATTTAGTGTACCCGAACCTGTACCCGATCTGAACCCGCTCTTAATAACTAATTTTGGATGTTAGGCCTATGATTTTGACAAGAACTCAATCCGTTGCCCGTCGACATTAAAAATGAAAGAAGAGGTCGATAAACTCCATAAGGCTAGATTCATCAGAGTCGTCCTCTATCCTAATTGGGTAGCTAACATCGTCCTAGTAATGAAGAAGGACGGAAAGGTCAAGATTTGTATAGATTTCTGGGACCTCAACCGCACGTGTCCTAAAGATGATTTCCCCCTCCCTCACATAGATGTTTTAATTGACAACACGGCAGGGTATGAGACCCTTTCTTTTATGGATGGCTTTTCAGGTTACGATCGAATTCACCTGGCTGAGGAGGATCAAGAGAAGACCTCTTTTACTACACCCTGGGGTACATATTATTATGTGGTCATGCCATTCGGACTCAAGAATGTCGGAGCCACCTACTAGAGGGCTATGATGGCTATTTTTCATGACATGATCCACATTTATATTGAGGTGCATGTCGATGACCTGATAGTGAAATCAAGAACGATGATCGAGCATCCTGGGGTTCTAGCCAAAGTCTTGCAAAGAGCGCGAGAATACCAATTGAAAATGAACCCTAAGAAGTGTGTATTTGGTGTTTCACCTGGAAAATTACTTGGATTCATTATCAACAAGAGGGGTATCGAGATCGATACCAATAAGGCGCAAGCAATAAAAGATATGTCTCCTCCCAGAAATTTGAAGGAAGTTCGAGGATTGATAGGGAGGTTACAATTTATACGCCGATTTATTTCCCAACACTCACAATGGTGTAGGCTGTTCTACAAGCTTACTAAGCCAGGAGTTAAATTTAATTGGGATGACAAGTGTCAAATAGCTTTTGATAGATTGAAGGATTATCTATCAAATCCTCTTGTCCTGAGGCCGTCAGTTCCAAGTAAGCCGCTTATTCTTTATATTTTCATCCTGGATGATTCAGTAGGTGCTATCCTTGCACAAGTTGACGAAGAAAATAAGGAGAGGGCAGCCTACTACTTGTCTAAACTTCTCAACCCCTGTGAGCAAAAATACACCGCCATGGAAAAGACCTGCGCAGCCCTAGTCTGGGTAGTTCAGAAACTTAAACAGTATTTTCTAGCTCACGAGGTTTATCTCATCGCTCGCATGAATCCTATCAATTTCCTACTTGACAAATCTATCCTCACTGACCGATTAGCACGATGGCAAAGCTTCCTTTCTCAGTTTGACATCACTTACATTCAGCAAAAGGTGATTAAAGGCTATGCTATTGCAGAACATCTTACTCATCACCCTCTTCCCCGATTCGACCCTATCCATTCAGAGTTTCCAGATGAGGAACTGATGTCTATTAATCAACCTTTAGATCCTATGTGGACATTACATTTTGATGGAGCTCTGAATTCTCACGAGAGGGGAATCGGCATGGTCCTTTTAACACCTAAAGGTATCACCATTCCATTTGCTTCTCAACTTGCCTTTCCTATTACAAATAATATAGCTGAGTATGAGGCTCTTCTGGCCGAACTACAGATCGCCCATCAATTTGGTGCTACCCAGTTACAAATTATCAACGATAGTCAGCTCATTCTATGCCAAGTGCTTGTCAAATGTCGCACGCTCGATCCCAAACCCAAACCCTACTAGGAACTCGCGTCTGCTTATGCTAAGCTATTCACCAAGCTAATCTCCATCCATGTTCCTCGCAGTCAGAACATCTTAGCTAACGCTATTGCTTCACTTGCATCTGCCTTAGTTTTTCTCCCCGAACAGGACTTTCATTCTACACTCATTCACAAGCGTCATACCCCAGCCATCAAGGATCCTACATTTCTTAGTGTTAAGGAGAAGGTGCTTAAGAAGCTTAAGGACGGAGAGATCATTGAGAAGAATGTCACCTCTTGCGTGAGGAGATCTTAGATCGAACCTCCACCAAGTACTATAATTGATTGATTGCATACTTTCTTTTTCTGAGTGATATTTGCTAGTATTTACACTGTGAGTAGAACTTTGCTATTTGCTTTAAATCAGTAAGAGTAGGTTTAATTTTTAATTTCGTAAAAATTTCTCACTGGGATCCATTCACCCCCCCTCTGGATCTCAGCCGTGCATGCTCCAATCCTTTCACCTATTATCAGAGTGGATAACCAATCCTATCACGCTGTTGTTTCATGGTAGGGATCCGCAAGACCCCTACTGAGCTATTATGACGAGGCTCACCCCTGACTTTTGAGGTGTAGTGGTTACTCCTCATGGTTCAGAGGTGCGGTACGTGATTCTTAGTGCCCACTTTGCCTGTGTCGGGCTTCCCCTGACTTTACAGTACATTTCTCTTCCTGTTGAGCTATACTGTAATTGGACTAGACTCTGTAGACACGCCATTTTCAATACTACACAGAGTAAATCTCATATCACACCATAATGCCTTGAAGTGACTTTTTACATTTGAGTTATTTGAGTGATTTTCTATTTTTTAAATTTCTTTACTATTGTTAGAAATTTTTTGGAAAAAGTCTTGAACATAGGGGGGGATGGTGACGGCATCTTTAAAGGCATTAGGGACTCCTGATGCCTTCTGGAGCACCCCGTGCAGTACACGGGCAGCGCCAGCCATGTCGTTCAATTTGACGGGTCGAATAAATTCAAAAACAAAGACGTCTTGCTGACCAGGCACAACTTTTAAAAGTCAAAGTTACCTGTCGAAACCTCTCACTTTCAACGCTTTCGGTGGCTTTCAGCGCTATTTTTGATCAAGTGATTAGAAGTGTCTGGGCTCCTGCACGTGTTTAAAGAACGCATCTAAGACCTTGGATGCGGCTAAGGAAATAAAATTAATATTTAAATAGAGGACACGTCTAGTCAGTAGGACGCATTCACATGAATGCGTCCCAGACCCCAGACGCGTTCTTCAAATTTTTACCTATAAATAGAGAACCCCCTCCCTCGAAATCAGGGCTTCAGAATCTCAAAAGGGAGAGGGGCTACCCTACTGAAATTGGTTTCGAGATCATGGGTTCTTTAGGGGAGGCTCTATTGAATTTTTGAGTGCTCGTACGCTTGAAAGAAGGCCGTTTCGTCCCACCGTGCTTCTACGTCGTCCTCACACTGCCGAAGTTCTCCCCGAAGCCCGCCGTCGGCGTTCCAATAAGCGATTCTTTCCCTTTGTTCTCCCTCGTCATTTTAGTTGCATGCATCATCTCTTTCCATGGGATCTCTCTTCTTAAGAGAGCTTTGTTTCTATGCACCTTTACATGTTGTTTCATCCATCATAGCATTCTTCCACTCACTCACGTCTGAGAAGGGTTTAAAACAACACCAACCAGGTGTATGTTCGCTCTTGATTTCATTACTTTTATCACAATAAATTGATACTACACTACTTTTGATCTGATCCACTCTTTTTTGTATATCTTTTGCAAGGGTAACCCAAGGAGAGCCCTCTTCATTGGCCAGCCGAAGGAAGAGGAAGGATGAATCCACATGATCTCCCGCTTCTGAGGCAAATGCGAACACTCTCCTCTCATTTCGAGGCCTTCAGCCCCTGGCGATCACTTTCCTCTCATTTCGGGGTTCTCAACCCCTGGCAATCACACCATCAACACACACACGCTCTTCTTTTTCTTTTGTTATTGTCCCCTATTAAAAGTCGCGAAGACTCATTTCCCACAGTGGTTCCCCTCCCCTTTATTTCATTTCTGTTCAATTAGTTACACATGACACTTGATATTATAGCTAACAATAATACTTAGTATGCTTAAAATTCCCTTGTAGGATCATGGCTACTGAAAGAGCACTATAGCACGAGATGCAACGTACCGTGCAAGGACTTACGCAGGCGCTATAGCAAGTGGCACAAAGCGTAGCTCAACGTGGAGCCGATGATCTTCATAGGGGTTTCCGCAACATGAACCCACCAAGGTTCATGGGCTCATCTGACCCCGAGGATGCCGAAAATTGGTTAAAGGAAATGGAATGAATTTTTCCTGTGATGCAATGCACGGATGAGGAGAAGGTTCTACTGGCTATATTCCAATAGGAGTAGGACGCTCGATGTTGGTGGGAATCCGTGGAAGCAACATTACTCAATGACCACGTCACATGGAATGAATTTTTTGAGCATTTCAACAACAAGTACTTCTCCGACCACATCTAGGAAAAAAAGGCCGCAGAATTTGCCGCATTGAAACAACGCACCTTCAAAGTGGCTGAGTATGAGACCCAGTTTTCAAGACTGTCCAAGTATGCACCCCACTTGGTTTGTACAGAAAAGATGAAGGCATGAAGGTTCCTCAACGGACTTCGGCCCTTTTACATTACACAACTTGCACCAATGGACATCCAAGTATATTCGAAAATGGTTCGGCATGCACAGTTGCTCGAGGACGCCACTGAATTATCGGAGAGGATCCGAGGAAGGGACAAGAAGGAAACTATCATGAGTCTGAAAAATTTCACAGCATCATTTAATAAGAAGCGGTATTACAATGGAGGGGAGTTCTCTAAAGGAAAGAGATTCCATTAGAATGTCAAGCCAATCTCCACCGTCGCTACGCCTTCTAAGGAATTGTGTAAATACTGTGACAAGGCCGGCCACAAGGCCGAGGAATGCTGGAGGAAGCTAGGAGCTTGTCTCCGATGTGGAGGCCGAGCACATAGAATCCCAGATTGCCCATTGATGAATGAGCAAGATACCATGGATGAGAAGCGTCTGACAAAGAAACAAGGTCGTCTGCAAGCTCTCCAAGAGATGAAACCAACTGAAGGTGGAATCATGGAAGGTACACTAACTATCTGCTCTAAGACTAGTGAAATTTTATTTGATAGCGGGGTAACTCATTCATTTATTTCTAAGAAATTTGCTGTTGTATTTTCTAAGGAGACAGAATGGTTAGATTTAGTCACATCTACACCTCTCGGGAACAAGTCCGATATCATGCATCACTACCCAAATTGTAAGGTTATGGTTAAAGGAAACAATCTACCCACCGACCTGATATGCCTTGATATGAAGGGGGTATGATGTCATACTAGGTGCCGATTAGTTATCCACACACTAAGCCACAATTGATTGCCAAAAGGGCAATATAACTTTCGTAGATTTCCCCGAGCTGGTTTATACTAGCCCTCAGACTAAAACTCCTCTTATCTTAGCTCTCCGAGCTAGCAAACTTGTAAGAAAAGGATGTGTGACTTTCATTGCATTTGTGACTACCACGAAAGTGGAGGAGCCTAAACTTGAGGACATCAATGTAGTTTGGGATTTTCTCGATGTTTTCCCAATAGAATTTCCCAACTTACCCTCGGAGCGAAAAGTGTCATTCATAATTGACCTCGCTCCTCGTGCTCGACCTGTTTCTAAGGCACCTTACAGAATGTCCCCCGCTGAGCTGAAGGAGTTAAAAGAGCAACTAATGGAATTATTGACAAAGGGTTTCATCCGATTGAGTACTTCACCATGGGGAGCGCCTGTGCTATTTATCAAAAAGAAGGATGGATCGATGAGACTCTGAATCGACTACGATTTATGTAATGGTCTAACAAATAAAAATTCATCAAAATATGCAAAATTATCATGGTCAAGATAAAGTCACCAAATCAACTCTATAGTCAACCTGGTCAACTCCACTATTGCCAATCATTCAAAATACATTCAGCTCATAGCAGTCTACATACTGCTGAACACTCTAGAGACCCAACATGGACTATTTTTTCCACAAGACCACCATGTTCTTTCTTGTGTTCTCCACCTCTCCCGTGAGCCTCAAGTCTGCTTTGTCTCGCCCTCTCGCTCTCTTTGTCAGTCTTGGGGGCCATTGTTGGGTTAGAGTTAGCATTCATACAGTTGCATTTCAAGAAAACCTAAAAGAAAGAGAAGAGATCATATTTTCACAAAGAAATGAAGTCATGTACATGGATATATAAGTCCAAGAGTACATCAATCAGGTCCCTCTCTTGGACCCCTGCTATCCCCAGTGCCCTCATACCACTTTTCCAGCGGATCCATGGCAGTGCTCTCCTCCTCGCGACAGCGCCGTCGCTCCTCCTCCTCGTTCCTCTGGTAGCTGGAAGAGTCGGTGAAGTAACCTCGATACGTGATGCTGGGCACATCGCTCTGGCTCCTACTAGGCTCTGACTTCTTTCCCAAAAGTCAGAGGACTTCCTTCAGTCTAGCTATTACGCCCTTCATCTCAATAACCTACACCCAGGTCCGATCTCGCTCACCCCTAAGCCTCGCAGCCTCTGCTCAAAAATGCTCTATCTCCACCATCTCTACACGTCGGTGGGCCGCTCCCATATTGAGTCACTCCACCTCTTCACGGAGATGGGCCACCTCTGTCACCTCTGCTCGAAGCCGCTCCGCCTTGCTCAGTGCGGCAACTAACTCCCTTGTCTGCATAAGCGTTCATTATGGTCAGTCGCTTGCATCTCATAAGCATTAATTCAAATGGAGAAGCCAGTTGGTTTGCTTACCCTCTCTGCAAGAGTGGCCTCAGCCTCCTCGGCCCCAGCAACTGCCCATGTGAAGTCGACATCCTGCTCAGCCTGGCCTGCTGCTAGCTGGGAGGAAGAGGACAGAGCGTCAGGACCCTATCGTTGTTCTCCCTCAGCCAGCTGCATTTTAGAAGTCAGTCAATCAAGTTCAAGCATTACATATTAAGTCTAAAGTTAACTTAAGCTCATCAGAAGCTCCAGTGCGCACTGGAACTCATCCCTCTACTGAATGGTAGAGTGGAGGAGACCCTGGAGCTCCACTATCTGCCCCTGGGGGTCTAGCTGCGTGTAGAATGTTAGGTTGTCAGTGCATCGGAATCACTAGGAAGTATAGAGTTTAAAGAGTCGTACCGGCCGTCGGGATCCATGGAAGACCTAGTCTCCATAGCACTTGGCATAGGCCTTCAGGTAGGCCTCATCGCAGGTAGCTCAGCCTTGCACTACGTGGCCTCTCCTTGTCCAGTCCCATACCTGGTCCATCCCCTGGGTGATCCAGTCGATCACGCCGATCAGTCCTTTGGAAGAAAGTACAATGCGCTCCTCATCCCTCGCTGGGAATTCCTCCTCTGGCTGGTGGACACCCCTGGTCCTCATGATCAGGTGGTGGTGCAGTGGCTCGATGATGTTCATGCAGTGCAGCCACACCTCTCGTCCCACGTATGCATGGGCTACCTCCACCCAGGGCTGTCCCTTGTCACCCTCGTCATGGTATGGTGTCCAATGCACCAAAAAGGAAAGGCAATAAAGTGAGCATCAACATTTAAGAGCATTTAATTACATTTAGAAGTTTAGGGTTTAGAGTCTTATCAATGCGTAGGGCAGCGTGTCGATGTCATCCTGGATTGCCCACACTAAGTGTCATAGCGACCCGATGTCCTGTACCACCATCCACTACCTCGCGATGGGTACATGGTCCGGATGTACCTTCTTCCCCCTCCCTAGGCTAGGGAGGTACATGTAAATCCATACTTGCATTGTCAAGTTTTAGCATGTAGCAAGTCACATAGTCATAATCATAGTTGGATAAGCATTTAGGGTAGAGCATTTTAACTGAAGCAGAGGTGAGAATCTGCCCAGTATCGTCTACCGGTCGATAGTGCCAAGGGAGTCAAACAGGAATGCTATAGCAGTCACACCCCACACATAGTCTCCAACTCCATCCAAGTCTCTCAGTAGAGGGAGGAGCTTGCAGTTCACTTTGTCTGCCCTCGTCGTGAAAATGAGCTTCTCAAATAACAGTATCAGGAAGTGGCGGAGGACTACGTCTGCCTCTGGGCCTAGTTTTGCTGCCACTCTCTATCTCGCTCGATCTGTAAATCATCCTAAGTGCTCCTCTAGCAACTCTCCCATGGCTATTTCCACTCCTCTCGGTCCTAAGCTCTCCTGGAGGGTCGCTCGTGCCAGAATGGACGAGTGGTGTCCCGGTCTCATCAGCTCCAGCCCTAGCAACTCACATGCCAACTCCCGGTAGTTGGCATATGTCATCCCTGTCACTAGCACTCCATGGACTCGTAATCCAGTGATCCTCGCCATGTCCTCCAGCGTGGGCTTCATGTGTCCCCACGGGAACAAGAACGCCTTGGTGACTGGATCCAACCGGTTGTGGAGCGTGTATAGGAGGGCGATGTCCAACCTCATCACCTATATCCCAAGGAGCTCGGCAAACCCCATCGCGGCTAGTCTGCCTCTGTGGAAATCTGACAGCACCAAGTACACTGCTCGGACCTGCAGCCAAGATATTCTCATCCGGTGCTTTCCCTACGTGCATTTAAACATCCTAGGTTAGTCATCCATGTAGTCTAATAAGTCATGCATTGCATTAAAAAAAATCACCTTTAGAACCCTAACGGTCATCCCTTGACCATTTTTCTGGCCTTAGCAGTCTAGGTTAGACCGCCTGGCGCCCTAGCGGTTGCTGGAAGGACCGCTAGGCTCTCGCCGTAGTGGGTGGCATTTCCTCATTTCCCCAAGCTTAGAGGATAGCCCTAAGGGCCTATACATGCCTTCCATGGGTCCCCTGACCCCTTCCCTTGCTATTCTACCCCCATGCATGCTTTGAAATATTTAAAAAATGGGTTTTTTGGGTTTTTGGCCTACCTCGAACGTGGGGGTTCCGACCGCCGCCTCGGGAGCTTCCTCGGCCGTGTGCACTCCATCATCGTCTCCACCTCCTCCCTCGGGAGTAGCAGTCACCGTAGAAGGCTCCCCGGCCTCGATTTGAGCCACCGATGCTTTTGCCTCTGCTTGGTCCACCGGAGTCACCGATGTGTCCTCCTCAGCCATACGGCATTGGAACCGTCGCACTACCCTTTTCTTCACCATCATTGCGTGTGGGTTTTGCAATAGGCGAGTATGCTAGCCTCGGTGGTGGTCGCCGGAGGTGAAGGTCATCGGTGAGGTTTTGAGTGTTTGGAATGAGTGGGAGAGAAGTTTGAATGGTCATTCTCAATTTTGAAATCACCCAGGGCCTTGCGGTCGCTCGATGGACCATTAAGATGTCCTTGGCAGTCCTCCATGGACCATTTTTTCTCAGGGTCATGCCTGTTGGAGAATGTCAACCACCTTAAGGGTAGCAGTCTATCTCTGGACCATTAGGCTCCCCCTTGGGGTCGTCATATGACCATTTGGTTGCTGAGTGTTGTGATGCTTGTGATGTTAGTCTTTGTCTTATATTTGATGCTTCATGCTTATTTTTTGTGGATTTGCTTATTGATGGCTAACATCTTAATGTCATAATCATGAGCACCATCGCGTCGCGTCATTCCCGCTAGGCAGGTAAGTCAGGTAAGTGTCTCGATTCCTTAATCCCTTAGTGCATTACGATGTGGTATCCCTTAGTGTCTTTTTCTTTAGCCCAGCATGCATCACGCGCATCTTTTGAGGATTCATGAGCCCTTGTCTGTCTGAAGTGTCTCAGTAATGGTGGATAGCTGTACATCCATAGTCTTGGAAAAGGAGAGTCATTCTACGTTGAGTTGGAAGGTTTCCTTCGGTCTATTTGCTCAGTTTGGTTAGCTGAGGATTCTTGTCTGTAGTTTAGTTGCTTATATTTTTACTTTTTCGCTTGCTCCGACCACCTATCAACTGTGCGTTCCAGTGAGGATGTTGGTCATATTTTATTTTCCTTAGTTGTTAGTTCCTCCAAGCATGCATCGTTCTGGTTGGCCATTCCTTGTGATTGGTTAGAATTTTTCTGAAAGATTCCTATCGCTCACTGGTTGAGAATGTGTGTCGTTTACCTTAACGCCAGCGTTTTAGTCTGCTTCGCTTCATTTCCACTTCATCTCCATGTCCCATTTCTCTTTCGCTTCACCTCCGCTCGCTCCCCTGCAAAGAGGACGTTAAGAAGGGGCATCTGTCTGGTCCTACAGGGTGCGAGATCAAGGTGAAGGGATTTGTTTCCCTTGGTTTAATTTTTTAGGCAGCATTTGTTGCAGACTGAGTCTATAGTCTTACTTTTGCAAGGGAAGCCTCACTTGGTTTGAGTGAGGCGTGGACGTAGGTCTGCGGGTAGCAGACCGAACCACCTAAAAATCCATCGTCCAGTGATTTGTGATTGTGTGATTGATCTCTTTCTCCTACCTCCTTCACAGGTTGCTGTATGAGTCAAATATATTGCAGAATGCGTTGATCGGCATGTGCTTGAACTGAGTTCTATTAGAGCTGAATGGTTCTGTGGAGTAGTCTCTTTGTTGGTTTCTGCACTCTTTGTCATTTGGCCTCGAGGACATAGCATTTGCCATTTAGTAATTTCTTCCACTTGTCATTAGTCTTTTCAGAGGATAGTTCTCATTTACATGTTCTGCTAGTGTTCCTTAGATCTAATCTAAGCTTATAGTTTAGTGTTAGTGTTAATTGGCATAGATTTTAATTCAGTCTAATTTTTGTAGAGGGATCTATTCACCCCCCCTCTAGATCCCACCTTGCACCTAACACCCCTCACCCACAGGAACTCTTCCCATCTCATCGCTTTAATGAATGAACTGGCAATTGCTCTCTCCCTGATCCCCGTTCCCTGCCATTGCAGGCAGTCCAGAGGCTCCTATGTAACCTATCCAGCCGCCTCCCCACAATCTGCACAGTGGCACCCATACCACTGATCCGGTAGCTACCCTTGCATTACTGATCTGACAACTCCCAATACACCAATTGGGTGGTAGGCCCTATTCGGCCCATCTGGCGGCCCCATGCAGGTGGTCCGACAGCCCCCCCCCGTCTTCATGTGCCTGATCCGGCAGTCATTGCATGGCTGAACCAGCAGCCACCTCACAATCTGCACAGTGGCACCCATGCCATTGATCCGGCAGCCCCACTACTTTACTGATTCGGCGCGCTGCAATCCCATGATCCGGCTCCCCTTCTTGGGGGTGATCCGACCTAAATGCCCATGTGGACGGCCTCGCCTCCCTACAAATGATCCAGTGTGACAACGTTCCCCCCTTTTGATTTCCTCACTAGGCTTTATTCTGTTGTTCTGACCATGATGTCGTGCTTTCCTGCCCCTCTCAGGATACCCGGGCAATCCCGATCCCCTCGTGGGCTGGCCCTCGGGGATACGGCGCCATGGGTAGCTCGGTATGCTGCCGTACTAGGCATATCCGAATGATTAAGGGACCTTCTCGGATTCTCCATGGACGAGTACCTGCTTCTCACCCTTGAATGCCATTGGTCTAGGGGAGGTGCTGTCAAAATTTCACCGTACCTTAGGTTAACGAATAAAAGAAATAAGTAACAAAAAGAATAATAATGAAACAATTCAAAAAAAAATGTATAACGAAAACCAAAGAGGCTCGTCATCCGATGGCCTGCCATTTTGCTATTAGACAACTTTCCTTTTTTGATAAACAGTAGCTCCCATTTGATTTATCTGGAAGCCTTCCCTTTTGATAAATGGTAGCCCCCCATTTGCATTATCCGGCAACCTCCCCTTTTGATAAATGGCGGCCCCCCATTTACACTATCCGACAGCCTTCCTATTGATAAACGGGAGTGCCCACCTTATTTAACTGCCAGGCCTTGTTCTCTGCTTAGTCGATAGCTCCCCTCTGGTTTAACTGGTGCCATCAATGACCCTTAACTGGTAGGCTCTTTTCCTCTCTAACTGGTAGGCTAGATAACTGGTAGCGCTCGTGTGCTATATCCGGTGCCATTAATGCATCGGAGTTTTGGCTCCCTTCCTTCTTTTGACCCTCCTTTAATCCCTCTACTATATCAACGTGGGAAATAAATGAAATGCAAGAAAAAGGGAATAGAGGGACGTAAGTGTGTGTGATTGCCACCAAGGTGGCGAATGTGATAGGCACACCGTACCTTGGAAAGAGAAGGGAGACACTCGCCTATTACTAGCACAGCGGAGATAAATGGCTCTTGAAGAACTGCCCTTATGATGAGCGGTCGATCGACAGACTGCTCGTCGGTGCTGAGAAGGAATATGGGACGAAGATGTGTGGACAGAAGAACGGCTCAGAGTCAGCCGCAAGAGGATGAAGAACGGTGCTGGGAAGGCTTCCCTTCCCTTCACACGGACAAAAAAGAACCGCGTAAAGCCACCACACCTTATGTTGAAGGTCTTGAACCTCCACCCCTTCCGGCCGACCAGAAAGGATGGGCCTCGTGCTAGAATGTTGTTGACCTGCAAAATAGAGTGTAGAACACAAAGAAAGACCCAGATTAAAACTATAAAGTGTAGAAACTATAAAGGGACATGTAAAATAGCCAAACTAGCATGGAATGGGGGATACCTGAGAGTTTTTAAACCCCTGGGGGCGCCAAAAATGATAGGAGGGTGTGTGAAATGATAGTGTAATGATGAAAGACGTGGGAGAAAATGGAAGAAAAAAGTAAGCATGCAATGGATGAAACGACGGTGGGACTATCAAGACAAAAACTCAAACAAAAGACTACTCCCTAAACCGGAGGCCTGGATGGACGTAGAAGGCCTCCCACCCTGACTGTAGGTCACTCTAGGATTCGACAGAGCTTCGTCGTCGACCAAAAATCTCCCCCCTTGCACAGCCTGGCCTTAAGGTTCTATTTATAGAGCCCCGAAAGCCTAGCTCAAAATTAGGGGTTTAAGTGAAAATTAGGCCGAGATAATAAAAGATAGTCTATAGATAATAAAATTATCTTCCAACCAGTTCAAACGGCAGCCCATTTGGTGGAGAATCCATAGAGAAATGGGTGGAACAAGTTGAGGATAAAACCACATATGGAGAGAGAAAATCTCAAATTCCTCAGGAATTGGGCAGTTGAATGGTCTGACGATAGATCACCTATCGTGATGAACGGCTTATTTTCAGCCGTTCAACCCTGTCGGCAAAAATTCAATAAGTAGAAAATATTATCTAAATATCTGACAAATTGACCGATAGTTTCACCGTTGGACTCTCAAGGATTGAACAGCTATTTATAGACCTTTTAGCACTAGAGCGGCCAAGGACAAATCATTCATGTCCTGTCGATGGTAAATCTAAAAAATTAGATAAATAGATAATTATCTAAAAAATCCAACAAGATTAGGACTCTGAGAATTTGGATGGCTAAGTACACACCGCTCAATAGGTTTGGACAGCTACACGCAAACCGTGTGACAACATGTCAGTAGAAATTCAGAAAATCAGCTAAAATACCCAATAAATATATGGATGGCTAAATACCAACCGCTCATGTACTGAACGGCTAGACCACTGACCGTGCAAAGCGTAGACGCTTAAAATTCATAAAATATGATAAATTAAGTTAAATCAAGGCCCATTAAGCCCTAAGTTGAAGCAAACCTAGCCAGGGAGGGAGGCTACCCATAAAATAGGCCTAAAGACGTGCCAGAAAATAGCCCAATGAGTGATGGACAACTCGAGACATCAACAAATAGTGGTAAGAGAAATGACTCAACTTATCGGCAAAAAATGGTTGTCAACAGATGCCCCTCCTTAACGTCCTCTTTGCAGGGGAGTGAGCGGAGGTGAAGCGAAAGCGAAATGGAACATGGGATCAAACACACACACACAAACCGCAACAACCGCGGCACACTAAACCACACGACCGTATACAAACGGTCACACACATGAATATCTCTAATGTTTGAAGGATAAACACAAATGTTCAAATCATGCCCAAAATAAACTAGAGAACACCTTCCCTGTTTGAACCCGTCACGGTAGCGTCTTGCCGTTTTTACGATTTACGGTGAAATAGCGCCTTGCTTGAGGGCATTGTTGAAATGGTGCCTTGAATGGGGGCGTTACTTATTAAATTGACGCATGTCTAGTGTGTCTTCATTTTACTATATGGCGCCTTGTCGCAAGGTGTTAATTCCCTTTCTATTCCTGGTTGGACTCTTACCATCCTTTCAAGATGAATTGACGTCCCATAAAGGGTTGTTACTTGATTAAGTGACGCCTGTTAACAATACTGTTAATTAATAAAATGGCAACTTGATGAAAGTCACTATTTATAATTTTATTTAAATTTTTATTTCAAAAATTCAAGGTTGCTACACCAACTCTGTGGGTATGCCTCCGCTTCTCCCCCCTAACCCTTCGGGTATGGGGAGATGCTGCCCAAATTTCACTAAAATGAGTTAATTAATTGCCATCACAGTTCAGGCCTAATGAGAGGTTCTTTCAAAGTAACAAGCTTTCGTACTAGAGTATGAACCTCACACGAGCTTTGGCCCTGTCTCCAGGGTATTTAAGGACCAAAATACATTCACTAATTTAGCTAATCAACATCAAAAGGTCATCAGGATCACTCAGCAAATAAAAAATGGTAAAAAATGCTCAAAAATAAAAAAAATCACCTTAATCTGGTGCGGGGCAAGCCCGGCGCGCCCTAATCCAGCGTGGCCCCCCACCGTGCCATGTCAGCCTTACACTCAAACCCTCCGCGACTTCAACCTGTGCTAACCGATGCGCCCTCTTTCGGCATGCACCGAGCCACCCCGTTGTTGAAGTTCACCTATCCATACCGCGCCATTTCAACGTTTTACCAACGCTACCCCCAAGCCGTATTAGGCTATACCCACGCCCAATCGTGTTGGATTTGAATAAATTACCCTCTTCCCACCGTTTTAACCCCTCAATCATTCTCCGGTTAACCCTCGCCTCCCATGATGGGGACTAATCAATATAATCAACCATGGGTCAAATAAAAGAAGCTTTCTGGGTTAAATTCATTTTCCCATTATGCGTTTATCAGCGTATGCATTTGCATCAATATATCTTCATACATGCCACTCTAATGTGTGCTTGCCGGGTCGAATCTTCGGTATATCAAATGGCACTGATAGAAAGTCGGGTCACGCTTGACTGGAAGCTTTTACTAAGCGTGATGGTGGTCTTCGGACCTAAGTCCTTCGCCTTGTATCGGGAGTCGATTCAATAAATAAGTACCACCATATTGTATGCTTGCATGCAACTACATCTTAATTATATGGGCCCCATGGTCTTTATTTTGACAATTAATCAAGGGTTGTCTCCCTTTCGGAGGGACGTAATTAACGTCGTAGTCTTTATGGTACGACGAATTTTGGGTCCCGACACGATCACCCATAATTATCTGATCAGTCAGATGAGTGCATAATAAATTGTCATGACAGTAACTGTCATGCCTAATTAATAAACCAAATAAAATCAATAAATATAAAAATAAAGATCATTCCACCAAAACGTAGAT
This sequence comes from Amorphophallus titanum, assembly GCA_024336825.1. Classification (NCBI taxonomy): domain Eukaryota; kingdom Viridiplantae; phylum Streptophyta; class Magnoliopsida; order Alismatales; family Araceae; genus Amorphophallus; species Amorphophallus titanum. The sequence continues at coordinate 27,179,131 of JANBPO010002302.1, forward strand.
AGGATGACAAGGATGGCTGTCTGTTGTCTCAGAGAAATCGCGCCTCTCCGAGTAGACTAGTTTTAGGTGAATAGCGCCTGAGTGTAGGGCGCTATATCCTTTGGTCCTTTTTAAGGAAATGGCGCCTTTGGGCCTCATCAGCCTCTTGGGTGGCGTCCCCAGTTCTTGGTAGCGGTAGTCTGATATTTATATCGGGTTATCGGTACCCTGAGCTCTGGGTCATTACACTCACACATGTAATCTAACATTTTTCAGGGAATTAGGAAGCGTGCTTGATAATCCGCGAGCAAGAGGTTAGAGGAGAGAGCTTGGGGACTACTTATAGCTACTATGTGAAGGATTCTAAGGTTGCAGTCTTTATGTATGTAAGCATACCTTTAGTCGAGTTCTCTTTATGTGAGAGATGTAAATGTCCTTTTGTATTAAGAGGAATAAACTGTGTTGATAAATGATGTAATTATAGTTTTGAAATCTTAATAGTTGTGGTATGGTTGTGTTATTAGAATGATAGATGGTATGACCTAGAGTGTTTGCGGATACCCCTGTTCACAGTGATAGAGGCGTATAAGATGACACTCCATGACCGGGCACCGAGTGTCCTGGGAAGGCAGTGCCATAGAGATGGTAACAGAGCATGGCCGTGAGACTTGGGAGTTATCTATAACCATCTAATTTGTATATCATACCAGAGGATCTTAAGAATTTATTTAGAATTTGGACGTTAGCTTTAGGGGTCATTTTATTTTAGGTTATAGTAATGTGGGATTAATTCTCCCTTATAGGAGATGACAAAGAGTGGTAGAGGAGCAATGGACCTTCACCAGGGAGAGCCGACAAGCTCAGATGGAACATTTGTTAATGTCAATGAGGGAGAAACGTAGGGAGAACGGTTGTCTGGAGTGCAAGAAGTTATGGCCACATCGAGCGTGCCATCGGTAGATCTGGGAGGATTTACATAGACATTTCAGGGGTTGGTGCAAGCTATGCAAACCTAGCCCTAGACACAAGTGCTAATGCAGGCCCAATTGCAAGCTCGGGTAGAAGATCTGTCACAACCCGAGATCTAGGTACCAAAAAGTAACTAGTGCAACCCAAATCTCGACCCACTACCCACGAGCTACAGAGCCTTAAAGGGTTAGATTGTGGATGTCTGTGTACATGTGCACAAGAATCTAAAATAACTACAGTAATTAAAGTCTTACATTTAAAATATAATAATTAACATAATTAAATAATTAACAGTCTAGAGTCCAAGTACAATACGGTAGAAAAGAAAGTACCTCATCAATGGGTATTCCCCAATTTTGGCAAGCTGACGACTAAGAACCACCTCTGGCACCTCACTGAGTGCCCAAACCTCCACTTGAAAGAAAAAGGGGTGAGCCTTATATATCTCATCGGCTCAGTAGGGGTCCTGCGGATCCCCACTGCACAATGACAAGAAACGATGGGTAACAAGCGAAAAGGGAGGCAAGCACAACTAAACTACTCACAAAGCACACGACACCTCGAACTTTAAGAAAACCACTCTACTCAGTGAGTCACCCACACACACCGAATACCGCGACCACCATGCTCAGAAGCTATCGGGAGAAGTCTCGGTCTTAATCAGTAAAGAATTATGAAACCTCTGTTGTGCAAGCCCGTCCTCGCTGACGGAGGCCACAGTCTAGACTACACAGTCTGGGGGTAAAGTCATAATCTTGCTATCGTCAACACCACTCTGTCTATGGGTGAAACCACAACGACAATGTCGGGAACCCTCGACCTTTACGTCGAGAAAGTCACACAGAAGTCACCCTGTAATGCCTCCGGGTTTTGGATCCTATTTTCTATGAGTTTTAGATTCATTTTTGTGAATAACATAAAATTTAAATGCTGAAATTTAGATTCTGCTAAAATTTTGATGTTTTGAAAATTTTCTGAGTGTTTGGCCCAAAATATATGCAGTGGTGCTATTCGTGACACGCCCATGAGTACTAGGTAGTCGTAAGAAATAACATTGGGGCCGCTTTCATTTTTCACTAGAATACGTCGGACGGTACATTGATTGTCGGTGGCCGAGTCCACCAGAGCATCTGAGTGGGGAGTGGCTACATCCTCTAGGTCTTCATCTGAGAAGACGATGAGATCCTCGAGGTGCTTCCCAGGTGGCAGCTTCCTGTCGGCCGCTGTCGCCACGCTCCACAGTGTTAATTGCTGATGTACACCGCCGATATCTCCCAGAACTGTCACCTCCCAAAATCGACCCTCTGGAGATCATCATGATCTCTTTCCCATTGGGTCAGTCGTCGATGGGAGGGGTTCACTTGCGTTGTCGCTTCTCCTCAGCTTGGTGATGAATTTATCAAGGAGTCCTTGCCAGACGAGGTCCTCGATGGCATCCTTGAGTTGGATGCAGTCGACGGTGTGATGGCCGTGGTGGAAGTGGTAGTATCTCCTCCAGCTTCACATCCTCGGGTCGGACTTCATCTTCGGCGGCCACTAGAAGAAGGGCTCCTCATGGATCTCCATGAGGATCTGGTCGGGCAGGGCTATTAGGGGCGTGTAGTGATAGTAACTTCCCCTCTCCTTGTTTTCTGAGCGGTGGCGGCACTCTCTGTCTCATTGCTCCCGCTTATTCTGCCCCTCCCGAGGCGAGTCGGTGGATCTTTCTCGGTCAGATCGCTCAATTCTGGCTGGACAGCCTAGGGTCGTGGTGTTCTCCTCGTATCTGGCATGTTTGTGCGCTAAGGCGAGGAGGTTTGTCAGGGTCACCAGGGCCTCAACTCCGAGCGACCATCGGAGGATGGGGTCCCAGGTCCCCTGAGCGAGGGCGGTGGTGGCGATGCTTACATCGAGGCGGGGTACACGGAGTGCCTTTGCTCGAAAACAGGACACGTACTCCCAAAGGGTCCACTCTCAACCCTGCCTGATGACGAGTAGGCTCACCGCGGGTTTGGCCATCTTTCGACAGTTGATAAAGTTTTCCTTGAACAGCTTCTTTAGATGTTGAAAGGAGGTGATAGTCCCGACCGGCAGGGACTCGAACCACGTTCGGGCATTCTCTCGAAGAGTCGTGACAAACGCCAAATATTTCACGGTGTCTAAGGCCCGGTGGAACACCATGTTAGACTCGAAACTGTACATGTGGTCGGCCGGGTCGGTGGTGCCGTCGAATGGGGTGAACGATGGCATCTGTGGCTTTGGCAGGATGGGTGCTTCCATGATCTCCTTGGAAAAGGGCGCGTGGAAGTCTTGATTGTCGTCGATAAGGCCGTGAGTCTTGGTGGCGAGCAGGACGTTGTCTAGGTAGCGGACCTTATCTTCAATTTCGTCGATACGTCGGAGCCGTTGGGCCATCTCTGGGTTGGAGTGCAGCGGGCTGCATACCCTTGGTTAGGGCAAGCTGTGCGGTTGTCGGGTCCGAGCGGTGGAGTGCTGGGAAGTCCCCCAAACTCAGCAAGAATCTACCACATTCGGAGCCCCCCGGTTCTGAGGAAGCTCAAAAGGGATGGGCCCTTGACGGGTCTACCTGTTGAGAAGATCCTGGTAGATCCCCGTCAAGACTTGGATTTGTTGGCGCATCTCCACGAGCTCATTAGCAACGACCTTGGGTCGTGATCGGGGGGAGGACGAAGCCTCCTGGGATCCTCGGTGAGAGCCAGGGACCTTGCAAGAGCCAGGGGCTTTGTGGGATCCACACTCACGATTGCTGGTGTTGTGATGACTCCCACGAGGTGCCATGACTTTTCGCTCGAACTTCCCATAGATGGCATCGTGGCTATAAGATAATTCTTCACTGAAGACCGTCAATTTCTACTGCTGCATTGACCTGATGCATGTGTAGTTGTAATATGCATTGACCTATCTAACGAGTGCTTAGACCTTTTTGGTTGGAGCAATGTGCTTCTGTCTCGACTAGCCTTAACATAGCTGCATCGACCTGTGTCAGCAAAATGACACTTGGGAACTTTATGCATCAACTTTATAACATGGGTGGCTTTTATGCATCAACTTGATAGTTGTAACTCTGTATAAGTGCATCGACCTAATAGGCATAAACACTTTAGCTGCATCGACCTTCTCAAAGGTATACTTGTTCAGCTGCATTGACCTGATAGGAATAAATACTTCAGCTGTATCGACCTTATAGGCATAACCTCTTCACTGCACTGACTTGACAACTTTAACGATAGCCATTGCATCGACCTTACTCCTTTAACCAACTCTGAGTGCATCGACCTGAGTTATATGAGCTAACATTGATACATAGACCTATCAACTACTGCTTCGACTAAACTTCTGTGGACTTGTAAAATCGCACGTCCATATATCCCGCCCAGTCCTGCATCAATGCCAGAGCCGAATAAAGAAAACACCGGAGAGATTGAATGCCCAGACTCTGAGGAGTGTTATTGCCTAGCAAACCCCACGTTTGCACGGGCACTTGAAACCACTGGGGAAACAAAATAATTCCCCGAACACATGCATGATCGTAGAGCCATCTTCGGAGTCCCGACAGTGAAGAAGAATCCCCCCAGGAGGCTCACAATAACCGAGTCCCTGAAGAAAAAAAACAACAAGTCGCAACTACTACGAACAACAGAGTACGTGCCGTCAGCTTATGTTCAGACTAGCAAATCAAGTCATTTACTAAAAAACATGAGCGAGCTGGAGCTAAGAGAGCCTCGGGGAGTGGTACGCCTCAAGAGGCCTTCAGCCAGCATACCTCGAATAGCCTATTTGGTTGGCACACCCTCGAGAGCTCCTACCCGGTGCACCTAGGGGTGGCCTCCAACTAGCACACCCTGAACAGCCCATACCCAGCACGCTCCTGAGCCCCTTCCAGCGGCACGCTCTCAGCGCCCCTCCAGCGGCATGCTCTCAGTGCCCTTCCAGTGGCACGTTGCTCAGTGCCCCTCCAGCGGCAAACTTTTAAGCCCCCCAGTGGCACACTTTTAAGCCCCTCCAGTGGCACGCTCTGCCCGGTGCATCTGCCAAGCCTTCCACCCGGTGCGATGCTTTGTCTTCTTCACCCGGTGATATGCTACAGCCTTTGGACCGGTGCCACCGACAACAAACACACCGGTCACAATGTGTGACCTTTGGCAAGCAGCATGATCACGTCGAGCCAGCTAAGATGTTGTCGAGCCGTCAGCGGCCAGTCCAGGCATGTAGGCTTCCTCCTGCCCGGAGACAATACTGGGGTCAATCCCCATTGACTCCAATCGTCAGCGAATGTCAATGCGCCCGGAGATATATATAAGCCCTCACTACAGAGAGGAAATAGGCGGCAGAGAGGAGAATTCCTATGCAGAAGAGAGGGAGAAGGAGAGTTGCTGCTGGTGCAGCATCTGAGAAGCTCAAGGAGCCTCGGGGAAGAAGAAGCCAGTGAAAAGAGAGAGAGTAATCAATAGAGAGGGAAAGAGAGAGAGAGGGCTCTGAATGTAGTAGGAGGGGACGGGAGAGAGCAGGGAGCCATCGCCCTCCTTGGCCCATCCTCTCCTCGGTTATTTTTGTTGTGCATATGTTGTCTAGCTTTGATGATAGCAACATATCATATTCTGTTTTGATGATTCTGTTTTGATGATACTTCGCTCTCCCCGCTCAGGAAAGCGTTCGCGTTGGCGGCGCCCTCAGGCGCTTCCAAGGCGTTGGAAGTGTCATCGCCGGTCAGCTCCGGCGGCCACGGCGCTTGCGAAGTGTCCTTGAGCCAGGCCTGCTCCGGCGCGGGCTGCGAGTCCGGCATGTTGGCATCGGCCGGCCAGGCTTCCTCGCCCGACTCGGCCCCGACAGGCTCGGTACCAAGCACCTCCGACACGAAGTAAGACGGCGAGAAGTCATCCGGCGACGGGGCAACATCCCCCTCGGGAGCACCCTCACCCGACTCGGCAGACACGCCCTGTTGTTCCAACGCCGGGGGTGCATCCAGTGGCGCGCCGTCGAAGGCCGGTAAAGCGCTCTTCACCGTCTCGGCAGCGTCGGCGTCGAGCTCGGGGTTGCGCTCGGTGGCGCTCGCGCGCGTGCGGGGAGCGGAGCGTTCGCCGTCGCTGCGGCGCACGGTCGGGGGCAGGTGCGCGACGTCGATCGGGCCCGGGCCGCAGATCAGCGCGGCGCGCTCGATGGTGAACTTCATCTCGTTGTCCGGTCTGCGGCGCCGCCAAAAACGAACTCGCCCCCGCGGCGCGCCTGCGGTTGGGCAGGGAGACTAGCGGAAAAAATCAGGGGAGCGGAAGGGGGGACAGGCGGCTTGTCCACTTGGATCGGCGTTCGGCCAATTCTCCCGCGCAATCGCGCCGCGCGAGAAGCGGTCGAGAATGCTGCTGACCGAGTCGTTGGCGATCTTGCCGGCCAGCGTCGCGACCGAATTGCCGGAAACGTCGATCACCACCGTTTTCGCATCGTCGAAACGGGTGACGCCGGTCTGCGCGAAGCTGTGCGCGCTGATCAGGATGCGGCTGGGCGCGGTGAAGGTCGTGCCGTTGACCGTCACCGTCGAGCCTTGCAGCTCGATATCGCCGTTCGAGGTCAGGTCGTCGTTGACGGTCAGGATATTGGCGGCGATCAGTTCGACATAGGTTTCGGCCGTGACCGCGGCGTTGACCGCAAGATCGCCGCTCGTATCGATCAGGACGTGGGAGGCGGCGCCGTCGGTCACCGGGCCGACGATGTCGAGCGACTGGCCGTCATAGATCTCGATATTGCCGCCGGCGGCGGTGGTATCGAGGCTGGCGATCTCGTTCGGCGTCGACCGGAGCGCGCTGGGGCCGGCGGCACTGCCGGCGAGCAGGGAGATGTCCCCGGCCGCGCTGGCGGTGAGCCGCGCCGTGCTGAGCGCGCCGGTCTGGGTGATCGAGCCCGTCGTCGCCGTGGCCGTCACCGCATCGGTGCCCGTGAAACTGCCGAAGCTGATCGAGGCGGCGGAGAGATCGGCCGATCCGGCAGTGCCGGAGATCGCCAGCGCGCCGCTGTTGCTCTCGGTGAGGGACCCGGCGATATCCGCGGCGATCGTCGTCGCCCGGTCATTGTCCAGGGCGACGTTGCCGGCGGCGTTGAGATCGATCGTGCCGGCAAGGCTGTTGCCGGCATTGGCGAGGGTGATCGCGCCGGCCGTCGCGGTGAGATCGGCCGTGCCGGTGACGCTGAGGGCGCCGGTCTGGGTGATCGCGCCGGTGCTGGCTGTCGCCGTGAGCGCGCCGGTATCGGTGAGGCCGCCGAAGCTGATCGAAGCGGCCGAGAGATCGCCGCCGCCGAGGCTGCCTGACAGCGCGAGCGCGCCGCTGTTGCTCTCGCTCAGGCTGCCGCCGATATCGGCAGCGATCGTCGTCGTCCGGTCATTGTCCAGGGCGACGTTGCCGGCGGCGTTGAGATCGATCGTGCCGGCAAGGCTGTTGCCGGCATTGGCGACTTTTCAGACTCATCGACTCTCTTAAGGTTCAACTCATGTGTCATGAGAGAACTGATGAGTTCATCTACGGATGTGGTAGCTAGGTTCCTAGACTACTCTATAACAGTGGCATTGGTGTGCCAGATAGGTGTCAGGGACCTAAGAATCTTTCTAACCAGCTCATACTCACTGTAGATTTTTCCTAAGCTTCTCAAACTATTCGTGAGTACCATGAGATGAGCATACATTTCAGAGATGGACTCATCAGGTTTCATCTTGAAAGCCTCATATTCTAAGACTAGCATATTGGCCCTAGTCTCCCTAACTTGAGACGTCCCTTCATATATCACCTCCAGCTTGTCCCACATCTCCTTGGCTGTGGAACAGGAGAAAACTCAAGAGAATTTAGTGGGATGAAGAGCACACTGCATGGCATTTACAGTGCTCCAGTTCAGGGTGGACCTACGGATTTGCTCTCTAGTCTAGACTTCTTCATCCTCAGGCAACTCAAATAGACCATTACTTACAACCTTCCAGATTTCATAGTCCTTGGCCCTAAGGAAGACTTGCATACGGTTCTTCTAGTAAGCATAATTGGATCCATCAAAGAAAGGTGGCTTACTGGTCGAATGGCCCTCAATGGTTAAGCCTCTAGCATCTATTTTTTAAAGACTCTCCGGGATGTAAAGCCCTAAGGGAGAGGTAGGCTCTGATACCAAGTGATGTGTGTGAAAATAGATGAACATAAATGTAGAGAGGGGGGGTGAAAAGATCTACCCTAAATTTTAAAGATCACATAACCAGATAAAATAAGTGCAGAAATAAGAGAACAACTAATAACGAAAACTGCTAAGACAATATGAAGTAGCTATCAGAATATTGATAATGAGATAGAAACTAAAAGCTCCAAATGTAAAGATCATGTAATCCAGTAAGGTACCTGGCGGAGGTTTGATCAGAGATCTCCTCATGCAAGGGTCAGTGTTCCAGCTAGGTGTGACCTATCCTTCTGACTGAGCCTTTTTAGATAGCACTGAAAATTGATCATAATGCAAGTGCAGGATGAAAGAATTTTAGAATAATTCTCAGTGATGACAATGTATAACAATCTATCACAAGTCAAATCAGAAATTAGTTAGACATCTAGGTTTGGTACTTGGCGGAGCTTCGATCAGAGATCTCCTCATGCAAGGGGTGGATTTCCAGATAGGCATAACCTATCTTTCCACCCACACCTTTTTATATACCTACTGGATGAAGGACTTGGGCATATATATAGCGGATGAACATATCAGATAATTAAACACATGCTTTGTCATAAGCAATCCGAAGCATTCATGTAATCACGAGTAGAGTAGAAATGCAATCACACAGGAGACAATAGGTTTTTAGGTGGTTCGATCTCAAGCTTGAGATCTACGTCCACCGCTTACTCAACTGAGTAAGGCTTCCGTTGCCAGACAACTTGAAACGGCTGATCCATAGTTTTGGGGATAAAATCCCTACAATCCGCTGAGCTTCACAGCTTGCTGTCCGAGGGTCACACCTCACCTGCTGAGCACCACAACTTGCTTTGCTAATACACAACTTACAAGGAATTTAAAAGAGAAAAATTAAGAAACAGAAAAATGATGACAGAATTGAAAAATGTTACTCCACTGGAGCGATCTAACTCTGGATCTGATCCAGAAGTCAGTACAGAGTAGTATCTCTCAATCTCTCTTCTCTCTCAGATCTACTCAATGATGCTCTGTTTTTCTTCTTCTGACTCTCAACAACTGGCTCCTTCACTTCTTCAGATCCTTCTCGCTCTCTCGCTCTCTTTTCTCCTCTTCGAAAGAGCTTTTAGAGGCATAGAAAAGTTGACCTGAAGCTATCTCATATTTCTAAATTAATCTCATAAGATTTCTGATATGCTGAATAGAACCATTAGAGAAAATAAGTGTGTCATCAGTGAAGAGTAAGTGTGAGATAGGAGGACATCTCTGGAGGGTCTGAAACTAGCCCCCTCTACTGTGGTAAAACAAGGAGGATAGCCCCTGGCTAAGAGCCTCCTCTGCAAGAATGAATAATGCCAGAGCAATGGGATCCCCCTGATGGATGCCTCTAGTGGAATTAAAATAACCATGGATGCTGCCATTGAGAAGAATAGAGAACCAGCAATTGGAAAGTAATGGCTCCAGTAGCGATATAAAAGACAAAGAGAACCCGAGCCAACGGAGGGCAGCATATAAGAAGTCCCATTCCAAACGATCGTAGGCCTTGGCCATATCCAACTTGAAAACAACAGTATTACCCCTGCATTGCTTGCCCAAGGGCTGCACCATCTCACGGGCCAGCGAGACATTCTCAATGATGGAGCGGCCTTGCACAAAGGCACCTTGTTCTTCAGAAATTAAGAGTGGGAGAATAGCGGCTAGCCGGTCACTAATGATCCATGAAATGATCTTATAAAAGAAGTTACAAAGGTTGATAGGATGATAGTCCGCACAAGACTTAGGAACATCCACCTTTGGCACCAAAGCAATAAGAGAAGAAGTGAATCCTCTTGGCAATTGGTGACCACAAAGGAAGACCTGCACTGCATTACAAACATCACCTTTAATAAAATCCCAGCATGCATGAAAGAAATGACCCGTAAACCCGTCCGGACCCGGAGCACTATCCGGCGACATACTAAACACAACTTTCTTGATATCAACCCAAGATGGCACGGCGCAAAGCATGCCATTATGATCCTCTTGCAGCACCATGGGAATAGAAGCTAATACCTCCGGGTGAATACAATGGTGGGTAGAAGAGAAGGCCGATGAGAAGCGGGATACAAACAAATCAGCAATAGCCTGCTGCCCCTCCACGATAGTACCATCATCATGACGGAGAACATAAATAGAAGCATGACGCTACTGAGATTTGGCAAAAGCGTGAAAGAATTTTGTATTCCGATCGCCTTCTTTCAGCCATTTAATCCTCGATTTCTGCCTCCAAAACATCTCTTCCTGAATGAGCACACGGTCGAGAGCATCCTTGGCCGAAGTGAAGGCCGAGAGAGTGGAGTCGGAGGGCTGCTGGTCGAGGGCCTCTTGAGCAGCAGAAAAAGAAGCCTCTGCTGCCAGCACATTAGCAGAAATATCCTGGAAGGTAGACTTATTCCAATCTCTGTAGAAATCCTTCATATGCTTCAGCTTGAGAGCTATAGTGAGCAGAGGGAAGGACGAGAGGGGGGCAGCAGCCCAAGCGGAGCGAGAGTCACGAAGAAACACCTCATGTGCAGTCCACATATGCTGAAAACAGAAGCTGGATGGTCCCCGGGGAGACTCCGAGCAGACCAAGACAAGTAATGGGGAATGATTGCTGCAAGCTCGGGAAAGGTGCTATACGGAGATCGCCGGGCAAGATACTGACCATTCACCATTGAGAAGGATCCTGTCAAGTCTGGCCCAAATACCATTAGAGCGTTGGCCGTTGAACCAAGTAAAGCTGCTGCCAAGGAAGCCGGCATCGTGCAGCCCCGAAGCTGAAACACATGCCTGAAAGTCCGACATGGACAGTGAGAAGGCGCGCTTGCCCCCACGTTTCTCCGAAGGCTCGAGGATACTATTGAAGTCACCACCCACCAGCCAAGGACCATCACAAGTAGCAGAGAAATCAACTAGGAGGGTCGATGAGCCTAGAGATTGAGATTCAAAGATGATGATTGTGAGGGAGATCATGTGCTGCCCTGTGAATGATTGAAGTTTTTTGATAGATAATTTAAGAGCAAAAGTGGAAAGATTTGCAGCTCGGAGCTTGCAATATTTGAACCCACGATAAAGAGCCTGGAGATATGATGATGTTATTGATGCGTTGTGCTACAAAGTACGGATGAATGCTCAAGAAATAATCTGGGGTATGTTGCAAAATAATAAAAAAGGCAGGGTATATTGCCAATTAGACTCCCCCGGCCCGTCCCAGTTTGATTTCTCCTAATACTACAACAGCTTACCCGACCATTATCAACTCGACCAAGCGTATGCCTGGACAGCGCCGAGAGGTCCGACAGGCCCGACTCAATCTAAGGGGGCATTGGTTTTATGTAGAACAACACAACAAAGTACTGCAGTTCATGTGTTACGTCAATGTGGCATTTTACGGCATCATACAATGTTGTTCTTACGTGAAAATAAACAGCCCCTAAATACGGGTCGTAAAAATAGGTCACTCCTGAAAATGTAGAAGACATAAAACCCCCTGAACAAAGGGACTGCTCCACAGGGTGGGGAATAGATGGAGGAGGTTAGATTCCCACAATCACAGGCTGAAAGATAGGAAGGAAGATATAACACAAACCCACATCCGTATGGAACCAAGATAACTTTCTTGCTTCGAAGAACAAAACATAACTTCAGTTGCTCGAGAATACCTGGCACAGAAAACACTCAAAATGGTGATGATGCCACTGATAAAGGGCATCCCTTGTTGCTTTCATTTTTAAATCACAAAGTCTCATACATACAGTTGTCAGTTTCAGTAGTCATAGCACACGAATGGCTAATCATACTTCAAGAAGGATGTTCAAGTTTTTTTTTTTCTCCTCAATGAATCATGTCCAGTCTACTTTTAATGGAACAAACTTTTGCCATTGCTCTCAGATACATGTCACAGGATCAGCACATGAGATACAACAAAGCACAAAAATACAATGTCGTGAAAACAGATGAAGAGAAAGTGCAGCTCCTACTTCTTCTTACCGGCTTTCCCCTCCTTTCTTCTTACAATTTCATCAGCATATTTGATTCCCTTACCTTTGTATGGCTCTGGGGGTCTCCACTTCCTCACCGAAGCAGCAAACTCACCGATGGCACACTTGTCAAAGCCACTAACGGCAATTCTTGTGCTGTCCTCCACTTTGACTTGCAGTCCATCTGGAATCGCCATCCGAACGGGGTGTGAAAACCCAAGGTTCAGTACCAGGTCCCTGCCCTCCAAGATTGCACGATAACCCACCCCTACCAACTGGAGTCTTTTCTCAAATCCCTTTGAGACGCCAACAACCATGTTGTCAGTGAGAGTTCTACACCAAAGAAAAAATTCAGCATGTCAGGGCTTCAAAAATGAAAAGCTGCATTTGTGATGGAGGTGGAGGCAAAAGGAGACAGATAAGTAAGTGCACGCCAGAAAAAGATAAAACATGAGGCTGCCATTTGATGCAAATGAACTGGAAGTTCTCTTGATCAGACCAGATCAACTCCATGGCTGAATGTGCATTTTAGAATCCAAATGGACATAGACTAGGCCAGATTTTATAAAAGATGCAGCTTTGGCCAGCTTATGAACAATATTAGCATCTACATATTGATAATACACGTTATTGAAGCATAATCATCCTTGGCAAATGCCATAGTAATGTCTTTCCTCCTTCGCACTGTCAATCTTACCGAGAGGTGTCTGTCTAATAATGAAGGTGTTGGGTTGAAGATGTTTGGTCATTCATTCAATCATCTTTTCAAGGTGGGGTTGTGTCCTATTTATAGGGATCTCAACATTTACAAAAAGCCCCTGAAATAAGAGCTAATGACAGAAAACCAAAAAGGTGGGAAAGGGGGGAGGGCGCCCCTGGGCCAGGCCCACTTAATTGGGCCCAACTGACTTCATTAACCTCTCTAATGTCAATTAACCTAGGGACTTGACTCAAATAAAAGAAAAATTACATAACCATGACTCACATAAAATAGAAAAAATTACATGACTAGACTCAAAAAATTAAGATGAACATCATGGCACTTGCCAACAAAAATTCTGGGCTCCCAAAAATTGTGAAGGGCAAGTGATGTCCCCATCACTTTGAGAGGCATTTCACAGAGCAAGAGCGTGCCCTTCACGCCCTACAAAAGACCTCCACTGCGAAGGACGAGGAGCAATCCCTATTCTCCAACCTCATCTTGAAGGCCGAGGTCTCCCGCAGGATCTTGCTCCCGACCTTCAATGCATACGATGACCAGGGGGACCCAACCGACCATTACGACAGTTACGACGCCCTCATGACCTTGCATGGGGCGTCCTATGCCATCAAGTGCCGAGCATTCGTGACCACATTTGTCCAGGGCACTCAGGCATGGTTTCGAGCACTCACCCCGGGTAGCATCCATGATTTTCGACAATTCGGGCGAGTATTCAAGGAAAGCTTCACCGGCAGCGGTCCGCCATGGTTAGTAGCGAGGTTGTTGGCTCTCAAGCAGGAATAGGGGGAAAGGCTCTGGGCCGATATTAACCGATTTAAATCGGAGGCCCTACGTATCCCACGCCTAGATGTTGCCTCGACCATAACCACGTTGACCAGAGGAACCCGTGATGAGAACTTGCGGCGTGAGTTGGTCCTTCATCCTCCCACCACCCTCGCTGAGTTTGTGAACCTAGACCTACGCCACGTCGAGTGCAAAGAAGTCCTCACCACCTACTACAGCGCAATGGGCCCGGGTCGGGAGGGGGACAAGAAGCGACAGTCCGAGCAAGGCTCCGGACAAGGAAAAAGGTAGAATCGGGATGGGGACCACAAAGAGCCCTCTCAGAGGTACGAGTGGTACACCCCCCTGACCGCCCCCGTCTATGAAATTTACGAAGATATCAAGGGCTTGGGCCTTCTCCGCGAACCCGATCCCATGAAGGCAAAGCACCGCAACCGCCAAAAGTATTATCTATTCCATAGCGACCACAGACATCACACCGACGATTGTCATCAACTACAAGATGAGATCGAATGCCTCGTCCGCCAGGGGCACTTATCTCAACACGTGTCCGAGCACAAGAAGGACGCTGCTGCCCCCGAGGAAATTGACAATATCCCTCGCAAGGTCCACATCAACGTCAATGCTGGCTGCGCGGCATCAGGTGGAGATAGTAGCCGAGGAAGGAAGTGTCACGCTGAGTGGGCGAGCCAGGCCTCCGAGCACCCTAAGGCCCCACAGGTGAGTGAACAGCAGGCCTTGGTGTTCTCCGACCAAGACCTGGAAGGGTTGACAACCCTGCACGACGACACCCTAGTTGTATCGGCCATAATAAATCATTGTAATGTAGATAGAATATTAGCTGACAATGGTAGTACCCCGGATGTACTTTCTTATGCTTGTTTTCTAAATATGGGTGAGAATCCATCTAGACTCTGCCCGATCCGAACCCCATTTTGTGGGTTGAACAGCCAGGCAACTTATCCCGAGCGATCCCTCAGCCTGTCGGTCACCATCAGCACCCCGCCCAAAACTGTTATGGTTATGGTGGACTTCATTGTGATTAAAGGGATGACGAAAAAGATCATTTTGAAGACTGCGCTGTGAAAGGGGCCGAATGCTTGAGGGAAGTTGACCTAAGTGGGCCGTAAATCGACTTGGAAGGCTAGAAGTTGAAATAATAAGCTCCAGGGCTCTAAGAAATAATGATCTCCAAGGCTAAATGGGAATGGAACAATGAAATGGGCTCGAAATCCATCCAAGGAAGGCTCCAAAATAATGAGTAATTCGGGACATCAAAATTGATGAATAAGAGAAATGACACAACTTGCGGGCTGAAAATGGGTGTCAACAGATGCCCCTACTTGATGTCCGCTTTACAAAGGAACGAGCAAAAGCGACGTAGAGGTGAAATGAAATGGAGATGGAGTGAAAGCAAAAGCGACGTGAAATGGAGATGATGCGGAGGTGAAGCGGAGAGAACTGATAAGTAGACATCACTATAAAAGACACCCGTCACAACCAACAAGCGACAGGAATTCTCCCAAAAACACCGAACTAATCACCAGGAATGATTGACAAGGATGAGACATGTCTAGAGAACTAAACTAACAGTAAAAAAAACACGACTAACCTCATTAGGGACACAATCCATAGACGATGAGGGGATCGGAAAGGAATATAGCAAAAGTTGAAAAGAAGCAATTGAAAATGATATAAAATCCAGACATGAATCACACTGGCCAACCAGACCAAGCGGCAAGATCAGAGAAGACGTTCAAATTCAAACTGAAATGACTATCTCTTATACAAGAGAGAACTGAAGTGTAATTATCCATTGCTGAGGAACAACCTTGAACGGATTATGTGGCGTGAATGCTCAAAATGACATGATGCATGCTGGGCTAAAATAAAGAAATCATCACAACGAATGCAAAGAAAGCATCATATAGAAAGTACTCAAGGATAATATTGCTAGACCAAGTCAAGACATGGTCAACAGTCTTCTTGCAACCACGACGTGCAAGACAGAGTCCATCGTCCCCCACCCGACTCAACCGAGCAGCTTATCCAATGATTAACCATATGCCTCTAGATCATCATCATTTTTGTTAAAGGGAAACATCATATCCCAGAACACATGGGCAAACCAACCGATCCTTGAGAGGCTATAATAATGTTGATACCATATAGTAATACAACAATGAGCAGGGATACAGAGCCATACCTGACTTACCTGCTAAGCGAAACAATATTTTTTAATTTTTTTCAATTTTTAGATCTTTATGAGATTTTTAAATAAGACACAAGCATGACAACATGAACACGAAACATAATATGGAAAAGAAGATGAATGAAACATAACATAACAAAGATGGATAAAACATAACAAATAAACAAATGGCAAGCATGCATGTGACTGAAGACACGGTGGGACAAGACAACATGTACGCAGTGGGACAGCACACGGGGTGGTATAAGGACATGGTGGGATAAAGACACATAAGATGATAATACCACGGGGGACAAAGATAACACGCGCACCACGGAAGGATAAAGACACGTGTGACAAATGATACGTATGACAGATACGCTCTTCAATCAAAACCCAAGATCAGATGAAGTGGAACCGCCAGGTTCATAATCATGAGGCAATGTCCTCTCATGGAGATATGATCAAGTAATGTAATAGGTGAGAAGGACATAGGCTCTAGCACGAATCGAGAGATAAGATTGAAGAGGGAAGAATAGATAGATAGATGTATGTGAATAGGAGACAGAGCAAAAGATAGAGCAAGGAGAGCTTGAACACTTGCAACTTGCAACCTACTCACTTAGCAAACAGATTACATATCTGTCCTAAAAAAAGAACAAAAGATAAGTATTTTTTAACTGGACCCGTTCTACATTACTCTTTCAACTCTCAAGTGCCATGTTACACGTGTATGGTATGTCATTGGGAAAAAGGATTGGGAGTATGGCAAATTGGCAGTCCTCAGAATTTTAAGATTTTGATACAAGAATAAGACAAAAGGGTTTAGATCA
Source organism: Amorphophallus titanum (assembly GCA_024336825.1). Classification (NCBI taxonomy): domain Eukaryota; kingdom Viridiplantae; phylum Streptophyta; class Magnoliopsida; order Alismatales; family Araceae; genus Amorphophallus; species Amorphophallus titanum. The sequence goes on from JANBPO010002302.1 coordinate 27,195,748, forward strand.
TATCAAATAAGGAATATGGTGCAAATCCCGCATGCACAGGGGCCTTTTGCCCTTTGGAGGAGGTAAGCAGTAACATAGCTTCAGTGCTTTCCTAGGCAGCAGTCTCAATGTCCTGGGAATGTCAATAGCCAAGCTATACAACCTTGAAAATAAACTTATCCAATCAGATTGAACTAGTTTCAATGTATATATGTTCTACAATCCCCTGCAACAATCTATGTGGTCAGAGGCAAGACACGACCGAGACGACCAAGGGGTCGCCCCAAGCCTCAAATGTCTAGACGATGGCCTAGGGCATTTGAGGTGACATTTCATTAAAACTATGAACAGGTTAGATATGCACATATTTCATTAAATGTCAATAACACATATAAAACCTATAAGAATACTTAATTTATACATGCACATGTTATAGAAATGGGCTGGATGGCCCAAATGGGCTCGGCCCAAGGGCATCCATGGCCCTATCTAATTGCCAAGGCGAGATTGGCTGAGGCGAGGTGAACTGTTGGTGCCTCGCCTCGTCTCATTGCCTAGGTGAGCGTCTCAAGCACCTTTGATAGCATAACAATCAAGATCGTGATTAACCACAAACAAGGTTCAAGGCACCCAAACAAAGTGATCGCAAATCTACTAGGTTCCCACATTTGTGAGGGTCTGCACACACATAGGTTCAAGTTTCTTCAAAAGTTTTTGGATCAGATGGCTTCAGCTGAACCAAGCTGATTTTGATCAACCGACCAGATTTGAATACCATGTTCCCCATTCAGCAGCCTGGATCAGCTGATCAGGGCCAGTCCTGACACACATAGGTCCATTCCGATTCCATCGTGGGGAACTGATAATACCCAAATCTGATAACCGACCCACTCCCTCCCTCTCTTGCTCCCTCCGTCCCACAGTCAGGCCTCCAACTGGTGACCCCAGCACCCCTGCAGCCATGAGAAGAAGTGCACGGCCACTGCCACCTACCATCCCCAAAGTCTCCGATCCATTCCCTGAGCTTTTTGTTGCCACTATTTTTCTGCTCGCAATAAATGCCCAAATTCAACAAAACTCAGAGATCCAACCATAATTTTAACAAATGTTTCCGGGATCAGAATCAGATTACGACTCATTTTAAGCAGTTGGATTACGAATCAGGTATCCTACCAAAAGAGATAAGATATTTTCTTGCTGCATTTCTAGATCATCCTTTATGTAGTATGGAGTCTTGTCATCTTTGACAATTCTCATAAGTTGTAAAAGGCAGTATACATTCAAGTTCTTAGGCTTTCATAATTTTAACACCCTTTCATTCTGTGACTTGCAAGTCATCTTGGAGCATTTTCTTTTACCTATTGATGTTTGAGGTGTGGCATTCCTTTTTAGAATATGTGGATTGTACCACCACTTCTATTAAATAAATAGAGGTAGTACAATGGGAGAGGTGAAGAGAGGCTCCTTGACCTCAGAAAAATGAAGCCAAACTAATCCGGAAAAGACTACACTATCTGGTCTTGACAACCCTCTTCAAATCATCTAAATACATATATAGAATGTATCTATACGACTGTAAATAGAACATAAAGATCTGAGAGAGGTATTCTTAACATAAGTGGTACTTCCCCAGAAGATTTTATCATTTCTTTTTCTCCAAATGCTCCAACATATGGCATGGGGGGATGATTTTGAATCTTATAGCACACAAATCCAACTTGATTTTGAAATGGATACACCCAATGCCTTCATGGGGATGGGTCAAAATTCACCAATGCATGTGGGTCAAAGCTCAAGTAGTGAAGAACCATCCTCCGAAAGTCAAGGGTCAATCAATGCTAAAACCCCATCGATCTCTCCAAAGGAAGACCAAGAGCTAGCTAGAGTACTGCCTCGATATTCCCCTATTTATTTGGTTGCTCTAGCTCCTCAAAGGAGATCACATGTCAATGCTCCACCCATCCGTAGGAAATCTCCAATCTCAATGTCAAACTCATTCTATAGGACTCCCTTCCATGTTCCTAATCAACCTAACCATCCTCTTCACTCTCAAGGGGTTGCATCCTCTCCAATATCTCATGATGTTCCTAATGTCAATGCACCCCTTAGGCAATCCAATCTCATATCCCGACAAGAGATGGAAAGGTATGTCTGACAAGTGGTTGCCGAAAGTCTCCCGAAACCTCAATCTCATTCCTTCACTAACTACTGCGAACTTCTGAATGCTTACTTTCCCCCGGGTTTCAAAGCCCCCAAATATCAGAAGTATGATGGTTCCACCGATCCACATGAACATCTCTCTTGCTTTTTGATGGATTCTCATCAATGACTTTATGATCGGGTCCTCCTACTTCATCTCTTTTAAAAATCTCTTGAAGGTGAGGCCCTCAGGTGGTTCTCTTCACTCTTGGCCATTGATCTTGTAAACTTTGATATTGTGTCCAAGCATTTTGTCACTCAATTCAGTCACATGGCTAGTTTAGCTCCCACTCTTACAGACCTTATCATGGAAAAGATAAAGCCCGACGAGGACTTAATTCAATTTGCTAATCGGTGGAGAGCTATGGCTTCTTGGTCTGGGATCGCCAACCCAGAATATCAAGCCATCGTCATTCTCTTCAACAATGCAACTCCTCAGCTCCATGCTATCTTGACGCTTAGTGAATTTCACACATTCACTCAGCTCTACAAAAGAGCTCATGTTGTCCACGCTCAACTCAAGAATTCCTCATTTCCATTCTATCTTGATGATTATGATGTCCCAACTTCAGAAGGGGCAAGTTCCTATAATCATATTAATCCCTTTGATCTGCCCTCTAATCTCACCAACCATGAGGTTGCCGCTGCAAGCTTTAGGGCGCCTATGAAGGGGCATGAAAATGTCCCCAACTCTTTTCCTTTCCACCAATCACCTCATGTTCCATCTTACACCCATGAAAGGTTAGCCATGGTTAGGGACAATCAAAATTCTAGGCTAATGTAAAGAGGACAACATTGGCAATATGATGAGGAAGAAGTGGCCCATGATCAACCCATAGTGAGCTCAGACACAAGGAACATGATTAGCCAGGGACAAGGGACAAGATCTTTGGTCTTGATCCGACCCAAGAGTGAACCACCACAACAAAGCCAGGACATCCCTTCTTCCACTCCAACTCCACCTGAAGGGGCAAGGCTCTTAGTTCTCATCTTGCCTAAGGGCACATCATCTCGACAGTCAAATCAAGGTGTCTCTTTGCCGCTCACGGTGGAGGATCACTCAACTGCATCCGCATTTCACCAAGTCACCTCACAAGAAGTGCTACTAGCATCTCTCACTTTAATCAAACTAGCTCCTACCCCAACCTTGCTGCGAACTCAGTTCGAACCAGCTCCAGTTGTTGATGAGTCATTTGCTACCCCTACCCTAGTCGATCCAGCACTGATTCAGCTTCGGCAACATGAATCAATCCTTTTGATGAGTCACGTGTTGGACTTACTCTCCCAAATCAAGATGCCTGATGTTTTTCATAAGAAAGATGATGATTTGGATGTTGTTAAAAATTAAAAATCACATGCTTATGTTGCTGTTAACCCACAAGGACCCAAAAAGATTTGGGTACCTAAGATTGCCAAATGAGAAGTCTATTTTACAGGTGTGCCATGGAGTGTAAAGTATGAAATCTATTTTTGTAAAGAAGGTAAGGCACATGAGTCAAGTGACACAAGCAAGGTTAAAAGAGAAATAAAAAATAAAATCTGAACACTCAGGTGATATCCCTCCTACTTTCTGCAATGATTGTGTCATGTTTTGACTCATTTTGTATCATATAGTCATGTGATCATGCATATGTCTGAGCATGCATTTCATTCGTTGTCAATTACATATCCTTGTGCATGTCGAGTGTCACATGGCATACTGTTAAGAGTTGTTTGTATACCTTCAATTAACCTTCACCACATACATTGAGTTTGCCATATGCATTCACATCCTATCGTGTAAAAGTTCAACATTGTGAACTCATGTCATAACCCATACAACTCTCTTGCCTTCATCACATCTATGACTATGTGTTGCATTAGAATTTTATTGACCATCTTACATTCATGCACCCACTAAGGGAGAGCAATCACATTCGTCATATGGACTTAGTGTTTAGGTTCACACCTGAGTCATGCATCAAGTCTGGAGCTCTTAAGGGGATGTTAGTTGTCAAAGGAACTCTTCATGTCTTTGTTAATAGATTTGAATCGAAATTGACAAATCAAATCTTTTTATCTTTCGATGCAATTATACTCCCAACATTCAAATGATGATGGGTTAGTCATGGCCAAGCTTGAGTCAATGAAAGGAATACCTTACAAGGATGAAAAATGATGAGTACTTTCTTAATTATCACCAGGAGATGGGATACCAGAACTTGAACAACCTCCATGATCGACTCAAGAATAAGCTGGTGAAAGTCTTGTACGTGCTGAAGCAAGCACCCAAGGCATGGTATGAAAGGTTCACACCTTTTTGATTGAGAATGAATTCAGTAGGTAAGGTTCACCAAACACCTTTCACGAGAAAATCAGGTAAGGTCATTCTAGTGGTTCAAGTATATATGTGGATGATATCATTTCTGGAGCTACTAATAATGCCTTTTGTGAACAATTTGCAGGGATTATGCAAGGAAACTTTGATATGAACTTAATGGGTGAATTGAATTTTATTTTTTCTTGAATTGCAGGTGGAAGGCTAGGAAGATGATGGATGCTCTAGGCACAAGAGTGACTTGAGGGTAATGAAAAAGTTAAGAAAATGAATTCTCAAGGCCAAGGTAAGAAAACCAAATCCAAAGCACTAACCTTCGTGAGGTTAGTGATGTTAGTGATTGAAGGCTTCCGATCTTGTCTCCTGAACTAAGATAATTGAAACTTTTTGCTATGGAAATGAAAATTCATGCACTATCTTGTGGCACTTGGTGACAGGTATTGCTTCTAAATGGCTGAACTGATTGTTCCTCTATCCTGATGTGATGAAATCCATTTTTGAATGATTCATGCCTGAAACTGTATGCTCAATAGCATACTTGAGTTTAACTGCATATCTAGTATATTAAATGGCGTTTGTGGAAGAGTAGATTATGTCCACTTGGAAGCATTCCCTATGCGTGAGTTGGGTCTTCGGACCAAAACCTCCACCACGTACCAGAACATGAAAAATTTATTTGGCCTATGGATGATTTTGAAACTTGTAAAATGCTCTTGAAAATCTATTTTTAAACAGATTCTGAAAACTAGGTTACATTGCTTGATTTTGATCATGTTTACACCCTTGTTCATAAAGGCAGGTGCCCAAGAATTCCATCAGCTTGCTAAATACAACCTATAAGATCATCACCAAGGTGCTTGCAGGTAGACTGGTCACTGAGACTGGTCAGTCATTTACAGGGAAACTTCATTAGGGGGAGCCATATACTAGACAACTTCTTGGTGACGCATGAGTATATCTTTGCTATGAAGAACCAAAGAAAAAAAGGGGCAATCCTGAAACTAGATTATGAGAAGGCTATGACAAGGTGAATTGACATTGTCTCTTTGATGTTCTGGACAGGATGGATTTTGGGGATAGAAGGATTGACTGGGTCAGGACGTGTATCTCTTCGGCTACCTTTGCGGTCCTTATCAATGGGAAGTCGTCCTCTTGGTTCCATTGCGGTCGGGGACTCCGCCAGGGGACCCTATGTCTCTTCTTCTTTTTGTGCATGTGGCTAGTGTTTTAACTAGGATGTGGCAGAGAGCTAAGACAGCTGAGCTGATCACAGAATTCTAGTTGGCTAGAGTTGGCACTACTCTCACTCACTTGCAGTATGCAAATGACATCATCTTGTTCCTTGCTAAAGGTGAGCAACGTCCTCTCATGGCTAGGCTTTTGCTAGAACTACTGGAGGAGGTAGCTGGCCTGAAAGTTAATTTCAACTATAGTCTCTTAGTAGGGGTGAATGTGGAGGACAAACCTCTCCTGATGGCGGCCCACTTGTTGGGTTGTAAAATTGGGGAGTTTCCATTTTCTTACTTGGGCCTTCCCCTTACCTCGGGTCCTCTTAAGTGTACAGATTGGCTTCCCATCATCTATAGGTATGAGTCCAGGTTGGCCAGGTGGAAGACTAGAGTTTTATTTAATGGGGGCAAATTAGTATTGTGCAAATCAGTGTTGGACAGTCTCCCTACTTACTTTCTTTCCATATTCCGGATTCCGAAGACGGTGGCCAAGAAGATTGAATCTATCCAGTGCACGTTCTTTTGGCATGGAAGTGGGGGGCGAAGCAGGGAATGGCATGATATAGCATGGGGAAGAATGGTCAATAGCAAGGAACAAGGAGGAGTAGGGCTCAAGCATGTAAGATATTTCAATTTGACCCTATTGTGTAGTTGGGTTGTAGAGAGGATGGGCTGTGGTTCCAATTAATCAAGCAACAGTACTTCGATACGAGGAAAGTATGGCACTTGGCTCCTACTCCCATCCACAGGACGTCTCCTCTTTGGCGAGATATCCTCTCTTATAGGGATGTTCTTATCTCCGACATCCGGGTCTGGCTATGTAATGGCGACATGAGCCTCTTTTGGAAGGAAAGATAGTGTGGAGACTTCACCCTGGTGGCTTTATTTCCTAACCTCTTTGTGGTTGCAGCAGATCCCCGGTGTACAATCTCTCAAGCCTTCGACCCCCTCCTCCCGGGAGGTGCTTGGGCCCCGATCTTTAGGCAGAATCACAATCAGTCAGGAGGAGTTGGAACAGCTTCATGGCCTTCTCTCTTTCCTCCTTTCCTTCCATCCCCAAGACATCGAGGATGCGTGAGAGTGGAGGTAAGAGGAGGGAAGATGCTTCACAGTTAGATCAGCCTATGCCGCCATCACATATGGAGGTGCTCGCCATAACTTCCATGATTAGGTATGGAGACCAAAGAGCCCTTGAAGGTGAAGATCCTAGCCTAGAGGATTTCTCAGGGGAGGTTTCCATCAATTTTCTCTTATTTTACCATTAATTGGAATTACACCTAAGTCCTCACGGATGTACTCATTCCTAATCTTATATTTCTTAATTTTACCACTATTGATCACGGAATTTTTCACATAGAAAAATGAACATGAACGTTCTTCTTGACAAGCCTTCATATGACTGGCTGCTTGGGACATCGATAAATGATGCGAAAGAATCGATCCGAATCATTGGTAAAAAATGGGTGTCAACAGGCGTATTGGGCGTCGGTGAAGGAAAAACCCGAAGAACACACAGTGCGCAGACAACTTGAAATCAGACGCGATATAAGATGCAAGATTAAGATATGATCATGAGAAGAGAACATTCATTTAATCCAGCCCGGCGTTGTCGCACGAAGCTGCCCAGTTACATCTCACCATTAGAGAACGACACGGAAATGACGTTTGAAGATTACACTAAAGGGAGAGGTGAAAGAGATTCAGAGCTCATATCCTTGCCCTTTTCATTACAGAAGACCAGAGGAAATAGCATTTACAAAGAGGGGAGAAGAAGGGAGATAAGGGGGGTGAAGAAGGCACTCCACGACCCACCTCTGCTACTGACGAAGAACAGAGTATTGGAAAGTCACTCTCCTCCCCGGCTCCGGACCCTCTCTGGCAGACAGGCGGGACCAATTGGAAGGGACAGCGGGCCTCAGACTCTCACTCCCCGGAGAACCTTTCTTCTTCCCCAATCTTCTTTCTTTCAGGCGATTGGCTCCTCTTCTCCTCGCTTGCCTCTCTCTCCTTCCTCTTGAAGACCGTTGGTCCATATAGCATGCACGGGCCGTGACTTTACCCGGCGTGGAGAATGCACGCCGGCTAAGGGGCTCAGCAGGGCGTTTTGCACGCCGGGCAAAGTGACGCCGTAGAAGGGGGGCGCGTCGGTTAAGGGGCGCACCGGGTTAGTCCCATTGATCACGTCTATTTGACATGGGCTAGACAGTGGGCCCTGGACTGGCTCCGGGGGTCATTGTGATCCTTCATCTCGCCACAGTCTTGCAAAACCACAGTGAGAAGTCTTGATAAAGCTCTCAGGCCTTTGAACAGCTACTTTCGGAACCTCGTGCATCTTTGGTTCGGACACGCGGATTTTCCACTAACACGGCCTTTGGCACTGTGGTTTGTGCTGTCAGCTCGGCTTAAGTTGCGCTTGTAGCTTTCTCGGGGAGTGGGACACTACCTGGGGTGCTTTCGCCTCGGCTGGGCAATCATTTGGTCGTCAGTGGACCCGAATGGTGAGAATACATACCCGTGTCAGGTCACTCGGGTCTTCCACTGATAGGGCCTTCGGCATCTTGTTCTGAGGGGCCAAAGATGTTCTATCACCTCAGGAGGGCTTCTTATCTGGTGGGGGGGCCACCAGTTACGCTCTTGCCCTTGGTCATATGAAGAACGTTGCTTATACGGCATGATCGAGTCGATGCCGAATCATTGGGTAGGACGAATGACATTGCCGATTTGTTATGGATTCTTCTGATTCCCCCTAAGGTGAAGTCTCTGGTTCTTGCATTGGATGACCCCAGTCTCCAGTAGTTCGTGAAGACCCTTGTGTATTGGCTTTGTTTGGCTTTTGTGCTTTAGCGGGCCGCATCATTCTTCTTGTTTATGCGTGATTGCCATCGAACATATTTTGAGTGCCAAAAAATGCCCCCAGTCGCAGGTGTCGCGAGCAAGGAATGAGCGACGCGGGACCAGCGGATGTACTCTAACTGGGTAGATTCTTTGTCTGGTTGGCACAGATGCATAGTGCTCTTAAACCGGCACGATGGCTAATCCAGCGTGGCCAGGCCGTTGTTAATATGGCACGGCCTTATTCTGGTGCACCTTTTGGATTTAAAAGGGTAAAATGGTGCACCTTTTTGGCACGTTTGTGGTTAAAATGGCATGCCTTTTAGCGTGCCAGATTAACCCAAGAGAGGGGGGCAATATAAGCCATTTTTCTTTGTTTTTTCTTCACCCATTCTCATTTGCAAAGTTTCTTTCTCTCTCCTCCCTTCCCCCTTTACTTCTTCTGCGGCGGTGAGTGAGTGAGGTGAGGGAGAGATTCCTTTTGGTTTAATTCTTGGGATTCTAATCCCCCCTTCTGGACCCTGGGAGGCTCCTAGTAGGGCTTGCCTTGGAGTTATTCCCCTCGGTGTTCCATTTTGGCCTCGGTGTGATACCCACGGCCTATTTTAGGGACCATCCCTTAGTGGATGTGTTCCTGCTTTTTTCTGGCAAACACCCAAGCTGGGGAGACTCTACCAAAATTTTGTCAGAAACTTCGTGTTCTTATCAACCGCTTTCTGACTTCGTTTATTCTTCTTTGAGTGCCTGTTTGGAGATAAAATGCCATCTGGTCCTTCTACTTCCGCATCCCGTGCCATGGTGACGTGGGAGAACGTTAATTCCTTGGATCAGTGTCACGAATAGCTCGTTGTAGTCGCATAATCCTCAGACTTGGAGATCGACACAGTGGACACTGCTCGCCTTCTCATTATCGGGGGTGATTCCTTCAAGTATGACCGCGTGGCTGACATTAGGCGGGACCAACCCAAGGATAAGCACTTGATGTCATTCCTTAGACGATTCAACCTTCAAGGAAAGAGGGACTTGTTCCTTGTTCAAAGGGCTGAGCAGGCGCTGCTTGTCGAGAGGGACAGTCTGACAGGCTTTGTAGTATGTGGAAGGCCTCTCTATATGCCCGACGAACCATGAAAATAGAGTGCCGTGCTGGGACTCTAGGGATTGGCTCCAGAGGATGGGCTACTGACCAAAGCACCTGAGTTTGTACCTGCTCATTGGAATGAATCTACGAGTCGTGTCGACCGAGAGAAGCCCATGTTCGATCTATTTTTTGCCCCGCTGAAATGGGGATACAGAGAAGAATCTTTCTTGCTAGACTGCGTGGCGGTCCGTTTCAAGCATCAGATCTCTGTAGGGTGGTTTGTCGAGCTGAAGGCCACCGATGCCCACGCATTCAGACTCGGAGCAGTGGACTTCATGGACTACATCCTCCAACATTATGCTCCCATTTTAGTCAAGGCCAGCATATATCACAACGTGTATGCCTCGAGGTATCACTACCCTATCTCTAGGGGTTTATGCTATGGTATGATTGAAGTCTTCTGCTGAGAGTATAACACCTTCTACACCTCGGAGGGGGAGACTTCTTTAGACCTCTAGAGCATTTCCCAGCTCAGTGGCTTGCCGATTGATGGTGAGCAGTATCAAGAAGTCTGTTGGCCAGATTGTCTGAAAGATCAGACTGACGATGAGGGCCAGTATCTAGTAGGCTTCGCTTGTCACTACCTGATGAAGGCGTATCGTACGCTCTGCCGCTCATTGTATGTTATCAGGGAAGCACATAAGCCTGGGGAAAAGAGGCATGTACGGATGGGTACTGGGATCCAATATTTCTTAAGTGGGGAGCAAAAGTACGAGGACTTCCCTGTAGTAGCACCAACCGCCTTGAAGCAAAAAAGGAGAGTCCGTCAACAAGCTGCTTTCCCGCCTGCGCTGAAGGGAGGGCAGCAAGGAGGTCTGAACCCTACTAGAGTTGATGCAGTTATGCACTATGCTACATATTTGACTTATTGGATTTGTTCCTTCGCTCTCTCACAAGGTGATGAGAGCGTGATCAGAGCTAAAGCCATTTACCCTGCTTGTCTGATGGCTTGGGGTACGAAGCTCTCCCTCTGCCCGGTGGCTTTGTGCCTTGTCTATAAGATGCTGGGAGACCTGCACCGGACTCGTCTCCCTAGGAATTTGCGGATGGTTGGTCTGCTACATTTCTTCAATGCCTGGGTATGCACACTATTCCCAGAAGCCACTCCTCGAGGACTACAGCCATCGCAGCTTGTCCCGAGGATGATAGAATTTGCTAGTGCCGAGCCATCACATCTAACAGAGCAGCTTTTTGCCATTAGGGGCAAGTTGACAAAAGTTTTGCTCGATGCGCCTGGAGTCCTACATTTCTAGAGCCTAGTGGCCCATTCGAGCCCGCTTGTGAACAAAATGTAGGGATGTCGTCTCTTTGAGATAGAAGAATATGTTCATCACATTTCTGGAGCTAGGTGTACAAGGCCGATTCTGGAGCCAGAGTTGGTCGATTGGGCTTTAGCGATCAGGCCGAGCATCCTAGTCTTCTGAAAGAGTGGCATCTTATGGTTGGAGCCATACTATCCCTTCCGATTTAGTCAGAATTTTGGCTACGATCAGCACATTCCTCCCTCTTTCACCAGTTCGCATTGCCAAATAGGGATAGAGCTGGCCAGGTGGCCAACGACGAGGCTTGGGCATGGTGGGATTTCTTTCACCGCTGAGAGGAGGCTTCGTTCAAGGTCCCGACTCCTGCTCGCTTCCCCCGCGTCACCCCAGAATATATGAAATGGTGGAATGCACGAACGGGGTTTTACAAAAATTTTCACCGGGAATACTGGGCTATTGCAAAGAGTAAATTCTTGGATTCAAGCTTTTTCTGATTGGTTTATGTCAAGTAGGTAGAATATTATAGCCTAGGAGCTTTTCAAAAATAGTGCTACGTGTCCTGGGGACGTGTGCCAATCATCTGAGGAAGAGTCCACGTGACTGCTTAAGTACTTCACGTGTTAATACAGTCAAGACAGGTCAGTCGACTGAGATTGTAATTTAGTCGACTGAATTCTTCAATGTTAGCTTGGCTTGCTATATGACTACCCAGTTGGCTGGTGGGTCGACTCAATCTTCTTCAGCTGCAACACATAAGCTCCAGTTCAGTCCATTGCGTCGACCCCATAGCTCCATTGCGTCGACTCATGCTGCCTGTCATCAAGCTTAGTTGTGTCGACGCCTTCTGCCTTCTTCAAGAATATCTGTCGACTGACTTTGATGTTTGTCAACTGAATTTTGATATCTGTCGATTGATCAGTTGGCTAACTTTTCTTTTGTTAGTCGACTTAACTGACCAGCCTCTGTTGGGTCCCGCATAGTGTAATCAGATCTAGAAGGGGGGGTTGAATAGATCCTATCAAGAACTTGGGCTATTTAAAAACTTGGCTACCAAAAGAATAAACCACTCCTATAAAACAAATAAAAACTTAGACACAAAGCACAGTGGATTGAATAGGAATGGCTCAAATGGAAATAGTAAAACACGGTCCAAAGACTACACAGGTTGATGCACTAATCATGCTGATAGATTGTATTAGGCTATTGTGATGTTCAGCAAACTTCTGATTTGTGTGTGAACAAAGTGCTTGCTTGAAACCCCACCGAGCTTGCTGGAGTGTGTGCTATGGTGATCAAGATTACATACGTTGAAACTGGCACATGAACCTGTGACTGGGGATAGGTAAAATGGAGCAATCACACAATATGCACAACCCACAACACAGGGATTTTAAGGTAGTTCGGTTGCGACCCCACAACCTACGTGCACCCCTCACCAAACCCGGTGAGGCTTTTCTGCTAACACACAGCTTGACCGGGGACACGGCCCAAAATCACAGAATGGAGAACCCTCCGTCTGTCTTCCTACACACAAAACTGGTTGGGATGGTTCTACACAGACTGGAGCACACCTCCGTCTATCTTCCAGCACACAAAATTGGTGGGGACGGTTCTCCACAGATCGGAGCACACCTCTGTTTGTCTTCCTACACACAAGACCAGTAGGGACGGTTCTCCACAGATTGGAGCACATCTCCGTCTGTCTTCCTACAGACAATACTGGTAGGGACGGCTCTCGTTGAACAAAAGCACAGAATACAACTCACTACAAGTGCAGTGGGAAAACCATAAAAGAAAAATAGAAGGAATGAACACCAACTGAAGTTAAGGATGATGATATGGAGGATGGTGACTACAGCTACAAATTTCAGATCTGAAGATCTGATTCTTCAGGCTCAGGTAGACTGTAGGGCTGTTCTCTCTCTCAAAGCTTCTCTTTTCTTTTCCTTCTTCTTTTACAGCACTGGACTGAGATCAACAGGTGCTGGGTTGCTCTCACTACCTACTCTCACTGCCTTCTTTTTCTTCTCATAGATCTTCTTGAAAGCTTAAGGCACATAGGGGTAGTCAGTGTCAGCGTTGCCAAGCGGCACCCAGGAACAGATGTAGTCCGGGTGCAATTGCACGGAAACGCCTGTAGCAGTGGATGCCGTTGACGAAACGGGCCAAAACTACCTCTGCTACGAAGAGGACTCGGAGTAGAACGATACCACAGAAGGGGCTCGGGCTGATTCGTGCAGTAGGTGGAGGTGTGGATGCTGCAAGCTCTATCAATGGTTCTACTACAAGTCTGGGCGTGACTCGCGTGGCCGTGAGAGGGTTTATGACCCAGTGAGATTTTGAGTCACTATATTCCCTTCTTTTTTTTCTTTTTTAAACACTGTAGCACATTTTCAAACTTCTCCCGGTCTTCTTGACTTTTCTACGTTACGTGTGTCTCATGCGGGCCCGAGGGCGGGTCAACACATGTGAGCGCGGGTGAAATTTGACGCGGGTAGCTTCAAACACGGGCCGACGTAGGAGACCATGTAGGTGAGGGCGGCTAACCACGCAGGCGAGGGCGGGCGGCCACGCGGTCCAAGCGGGAGGCACGGGCGAGGAGGGCGTGACCGGGGCGCTGGCGAGCTCGCGCGGGCGAGCACTGGCAGAGCGGTCACACGTAGCCAGGGTGGGCGCACGTGGGCAGGGTGGGCAGCGGGCGCTCGTAGGCGTGCGGGCGCTCAGAGGCGCGGGCAGGCAGGCGGGTGCTCGCGGGCGGGGAGAGTGCTCGCGGGCGGGCGGGCGCTCGCATGCGGAGGAGTGGGCGCTCGCACGCGGAGGAGTGGGTGCTCGCACACGACGAAGCGCGTGCATGCAGGCGGTTGTACGTGGCGGGGGAAAAGGGCCGTTGCTGCCATGGGGACTTTTGAAGGGGACACGGGCGATGAGGCCCCCCCTGCGAACCCCCCTTTTTTTGTTTTTCCAACTTCTCTCTCAGCCGAGAGAGATCTCTTCTGCTATTTTTTTTCTTTTACACTTCTGGCAACTGAGAGAAAGGAGGGTCAATTTCTTTTTCACTCTTCCTTTCTCTCTGTTATCTCCTCTTCTCTTTCACATTTTTTTTCTACATACCGATGTTGTGGAAGGGAAACGATGAGGACGTCGGGGCTGATGGAGATGCCGTTGTTGAGCTCTGATACTAAATTTGACGCGGACGGCAGTGTGGAAGCGATCGTCGACACTCCGAGAAAATGAACGGGATGGAATGTAGCACGGGAAGGGGGATAGGTACTGCCTCGCACAACTTGGCCTCTCGCCGGATGGCCTCTCGCCGAGCAATCACTCTAACCTCACGGAGAGTTTGGAGAGAAGGGAGCAAGAAGGGGAAATTCTCATTCATTCAAAGGTTTTCATTGAAGCAAATGATACAACTAGCCTCCCTTATATAGGGGTTTGGCAAAATACACCAGGACAAAAATACCCATAGATAATTCAACTAATGACCTCCATATCCTTTGACTATTGGCCTAGTAAGACAAAAACCCACTAAATGACTAATGAACTAATGGGCCTACATGACAATGGCCTAATAAGAAATAGTAAAATGGCCCAATACAACCACAATGGAATTTAAAGACACTAAATCACACATATAGCCCAATACACATAATACAATCAAATGGGCTAAAATAAAATACATAGAAAATGATAATGGACCTCAGGACGTTGAGTCTCCTAGCCACAAGCTCGGTGGTGTCGGGGCGGTATGATATCGACTCCGTGTGACTGGTCCGGTGTCCCCACCAACCCCCCCGGGGCGACTGGAACTCGACTCCGTTGAGTATGGGGCGACACCGCTCTGGTAGTACTCCAGTAGGTCTGGATCGAGGCGTTGGAGATCTTCCTGGCTGATCTAAGAGCCATCAGAAGGTGGGCGGTCCTGCTAGCGGGCAAGGTAGCACTGGTAAACCTGACTCCGTGTAGCTGTCACCTACTCATCCAGTATCCTCTCAATTTACTCACGCGGTGCTCTCGAGACTGGTGGACGCACAAGGGTGGGCTCACTCTCAATGGGAGGAGAAGGCTCGAAAGGGTCACTAGGAATCGTTGTGGGTTCCTTGTAGGCCACTAGGTTGCTTCGATCATCAACAAGAACAAGCCTAATTCATAGTTGGAAGAGAAACCCCAATATCTAAGTGCCCCCGAAACTGAATGAACTTGACCAATACATCACCTCTCTCTCTAAATCTAGGGCCAATGCACCCAAAGCAAAATATGCAACATCCATCTTTCAATGAGGTTAATGTTCTATTTTCTCTCCAAGTCTGCAACGTGCTGCAGCCAACTTCTGGTACACTGGGCAAAAGACAAATAGCATGGTGTCTTTAGGAGACAAGCAAGTGCTTTAAGAAAAGTGTAGCGTCACAAAAAGTTGCTGTCTCCAGCATGACTCGAGCTCCCATCCAGAGGAAGTAGATGTTTCAGACCTATTAACTTCCATACTTTTTCCTCAATCAAAGATAACAGGAGTTCTAAAAGAAAGTCAATCTGGCTGATTTGGTGAAGCCTTCTCCAGTACTAGCCCATTGAGATGACAAAGTGGACAGAAGATAGTACGAGTGCATGAAATTGCAGGCCTTGTGCCCATTGAGATGACACCTTCAAGTGGACAGAAATATGATGAAAAAAGAAAAAAAGGGTGAGCACACTTTTCTGCTGGGAGAACTGTATGGAGGAAATGAAACTGTTCATATGCCTTAATCAAGGGTGATAATCGGGTAGGGCTGGCTTGGAGGCATGGTTGGTGTACCCCAATTCAAACAGGATTCAAAATGCAAAAGGAGTAATATTTGCTACGAATTGTGGCATGCAATTTATGCCCAGTCATCTAGCAATGATCCAAATGAGTAGATGAGCTTAGAGGAACAAGAAAATTTCCAATAAAAAATCAAAAAAATGTAAGTCTCACGCCTCTTAAATAGGATACCTTTTTGTCTCCTCCCAACTTCATGCCGAAGTATCATCATCCTATACAAACCAATCACGTGAGAGTTTGTAAGATGATTAGCATAAGTTGCACACTACAGTGTGCAGCGAATGCTGCTGATGCAACACATCCTGGATCTGGTCTTTGAGCATGACTTGGGCTAGGGGGCAGGGATCGGATCTCTTAGACCTGACTAAACCAGTCCTAGGATCTCACATATAGTGGGAACAATAGAAAAAACCCAAAATGTCATCCAACTTGGCCATTTACAGAACCCATTTTTCAAGATTGCAGAGCCATTCTGATTTCTTGTTCTGAGGGGGGCAGTCTCAGCCATCACCAATCACACAAATGTCACCACCGCCATAACTAGACCTTAGTTATATCAGCAAACCTTGCATAAGCTACACCCTCTTCATGCAAACACGACTGTTGTTGAGAAGTCAGAACAGTCACCTAACTACAGCAACTTCTTCGCAATAGGGTACCCACAGGGAAAGCAACTTCTTCGCAATAGGGTACCCACAGGGAAAACAATGCTACAGGCTCTCTCTCTCTCTCTATGCTGGCGGAAGGCCTCCACCCAAGAGACCATTGCCAATTCGATCAATCCCCAAAGCATGGGGCTTTTGGTCGATCATCTCTCTTCACAAGATGCCATACTGAGGACGATCAATGGCTCTACACCACCAGGCTCACCCTTCCTGGTCTGAGGCTCTACACCGCCTAATCTCCTCCCAGGTTATGCTAAATTCATGCAAACTAGTTTTTTTTTCTTTTTCCCCAAGCCTGGGGCAACTTTCAAAGATCAGACCAGGCAGGGGCCTCTTTAGGCCAAACTTGGCCAATCAGCACCTTCAACATAAATATCCCAAAAAGCATCCCCTTGCTTGCCACCAAGTCAAGACAATCAAGCAAAGAGAATGGTAAGGTCATGAGTGGAACAATGGGCTTCTACATTAATTCTATCAAACATGATAATTTAATATGTAATCGTGATTAAGTGTGATAAGTGTATATTTACTGATATTAAAGCTTATAAAAAGTGTGTATGCTATAAGTTAATATGTAAAAATGCACACTTATCATCATGCCACTTCGGTGGTGTTGACTGATCACACCGCTCACATTTTCCTTGTTTGTTAACCTCAATATTGTAATAGTTGGGACTCTTCACTGGATACTCCTTTCATCAGATTAGGGACTATTATGAGACCTCTATAAGTCCCCACGAGCCTGGGATTCCCATTAGGATGTCAGGAAAGTTGTACCACCATAGCCTAAACCCATTGACTCGTTTGGTTCATGCTTTGGG
This sequence comes from Amorphophallus titanum, assembly GCA_024336825.1. Taxonomy (NCBI): domain Eukaryota; kingdom Viridiplantae; phylum Streptophyta; class Magnoliopsida; order Alismatales; family Araceae; genus Amorphophallus; species Amorphophallus titanum. The sequence continues at coordinate 27,212,985 of JANBPO010002302.1, forward strand.
AGGACCGGTTGCAAGATGGTTCTGCCCTGTCTCGACCTGAAAGTGGCCCTTCTGGGACCGCTACTGTCAGGTAGCGGCCATATCTGGACCGCCATTTCCTTCTGGCCTAGCCTGTGTGCCAATTTTTCCCTGTCGACTTATCCTTGTTCCAAGTCAACCCAGCTCGGTTCTAGTCGACCGAAGTCCCCTCAAATGACTTGGGATGTGTGGGCTGAACCCTGGTTCGGTCCCACCATGCCTCAAGCTGATTGAGGACCTGATTAAGTTAACCGGCTCGCTTTGCTAGGCCAACATAGTAGCGGCCTCCATTGGACTGTAAACACCCATGTTGCGGCCCTCAGTGGGACATTTTTCCTTCTGAGAATGTCGACCTGTGGACCCTCCTGTGTTGACGTTACCCTTGTTGATCGTCCATCTGATAGCGGTCCAAGTCAGACAGTCAATTCCACTTAGCAGTCCTGGTGTGACCACAAACTTGTGCTAGAACGTGCTTTTTATGGTTTTTGTGTGTTATAGCAGTTGTGCCAAGGTGGCCTTGGGCTACGAAATCTTGCCCTATTCATGAACACTTTTTCCTGAACTTTGACTTCCAAGTCATATTCCTATGACTTCTCATCTCAAATTTATTTGGAATTTCACTTGGTCTTGGAGATAAGTTACATAAACTTAGCCTTGGAATTCTTGGCCGATTCCAATGAATGTCCAAATATTTTGGGATCTTAGATCCACCAATCAATACCAATGCATCATAAAGGGCCCAATCTGGTCCTGGGAGGAGCGCCCGAAAGTATTTGTGCCCTGGAGAGTTTGTAATGACAAGGCTGGCATTGCACCGAGTACTTGATGGCGTGTCATCTATGGCATTCATCTCCACATGAACTTTATGATTCCTACATGACTTGTTATACTTGCGTGCTTGTTCGGCTAATTCATGAGATAATGCTATGGATCTTTCCTTACTAGTCATTATATTTTTGTGCCATATAATGACTATCGATCACTGCTATCCTTGTTATTTCCATTGCCTGATGTTTTCCTTCAATAACTTTATTAATTGGTTAATCGCTTATACATTGCCTGTTAGACCTACTGAGCGTTTGCTTACCCAGTTGTTCCCTCCCTTTTTTCAGGTAGCTTAGACGAGGATACTCAAACAGGAGGGGACGGGCATGCGTAAAGATCTTGGAGCGAGCTAGTAGAAGTCATGCTTGTTGGCTGTCTTAGTGTAGGATTGGTCAAGATGTGTAGTTAGGTTTAGTCAATGAAGAGTTGTAATTGATTTGGTTGTTGTTTTTATTTTATTTAGTTATTCTGAGTCATATGTAAGAGGTTGGTTTTAACATTAGAGGATTTGGAATAATAAAGTTGGCAGTTTATTGAGTAAATTATTTTCCTTGTAAATTTTATGTTTATTTAATTATGTCATTACTCTGATTGTCATGTGTAATACCCCGTATTTTGTTCTACCCCGCCTTCGCTGAGGGCGTCGACCGCCGTCGTCCTGCCTCCCCACCGTCGTCGCCTTCGTCCCATCCTGGGTCATGATAGTTTTTGCTACCAGTCAACCTTAGCCCCGGTGGATGGCTCAGTCAGCACGAAGGACTTCGGTCCATAACTGGAGAACTTGCATTTATATTTTTTGGAAAGAGAGCTTGTGTTTCAATTCACCTTGGGAAACCCAACTCCACGGGAGGTTCACTTGGCTTGGGGAATACTCCAAATGTCCTATCCTATTCTGATATAATGGGATTGAGGGGTCTTAGGAGCTTTCCTTTGCACAGCTGATCCCCATTTACATGCCCTCTCGAGAAGAGTTACCTCAGGATTCTCTTTGCTGTGTGGATGGGAGTTTTCCCTGCTCAATTGTATAGCTTCAAAAACCTTGGATAGGATCCAGGAGATGGTTCTCTCTTGCGTTCCAGCTGATCTTGGGAAAGGTTATGGCTCAACAAATGGGAGGTTATTCTCACGTAGCAATTTGGAAAACTATGACCAGCTCTTTTTGAGCTTTCTACACAACACCTCATTGGAATGTAACTTTGAGATGTTGACGATGATATTGCTATATTGGGAGATTGATTACTTGTCTGATGCCCCTTCTTTTGGTGCCTTTACTGATTGAAATTGCTTCCCGTTGGTTTGCAGTTAGCGGGTGCCTCACCTGAACTGATGAACAGGCTGATTCCTGAGCATGTGAGACGTCAATCTGGTCTTAGTCTTAGTTTCTTGCACATGGCTGGCACATAGTGCCACTGTTACTAATGCTTCTCTGAGATTGAGAAATCAAAATCATGAAGGGCAGCCGCCTGTTGTTCTGAAGCGCGGTAGTAGGTTGGCAGCGTTGGATCGTGGTGTAATGATGAAGCTCAAACCAACAGGAAGCTGTTGGGCAATGCTTGTCCTATCCTGTTGATATGATATTACTGGCATGTGTATATGTTCTTTTTAGTATAGCTTTTATCGGAATTGAGTATATGATAAGAGGATGGAAGGCTGGGAAGAGCGGCGGATTTGATCGGGGTGGTGTCTGCACAAGAGTCTGAACGGGGTTAATTCCGGTTTTCCTTCCGTGGTATCTGGCTAGTTTAGGCTTTTGTTGTATGTTGGGTGTTGTGTTTTTTTTCGTTTTTTTGTTTGAAGCTTTTCCAGTTTCATGTACATGTTATGAAGCAAGGAATTTGAAGTTTCAGCAGTGTTCCGTGTAATGCAATGACGAATAATTCTCCCTGAATTGCCGAATGAAACTTATATTGCCATAGATTTTGACTCGCGGTGCATTTGCGCAATCTAGATCAGTTCTGCTACAAAACACATCTCCAACACTCCATTCGATTCATCATCTTAGGTTAAGTGGGTATATCTTCCCCGTGTTGTGAGGAGGTGAGCATCTGAACTGGCCAAAATCCGTTAGAGATGGCTCTTTACATTTTTGCATAGAAGTGAGGTTTGAGTCCAAAGGTGGCTGCTACTCGGATGAAACTTTTGTCGAACACATCCTTTGTTAGGCTCTAAGGTCTAACGAATCGTTTGGAGGCTATATAAATGGAAGAAGGCACTTACCTAACGACTTCGCACTGTCCTCTGAACATCCCAAACTTCAAACTTCCCCTATAGGAGATGGACCAGCAGGCATGGAACGCTCTGCTCTCATCCTCCGCACGCCTATCATAAGCAACACTTGTCGCTTGCGAAATTTGCACATGATTGAATTCTCATGAAGTGATGGCATTTGGGAGACATGAAAGTCTAATTTTTTTTAAAAAAAAAAACAAAGATACTTCACCTAGAACAGTTCATGAATAAAGTTCTATATCTTCCAAGGATCAGAAGTGACCACGGTTGCTGTGTCATCGCACTGCAGCACTTCACAAGGAGCAATATGTATTATCTTCTCCAAACTCCCAAAATTGAGCAGAAATTTCTTGCACTTCACCTGGTATTAATATCAAATAAAGACATCATTATAAATTAGCCAACAATCCACGGCAAATTGATTAAAAGGCATAACCACAAACTCGGACGACGGGAGAAGGCAACAACAACAAACTTTCGGATCCCCAACCTCGAAATCGTTCTTCTACGCACACGACGCCTCGAGAGCCTCCGAGTTGAAGGAGTCGACGTGCTGTCATGTCCGAATCAGCCGCTGCTCCTCAGTCTCGTCATCCTCAGACTAGAGACCCGACTCCCCGCCGTCCCTGTGAGAGATCCCGGCTGCCCCCTCCCCCTCCTCCTCCTCGTCGGCGTCCGGCGTTTGCAGAACCTCAGACAACAGAACAAGCTATCAAGTTACGTCGTAGCCAAACATGAACTTGCCACCTAGTTTAGGAGAACAGCAAGAGGGAAACGAAGATTTCGAGAGGTGGGGCATCTTACCTCGAAACAAGAGCGCTTCGACGAAACCCTCAACGTCGTCCCCGCCCGAGACCTCCCGTGGATTCCCCCATGGAGCGGGAACGGGAGGAAGCATCGTCTTACCTCGAAACAAGAGCGCTTCGACGATGTTGGAGATAATCTTGATATGGCGGTGGTGGACCAAGTCTTGCAGAAGCAGGGAAGGAACGGGTCTGCCGGGTTCACGAAGAAACCGGCATGCGTGTGTGCGTGGCTTGCAACGTGCAGTAGGCACGAACTGTTTTATCTTGTTTTCATTGTTCCTTAAAAGTAGCATGCAGTTGATATGTTTATGTAAGCCTCTACTCATTGTTTCAATTTTTTAGTAGTGAAAAAATTTCTTGCCCGGAAAAAGGCAATCCTCTGCTCCTGCGTTTTTCCCCTCTCCTCTGCTCTGCTCTGCACTGTTCTTCACGCGTTTTTTTTTCTTTCCACTTAGCTGGACCAGATACCTACAATCTTCTCCCATGCATGCAGCATGGGCGGCCAACTGCCCACCTTCCTTCACAGTGCTTCACGCCAGGGCCCCCCCAAGCAGTGTTCCTCAACGAAGGAGGACGCACACGCGGGCTTCCCCTTTCCCGCCGTAACCCCCGCATCAATGGTCGGTCACCCATGCGGTTTACCACAATGAGCTCCTCCTTCCCATGCCAAGCTTCAACACATATAGCAGTAACCTCCTTGGCGGGATTAATACAACGGACCCCATGCGTCCATGCTTCCCATGAGAACACGGTAGCCACCCTTCAACAACCAAGCAGCTCCTCCATGTGGCTAGTACACGCGGGCCCCATACACGCAGCAACACCTCACATACACGGCATGAACAGACCCTTCTTCATGTGACAGCAAAGCCCTTCACAGTGGCCAACACGGCTGGTCTTTAATGCACATGCGAACCCCCCTTCAATGTGATCCCATGTGAGTGGCTACGCCGCTTTTCTCCACGGCGGCAAACGTGGCCCGCCACTTCAACACCTTATGCATACATGTGCTCCTCGCGCTGAAGTCGAACACCCCATGCACATGTATCCTTCAGGCGGTCTTCAACGATGGCGTCCAAGCTGGTTTTCAATGGCCGATAGTTCTTCACGCGACCAAAGGCCTCTATTCACGCTAACGCCTCCATTCACATGCAAGAAAGAGAGAGGACAGTGAAGGTTTGTGCTAGCCCTATAATAGGGGCTTCCGTTGGCCATGATGAAACTCGACCTTATTTTGATCCTTGAATCTCACTTTTGCATTTATGCATGACACGTGATGGAAAATAAGTCCGGAGTTTTGTTATCATCAAAATCACTTGGAGAGACTCAACAAAAAATACCTCGTAAGGCTAACAAATAACTCGTGAAGGAAACAAATGAAGCTCGAACCTCATTAAAATGAAGCTCGGACCTCATGAAGCTCGGACAGCATGAAGCAAGTTGACCCTATGTTAACTAAGCTCAAAATTCATGAAACCATTCTCAGAAGTCGATTCCACAAGCTCAGGAAAAGGCTCCTAGGATAGTCAATTATCCATGTCATCATTTTATTACCATAACAATCCTTTTGGTCAACAGATATGTCAATCTACAAATCTGGGAAAGGTCACTATTCATGGTAACCACCTTTTGCATCTACCCAATCAAGACGTTGTTGGAAGGAGCACTTGGGGCAGAGCACTGTACCTCCCTTTCCCAACCCAATCAGGAGGTGACCTGGAAGCTCGCAGGAATCAAGGTGCATCGTTTCCTCTCTATTATTCAAAGCAAGTCTTTTGGAGGAAAATTCCCATGCCCTTTGCGCCTATAAATAGGAGTAGTCTGGTTTGCATGAAGCCGCTGCTAGAGTTGCTGAAGAATCTTAAGAAGTCCTGAATGTGAGTGTCCAAAGAGAGCAAAGAGAGAAAAGAGAAGAAGTGTAGTCTTGAGAGAAGAAGAAGATGATGATGATGAGTGTGTCCAACCAACCATCCAGCCAAAAAGTCTTAGCCTAAACTGTTTGTTTCCATTTCGTCAAAGGCATGTGCTTGTAGCTTTTGTTTGTGTTCTCAGCATTTTCAGAACTTCCCAAGGGTGTGTATCCAGGGATCTATCCCCATGATTTTGCTGCACTTGCAGCATCTTGTTTTCTTTCTCGTGTCTGTGTGTGTGGGGGGGATCTTCCCCGTGGGACTTGTTCCCGTGTGTGTGTGTGATTGGGGCATGTCCCCATGTTCTGCTGGGCAACCAGCGTGTGTGTGGATCTCTTTTGACCAAAGAGTGGAAGCCTCACTAGGTTGGTGAGGGGTGGATGTAGGCTTGCTGGATAGCAGCCTAACCACCTTAAAAAGTTCTGTGTTGTGGCATTCAATCTCCATATCTTCTTCCTCCCTTCACATGTGGTGTATTTGTCTAAGTGCGTTCATAGCTTTTTCTCTACTGATAGTCCCTGTGATTACCGGCTCTATGTGCTTCGAATCGTCGTGTTGCTGTTATTGCATAGTTCTTCTGAAGAGGTTGAAAAAGTAAGTGTTGGATCTTTTCATCCCCCCTCTAGATCCTCTCGTACCATCTAACAGTTGGTATCAGAGCGGGTTCCCTAGAGATGTGTTCCAACGACCTAGGGAGATCCGATGGGAATATCCCTCGCAACTACATAGTTGAGGGCCAGACCATCAACAAACTGCCATTCTTGATGGTACAAATTATCTATATTGGAAGAACCGAATGAAAGTTTTTCTACATGCCCAGGATCACTTGATTTGGCATGTTGTGAGTAGAGGTCCTTTTGTTTTGCCAAAAGTAGATGACACCTAGACACCAGACCAGGCTAAGAAATCCACAACAAAGTGGACCGCAATGAACATCATGTAGTCTGCCATCCACCCCATAGAATACTCAAGAGTATCCACTTGTAAATCTGTAAAAGAAATGTGGGATAGACTTGAGTTAATCTATGAGGGGACATCATAGGTAAGGGCCACCAAGGCCAACATGTTAACTTCTGATTATGAAATGTTCAGAATGAAACCAGATGAATCTATTTCTGTCCAACCGAAAGTACAGTCTAAACCAGGAAAACATACCACATGCCAAGTGAACACTAGGCCTGGCAAGTTGGCAACTAAGAACCTTCATACAACGTCCTTAAACCTCGAGGAAGAACCGCCACACCAGAAAACCAGGGGTGAGCCTCCTATCACTGGCTCAGTAGGGATCCCGTGAAATCCGAACTGAGAAAACAACGGCGGAAAGGAAAGCTACGCTAGCTACGAAAGTAAGAAATTAACTACGGTGGCCGACAAAACCTCGGCTCTACTGTTACTCCTACTGTACCAAAAAATACGACCCAGTCTCCTGTCAGGGGACAACCAAGTCACACACCTGACATCTCGATTCCATGATCGGGAGACTACCAGACAGGAACCGCCCTAGTCACACTACTAGGAAAACGCCACGATGTCCCAATCGCAGAAACCTGCCATCACAACAAGGCATGAGCTGAAACCACATGATTCGGAAACATAGTCACGACCTCGCTGCCGTGAACTCTACACCGTCTAAGGAAAGTCCTCAGTGACGCTCACTGGAAATCCCATACCTCGACTTTGGGAACACTCCCAAAACAACACGCGAAACCCCATCTCGCAGACGAGAAATGGAAACCCAGGACATGACAACTCACGTCACGTGATGGGAGCACCGCCCACTAGAAGAACGACCAGATGCATCCCCTGACGTCTTACACCATGCCACAAATGTCTAGCTACAATGCCCCGACATGAGACTCAGACACACTCAGTAACCAGGAACTCACAACAAGGACTAGTTTGGGTCACGCTCGTCAGCGCGTGTCCTCTGCCCCCAACTACGTGTGCACACACAGACCATCTGCTCTAGGTTGAGTCCTCTAGCTGGTTTTCCCTCCAGCCGGACACAGGCTACAAAGGTAAGGGGCCCTACGGTAACTAGCTTAAAAATTGTCTCACTCAGGTCACGCTCTCCACCACTCCCAAGTAGGTCCACACACGCGTGCGCAGGAAATGTACGACTAGTGGGAGCTCACTAAACGTGAACACTAAAAATCACGCATACACCCATCGCAAGTAACACGCAGTAACAGGTGGCTCGCGGCCACCAGACTCTGGACAGCCCACTAGAACTACTAAACCCAAGGGCTCTTGAGTCATGAGACTCGGGTCAAGACCGTCGCACCCGACAGCACAACACCGTCAATCTGGCCTAATCCCTAGATCTGAAACCACGGTGACACGATTCTTAAGGCAGCTCATAAGCCGCCAAGTGGAGCTCTCATCTACGAGACACACGAAAAACCTTCAGCCCCAGACTGTTTAACTGGACTCACAGTCCAAGGTCACACACATGGCCCACATGAAAAATGCTTCTCGGAGAAACCCACATCGTGCGGGAAAGGCTCTCCGCACTCATACCGACTCACAATGACTCGATCTAGTAAAGCATGAAAGCCCGGAACACAGGGCCTCCCCTAACCCTTAAGACCACGGGCACATAAATCGAGGTAACACGACACTTTCGGACACCCCCGAAAATGCGAACACAGAACTCACGGTGTCCGGGACATCTACAAGGCCGAAGGTCAACCACTGGGTCACAACCGGGTCGACCGGAAGCCAACACAACATGAAATGGATACGGCGAGCACGAAGAATCACGTGGCGGTCCTCTCTGGACCATCAGAGAGCCTGGCGGTCTCCTCCGGACCGCAAGGCCCAGCCTAGCGATCCAGCCAGGACCGCAAGCCCCTAAGACACTCGAACCGCAAACGGTCACACCTGGACCGCAAGGCACTGCCTGGTGGTCTCCTAGAGACCGCTAAGCTCGCAGAATTGAGGACTGTCGTGAGCAACGGTTAAGAAACAAGGTTATCCCTCTGGTAAAGGTTGTCTGGCACCGTCACTCCGGCAGTGAAGCTACTTGGGAATGCGAGGATGAAATGTGTCAGCTTTTTCCTTTTTTATTCCAGTGAGGTATAATTTCCTTCTCAGTTTCCTCCTTATTCTTCCTTTTAAATTTCGAGGATGAAATTTCTATTAGGAGGGAGGGAATGTAAGGCCCGTGCCTTAATGGATCCTTATCGGTGTGAGTCTAGATTTTACTCTGTAAATTTAGGCTATTTTTATGACTTTTTAGGGCATTTTTTGGTATTTAATCTAATTAGTTAAAGTATTTATATAAATTAATTGGGTATTTAAATAATTTTAGTTCATTAGGGGTTAAAATGTAAAAGAAGGTTTTAAAAGAAAAAATATATATTAATGAAATTTTTATAACCTAAACCCCCCACCCCTCTCTCTCGCCACTCTCACTTTCTCTCTCTCCCTCACTCTCTCTCTCTCTCTCACGATCGCCACTCTCTCTCTCTCCTTCGGGTTTGGGCGAGACAGCAATAGATCGAGATGAGGAGCACGCCGTTGGAATCCTCGCGACGAGTGGAGCGCGTTGACGCCTACCTCGACGCGGTTCGCGGCTTGTGGAGGCGAGACGGGGCAAGAAGATGACGGCGGTACCTTCGTCCGCATGCGGCCTTAGCTCGCTTTTCAGTGCAATCCAGGTAGGGGGATGGAATCCCGAGCTCGTTAGGAGCCTTTCCCATAGCATGGCCATCGTCGTTATGTTTTTATAGCATGCTCATTGTCCATTTTTATTTTTCGTGCCATAAATATTATTCTTTATGTTTTAATACACCATGAACATCGTCGCTGAGTTTTATAGCAATAGAATGTTGTTGTGGATGCATGGTTTGGCAGGAAATTAAGTTTTGCGGTGAATCCCATCAATTTTGGTCGATTGGGAGGCGATTCGATTTCGAACTGCACCGTTTCGCAACCCAGATGGTGTGGCGGTCCTTCCAGGAGCTGTCACACTAGTAACGCTCCTCATTGGATGTGTTACAGTCCTGTGGCAGACCAATATAGGTGCATCACAGCTTTGGTAATGGCCGGACCTTCGACCGTTATAGTCTTTTAACTCAGGTTGACCCAATAGGGCAGTTGACCTGACGGTCTATTAGGCGACAGTCAGAGCCGGGTAGCACGCCACTCTTGGTGCGTTATAGCCTGTAGAAAAACTATGGATTTTAGACGTTCAGGTGACTTTAACGGCCCTATGGAGGTGCGTCACAGTCCATGTAGCACAACACCCTTCGACCGTCACACTCTGTGATAGGATAGTACTCGATCGTTACACCGTCTGGCATTTCAAATCTTGCATGTTCATTTCCTAATGCATTCTATATTGCATACACGTCATGTTTAAGCTATTTTATAAAACTGTGGCATACTTTTAGATCCCAGTAGACTTACCTTCACTTTCCTTGTGATGAAACCACTAGTCATAGCCCAGCGACCTCTAGTGTCGGCCCACCTGGAAGAGGTGGAGGGGTATTCCCAATACATGATTTTTAAGCTAGTTCCGTGGGCCCTCGGCCAACAGTAGTGTCCTACTGAGAGGGAAAACTAGCGAGAGAGTCTGGCTCAGGCGAGAGTCAGTGTGTACACACGTGGTCAGAGGCTTGGACTGACACTGATGAGTATTACTCTGACTAGTTACTTGGTTTGGCACTATTACGCCTCTTGCATGTTGTGTCGTTCTGACATGCGAGTTGCTTGAGACGCAGTGTAAGCCGTCAGTGGACGCGGATGCACTTTTTTGTCATGGTGTTTGTCTCGGTTATGCTGTACTTGACAGAGTTCACCGGCAAGTGTGAATCTGCAGTGTATCATTCGAGATTTTTCCCGTGGCATTTCCAAGTGGCTGATTTATTTTATTGTTGGTGACGGCCGTGCATGTTCTCCTATGGAGATTAATGTTGTTTTGGCTTTTCCAGCTTGCGATTTGATCAGCTCCTGAGGTGTTGAGGTGGTGTTGAAGTGGTCGATTAGATGCCTTGAGTGAGAGGATGCTTAAGCGAACCTAGAATTCTCCCTTCCTGGTGAGCTACTGTTAGTGAGCTTCATTCTTCTCATCCTGTTGGTGGCATCTTTTCAAGGTAAGCTTTAGAAGTGCTGTCTTGGTGAAGCCTTTGTCCTGTGTCTGCTTAAGTGTGGACTATGTTAATTCTGAGCCTGAACCGCTTCTTTGCTCTACGGTTGCTTGGCTTTGGACCCAATTGTATGTTAAGAGCCATTGTGCACCGTGTTCATCATGCCGTGTCTGGCGGTCGATGTGTTATGAAGGTTCAGTAATTATTTTCAGGACGTAAGGGTAAGTTGAGATTAGCCTTTCTTTGTGCTTTGTGCTGAAGCTGGTACTCTTCCCGGTTTGCACTTAGGCGACTTGTGATCGATTGTTAGCAGGATCAGTACTCATGGCGTGGTATATTGCAGTTTCATGAATTGTGATGGCGCCGAGTGTGTACTGAGATATGAATAGCGAGGTATTTTTGATGCCTGTGTGTGTTATTTGAGTGCTCAGCAGAAGTGTGTGGGCTAGTAACCCACGGGTTCAGGATCGTGAAGTTGGAAGATTCTGGCCAGTCGAGAGAATTGTTTTCCTCGATGTGACTTCATCTTGGCTTCCTGTGCCTTGATGTTGTTGTTGTCGTGCCATCATTGTTGGAGGCATTCTGGTGCTGGTATCGACATTTGAGAGAGTTGGGGAATGTGTCGGCTTAATTGTTGATTGAGTACCCTCTGCTCTTCTGTAACTTTCTCTTGGGTATTGTGTTCTCGGGGCGTGGTCGCGGTCCTTGGGATGCGTTTCCCAAGATTGTTGTCCTTGTTGTCATGGGTCTTTCTTGGTGAGCTGCTCGTAGTGTGGCTCGTATGTTGTAGCTGTATGTTCAGCTGTTATTGTATCTTGATGTGACCCAGCTTGCAGTTGTGTCCTATGGTTCTGTGGTCAGTACGGAACTGAGATTCTGCAAGTGTTGTTGTCGTTTGGTCATTTTTTTCCTATGCATCTGTCTTGGCACTGTGTGGACCGAGGTCTTTTTAGTTGATTTTTGCTGTACTCTTTTGTTACAGTAGAGTTAGCATGCGACTCGAATCAGATGTAGTGTCTGAGTGAGGACTGACTTGATTGTGCTTGTGGTCCGGTGCTGTCGTTGGCCTCCAGTGTGCCGAGAGTTTCTTTGCTATTCTTGGCACGAGAGTCGATGATGTCGAGCTATCGACTGAGAGGACTATGCTTCCTTGTTTAAGCTGATGCTTGTTGTGTCTGTCGTTTGTTTTATCGGTAGTTATTTTCGTGGCATGAGTCGTGTCTCCTTTCCTGTGAGACGTAAACGACGTTGCCCTGTTTCGGAGGTGTCGGACTTGTGTTCACTGGTGTGCCATGCTCGTTTTGCGGATCGATTTGCCTTAAGATCTGGAGCATGTGCTTGTGATTGTGGTCTAACAATGTTCCTCTGAACTGTGTTTTTCGAGATTCGTGTTGTTGTGTATTAATGTTTTGGGGTTGTTCTTCCCTGCTTCTTCTTACAAGCTCCTTAAATTTCGAGAATGAAATATCAAGCCTATTTTATAGGGGCTTGGAAGCGGGGTGAGTCGGTGGCATCGTCACCGACTTGCCGGCCTGTCGCGCCAAGGACAACACCGACTCGCCGGCCCGTCTTCTTCTACGTACGCCACCGGATCAACCGCGAAGGGTCACCGCCGACTTCACTTCAAAACAAATGCCAATTCACGAAAAGGTGCCACCGATTGACCTTTAAAGAGACATTCCACCGAATCATCTTTAAAGAAAATATGCCACTGAATCACCTTTTGCCAATTCACTTTTCATCATTCTTTTATTCAAAAAAAGTGTGCCACCGACTCAACGAGGGGCATTTCTGTAATTTTGACATTTTTTTTGAAATTGACCCGACGAGAGCTAGTGACCCAGAGTAGCACCGGGGTTGATTTAGTGACCCCAGAATGTACTTTGAAGCCCTGATTCGGGGTTTCCGGTAATTTTTGGCACGTGTCGAACTAGTACCGATTTTCTTGGGTTTTGTCCTGATTCAGTCTTCGACATTGTAATTCGTGCTGTCAGACCTTCTTTGTGAACATGTGGAGCTTCTTCGTCGAGTGGACCATCCCTCGAGACATTTCTGACTTGACTGAGCAGCTTTTCAGTCACCTACAGACCATTCCGGTGTAGCGCGTACCCAAATCGGGTAACCCAGGTTTCCTTCTGATTTAGCATTCGGCTCAACGATTTGTGCCACCAACTTCATTCTATGGACACGGGGAGTATCTTCATTGAGAGAGCCACTCTTCGAAGCGTTTCTGCCCTGATCGGACATCTTTATGGTCACTTACAGACCATCTTGGCATTTCGCGTGTGCGGAGCAGACTTCTCGGGTTTTCCACTGATATTGCCGTCGGCACTGCAAATTATGCCCTCAGGCCTGCTTTATGCCTATAGGAAGCCTCTTCATTGACTGGACAACCACTCCAGATGTTCTCACCCCCACGGGATAATTCTTCGGCCACTAACAGACCACTTCGACATTCCGCGTGTCTTGATCGGATCACCCGGGTTTCCACTGATATTGCCTTCGGCATCCCATCTTGGAGGTGTAAGGGCACTCGACCAGCGTTTATGACTTGCGAAAGTAAAGGTCAAGAAAAATTAGAAATATTTTTAGTGTCAACAGTAACCCCTCGATGTGAAAACCCATAAGGACGCATCAGAAAAAGTAAAAGGGGTCCAGCTCTAGCGAAAACCTGGAAGGGCCACAGAGCTAGTAAAGAGAATAGAAAAACCCTCTTCTCCTCCATCTGGGAAAAACTAGTCATCCACTTTCCAGTAACCATATACATTTCTAGTTGGCCCACGCTAGTTTTCGACTAATACCCTACTCTAGCCTGTGAATTTTACACTTCCCTGTCGGCCGTATACCATCATGTTGGGCCTACGCCGGCCCCCTGGACCACGCATCCATGATGGGCCTGTACCAGTCCCCGGCCAGTACACTCTTCCGGCTTGTTAATCTTACATTTCCCAGTTAGTCATACATGTCTCCAGTTGGCTCATACCTTCTCCGACTACACATCACTGTGGTCAACCCGCATACACTGGTAACTCATGCACCATTCCAATCATTCATTCCAGCAAATCTCAGCCTACGCGCCACCTCGGCTGGCGTCTACACCACAACAACCTTGGATGCATGTATAATGAGAGTCCATTAACCCAGAATTTCCAGTTACCAACCTATCATGGTCGAGTGACCATGAACTAGGTCACAACTCCAGCACTATGCCACCAAGGCTTACCAGTTCCGAGGCCACTAGTCAAATTCCATGTTACCCCGCAACCAGTCAGAGTCACAATCATTCAGACAGAGAGCAGTTTTTAAGCAGAAATGAACAACGAGGTCAACCTAAGTAGGTCTACGGTCAACCTGATCAACAGCAATGCAGATTATAGCTGAACTTTCAAATTGAACAAGCTCCCCCTAAGAAGATGCAGTCTATACATATGTCAACAAAAATGTGCAAGGATGCAGACCGGATTTTTAGTGTTGACTCCCCCTAAACTTGTGCATGGGTTAACAATGGAGTATGCAACCTATGACCTATGTGAGCACATGATGCAATAGACATGATACCAATTGATATGCATTGTTGTGACCCTTTAACATGATATGCATTGGAGTGTATGAAACCACAAGATGATACAAGTACAAATTGTTTGCAATGCATTCTGAACTGAAATGAAAACCCTCAAGCTCCCCCTTAGTCCAATGCTTATGGAGATTAAGACAATTAAACAATGTGTTGTATACCCATATGAGTGATGAGTTGAATTATATGCAGCCATGGCAAGTATCATCAAAAGTAATGATCAACAATGCTAAACAGGAAGTTCATATGGCTACCAACATGGAAGAAGTAATGAGCAACTCAAACAACATATCAATTCCATCATCATGACAAATTCCTCATGAATTAAGCATCTGAAATTAGAGGTTTCCTGGTGCAAGGCGGAGGTATTGATCCAAAAACCCAACTGACACATAGTGAGAGTTCCGTGCAAGCTTAACCTGCCTTCCTGCACATCACCATTTGATATACCAAAACTCAGATTGAGTGTTAAGATATAATCCAACTCAGATGATCATCTAAAACCATGGAGGATGTTTCAACAGTTCAGGGAGAGAGTTTTAACTTGTAGGATTTATTGAAACAAGACAGACTTGTAATGCAATAACTACAAAGCAAGCCCACCATGCAAAATTTGAACATAAATTGAAATGTTTATTTACATACATGTGTCTTGAGCTTTTATTTACTTGATCATCCTTTGTTCAGCTCCAAGGCATCCTGCACCCAAAATTCTCATTTGGAAACTTTAGGTACCCAAGCGTGCTTGGGTCCTTGTTGGTTAGTAGCACTTCTAGCAAATGAATTTATTTTCTTTACTGTGTGTGTACCATCATATCTCATCTAGTGGCAGTCATCAAACATGTGGCCATATTCACCGCAATAAAAATAGCACACACTCAATTTGACATTCTTTCTATGTGCTTGTGCATTAAATCTTTGTGAATGAGCATGGATACCACCATGTTGATCATGAGAGTGACTCCTACCTTTTAGATGCCAACAGTCCTTGACTGTGTGGCCAATTTTTCCACAATGGAAGCAGCAAGGAGGAGAGTTTCTTCTGACAACCTTGGAGTGCGTCGACCTGTCCTGATGGGTGTGTTGACACATAGGGTCATACCTAGGCTTCTGAGCATGAGTGCGTTGAGTGTGCTTCCTCCCAGTGTTGACCTATCCCATGCCGTGGCCTTTCACATTGTTCCTTCTATTTCGGCCTGCTCTTAGCTCATCATTCTTCAAGGTAATGCAATCATGCACAATGTGACCAAGCATGCCACAATAAAAACAATGAACATTCATTTTATGGAAAGCATGGTGTTTAGCATTGCCTTTCCTAGGATGAATATCAACATAAGCAGACTTATTTTTGTGTTTTTGCTTCTGATTTTTCTGAGCTGCACATGATTTTGGGGGAACACTAGATGTGCTAGCTTCATGTGAGCCAGAGACAAAAGAGGTGTAAAGCTTGTTCCCAAAAGACTTTTTGTTCAGAGGTTTATACCCCAAACCCTCTCTTTGAAAAATTACCTTAGTCCCAAGAATCGGTTGGCCGTGACGGGGGGATGGGATTGCTACAATTTTATAGCTTTTCCGTAGACACACAATCCACCTGAAAGTCTTTTCAAGCAACTTATTTATGTCGTTGAATGTTGGATGGTTGTAGGAAAGAAGTTATTCCTACAATTTTATTCAATTCACCTGTAGAGGCGAGTCGTAGGCATTGGTTTGTTCTGACGTCGTAGTGCAGGCACAAATTGAGTTCCTCAAATTATGAATGCATGATCAGTTTCTTCCTATCGAACATGAAATATTCGGTCAATATTGAACTTTATGCCATCTCAACGCGCAAAAAGAAGTTCCAACATATACAATCTAGGAAAGTTCAAGTGAAACCTACAAGACGTTAAGTAGAACCTATAATAGAAAGAAGTTTTAACAGTCCCAGATCGAGTGAAGTCAAGCAATTTGATGTTTCTCTCCGATCAACATCTGAGGGCGCGTTTGGGAAGACTTTTGGGGTGTGATTTTCGACTTTGAAAACTCTATCTCTCAAAATTCAAAATAATTGAGTCTGGATCACGTCATATTTTTCAAAAGTCAATTTTTAACTTTTTAAAACAGTCAAAAGTTGACCCTTATTCTCAAACGCATCCTAAAAGTACGAGTTGGATGGCCTAATTTAATTAACACGAAATTTACGTTGACTTAAAAACTAAAAATAAATAAAAATATAATACGAGTTGAATAAATCAATTTAACAGCTTTATTGAAGATAAGTAAAGGTTGTGCTAATGCTATTTAGTATAATCCTTGCCATTCTGTCAGTTGAACCACTTTCGTGTATGGATGAATTAATGAATCAAAGCCAACAGATAACCCGATAAACATATTTAAAATAAATACGTATCTGTATGTTTACATATACACGAGGAAGGTAAAATTGACTCGGCCTATATAAGACCTATTTCACTAGGTCCGCTTCGATCAGACCTCTACAACACACGCAACAGGCCCCTGATAGTCGCAACTCACAACGGACAGTCCAGGACGAATAGTTCTCAGATTTGTCGGCGCACGAAGGGCATCAACCCAGACACAACAGCCACTGGATGACCCTCCGACGACTGAACGTTACATCGCACGACGTCGTCGACCTCAACCCCGCTAAGGGCGAGCATGCCTCACAAGCGCCGTAAGACTTGTCAGAAAATCGTCCGACTCTGGAGGAACGGACTCTCAACGAAAAACTCCCCATGATATCGAGAAGATGTTACTCCACGACTTGCGCCGTTCCCTGCTAAGGGATAGACCCTCGCCACTGGGACAACCCCTATAAATGGGCCTTCGACAGACACAAATTTGACACACAGAGACTCAAACGGAGAGAGACAGGAGAATCGACTTACTGTCACAGCAAAAGAGGCCTCGACTATCGGTTCTCCGGGAGTGGATTCCATGAAGGAGAGCACATGCCATCTTTCGAGCACCTTTATCGTCCAGCGATCACTCTCCGAGCGCTAGATACGGCGAGCACTCTTCTGGAAGGCTGTCCGCCCCCCTCTAGACTTGCATAAATGACCTTCGACTCTCTCTCTCTCTCTCACACACACACATATTCTTCCTTATTCTCCATCTTCTCAAGTGCTGACTTAAATATCAGAGGGTTATCTCCTACGATAACGCGCAAAGTTCCTTATGATGTTATTTCTCTGGTATTTGCAGACTTTCACAGATGTCGAACGATCTTTCTCAAATAAATAAATATTAAAAATATAGTATGAAGATTAAGAACTAATTTTCCACCTCTACAATACAATTATTTAACTTGAGTCGCTTTTCCTTATCTTCCCCGTTATTTGAAAGGATCTACAGGTTGCCTAAGATGTAATGAAAATGTGAGTACGAGCGGGTGTATGTAAATAGAAGCGATGGTGAAACATAAAGCAAACTAGGAGGCGGCCAATGTGTTGGCTGCCCAGAAGCCGAGGCGGCCTGATCGATGGCCACCTGCCTCCTGAGTGGACACAGGCTATGTTGCGTGTAGAGAGGCTGAAGTGGTCTTCCCTTGATCTTCCTTCCTCTCTGAACACTTTCCTCCTCAAAGAACTCTCCCTTTGGCTCTGTCCTCTCGAGAGAAGCTCTCTGAAAGTCTGCTCACCCCCGCCTCTCCCCATGCCAACTGCCCCTTCCCCCTCTATCTGCCCCCTTTTTTGAAGTTTTGTTGCTGGGTCTCCCTTCTAGGGGCTTCCAGCTTCGTGCATGAGGACGTGGGCGATGAGGCTGGGAGTGGAGATCCAACGGGGCTCGTGTGAGGCGTGGGAAGTGGATGTGGGGCACGAACCTTGACCAACGATTGCAGGAAGGCGACTAGATCACTGGCCGTTCATAAGTTGAAGGTGGCCAAGTCTCTGGCCGCTTACCAGACTTGGGCTGCCAAAGTCTTGGCCGCCCAGCCAACCAGGGCGCGACTTGGTCGGCTAGCCCATGGGCTTCTCAACACCCAATCCTTCGATTAGGGCCCAATAGTGCATGGTGGGCTAGACTTGAAGTGTAAAACATTGATCAATTCGAGTAAAACGATAGCGTCATCAATATGACGGTCTAACTGGGGATCCGCGAGATGTCCTAACTTAGGCGTCTACAAATGTCCCTCCGAAATGCCCATTTTGTAGGGGAGCTCAACAGACCAATAAATGAGTGTTTTAGTAAAGAAACAAATCTAATTAGGACATCCCGCTTAAAGAGATTCTTGAGTGGAAATTAAGCTTTGCATAAGAACTGATAAGCATAATGTGATAGGATAGGTCATTCAAAAGGAGATGAGGGAAAGCTAATCTAAGAGGGCTTGTATCAACAGTCCAATGGGCCACCCGACAATCACACGTGAGACTTGAGTGCACTCTGGGATGCATCGCAATCCGGCCCAAGGACATACAAGACACCTAAAATAAGAGTAAGTAAATAAATCAGGATAAGAGAAAATGACCTTCGAATATTAGAATACTCATGACGATCGTACGGAAAACTCACTTTCGTCTGATTGAATCAGAGTGGAATTACGTAGACTCGCTCATACGAGTTCAGCGAAATCGAGAAACACAGATAATCAGCACAGAGGTCATAAGTACTCTTGCTATCTCCTCAGTTTCATTTATACAACACCCGAATGTCATGCATGCAAACACACATTTTTTGTTATTTTGTTGTATTGCAGCTAAAAGGGACCTACATGATGCATGCTGGGTTTAAAAGGGAAAAACGTATCTAATGTATAACTGGAGGATTTATTTGCCTATCTCACGGATTGTTCAGTCAAGAGTTCGAGAAGTCTGTCATCCCAACTTAGCAATGAGTGTAGTCTGGAATCTTGTGAAGATCCGTCATCCTACATTCGTTACTAAGCGCGATCGAGAATTCGAGAAGTCCATCATCCCGTTTTAGGGCAATAGGTAGCCATCAAATAGCTTAAGGAGCATAAACTCTTCACAGTTTTTTTTAGAGAGGAACTAGGAGTTTATGCACCCGAAGCTATTAGCCTCACAATAGTTGATGACAGCGTTGTGTAATTCTTTGCTTGCCAATCTTGCCATCTGTAGCTGCATCAACACAGATTAGCAAATTCACATGATAACAATAATCTAACAAATATCACATTGAAATGTAAATATGAACTAAAATTGATGATAAGAATGCTAGTAGGAACCATGCTAGGAAATTTTCCACAGGACAGTAAAGAAAATTTTAATGCTTTCATTGTGGTAAAGTTGGACATGTTGCTGCTCAATGTTGATTTTTCAAGGAAGAAAGAAAAATTAACTCTCATGCTAAAATCCATGCAAACCAACATGTTATTGATAAAAATAAATTTGCTTCAAGAAGAAAATCTATTGCTTGTTTCAATTGTGGAAAGCTAGGCCATAAGGCTGCTGAATGTTGGCTGGCTAGTAGGAAGAAAATTACTGGAGCTGAAAATAAGAAATTCAATGAACATTTCTATAACAAGAATATGAAGTTGGCTGTAAATTGCCATCATTGTGGCATGGCCAGGCATGTCATGAAATAATGTTGGCATGTCAATGGAAATAAAAATATTGTTACTACCAACAACCAAAAGTTGAATTTTGTCATGCACAAGAAAACCACAAAATCTTCTGGTTATTGTCAATATTGTGGCAGGTTTGGGTATACGATGGATGATCATTACTTCTTGTAGCTTGATAATTTCAATGCCTTAAAATCTTTAAGAACTCCTATTAGAGGAGTGGTTAACTCAAAAGGACCCAAGAAGACTTGGGTATCTTTACTTACAAAATAAAAATATGTCGTGCAGGAGTGCCTTGGAGTTGCAAGAAATAAAGAAAGGTTTAATAAGCCAAGGCACCTTAATGAGGTAAAACTCCACTTCTGATTTCAGTTTAGTCATTGCTTTGTATTTTTTTCTTGTTCCAGTTACACTTCTAGTTTAATTCCATTAGTAAGAATTCCAGGTTTTTGTTTTCCTTGATAGTTCTATTTGTAAGGGGGAGCAGACATAAATCTGATTGCTTGGGCTCTTATATCTTGTGTCTGCATACATCATTTGGTTAAAAAACATTTGCCTCCTTAAGCATAGATTGTGAAACTTGCATTGCATAAAGGACTGCACTGAAACTGTAATGCATATTCATGTATGACCCTTTGGTATATCAAATGGTGATTTGTGGAAGGACAGGTCAAGCCTGTTTGGAAACCATCCCCATGGGTGATGGTGGTCTTCGGACCTATATTCTCTGCCTGGTACTATGGGTCAAACTTTCACCTAAAACAGTTTTAAGTTTCATGAGCATAACCTTCCTACACAATCTTCATATAGCAATTGACATATCATTGCATTTAGATAAAAGGAAATAATGCAATCATTTTGTTGATCATGCATAGTGTAAGGGGGAGTCCAAATTTCCCTTGATAACAATCAAAGGTTAATGCTGGACAGTTTTCTTCTGAGGGGTTGTCAGAGAATGATTGTAATTAGCTGTAAATGAGAAAGCCGGTTGTACAAAGATTGATCAATATTGTTGTGCTGAGCAGGTCAAGGCAGGTCAAAAGACCATCGACTCTGTTGATGAAGAAGGGTGGAACTAGTGTTCTGTGTGTTGTCAGGAGGTCGACGGTTCATGCTTGGTATGTCAACACTAGGGAAGGATAGTCAAGAGTTGAGGTTGTTGTACTAGTCTGACAAGGTCAAATCTGTGAGGCAACTACGTCGAGGCATGACAGGTCCTTCCTGTGTGATCGCCTCTCTACATTGACACACCTTGTTCATAGCGTCGATGCATTCCTTGTCAATGACCTCTTCTTGTTTACCCTCATTGCCAAGCATTCCTAATTCATGCTAGTATTCAACTCTTCTGTCTGTCTCTTGACTTTAGCCCAGAAAATTATTGATTTATTTAGGTGGAGCTAATAAAGGTTGGGCTAAATCATATCTCATGATTTGGGAAGTTAAAATACCCTTCTGGAAATTAGTGTGAAGCTTGGATTTCGAGTGGCTATACACTAAGTTTACTTCTCATTCACTGACAAATCAAGTCCAAGTGTCCACTATTGGAACACGTTGAACAATCCAATTCGGTCAGATAACATGCATGTCTACTATTGTGGATCTTTATCTTTCTCTATTGCCATATCGTGTATGATAACTTGTGTGTCAGTTTCATGAGCAACAAATGATCTCACCATGGAAATTCACATCGTTGTGTCTGTATGTTAACCCATCTGCTGGATGTTTTATTGTGTTGGATTCTTTCTTCTCGCGTCCTTGGTCTTTTCTGGAATATCATCTTGATCAAGAGAGTCGTTTTGGTTTGATATCATCAGGTGGAGAATCAAGCTGCAGCTGTTTGTAGGACTGACATAGGTGTGACTGTATCGATGGAAGATGCGACAGCTGCAACATCAATCGTTGAGACTGTGAGATCAATTGAAGCTGGGCAGCTTAACACGAAGCTTGTTTTAATTGCACTCCTTATTTTAGTGGTCTCTGTATGTGGCACATGCCTGTTTCAACTGGAAAGATGTCCATTTTGATATTTAAGTATCCCCTAGGGTTCTTGTGAAGCACTAGCCTTGCTCTTTTGTTCTTTGTGTAGGGTTTCCCTTATTTTTTTTCCTTGGAACGACGAGGAATTGTTTCTATGCAAGGCAACATATTGCAACGAACTATGAGCTTTGGCGGTTAAATTGCAATGTAGCGTTAAGGCATCGAATTGAGGTTATTACCACCGTGGGTGAGCAAGGTGAATTCGCCTCACCCAGCAAAGGCGCGCGCCATAACTTGCTTCGTTTAGCTGTAAAATCTCCCAAGATGAAATGATTCAGTTGGCGTGCACAAAGTATGTCGCCAATCCAGATCGTATTGTTATTTGACAAACCCCTAACAAGCTGATGCGATGTTGGAGGTTAATGGGGTTGAGGATAAAAATACAATTAACTAAAAAGTAGGTTGCTTTTGAGAGAGAGAGAGAGAGAGAGAGAGAGAGAGAGAGGTTTTAAGTTTTAACTTTTAAGAGGAGATCCTGGTTAAATGTCACCGGGGAACTCTCTTTCATTTCCCCTGCTCTACTAGAAAAGGACAGAAAAGAAGGATCCGAGGGGGTCGATCTGTGTTTTGGATGTTGCCGTTTCACTACAATATCTTCTTCCCCTGCGGGAGGCTAGTGGCCTTAGAAGCCCACCTCGCCACCTTTCCTAGTTGTTCTTGTTCTAGGAATTCTACGGCGCCCATTTGCTCGGAGTTCTTCTGGAGGGCCAACAGACCATAACAAACGGTGTCCCAACCCCCCCTCCAAGCATCTCTTCGTCACCTTCCATGCTCCTGTAGTTGCAACTTTCGCCCAAACGCTAGACGAGTTTTGGACAGATTGCAAGCAATGGCTCCTCACCATGAGAGCCTCTCGACTCGAGTCCTGGCTCCGACTGTTGGAAGACCACTGTGGCATTCCATCAAACACGCGTTGTTGAGCAGATCGTTTTTTGGGTCCCCCTCCCCTACTGCGGCCATGGTGTGCTATAGAGCCCAAAGAAGCAGCTATGGAGGTGATTCCAAAACTGCCCACCGTCGAGAGTTCTGGCCACATACATGTAGGTGGCTAACAAGATTGAGGGAGTCGTGCCCTTGCTTTGTTCCCCCAATGGCCTTCTCTGGGAACATTTTTCTCGTGCATAAAAAAGTATGCCTTTTCCATGTATGGGAATGTATGGGAGTACGCATGGCATTGAGTTTATATTTTGGGATTTGGAATGAATCCCTAGAACATTATACGTTGAAGTCAGCAACAAGGCGTTGGTGCCCGATACCGCGCCGAAGCTGGTCCAGGTCACACCATTGGTGGAATATTGCCAGGTGCCGTTACCTACCGTGCCGGTGATGGCGATGCCGCTCAATGCACCCGTGTCCACGTCCTGGTAGTTCACCCCTGCCGCAGCCAGGATGGCAGACACCGTGGTGCCGCTGGAGGCGTTGTCTTCGTTGGTGCCTGCCAGAGTCACGGTGGCACCGTTGGTGATGGTGGGTGCGTCGTTCACCGAAGTCACCACGATGCGTGTGGTGGCGCTGTTTGCAGAGTAGGCCGTAGTACCGCCGTTGACGCTGGCATCGGCATAAGAGGGTGCACCGTTGGCAGAAGCTGTGTCTGTGGTCTGATCCCAGGCCTGGAAGCTGAAGGTTGCCGTTTCGCCGTTCTTTGCGTCCGGAATATAACGCACTTGCGTAGAGGAGTTCAGCAGCAATGCGCCGGAAGCGGATACTGTGCCAAAGCTCTGCCATGTCACCCCGTCGGTGGAATATTGCCAGGTGCCGTTACCCACGGTACCGGTGATGGCGATGCCGCTCACCGCGCCGGTGTCCACGTCCTGGTAGTTAACCCCTGCCGCAGCCAGGATGGCAGACACCGTGGTGCCGCTGGAAGTGGTGTCTTCGTTGGTGGTGGCCAGCGTGACCGTGGCACCGTTGGTGATGGTGGGTGCGTCGTTCACCGAGGTCACCACGATGGAAGTAGAGGCGACATTGCTCGAATACGCCGTGGTACCGCCGTTACTGGCGGTACTCGCATGTTGCGGCGTGGCATTGGTGGAAGCGGTTCCGGTAGTCTCATCCCAGGCGCGGAAGCTGAAAGTGGCCGTCTCGCCGTTCTTCAGGTCGGGCGAATATCGTACCAAAGCAGTACCATCGAGCAATAATGCGCTGGTGCCCGATACCGCGCCAAAATTGACCCAGGTAGTACCGCCATCCATCGAATATTGCCAGTTGCCGTTGCCTACCGTCGCCGTGACGGCGATGCCGCTCACCGCTCCCGTGTCCACATCGGCATAATTCACGCCTGCCGTGCCCAGTATGCTGGCCACAGTGATGCCAGCGGATGGCGCATCTTCAGTGATGGTAGTCATGGTGACCGTGGCGCCGTTGGTGATGGTCGGTGCATCGTTCACCGAGGTCACGGTGATGGTAACGCTGGCACTGTTGATGGAATACGCAGTGGTGGTGCCATTGACGGTGGCATCGCCATGATGCGGTGTAGCGTTGGTTGAGGCCGTGCCCGTGGTCTCATCCCAGGCCTGGAAGCCGAAGGTCGCGGTCTCGCCGTTTTTCAGGTCGGGCGAATATCGCACCAAGGCAGTACCGTCAAGCAATAAGGCATTGCTGGCCGATACCGTGCCGAAATTGGTCCAGGTGGTGCCGCCGTCGGTCGAGTATTGCCAGTTGCCGTTACCCACAGTGGAGGTGATTGCTATGCCTTTGACGGCACCGGTATCCACGTCCGCATAGTTGACTCCGGCACTCAACAGTATCGAGGTCACGGTGACCCCTGTGGAATTGGTATCTTCATTGGTGGTGGTCAGCGTGACCGTGGCACCGTTGGTGATGGTCGGTGCGTCGTTCACCGAGGTCACGACGATAGTGGTGGTAGCGCTAGCGCTCGAATAGGCGGTGGAACCGCCTTTGATGCTTGCATCGGCGTATTGCGGCGAGACGTTGGTGGAAGCAGTACCTGTGGTTTCATCCCAGGATTGGAAGCTAAAGGTCGCGGTCTCGCCGTTCTTCAGGTCGGGCGAATATCGTACCAGGGCAGTATCGTCAAGCACCAAATTTATGAATACCACGACCAGAGAAAACCTTGAGAAATATATGATCTCCTACCTGAAATTCTAGGTCTCGCCTTCGGTTATCGGCATAAGACTTTTGTCGATCTTGGGCCATCTTGAGTCTTTCTCTTATCACCTTCACTTTGTCAGTTGTATCACGAACAAGGTCTGGGCCTAGAATTTGTCTTTCACAAATCTCGTCCCAGCATATAGGTGTACGGTAACTTCTTCCATATAATGCCTCAAATGGTTCCATTTGAATGCTAGCTTGGTAGCTATTGTTGTAGGCAAGTTCCACCAGAGCTAAATGGTCGTGCCAGCTTCCACCAAAGTCTATAACACATGCTCTTAACATATCTTCTACTACTTGATTGATCCTTTCAGTTTATCCATCGATTTGTGGATGGAATGTCGTGCTAAAATTCAATCGAGTCCCTAAAGAATATTGTAGTCCTTTCCAAAATTGTGAAATGAATCGAGGGTCTCGATCTGAAATAATGGTGACAGGGACACCATGCAATTTAACAATCTACTTTATATATATAGCAGCCAAGACATCCACAGACCATCGACTTTTAATGGGTAGAAAATTAGCCGATTTTGTTAGACGGTCAATAATTACCCATATTCCATCATGTCCACCTCTTGATTTAGGCAGTCCCATTATAAAATCCATCTCGATACTCTCCCATTTTCATTCTGGAATTTTCAAGGGATGTAGTTTTTTAGCAGGCTTTTGGTGTTCTGCCTTAATTTGTTGACAAGTAAGGCATCGTGACATATAGTCTGCTATTTCTCTTTTCATAATGGGCCACCAATAATTTCTTTTAAGGTCTTAATACATCTTAGTAGCACGAGGGTGAATAGTATATTTAGATTTATGAGCTTCTTCTAAGATCATCTTCTTAGTATCAACATGATCCAGAATACACATACGATCTCTAAATGGCAATCTTTCATCATTTGCAGAAGAGAATTCTGGTCGTTGCTCCAGATTGGCTTTAATCTCTAACAATACATGGTCATTTTCTTGTAACTTGGCTAGATCTTCAATCAATATACGTTGTGTCCAGATATTGGCTACAAAGTATTCTTCTTTCTTCATATCAATCACTAGATTCAACTGAGCAAATTTAACAACAAGATTAGTCATACCTCCCAGAAGACATGATAACTTTCCCACTGGTTTTCTACTGAGCACATCAGCTACAGCATTTGCCTTGCCTGGATGATATTGGATATCAAAATCAAAGTCTTTAAGATACTCCAGCCATCGCCTTTGCCTAGTATTTAGCTCCTTTTGAGAGAATAGATATTTCAAGCTCTTGTGGTCTGAATAGACCGTAAACTTCTCTCCATAAAGATAATGATGTCAAATCTTTAAGAAAAATATAACAGTAGCCAATTCCACATCATAAACAGGACAATTTTCCTCATGCCGCTTCAACTGTCTCGAAGCATAACAAATCACCTTGCCATCTTGCATGAGAATGCACCCTACACCAATGCCGGATGCATCGGTATATACTTCAAATCCAACACCATTAATAGGCAATGCCAGTACAGGTGCCATGGTGAGATATTTTTTAAGAGTTAAGAAATTTTCTTTACATTCTTTCGTCCACTCAAAAGGATTCTCCTTCCTAGTGAGTCCTATTCAAGAAGCGACGATCTTGGAGAAATCCTTGATAAATCGCCTATAGTAATCAGCCAGACCAATAAAACTCTGAATTTCAGATACGGTGTTCGATCGGCTCCAATTCTTAACAGCTTTGACTTTAGAAGGATCTACTGAGATACCTTCTTTAGAAATTTACTGGGGCTCTGATTTATTGCCTAGGGACTCTTACGCAGTCGGGGGAGATTCGTTCTCACGGGCTGCTCCGAGCTCGGATGAAGACGAAACCCTCCACCATGAGATGAGTTTACAGAGGGTGGAAGATCCAGAACACACAGTATGGTTTTCTGGAGCAATCAATGTGACACTTCGCAAGGCATCAGGACAGCTTTCGTTATAAAGCAAAGGCCTACACAATAACTCTCCTGTGGCACTGCAATCAAGAGTGTGAATGTTGGAAAAGGTGCATCAATTATATGATATAAAAATCTGGCATGCAGATGTAACTATTAAAAATTTGAGTACCCATCAATTATCAATGTTGTCGCCGATGTTCCATCAACAGATATGGATGCAACATCTGCACACATATTTATAGGAATATCTTCAAGCAGCGAATCAAGGGTTTCCCTCCAGGACCGTTCCCAATTCATTCCATTTTCATCCTGCCTAAAACAGATCAAAGAGACCTAAATTATGCAGATCCCTCAATCCTCAGCCTGTGTTTAACATGACAAAAATGAATGACTATTCATTAACTACAAAAATAGTATCCTCAATTCAACAAGATGCATCAAGCACTCCTATTGTTAGACCAAAGATGGAATTACATGAATCCAAAAATGGGAACCAATATTCTATGCCACGATAGTGAATTCAGTCAACCATGAAGCTTTTCCCTTTACCCAACCAGGGGGCAAGAATGACTTTCTAAAAAGCTCATGGTTCCATACTCTGGTCAACATGACAGGCACTGAACCAAGAACTCTTATTAGGAATTTGTTTGAGATCTTCTCCACCCAATCCAATCCCAAACTAGGAAGGGGATGAGCTGGCTTCAGTTGAATCTTGCCGATTGAAAAGAAAAAAGAAAAAGGGAAGAGCAAAAGAAAAGTTCTGAGAGGCAGCAGCACATCATTTTCTTCGTTGCACTGATGGCAGACCAGAGCAGTGGCTGGGGTCTGGCATTGGTGCTCAGCACTGAATATGGGGCCAGCTGCCACCTGCTTTTGCCTCTCATCTCCAAAACTCAGAGCATCAGGTCATGAATCCAATGTGGAAATAAGAAGCAGGGGTTACCTTGTAGTTAATGTCTGAAAGAAGTTAGATAAGCTCGTTCTTACAGGATTAAAAAATCCACAGACCTCCTTCCTTCTGCTTCTCTTAGCAAAGAACCCAAATTGGGAGAACTAAGGACTACTCATGCAGAATCAAAAAGCAGATCACATTTCATCTGTTGAATAGTATATAGGATCCTTTTAAGATATCTCTTCATTGAGTTATAGTGACCAGAAGAAGGCCAAAGAACTATGGTAAAGTCATCATAACATCTAGGGGCTCTTTATGATAGATTACAGATTCATCAAGAAACCAAAACCTCTAGATTGGGACAAGCTATGATTTGCATGTCCAACTGAAAACCCTGGTTAAAGTATTAGACAGTCACCATTCACAACAGCATGCCAGCTGTCCAACCTAAAGAAATTCCTCAGCAGTTATCTTGTTCAGATGGCCCTCTTGTCCACAGATCTTTTATCACCATAACCTCACCACAGATCTTGAAAACTTTATCTAAAATTTAGCACTTCCTTTTTAATACAGTTAGGGATAAATGTCTTCATTAGTAGAAATCACGCATGAACTAGAACATGGCCATTTACAGAAATGAAAAAGTCGCTAGGCTATAAAAAAATGCATGACTATTGTTACCTGCGATGACATACTAGGAAGAGCATTAGACAAAAGGTGCAACTATCTTTAGTTAGCATTATCAAAGCTACGCTTTGACATTCTTGGTCCGTGCCAAATAAGAAACTACCATTGTGGGATTGGTATGGTGGAGTGAACCACTCATCCCCTCTCTGAGGAGGTGAGCGCTCTCCTATGCACCCGTCTTGGTCTGTTAAAAAAAATAATGAATGAAGGGTAATGGCTCTACACTGCACCGCACCGTTAGTGCCATCCGAGTCGTTCGTTAAAAAAAAAAGAACGAATGCAAAAGAAAGGAAATTATGAGGTCGACAGGACCTCCCCATCCGCCCCGTGGGCAGAAGACTTCAAAGTAGCATTATATGGTGAATGCCCATGGGAAAATAAAATGACTATGTCATCTGCAAAAAAAAGGGGCCAAGTGGATGACACTTGGCGTAAGCACGGGAAGCCCAAGCTGAAGCCGTTTGGAGTGTCTCCTAAAGAAATCAATGACAAAGAAGATAGCTGTTGATCTGATGCATAGCTATCAACGAATATCCCCAAGGGGACCATGTTAATCAACGGTCCCACCAATGCTAGAAGGCCCTCATTGGCCACTAGGCCTCCCGTTTCAAATACGGGTCCGTACCTGTTGAGGGGAGCGAAGAGAATAAGCCATATCAACACCCCATCCTATGGGGTACTCCCCACTTGTCCCACCGGGACTGACCCTCCACCCTTGATTTGGACCTATGTCCCCAGCCAATGCATTCACATTATCTTCTGGCATTCGACCAATAATGATTCAGATACACCAAGAGATGCCATTTTGTCTCACAGGACTCTCCTACCACTACCGGTTTGGACACCATGCCCAATGTCGGCCCAATAAAATCTCCATCTCCTTGGCATAAGACACTCCCCCCTTGCCGAGCTCAAAACTATGCCCATCAGTCCCGTCAGGCTGGGTCCATAAAACCTTCTTCCTTGGCCTGAGGCACTCCGCCCTCGCCGAGCCCCAAAATTACCCTTTGTCCCATTGGGCAGGGTTCATAAAACTTTCTTCTTTGGCCTGAGGTGCTCCGCCCTCGCCAAGCCCCAAAATTACCCTTTTGTCCCACATGGCTAGGTTCATAAAGGCTTTTCTTGGCTTGAGGCACTCTGCCCTCGCCGAGCTCGAAAACCTCCCCTCGCCTCACAGAACTGGGCCATAAACCCCCTTCTTTTCGGCTTGAGGTGCCCAATTTTGGCTGGGACCCTTGGATACTATTCCCTAGCCCCACCGACGTAATAAATAATGAAATTCAACAATAGTCCCACCAAACAAAATGTCCCACACCGCAAACAAGTCTGTGCGAGGGAGCCCAACAACAAAAAAAGTAACAAAACAAAACATAAAAGGAAAATAAATAGAATAAAAAAATGATGAAGAAATGAAAGTGATGATTTAAAATAAACTTAATGAACCAATAAACACAACAAATCCAACAATACTAATAAATTCAATAGATTCAGCAAACTTAATAAACCAAGTAAACAAAATAAAATCAATCACCAAAATAAATCAATCAATCCAATGAACTAAATAAACTCCGACAAATCCAACCCACTCAATAAATTAAGCAACTAATTCAATAAATCAAGTAGACCAAATAAACTCAATGAATCAATAAACCCAATAAGCTCAATGAACTCAATAGCCTAAATAAGTCCAATGAGCCCAATAAACCCAATAAAATCAATAGACTCAATGGATTCAACATGATTAAATAAACCCAATAGGCCAAGAAAAATTAACAATGTCAATAAATCCAATAAACACAATAAACATAACAAATTCAACAAATTCAATCAATACAAACAAATAAAATAACAAAAAGACCTCTTCGCTTTGTCTTGGACCTTTTGTCTGGGGAAATAAGAAGGTCAAAGAAGAAGAAGATAAGCAAGTCCTGGCGACTTGCTCGTTTTGTGATAAATTTGGTCACGCGGTCGAAGAATGTTGGAAGAGGTTAGACAGATGCCTACGTTGTGAAAGTCAGGAGCATCGTATGCCTAATTGTCCCTTAATGAAGGAGCAGCCATCCACGAGAAGCAATGGTGGACGGAAGCGGCAGGCCAGATTGAATGCCGTATTAGAAGATGAAACAACAAAGAAAGGAGAGCTTATTGAAGGTACAATTCATATTCATTCCCATCCTACTTTTGTGTTATTTGATACCGGTGCTACTCATTCCTTTATTGTTAATTCCTTTGTAAAAATGTTGCCTATTTCACTTGTTCTCTTACCATTAGATTTAACCATAGTTACTCCTTTAGGGTCGGGAACTGAACTGAAAACCTATTTTTCCAATAGTGAAGTTACAGTAGAAGGGCATAATCTTCCCGCCAATCTAGTATGTCTTGACATGGAGGGCTATGATGCTATCCTAGGAGTTGATTGGATGGTAGACCATGATGCCTATATAAATTGTTGCAATAGGATAATTTCTTTTTGGAAACCTAGTCTTCCCCGATTTTCCTTTCTTGGTATTAAATACCGGAAGCATCCTTCTCTTATTTCATCTCTTCATGCTTGCAAACTCATTTCGCAATGATGTGAAGCTTTCCTTGCCTTTGCAGTAGTTACCGAGTCTAAGAAATTTCAATTAAATGAGATCTCCGTAGTTAGGGAGTTTCCTGATATTTTCCCTTCCGAGTTACCTGGTTTACCGCCCGAAAGGGAGGTTAACTTCACCATTGAACTCACACCTGAAGCAACACCAATATCAATAGCTCCTTACAGGATGTCCCCCATGGAATTGAAGGAGTTGAAGAAGCAACTTCAGGAGCTGCTAGAAAAAGGATTCATTCGACCTAGCGCATCCCTTGGGGTGCGCCGGTCCTATTTGTCAAGAAGAAGGATGGTTCTCTCAGACTATGCATCGATTACTAGCAGCTGAACTAGCTCGCTATCAAAAACAAATACCCACTGCCGCGCATTGATGAACTGTTTGACTAACTTTCAGGAGTGAAATATTTCTCCAAGATTGACCTCAGGTCAGGTTATCATCAACTAAGGATCTAGGATGAAGATGTACACAAGACTGCTTTCCGAAATAGATATGGACATTATGAATTCATGTTTATGCTCGGTTTAACTAATGCACCTACTGCATTCATGTAACTAATGAATAATGTGTTCTGACCTTATCTTGACTAATTTATAGTCATATTTATTGATGATATCTTTATCTATTTGAAGACAAAGGAAGAATACGAGGAACATCTAAAAGTTACTTTACAAACCTTACGGGAACATCAACTCTACGCTAAATTGAACAAATGCGAGTTTTGACTTAAGGAAGTCTCTTTCCTTAGCCATGTTATTTCGAAAGAAGGTATTACAGTGGATCCTTCCAAGGTAGAAGCTGTGAAAAGCTAGAGTCGACTGAATACCGTATCTGAAGTTTGAAGTTTCATTGGTCTGGCTAGTTATTATAGACGATTCATCAAAGATTTCTCCAAAATCGTCGCTCCTTTAACCATACTTACTAGGAAGGAAAATCCTTTCGAGTGAACAAGGGAATGTGAAGAAAACTTCTTAGCTGTCACGCCCCAAGCGTGGAAGATAACTCAGAAGTGGCGTGACGTGGTCTTGTATAACGATCATGTCAATCAGAGCGTAGTGCATTCAACACACACAGACAGAGCGCGTAATATAGAAATAACCCAAGCTTTATTAATAACACTAACAGCATAATGACCAACTCCTCCGCACCTATAACACTCATGACGGGACCCAGTGCCCTGAGGTGCTCCACCAGCCATCGGCCCCTTTCCCTTGTCATTACGACGGGCCGAGGGTGGTGGAAGCTGGGGTCGGGTAGGAATGGCGGGCTGCTGGGGTCACTGGGCTGGAGCCTAGGGGTAAGGGGGATAGTCCCTCGGAGGGGGAGGATGAGGCCGTGGAACAGTGGGGTCCTAGTGAATGGGTTCTTGTGAATGAGCCACGAGTCCCCTAGGGATAAGGTCCAGGCGTAGCACGAGGATCTGACCAACGAGGATATGTGTGTCTCGGGCACTGAACTGAAGCAAACTTGGACTCAAAGTGCTCTAGCTCACGAGCAACTTGATAAGCCTCGTCTAAGGTCATCACATGGCGGCGAAATAACTCGTACTGATAAGGTAGCCGCAGACCCTGATGGAAGTGAGAGATCATCATGACACTCACCTCCGTGACCCCACATCACAAGAAGTACTCATCGAAATCAGCGATGTACTCTGCTACTGACTGATCCCCTTGACTGAGACTCTACCACCGATCAATAAGACGCTGTCGGTAGGTAGCAGGGAGATATTTCTACCTGAGCTTGGCCTTCATATCATCCCATGTCTCAATTTGGGGCTGATGTCATCACATCAGTAGGCTCTCCACGTTCATCCAATACGTTTATGGCTGGCCAAGCAGCTTCATCTTGACAAATCAGACTCTCCGGTGTTCCGTCATCTTGAACCAATCAAAATAATGATCCATGCCAGCCTCCCAATCAAGATAAACATTAGTTTCCATGGACCCATAAAAGGTGGGAGGATCCACCTGCATGGACCTAAGGATACGCTCATCCTCATCGTCCCTATTGGGCGGGTTGCCCCTCAAACTCGTTATCGCACCCGAAATCCTCAAACTCCTGAACACGTGGTCTCCGATCGTAGGCCCTAGGGTGTGCGGGATGAGGGATAGGGCCAAGTGGGCCTTCGGCCTGCCTGGGGGCATCCTCCTGCTGAACTCTACCCAGATTGGGCCATCCCACTAGACCTTGGATGATCTGGTCGGAAGCCTCCATCCAATCCTCCATGGCTTTCATTCGGCCCTCCATGAGTGCAGCGTGATCCCTAAAGCTCTTATCGGACTGGTCTATCTGATCCATGAGAGCCTACATCATATCATAGAGGGTAAAGTCATTCGGGTCAGCATTCCTAGGGTCAGCCATCGGGACCGGGCGTTGGTAATCGGTACCACACCGAGTGGGCATGCAAGACTCTAAGGGACAGGGGGGAGGGCTAAAACTCTAAGGACCTAGACACGACTCTAAATGGTGATGCAAAGGGGTAGAATGTGGACTCAAATGCACCCAAGACAAACCTAATGACTCAAATGCACCGTAGACAACCTAAGGCTCTAATACCACATTTGATGCGGGACGTTAAGCGAGCTAGGACTCTACGTGACTACGAGACTAATGGACAACTATGACCAGCAACAACGCAATAGATTGAACGGCGTAGACTCGACACCTTAGACTCCCACGAGAGAAAATATGCCAATCAACAAGGAACTCAAGCTCACAGGCGTCTCCAAGAGAGGGAAGCGCGCCGATCCGCACGGTTGAGAAACAGGCAGAGTCTAGGGCCGACAACTCCACACTCGTGACTCAGATGAGTCACGGGACGGTCTTGCTCTCTCACTGTGACAGTGATATAAAAGTATACGAGCTAGGAACCTAATGATCTCATGAGCAACGGCATCCAGAGTCTATACTAAATAAGCAAGCTAACACCAATTGTTGCGAAAGACAGTTTGACTTGGAGACTAGAATTAACACCTGAGAGAACAACTAAGGCAAAGCAATAAACCCCGCACCAGTCCAGTAAGAAGATCAAAATTCTGTAATTTAAGCAACTGAATGCTAATACATCTAGGGGAACCAAAAAACCTCAGAAAAATGTCAGCAAGGAGAGAAACAAACTTGATAAAATGACTTAGAAGGATCTATGAAGAAACAATGTAGAACATATGAACGTATTAAACTGCAGCACTTCATAAACACAAAAATTACCATTAGGTAGATATCAACTGCAGTATATAGCCCATCATGGACGGGTCTTGCTGCCGAAGGAATGGATTGTGCGAGATTGATAAAACTCAACAGTGGAAGATTTGGATCGGATGCTATCTCAGTAAGATAACCATCAATTAATTTCCCAACAGTCAACAAAGATGCATGCCCTAGTATAAATTCATCTGCAATTTTTTCACTTTTTCCAACAAAATCAGAGTCCTTGTTTCCATCTTGCATCACAAATCTGCTGACAAGGGTTTGAATGAGATGCACATCATAAACAGTGTCACATGGTGGCCTTGCTGGAATTAGAAGATCCCGTACAGTAGCCTTGTCTAACTGCACACTTATCCTATGCAACAATTCTTCTTTCACGGGATCTTCAGCTCCAATCAACATAACAACTTTTAACAATTTCAATAAGAAATTACATGAACAGCCTGAACCCTTATCAGATGGCATTAGCCAGACTACGGTTTCAACCAATGACCTGTTTCTTCTGATATACTCATCAGAAACCAGGTCATCAATGGAGTTTGGCAACCATTTAACTGCATATTGCATCAGGGCCTCTCCTATTATATCACATTCTCCCTTTAGCCTTTATAGCAACCATAACTTTTTTATAATGGTCAATATCCAGAGCACATATATCTTCAACCCACCAGTCTCTAGGAACAGCAGCTTGAGTCTTCTGCTGTGCTCTAATCCCCTGCTCCACTATTTGATCTGATACAGCAGATTTCTTGCCATATGTGTATGACCAATTGACAATGGAAGGCTCCACAGATGTTTTGGACGCAATAGAATCAATGCATCTTCCAACTATCTTCAGGTCATCAGACCAAGATAGTAGAGACTTAGTGGTTTGTAGAACTATTATAGAATCTTTCCAACTACGAAACACACTAGAGTTTAGAAAAACCTCAATTTTAAATATTAAGTTTCCCCGTTCGATGTCCTCAGTCATCTCTAGGTACTCAGCCGCACATCTAGCTGCAACAATGTTGTAGGCATTAAGAGTCACAATCATCCCATAGCAGAACTTAACACAAATTTCAAAGGCCTTTGGTCCGCCTGGAAAATCATTAAGATGGACTTCATCAGCACTTCCTTCACATGCTTTGAGAACCAACTTTTGCAGCCGAACACTCTTGGATAGAAGGGGAAACTGCATCCACAGACACTGCCCTTTAGGTGCAAGATAATGAATAATAAAAGCAGTCTACAAGAGAAATGACACAAAGCAAGGAGTCTACCTTATGTAGATAAAATTTAACGTCATCAACATTCACAACGATGTCTGTTGGTAGCTCAGATGCGACATACCTGCATCATCAAAGAGTTAATTAGAGGTACTTTTGAATATTTGGAAGGTAGGTAATTTTGAATATCTAATGCATAAGTTGTTTGAGCAAATTGTGACTTGACTAAAATAGGCAAGGAAACAAGAAGCATTAGAAAGTAGTACACGGGGCAAATAGTTCATAATCCAATAAATCATCACATGCATCCAACAAAACGCATTAAATCGTGACTATCCCAAGTCGTACCCCGAGTAACCCACCCCTTCTTAACCCAACCCGTTATCAAAATGACCCATAAGATTTTGAAGGAGATCTAAACCATCAAGGGGGACGACGTTCATGTACACCAGAGCTTCAAGAGGTTGTGTACATACATATATATCTTAAGGGAGGTTCGGTCTACTAGGCCTGGTTACGTGGTTATCACGAAGGATGAAACCTGTTCAAACCAAACATGCCAACGAGAATTTTCATCCTCCTGAGAGAACTTTTTTGTGATTTTTTTTCATTTTCTCAAATCGAAAACCAAAAGCAACAACGGCAATCGACGCGTCCGAGTTTCAGATTGTCAGAGAGCTTGGGTCTCGGACGTCTGAACTGCTTCAGATATAAGTCGGTCCACCATTTACCAGCACCCATAGCATGGACAACATTTCATCAACCCAAAAAAAAAAAAAAAATCTGTGAAGCCGACCGGAGCAGGTGGACGGCGGGATAAGACGGGTGGCGAGCTGTCTGGTTGGCCGTGTGCGAACCATGCACACCAGAACGATTAAGCACGGGGGATCGCTCGCCATCACAACTGATATCCTTTCCTTTCCACCAATTAAATGGAGAGATCAAACTAATCATGTGGCACCAGGCAGGTCCAAATCCATGGCATATCGCTCCTTCGGGACAGAGACCAATCATCCTCTTGTCCTCGAAGAAGGGAAACTGAGAACACATCAACATCACCAGCCTGCCATTCCAGGACCAGCCAGAGCCTGCTGCAAATCCAAACCAGGAAGAGGAGAGAAGAGGAGAGAAGAGAAAAATGGCACTTAACATAGCCACTCATCTTACGACCGTTGCATTTATCATAAAGGATTCCATGATCCTCATGTGTACATGAAAGCTCTCAACAGCCATGATTTATGTCAAACCTCCTGCTCCACCACCCACAGCCAAGACATTTCAACCGAGTCAGGAGAAAAATCCCACGTACTCGTGAGAATTCCGACTTGCATCTGATGTCACCAGTTAGATTACAACGAGAGAGCTAAAGAAGTGCGGTCTCCATTCGCCCACAATAGCATCTCATCACAACCGATATTTTCTGTGGGCTCGTTGATAGTTCTTTCCTGTGCAGTATGACAGTTTCAGTCCATACTGTAGATAACAATTTGGTTCGTGTAACTTGATATAGGAACCAATAAACTGTAAGAATATCCAATGCAGTTACAGCCGTACTAAAAACTGGTAACAAAATTCCTGGTGAAGCAGATGGGGCATTCAGAATTTCAGGAAAGAGTTTTTGTGACATAAATAGGCCGTTCTACTTGCAACAGCAGCTCATATGCGGTACCACAAGCTGTTTCTAGTTTTTCTCTCGATGAATGGCTGAATCGATGGTTCCCTTCCAAGATAGTCAGAGAGAAGATCCAATGGGTCTCTGGCTCCTCCAGGGGCGAATACCTGTAAAATTAAAGCAATGTGCCCTTGTTGTCATTGTCCTCGGAAGAAATAATCATTACAAAAATAGAATCCTTGTGTGTAACCATCAAATTCCATATGGACAGAAATCGAAAGGGTAAATAAAGTGACAAGACGTGTAGGGTTGTGATGAAATTGTCTGAGGGGGAAAAACAGTGAAGGGCCAATCTTGGCATGAATATCTTTCTTTGTTTTAGCTTATTGGCAGTACCCCCAAACAAAACAAAAACCTAATGATATCTATAACATTCAGATCAATATAACTTTTAACTTTTGCTATGCCCCCCAAAGTCTACACAATTAGAATTCTGAACGGGTGCAATAAATAAAAACAATTTTCCATTTTCTCCTACTGGATTTTTACAAAGAAACCCAAACATCCTTAAGGACTAACAAATTGGCTTATAAAGTCTTACAATTGCAAACCCATTTTCTCAAGGATATAAAAGCAAACAAAAGGACACAAATATAAAAATAAAATGTTAGTGCCCGATGTTGATTCCCATCATAAACGGTCTAGATATAGACCACAAGGCTCCATCGTCTAGAAGAGATAAGACCGAAGAGACCTAATGGGATTCTTCGTACCTAAAACGGTCTAGCAAAGGACCGCCAAGGAACTTTAAACGGCCATGCGATAGACCACAAGGGCTTAAAAGATAAAGCTCATGAGAAAGACAATGAAATAGGACTCCCTGACAGCCTAGCAGTCTAGGAAAGAATCGCTAACCATCACTAAACGACCATTCGATAGGCCGCTAGGGAGGTAGTTGTGGCAAAAAAAGAAGATAAGGCTCACTAAGCCTAAAATGCGACGAGAAGACAAGGAACGAGACCCAACCAAGGAGAATGACCCATAAAATAAGCCCCAAAAGTAACCAATACGGCTCAACGATCGGTAGATAACTCGGAACATCATAAAAATGGATAAGAAAATGACCCAACTCATTGTTCATAAAACGGGTGTCAACAAGCTGAAGAAGTTGTTCACGGAGAACTTTATTGGCTACCATAATGAAGCCAAATCCACGATAAATCTGCTCGCCATCGAGCAGGGGCGAGAGGAGACCCTCTGGGACTATGTGTCCTATTTTTGAGTAGAGGCACTCTGTATCCCTCGCCTCGACGTTAGCATCGCCACCACCGCCTTGAGACAAGAGACTTGGGATTCCATCCTCTGACGTTCCTTGGAGTTGAAGCCCCGGCTACCCTAACGGACCTCCTCGCCCTGGCGCAAAAGCACGCCAGATGCGTGGAGAATATCGTGGCCCTTGGCCGCCCGGTCGAAATCGAGCTATCCAACTGAAAAAGATCCACCGACTCGCCCTAGGAGGAGCAAAATGAGTGGGAGTGGCAAGACTAAGAGCACTATGACCGCTCAAAACATAAGGAGAGGGGCAGTTACCGTTACTACATGCCCCTAATAGCTCCGCCCAACCAGATCCTCATGGAGATCAGTGAGGAACCCTTCCTCCAGTGGCCACCAAAGATGAAGTCTGACCCGGGGACGCGAAGCAGGAAGAGGTACTGCCACTTCCATCATGACCATGGCCATGACACTACTAATTGCATCCGACTCAGGGATGCCATCGAGGACCTCATTCGGTGGGGACTCCTTGATAAATTCGTCGCCAAGGCCAAGGAGAAGCGACAACGTGAGTGAACCCCTCCGATCGACAACTGACCCAATGGGAAAGAGATCATGATGATCTCTGAAGGGCCGGCTTTGGGAGGCGATAGTTTCGGGAGACGCTGGTAGTATGTGTCAGCAATTAACACTGTGGAGCATGGCGACAACGGCCAACAGGAAGCTGTCTCCCAAGAAGCACCCTGAGGATCCCATCGTCTTCTC
Source organism: Amorphophallus titanum (assembly GCA_024336825.1). NCBI lineage: Eukaryota > Viridiplantae > Streptophyta > Magnoliopsida > Alismatales > Araceae > Amorphophallus > Amorphophallus titanum. The sequence continues at coordinate 27,252,247 of JANBPO010002302.1, forward strand.
AAACGAAGACCTAGAAGGTGTAGCCACTCCCCACTCAGATGCTCTGGTGGTCTCGAACATCGACAATCAATGTACCGTCTGACTTACTCTAGTAGATAATGGAAGCGGTCTCAACGTTATTTCTTACGACTGCCTAGTACTCATGCGTGTTGATTTATCACAAATAGTACCACTGCACACACCCTTGTATGGATTCTCTGGCATAACCATCCTCCTGGAAGGACGTATCTCGTTGCCAATCATGTTCGGGACCGCGAGATGAGACCTTACTAGCAGATTTCAAAATAGGGTGGGGCAAACCGAGGAGGCCCCGTTCGAGGAGAAGGTGAGGACGGATGACCCGAGCACGAGCACCCTAGTAGAAGACCTATATCTCATCCAAGTAGGGGAGGCTCTGAGCAGAACAGTCCAGATTGGGGCGCCATTGTCTGAGTAGGAGAAGGCTAAAGCTGCATCCCTGGAGTTCTCCTGCTTCGAGATAGTACACATACCAATGGAAGAGAATGTCCGAGTAGATGCCCTATCTGACCTGGAGTCATCGGGTACCACCTCCAGTTCAAGGGCCATTCTGATAGAGGAGCTATCGGCCCCGAACATAGAAAAGCTAGCATCCCAAGTGAATGTTGTTGATTATGAACCATCAAGGATGGACCCCATCATGGACTGCCTTCTTCATCAATGATTGCGAAGGATCACTCGGAGACCCAACGAATAAAAGCTCGAGTGATGGATGCCTCTTCAGGCGTTCACCATCGGTACCCCTCCTCAAATGCTCGATCATCTCTGAAGTAAAGGTAGCTATTTGTGAAGTCGATGAAGGACTGAATGAGCACTCACCAAAAGTCTACTCAGGCAAGGATATTGGTGGCTTTCGAGCTTCCAAGAGGTAAGCACCAGAGCTCCCTTGAAAATGAAGATGACTTCTAAGTCTCCTAGAGGCGAGCACTTCTACTCCCCTCGAAAATAAAGGTAGCTTTCAAACTCCCTAGAGACGAGTACTCCTGCTCCCCTCAAAAATAAAGGTAACTTCCAAGCTCGCCTCTTCCAAGGTCCCTAGAGGCAAACACTCTTGCTCCCCTCAAAAATAAGGGTAGCTTCCATGCTTCCTAAAGGCGAGTGCTCTCTCTCCCCTCAGAAATGAAGGTAGCTTCCAAGCTCCCTAGAGGTGAGCACTCCTACTCCCCTCGAAAATGAAGGTAGCTTCCAAGCTTCCTAGAGACGAGCGTTCCCACTCCCCTCAGAAATGAAGGTGACTTCTAAGTCTCCTAGAGGTGAGCACTCCTACTCCCCTCAGAAATGAAGGTAGCTTCCAAGCTCCTTAGAGGCGAGCACTCTTGCTCCCCTCGAAAATGAAGGTAGCTTTCAAGCTTCCTCGAGGCGAGTGCTCCCGCTCCCCTCGAAAATGAAGGTGACTTCTAAGTCTCCTAGAGGTGAGCACTCTTGCTGCCCTTGGAAATGAAGGTATCTTCCAAGCTCCCTAGAGGCGAGTGCTCCCACTCCCCTCGAAAATGAAGGTGAATTCTAAGTCTCCTAGAGGCGAGCACTCCTACTCCCCTTGGAAATGAAGGTACCTTCCAAGCTCCCTAGAGACGAGCACTCCTGCTCCTCTTGAAAATGAATGTAGCTTCCAAGATTCCTAGAGGCGAGCGCTCCCGCTCCCCTTGGAAATGAAGGTAGATTCCAAGCTCCCTAGAGGCGAGCACTCCTGCTCCCCTTGAAAATGAAGGTAGCTTCTAAGCTCCCTAGAGGCGAGCACTCTTGCTCCCCTCAGAAATGAAGGTGACTTCTAAGTCTCCTAAAGGCGAGCACTCATGCTCCCCTCAGAAATGAAGGTAACTTCCAAGCTCCCTAGAGGCGAGCACTCCTGCTCCCCTCAGAAATAAAGGTAGCTTCTAAGCTTCTTAGAGGTGAGTGCTCCCGCTCCTCTCAAAAATGAAGGTAGATTCCAAGCTCCCTAGAGGCGAGCACTCCTGATCCCTCAGAAATGAAGGTGACTTCTAAGTCTCCTAGAGGTGAGCACTCATGCTCCCTCAAAAATGATGATAGCTCCCGAGCTTCCAAGAGGTGAGCACTAGCGCTCCCTTGAAAATTATGGTGACTTTCGAGTCTCCAAGGGGTAGACATTCATGTTCCCACAGACATTATGGTAGCTTCCGAGCTTCCAAGAATTGAGCACCCCTTCTCCTTTGAAAATGATGGTGGCATTCGCACTCCCAAAGGGCGAACATTCGTACTCCCCTAGAAACAAAGAGTAGCAGCTTCCCCGCCAAATGGAAACATACAAAGTTGACCACCAATGGCGCATAAGCATTGGAGGCCAAACGCATCATGATCCCATGCCAAAATACAATGAAGCATACATGATAGGGGCCGACTGTTCAGACATACCCCGAACAAAAAAAAGAGAAGAATTCAGGACACAAGAAGTTGAAAGTAAAAGAAGAGATAGTAGGCACTTGCTCAAGAGCCTGCCCCGACAGTAGCATCGCCATCCAACCCACGGTCTTGGACCCCTGGCATGCCCACAGAAGGAGCATCATCGGAGAGATCGACCAATTCCTTCTCCAACGCCGCCTCGGCCCCAGTAGCATGATCCCCAGTGCTCGACTCCTCCTCACCAAGTTCCTCCTCGCCATCACTACCCTCCGACTTTAATGGCGTTAGTGGGGGAATGAGGGACAACACTGGGAGGCCCCGATCACCGGCCGCAGTCTAAAGAGTAGCCACCCAGCTGTAATACCCTGGATTCTTATCGGACCTTTCGGATCCTTATCGGAGAGCTTTCGGATCGCTTTTGTGGGTCCTGATTTGAGTTTTACGATCCATGTCTCTCTTTATTTCTTCCACCAAAAATAAATGGCTGATACAGAAAATGGGGGCGCACCCTTAGGCAACCCTACCATGGTCATGAAATGACCAAAATACCCCATGACTATCCACTAATGCCAAGAGAGTCCTTGCACATAGAAAATTATAATTAAGTCCTTGAAAAGAGAGAGATTATGCAAATGAATTATAAAAATATAATCATGACATGACAAATTCATTTAAATGCCTTTGGAGGTTTCAACAAACTTCAACCATGCCTCTACACGTAATTTTTCAATTAAGTCCATGCTGAGAGTAAAATTGCACACATGTACTGACACTCAAATTTTACATAAAATAATGAGATTTTTAATCCAAAGAATTAGGTGTTATTGGGAAGAAGACTAAAATCTCTATTGTTCCATGTGATTTTGCATATAAAATCACGAGTGTAATGCATAAATTCTATCATTTTAGTGCGCAAAAGTGTAGAGTTATTAGGGGCCTAGTAGGGTGCTGAGGATGCAAGTCCCATTCACGAAGGTGGTCTTGGTCTTGTAAGAGGGTCTTCAAGTGTTGATTATCTCTCCGCAGGGATTCGAGGGTCACATCTTGGACCTCATTTTTTGGCCTATTGTTGTTGGCTGGGTCAACATTTATAGGAGCGTCGCGGTTCTTGGCGGGCGCTTCCTCAAGATGCTCTTGTGCCTGTGGCTCGACAGAGGTACTGACATGGCCTAATGGCATCGGGGCTTGAGCCTGTAGAGGCTTCCTTAGCTGTGCTAATGGCTAATTTAAGTCATCGGATTGTCTCTCTGGTTGTTGACCGGTGGCATAACAGGCAAATGTTAGGCTGATGCCTTTAAAAATCATATTATCTCTCTAAATTTAATTGATTTCGGTGATAACAAAACGGATAACAAAACTAATTATCACTATATACCAAAGATAACTCAATAATAGATAAACTTAAAACAAAGAAAAACATAGTCGTTGTTTAGGCTAAAGATAAGATAGCACTAGGTTCACTTAATCACTATTATATCATAATCGTTGCCTGGAAAACTCAGTTATAAAATGTCTACAACCTTATTTAAGTTAGTCACTTAAGTTTTGTAGCTATGTTCAGACATAGTTGATATAAAGTTAAAAGTAACTTACTCGGTCATTTAGCCGACTATCGAGCAAGTTCACATAGTCGATACTATCATTCGATTATCTTAAATTTGTCATCGACTATCAAGAAACGTTAGTCGATCCTTTAACTGACTATCGAGCAAGTTCACATAGTCGATACTATCATTTGACTATCTCGAATTCTTAGTCGATCAGGTATTCGACTATCTCAAATTTGTATTCGACTATCAGATAACTTTAGACAATCATTTAATCGACTATCTCAAAAGTTGTCTAGGACTATCAGTTAAATTAGTCGATACATGAGAAACTACTTTAATAGTCGAATCACCTATTTAGCTAAATGAGCACATAGTTGCTTGCACTTCGATTACCTCAAAATCTAATTCGACTATCTCAACAAAATTTGATATTCAAATACATTTAATGTCCATGTACAGACATTTGTTGCAGTTCATGCAAATTTCTCTTCTTATATCACGTCCATCCGAAGACCTAGAAAGGTCGAGTTTTTCTTTACACGATCTCGGGTAAAAGCAAATTGAAAGGAAGGCTACAACACAAAGATCATACAGACACGTATCAAAGCCTGACCAGAGGAAGAAATATATTTTACCTACATATTTTTTTCTTGTATGTATTCAGCATAGTAAATTTATTTTTTGAAAAAGTGATAGTCAGATAAACAGATATACCACGGCCGGGGAAGGGTTTAGGGGGTACCGGGGAGGCAACCCAAGGATAGCGTGCTGGGGAAGGCATAGTTAGGGCAGTGTACCGGGGAAGGTTCGGTTAGGGTAGTGCGTCGGTGAAACCGCCCAGGGGCTGTGCTAGGGCGCGACGCGCGAGGGTGTGCCGGTGAATGCCCCAATGGGGTGTGCCGGGGAAGCCCTCGTCGAGTGTGCAGGTGAATGAGAGGAAGGACAATCAGACCAGCGGACTTCTGGTGTTGCCCTGCGGGACTCGCCACTACTTTGTTGGGGCCGTCACTCCTTGTGGGCGTGCACCCGTGTTTCCCCTTACGCCTCCAGCCTAGGGAAAACTCTGCCAAAATTTCGTCAGGATTTGTCAGAGATTTGGTCATTTCAATAGTGACCTCCTCATGGATTCCACACTTCATCATCTCGTTCACCACCTCCCTTTCGCCTTTCATTTATTTGGTTCTTGGGTTTATGGCACTTAGTGGGTCTCTGCCAAGGCCATGTAGTCGGGCCCTTGTAGGCGTGCCGGGGAAGGATGCCATAAGGTGTGCCGGCGAAGGCCCTCAACGAGTGTGCCGGGGAGTGACTCTGAAGAGTGTGCCGGAGAACGCCCTCAAGTGGCGTGCCGGGGAAGGATGCCATAAGGTGTGCCGACAAAGGGCCACCCAAGGGGCGCCGGCGAAGGGCCCCCCAGGCCGTGCCGGCGAAGGGCCGCCCAAGGCGTGCTGACGAAGGGCCGCCCCAGGGCGTGCCGGGGAAGGGCCCTTCGGGGCGTGATCTGCTTCTCCTTCTCTTTTCTTTCTTTTCCTTCCTCTTTCTTTCTTCTCTATCCTTTGCTCATAATGGGATGTTTCTCTTCCTTTGTAGCTTGCTTTCTTACCGTCTGCAGTTTGTTCTGATCTTTGTTTGTTGCGCTTTTGCAGACAAATGGCTACTCCAAGTGGTTCGTCCGCTCCCACTGCTGGTGTCCAACGTGCTCCTCTGCCTCCAGTGTCGGCTGTCACTTGGTTCAATGTGGAGGACTTGGACTGGGAGCACGTGAAAATAGCGGCGTTAGCTGACTCTTCAGGCTCGAACACCGAGACTTGTCAAGGCAAAAAAGGGGTTCAGTTTTGATCGTGCCACAGGGGACTACCCGGCAGATTTTTCGAAGGATAGGCACCTCATTCACCACCTCAAGCATCTTTGGACCCACGACCGGCGGGAACTGTGGACAGTGAAGGAGGTGGAGTGTGCGATCCTGCAGGCCCGAGATAGCCTGTCGCATGTCGTCCCCGAGAGCATTCCGATGTACCTGGTGGGTGAGGCCCGCGAATGGGAGCCCGTGCTGGGGTTGGAGGCCGTACTGCCGACAGAGGACAAGCTGGTACGGACTCCGGGCTTCATCCTGGCCAGGTGGGACGCGACTGCCAGACGTGTCCAGGGCGAGAAGCAGCGCCCGAGCCTATTCTTAGCTCCCTTGAGGTGGGACTACCAGGAGGAGCCGTTCGTTCTGGACTGTCTGGCAATCCGGTTCAAGCATGGGGTATCGCTGGGCTGGTTCGGGGAACTGAAGCTTCAAACCACACACAGCTTCAGAGAGGGAGCGGTAGAGTTCACTGAGTATGTACTATTCAACTACGCTCTCATACTCATCCAAACTAGCGTATATCACAGTGTCTACGCCTCCCGTTACGACTATCCGATTTTCAAGGGACTCTGCTTCGGGATGCTAGAAGTGTTCAGCGCGGAGACTAATACATTCTATACCGCAGAGGGCGAGACGTCCCTGGACTTATGGAGTCTCAGCTAGCTCAGTGGCTTACCCATTGATTCACTAGCAAGGTGCATATCGTTTTATTGAAGGCTTCTGTAAGCCCATTGGCTTGGGAGTTGTAGGGGGAGGACGTCCTCCAATCAATCTTGTACTTATTAGCCAGTCGGTAGACCTTTTAGTTTTTGAAATGACTGCCATTGTCAGATATAATTTGACTGGGGACCCCAGACTGGAATATTATATTCTACCGGAAGAATCTGGCGACCAGCTCCCCGGTCACTTCTCTTAGCGCTATCGCTTTTGCCCATCTGGAGAAGTAATCTGTAGCTGCTAAGATATATTTGCATCTTGATGACGATGCTGGTAGTGGCCCCACCATGTCCGTGCCTCATTGAGCGAACAACCAACTCGGTATAGTGGGATGCAATGGCACTGGCGGTCTTCTTGACACAGTGGCGTGTTCTTGGCATTTCTAACAAGCCTTGACGAACTTGCAGCAGTCATCAAACATAGCGGGCCAGTAATAGCCCAGATTCTTTATTTTAATCTTCATTTTTGGGCTGGCCTGGTGCGCTCCGACTGACCCGACATGAACTTCTTGCATTACTTACTAAGCTTCTGCTAAAGACAAGCAACATAGTAGGACTTTCTTTCGGGCATCTGCCATAATTCAGAACAAGGTCCTGCTTCTCATTTCATAAGAATCCTTGACCCTTAGGAGCTTCATTCTTTATTCTTTTTCTTTTGGGAGCTGTTGGTGTTGAAACCAACGTAGGAGATGCTCCCGCCAATCCGGTTGTTGGACTTCCTCCATAGTTGTCGCTTCATTATCTTCTTCCTTAGCTAGAACCTCTATCACACTGGGGACCTGACGTCGATTAATTACTGTTATACTCAGGCTTGTGTCTGGTGGGATTGCCAAAGAACTAGCCAACTTTGCGATAGCATCTACCTGAGCATTCTGTCCTCGATCGATGTGCTTGATTTTGATGAAATAAAATTTTATCATTAGGTGCAACACCAATTGGTAATATGGGAGGAGTTCTTGCTTCCGCATGTCGAACTCTCCTTCCAACTGCTTTATGACTAGCATGGAGTCTTCGAATGCTTCTAGCATCTGAATTCCCATGGACAGGGCAATCTGTAACCTGACAATCAGGGCTTCATATTCTGCTTCATTATTAGTGTAGGGTTTGTTTATTGAGTAAGAGGTATATATGACTTCCCCTTCAGGAGATTTCAGGACTATGCCCGCCCTGACTCTGACTCTGGCTACTCCAGTTGCTTGGGTGTCAATTCTAGATGCACCATCAAAATACAACTGCCACAAGGCAGACTACACTTGATTGACTTCCAAGGTCTCATCTTCAGGGAGCTCTGTCTCTAGTGGACAGCTCTCTAGCACTGGATGCGTAGCAAAGAAGTCTGCGATGGCTTGGCCTTTGATGACTTTTTGTGGCACATAGGAGATATCAAACTCCATGAGGATCACCGCCCATTTGCCTAAGCGGCCCTTGAGTGCTGGTTGTGACAGAATATATTTAAGCGGGTCCACTTTGGAAATCAACTTTATTTCATGCGACAGCATATAGTGTCGGAGCTTCTTGACTGCGAAGACCAGAGCCAAGCAGACCTTCTCAACGAAAGTATATTTCTCCTCAGTTCTGACCAGTCTTTGGCTGAGGTAGTAGACGGCTTGTTCCTTCCCTTCTTCATTATTCTGAGTGAGCATTACCCCCAGGGAGTAGTGTGTGGCTGCTATATATAGAATCAGCAGCCATCCTTTCACCGGTGCCCCCAGCACTGGAGGGGTCTTCAGGTAGTCTTTCAGCTTATCAAAGGCTGTTTGACATTCTTCATCCCAATAAAAGTAGCCGGATATAGTGTTGGTAACAATGGCCCTTCGTCAGTTCTGACTTTTGTAAGAGTCTTTTGAGTCTTCACTTTCCTCCCGATCTTCTCTTTGGTCTCATTTGACTCTGTTCATATTTTGCACGTCAACACGGGGTCGTACCGGGGAGGGCCTGAAACACGGCCCGTACCTCTACTTCTTACTTTGCCAACAGACGGGGATAAGGGAACCCTGATGATGTGGTCCCTTGAGGTTGACCCTTCGGAAGAGGGAGAGACCTTCCCTGCGCGCCTGCGGTGGAGGGGGGGTTGCTCCCGCCCAGGGTCTTGATTAAGCATCGGCGTCTGAGTTCTTTGAGCATTCATGTTCATATGTCGCTTCATTTCTAGCATGAGATTGGTCATTTCAATGTGCCATCTCTACATGGTTTCAAATTTGGCGTCATCAGACATTGCCTGGAAGGCGGCCTTCGTAGGTGGCTCAAAGGCCGGATTGGGATAGCCATCATCATGAATGCTCACAATATCATCAACATCTGCTTCCACTCGGGGTAGATTTTCGCCTTGGTTTTGAGGGAATTCCTGGGCAATTTCTTGGTGTTGCTCCTGGGAGGAAGTTTCCGCTTGACCACTGAGCTGGGCTTGCAGACTCCTTCTAGCGACGTTACGGGTATTGCGGTACACCGCATCTGCATTTATCGCCAAATTTGGATCATTCACCCTGGTGGGGTCACTCGGATTGGCAGGATTACCAATTTGTTCTATATGTTGCCTGCCGGAGGCGTAACAGGTGTAGATTTTCATACTCCCACCTGTCTCTGCCATTTGGACTACTCTTCGTCTCTTCAGCGCATGGCCGCCAGGATGAAGGGGTGCCCCCAATCTATCAAAGACAGAGATCTTTACAGGAAGGGTCTTTGTTAGTCTTTCAAAGATGGAAACCCGCGGTAGGAGTGTCTAGGCATAATTGCCCGTTTTAGCTCGAATAGGTCTTGAGCTTTGTGATGTGAAGGTAGGCTTGCGATAAGCCCCTTTTTTCTTCTGTCCTTGCACAGCACTTGACGATGCCACGTTAGCTTGGGGTTAGGTGCGCGCAGGCTTACTGGCCCTAGCTTGCTTGATTGCTTGGGCCCCTTGCTTGGTGACCTAGATTTATTTGACTTTTTGGGGACGTCGCCTAGATGCCTTATCCCCGTCATCAGACTTAGTCTTCTTTTTGAAGCCTAGCCTATCTTCTCGCATTTTGTAGAGGAGCGAGAAATGGTTAGAAGTGGATACGTTGGTGACGCATCGGTCCTGCGGAACCCTCAGCTCGGCGCCGTTGAGCCAAACGCGTAGATCCCCGACAAGTATGGACTTGCTAGATCTTGAGGTCTTTGTCGCTGGCCTCCTGTTTTATCAACGGCGGTGCTGTCCCCATTTGGCGGGGATGACGTTTGCAGTGAGCATGTTTATGGAGAACATGCAAGCTTGGATCAGGTGGGGCCTGTTGCCCCCAGTGGCAACTAACGAAGCCGGAGGAGGCATCTCCGGCTGGTTGGCAGGGATTATCCCTGGAAACAAAGGGGAACCGTCGACCGTCGAAAAATCCCCAAGCACAATGGGGATGGTGAGATAGCCATAGCTGGCATGGCTTGCAACAACAAGCGGGCCGTAGGTGCCTATGTCTGTTGACCGTTGATAGGGTTCGGTTGGAGAATTAATAGTGATGACTTTTCATATGTGGCTATTAATACCTATAATCAATAGCGACGATTGATAACCGTCGCTTATACATCTACTTTTAATCGCGACCACTGCCGTGGCTGTCGCGCATGCATGGTATTGTTTGGTTAGAGGAAGCGGATTAGGAGAATCTGAAGATTTTGGAAGGTAGGGAAGGTACGAGTTCGGAGACCCAAGAAAGAAGAAATGTAGATGCATGAGATGTGATGGATGTGATGGATGTATGAAATATAAAGGATGCTGAGAATGAAAGGAAGGAAATCTCCTTCTCACCCCGTGAGTGGCCCATAAGGAGAAGTCGATGATTGATAAAAATATGGATGGCATAAAACAAAGGGTGAATAAGTTGGTGGGAGGCTCTTCATCAAAGGGATGCTCGCCCCTCCATGGGAAACAATGTGTCAGGCCAAACGGCTCAATGGATGGAAACAATATGCATGAGCCCTCATTTGATGAAGGATTCGTTATTATAATGCAAGATGAGAACCCTTTCTTAGGAATTTGCACAATGATGGAATAAGGGGTAATAAGTGCCATGAAACAATGTCGTCCAATGAGCAATGTGGCTTTGATAATGGCCCCAGGCTGACACGACATCAGCTTATAACAATTCTTCTTAGTGACCATTGTTGGAAACTTTTCAAATATGCCCGACACAAGAACGTAGATCGGCATCCGGCTAACAAAATCTTGACTCTTGGATAGCATAGCCATAGCCAAATCCTTTTCGCCCAGCTCTTGAACATTGCCTTCGGCATACGTGTTTATGGAGATACACCCATTTCGAGTGGTGATAAAAGAAGGTGAGGTGATGGTGGAAGGCTTAATACATGATGGTGGTGTAATGGAAGGTGTTAGAGAAAAGGTAGGTAAAAGTGGAGGTTCAAGCACGTCGGGATTCTCCTCTTGCTCGGAAGCAGACAAGGTCGGCTGGAGTGTAAAAAGGGGTGGACCCTGCTCAAGAACAGCCATGGGTTTGGGTAAAGGGATAAGTGGAGGAATAGGAGTGGTTGGATTTCGGTTTATGGGGAAAATGAAGGGCCAAGGTGGCGTCGACGGAGGGTTGCTTGGTGGAGAACAAGGTTTGGTGGAAGGTTTGCCGGAGGCCGGGGATGTGGAGGTTGATGAAGGTATAATGGTTGGAGGTGAATCAATGGAAGGCCCGGATGGCTTGGTGGGTGTTGATGGAGTGGTAATTGAAGGTGTAATGGGGTGAGGTTTAGTGCGTTGGAAGCGTCGGATTTTGGTGGTGCGGGAGGTTTGAATAGCGGGAGAGGATTCATGGTGGGCCACATGGGTGATCGGAGTATCAACCCATCGTCATAACACCAATTGGTTTGGTAAATAGGATTGGGGACGATGGCCTCGTCCTGAGCAGGGGGTTAATCGGGTAATGGAGGGAGAGGAAAATGAAGGAAACTCAGAATGGGTGTAACTTGAGAATCATCAACATCTTGTGCCAACTCCAATTCTTCGTCATCCTTAAATTCAAGTGGACGCCGCGGTGGAGGCGTAATGGTGGGTGATAGGTGAATGTAAGGTGGAGGACTTTATGGATATGAATGTGGAAGCGGAGGCGGAGGGCCATATAGGTGAATATGGTGAATAGGTGGAGGGCGGACGGCGTCCACTTGGTCATTTAAACTTATAAAATCATCTTGCTCACTTGAATCATTGATGCGATTATCTCTTCTCTCCTCCCAATCTTCTTCCATCTTGGTGATATTATTCATAAAGACATAAAGAGGATCGACTTGAGGAGGAGGAAGAGCGGGCCGCGAGCTCGTGACTCTCTTCAATTATTCCTCCATCGTGGTGATTTTATTAAGGAGAGTTTGTTGGAGGGGTATAATATGTGAAGGAGAGGGTTGGCATGATGGACTTGAAGGAGAGGCTTGATATGAAGGCCGTGTAGGAAGGTTAATCAAATAACAGAAATTTCAATGTGCCTGAACAAACGAGGACTCATTGTTTTCACCACCAAAATGTCTTCAATGCACATACTTCCTATAGGGCAAGAAAATTTGTTAACCAATACAGAAATAATCTCTGGCAGTGGAATAACAAACACATCAGAAATAACAAAGCCAAATCAAACCCAAGGGTTGCTGCCAGAAGGAATAAGAGCAATAAAAAATTGAATAATCATGTCAATCAAAAGAAAACTGTCAGGCAGATTTGGATACCTAAAGACTTGCTGAAAAGTTTGAGTAATGTTTGTGGAGCCAAACTATCTTGGGTTCCAAGAGTGTCTGTGTAACTTATTTTACAGGAAAGTCTGGCAACCATGCACAACCGGTGGTATCTTGAGAGTGACTGCGCGAGGCACATGACTAGAGACAAGACCAAATTCAGCAAGCTGAAAATGAAGGTCGATGGAACAGTTAAGTTTGGAGGGGAGAATAGAGGTAAGATCATTGGCTCTGACACTGTCCCTCCAACACAATTGAGAAGGTATTACTTGTCGATGGTCTTGAACATAACCTACTAAGCATTAGTCAACTCTGTGATAAGGGTCACAGGGTCACATTTGATGATCACAAATCTAAGATTTTTGAAGTCAATTCTGATTCAATAAAATTTGTAAGCCATAGAGCCAACAATGTTTACATAGTGGACTTAGATGAAAATTCTGAATCCAATCTTTGTTAGACTGCCAACTCTGTCAATAATGCTTTTAATTGGCATAGGAAATTAGGCCATGCTAGCTATAATATCTTGAATAAGTTAGTCAAGCATGAGTTAGTGAGAGGCTTGCCTAAAATCAATTTCTGCATAAACTAAAAAATCTGTGATGCATGTGCCTTAGGAAAGCAAACAAGAAAATCCTTTAAAATGAGGCATGAACCCTTATCTGCTAGACCATTAGAACTTCTGCATATGGAATTATTTGGTCCTACTAGGACTCAAAGTCTAAATGGCAAAAGATTTAGGTATGTCATTGTAGATGATTACACTGGGTTTGTATGGATATTCTTCTTAGCTCACAAGAATGAAGCCTTTCATGAATTTAAGATTTTCTTCAACAAAATAAAATAGGAAGGCATGCACAAAATTTGCATCATTCAATTTGACCATGGGGGGAATATGAAATATATTGTTTTCAGATTTCTATAATAAAGAAGGACTGATTCATAAATTTTCATCTCCTAGGACCCCGGAATAGAATGGAGTTGTAGAGAGAGGAAATAGTACAATCGTGGAGATGGCAAGAACAATGTTGATCGAGAGCCAACTCCCATGGAAATTTTGGATAGAAGCTGCAAACACAGCCTATTATATACTTAACAGGGCCATGGTAAGACCTATGCACAATAAAAGTCCATATGAATTATTGATGGGTAAGAGACCTAACCTGGCTTATTTCAAAATCTTTGGTTCCAAGTGCTTTATTCATAACAATGATAAAAAGGACCTAGATAAGTTTGAAGCCAAGAGTAGTCTAGGGATGTTCATGAGGAATTCTATATTGTCTAGAGCTTATAGAGTCTTCAATATTCATGATCAGCTAGTAAAAGAGTCCCCTCATGTGATGTTTGATGAAACTTTCAACCCTGCTGATTTTAATAATGATGACAGGAAGAAAAAAGAAGATGGAGAATTCATGGAAGAAATGCAAATGGCAGGAGACCCTAATTAGCTAGAACAATCCTTTCCAGAACAAGGTCAGTCGATTGAACAAGGTGAGTCTTCAAATAATATCAGATTTCTTAAGGATCATCCTACTTACAATATTATAGCAAGCGAGCCGCCGCCGGAGCCGGCAAAGAAAAAACCAAAAATCCGCTGGACTTGAGCAGCCTTACCGGGCTGTTCGTCGGCATTCATGTGATCGCGGCGGGCGCAACCAATGTGCCCGAACTTGCTATCGACATGCAGGAAGGCGAGACCTTCATGAAGTCGGCGCAGAATGTCATGCGCCACTACAGCGTGGAAAGCAGCCAGAAAACCATCGATTGGCTGGCGTTCGGCGGCACGGTCTGCATGATTTACGGCACGCGGTTCGGAGCCTACATGTTGCGTAAGCGGACCGAACAGCAGGAAAAGCCGCGTACCGCGACCGTCTATCAAATGCCGGTGCGTCCCGCGCAACAGCCGTCACAACCCGCTCCACAATCGCAACCGCTTCCGGAGACTCACATCGCGCCCGAAATGGAATTTGAGAGCGAGTAATCGTATTAAGGTGGGCTGGGCAGTATGGAACGCATTGTTAAATATTCCGCCAATGAAAGGTACACGGTTTGTCTCTATTTTCAGGATAGGCTGACCGGCGATCATCATTATGTATATCCGCAAGGCATGCGCGAATATAAAGTGATGGATTTGCTGGATGCGCCCTGGGAACAGTTCGAGCCGGTTGCGCCGCCTCCGCCTGTTCCGCCGTATCCGTGAAGGGAGCGATTTCCGCGCCCGGCGGCTCTGGGCAATTTTGGAGAACAACATGGACAACCAACATCAGAAAATTTCCGGCTATCGCGATCTTTCCCAGGAAGAGATCAATGCCATGAACGGCGTGAAGCACCTGGAAGCGCAGTTCAACGGCCTGATCGACTATCTCAAGCAGCTTCCCGGTGCCGATCAGCGCCAAGTCGCCATCGCTGCGACCCAAGGCGAGGATGCGTTCATGCGCGCGGTTCGCGCCATCGCCAAGCCCGAGCGGAAGGTTTCTCAGTACGTCCCCACTGAACCTGTGCTCGCCTAGGAGATTGCGTTGTCGTCACCATCAGCCCAGGTCGTAAGTCGGTGGTCGCACTCGGTTCATCCGGGTGGCCGTGATACGCCGCAGGGAAGGGCGCGTCCAAGGCTGGGCGCTAGGGCGACACGCACCACGCGGTTGGACGGCTCCGCACAAAAGCCGTCACTAATTTTAGCTCATTAGGGGGAGCCCTTTCCACCCATGCCCGAATTTCATCTTCCCGGCGCAGAACATCGCACGACTGTGCTAGGCATGACGGGCACGGGAAAGACCGTGTTCGGGGCGCATCTATTATCAGCACAGCGTTTCGACAAGCGGCCTTGGGTATGTCTGGATTTCAAGGACGAAGAGTTATGGGACATGGTGAAGTCCCCTCCGGTGCAGCCGCTTGCGATGGGAGACATGCCGGGCAAGACCGGATTGTACCGGATGCGAGTGGACCCCTGGCAGACGGACGATCTGGAAGAATGGCTGAAAAAGATATGGAGCCGTGGCAATGTCGGATTGTTTGTGGATGAAGTCTCGCTCATTCCGCAGCGGGATGCTTTTAAAGCTATCCTGCGGCAAGGACGATCACGGCTCATTCCTGTTATTGCCTGTACCCAACGCCCCGTCGATTGTGATAGAGAGGTTTTCACAGAATGCAATTATATGGCCTGTTTCCGTCTCAAGGACGAACGGGACTATAAGGTAGTCAACGGCCTCATCGGTACCAAGGGAGCGGAGCGCCCCCTGCCCAAGCACCATTCCTGGTGGTACGACGCCAGCGAGAATACTCTTTTTCCCTTGAACCCGTGTCCACCTCCTGCCATAGTTGCCGAGAATTTAAGACGGGTCGCCCCCGTCCGCACTTGGTGGAAATGATGGAAAAGACCCTTATCACGGTGGACGTTCCGAACGTGATTTCGATTGGCGTCATTCTCTTTTTCGTCCTGATCCTCTATGCACTGATCTGCACCTATGCCCTGAAATACTGGCCGGCTCCTGCCGCCACAAATGGGGCTTCTTTCTAAAATGACGGTTGTAAATACCAAAATTTTGGTGCAACCTTGGAACTGGCTCGTAGTGGGGCTGATTGCGGCGTTCTGGCTGATTTTGCTAGCTGTTCTCGTCCCGCAACCCCCTACTGAAAGCTGAAAAACCAATGCCCGCACAGTCCTCCGCGCCCTCTGGCAATAGCGGCGGTATGTCTGCACAGCAGCAGAACCAGGCCGCGCGTCGTCTCATTCTCCAGGGAGCGACCGCCAATGGTCAGGTGATCCCGCCCGCCATCGATATGTGGCAGCCGCTCAACATCAATATTCCGAGCAACGCCGGCCCCGGTACGGTCATCACCTTCAATATTCGCCCGGTGGGCATCATCAAGCGGCTGCTGATCCGCTTCACCGCGACCGTCACGGCGGGCGCGACCACCACCCAGACCTTGACCAAGTTCGGCCTCCAGAATTTGGTGTCCAATGTCACCGTCTGGGATTTCGGCAATCAGACACGCATCAACACCACGGGCTGGCATCTGTTCACCCTGGCGTCGCTCAAGCGCCGTCGCGCCTTCGGTGCCGCCTATACCAACGACAGTCCCAACGGGTTCGGCAACAACAACAACCGCATCATGTATGCGCCCGCCACCATCGCCGCCAATGCGTCGAGCGAGGTAGACCTGTACATGGAAATTCCGTTCGTGCGCACGGACACCGATCTGCGCGGCTTCCTGTTCGGTGACGTGCAGAACGTCAACGCGCAGGTGCAGATCACCCTCAATCCCAACATGTTCGTCTCTTCTACAGCCGATGCTACACTGGCGGTTTATCAGTCGGGAGGTGCTGATCTCGCCAGCCTGTCCAACCTGTCCATGTATGTGACCCAGAATTATCTGGATCAGCTTCCATCGCAGGGTGGTGTGCCGATCCTGCCCGCGCTCGACCTCGCAACTGCTTATTTGCTGAACACGTCCGTCAGCACATTGCCGGTAGCGAACCAGCCCAACAGCACAGCCTTCATCAATGCCCGCGTGTTCCAGTCGCTGACGTTCTTCTACGACAACAACGGCACCTTGAACGTCAACGGTTCGGACCTGTCCACGGTGCAGTTGCAGTCTGCCAACTTCACCAACATCCTGAACTATGACGGCAAGACCATCGGCCTGATCCAGCGCAATATCTTCATGGATGACGCGCCTCCGGGCCAGTATACCCTGGATTTCCGCCATCGTCCCATCGACACCCAGACTTATGGCAACATGCAGGTGGTCATCACCCCGTCGAGCGTGGGCGGCTCCGCCGCTTACTTCGGCTTTGGCTGGGAAGCGTACGGCACCATCGGTCAGGTGAACCAGGGCGGCTCGATCCCCTCGGGCGCTTAAGGTCCAGCGGGGTGACGGTTCCCGCGTCCTGTCACCCCGTAGGTACATTCGGAGATTGATCCGTGCAAAAACTCTGGACCGATATCAAAGGATTGCTTACCGCGCCGCTCGCCGGCGAGGTGGACAGTGTGCAGATATGGTCGCTGGTCGGCGTCGTGCTGATTTCGCTTTTGATCTGGGGGTTCATTCTTCGGCACATTCGTCTCGCAGCAACGGAAATATAGGATATGCAAATGCGCCACTGGTTCGCTCTTTCCACTCTTGTGCTGATCATTGCGGGCATCGCAATTCAGCGCTACACTGGCATCTGGTCCAAGGTGGGCCTGCCGTAATATGAACCTTGAGGGTGGTTGGGTCCTCGCAAGGGAATAACCCTCGCCCATTTAGGAGGCCGCGTGTCGCAAAGTGGTTTCATCGCCGCAATGCTTCTCGCGGCCTTCGTCCTTTGGCTGGCGATCAATGATCGCTTGACGGCTTACACCGCCGTGCTGTTCGGGCCGACACAGCAACCCACGCCACAGGGCAATATCTCCACCACGAACGGCTTGATCGCGCCGGCTGCCACCGGGTCCGGTGCGGCGGGCGCAGCCGGCTCTGCGGGTGCCCTGGCCGACGAGAGCGGGATTATCGACACGACGGCTTCGGACGTGGGTGGCGTCGCAGGCTTGCTGGAGGGACCACTGGAAGGGCTGGCGGCGCTCTTCTGATGGGTTTAATCGCTCTCTTCATCGGCATCATCATCATCCTTGTGCAGAAGCTGCAGTCCCCAGACATGGGAGGCAATGAGTCGAGCATCTACTTAACAAATTTAAGACTGAGAGTCCCCAAGAAAGCCCGAGAGGACCCCCTGCCTGTGCCCTCAGACCAGCATTCACCCCCTTTCCTACTGGCAAACCCATGGCGAAATCCATCCATATACCTTCCTACTTCTACTTGGGAATTTCCAAGGGATGTAGTTTTTCGGTGGGCTTTTGGTGTTCCGCCTTGACTTGTTGACAAGTTAAGCAGCGAAAAACAAAATTTGCCACCTCCTCTCTTCATATTGAGCCACCAGAAGTTTCTTTTTAGGACTTGATACATCTTGGTAGCTCCAAGGTGAATCACATATCGCGACTTGTGAGCTTCTTCCATAATTAGCTTCTTTGTCTCTGCATGATCTAGTACACAGATCTAGCATCAGAATAATAATCTTCCATCAGTCGTGACAGAGAAATCTGGCCGTTGATCAATGTTGGTTTTGATCTCAACCAGTGTAGGATCATTTTCTTGTAGCTTTGCTAATTCTTCTATCAATGTAGGTTGTGACCGAATGTTGGCGATGATATATCTTTCACTCTCCGTGTCTATATCTAGATTCAATTTGGTAAAATCTTCTAAGAGGTTTGTCACATTCAGCATGAGGCTAGATAAAGTTGCCATAGGTTTTCTGCTTAGTGCATCTGCTACAATATTAGTCCTTCCTGAGTGGTATTGAATGGAAAAATCAAAATCTTTAAGATACTCCTGCCACCTTCTTTGCCTCATATTTAGTTCCTTTTGAGAGAAAAGGTATTTTACACTTTTGTGGTCTGAGAATACTGTGAATTTTCTCCGTAGAGGTAATGTCTCTATATCTTCAAGACGAAGATAACTGTAGCAAGTTTTAGATCATGCACTGGGTAATTCTCCTCATGTCACTTTAACTGTCTCGAAGCATAACATATTACCCTACCATGCTACATTAGAATACAATCGAGGCCTATGCTTGATGCATCGGTGTAGACCTCAAAACCCCCACCTTCAACTGACAGTGCTAGCACGGGTGCTGTAGTGAGATGTTCCTTGAGAGTCAAGAAACTCCCCTTACAGTCTGCTGACCATACAAAATGATTCTCCTTTCTTGTTAGTCTGGTAAGAGGAATGGCGATTTTTGAGAAATCTCTTATGAGCTGCCTATAATAACCAGGCAGACCAAGAAAGCTTCTGATTTCGATCACGTTTGTTGATCTGCTCTAGTTCTTGATCGCTTCAATCTTAGAGGGATCCACAACGATATCCTCTTTTGAAATAATGTGACTAAGAAATGAAACTTTCTTTAGCCAGAATTCACATTTACTAAGTTTCGTATAGAGTTGGTGTTCTCTTAGTCCTTTCAAAGCTATTCTTAGACTCTCTTCATGTTCCTCTTGTGTTTTGGAGTATATGAGAATATCATCTATAAAGACGACCACAAATTGGTCAAGATAGGGTCTGAAGACGTTATTCATTAACTGCATGAAAGTTGCAGGGGTGTTGGTTAACCCAAATGACATGACAACGAATTCATAGTGCCCATATCTACTTCGAAATGTAGACTTGTGGATGTCTTCATTTTTGATCCTCAGTTGATGATAACCAGACTTTAGGTCTATTTTTGAGAAATATCGTACTCCAGAGATTTGATCGAACAACTCATCAATACGTGACAATGGATACTTGTTCTTAATTGTTAGTTGATTCATTTGTCTGTAGTCGATGCATAACCTGAAGGATTCATCATTCTTTCTTACAAAGAGAACGGGCGCACCCCAAGGGGATGTGCTTGGCCTGATAAAACCCTTCTCCAATAATTCTTACAGTTGCTTCTTCAATTCCTTGAGTTCTGTGGGGTACATCCTATAAGGAGCTTTGGAAATAGGTGCTGCTCCTAGAATTAATTCAATGGAAAAGCTTACATCCCTCACTGAAAACCTAGAAAAGTTTCTGAAAAAACTATATAAAAGTATCTGAAAACTTAGAAAAGACCATTACAGCGACTTCGTAAAAAAATCCATTTCTGAATAAACCTAGAAAGGACCATTATGGAGAAACTCTGAAAACCCACTTCTGCAACCTAAAATCCTATTTTTGAAAACCCTGAAAGCCATTACTAAAGACTCCTAAAAACCTAGTTCTGAAAGGTATTTATGAAAAAAACCAGTTTCTGGAACCCATTACAGGACATTGAGAAAACCATTTTCGAAAAAAAAAAGGGGGATAGGGATATAGCGCCCCTGACCAGGGTGCCATTTTAATAGGGCGCCCTGGACCAGGGCCCCATTTCCCTCTGACCAGAAAAAAAAATGGACTGAAGATAGGGCGCCCCTCTGCAAGGGCACCATTTTCTAAATGAAGACACCCAACAGGGTGCCATTTCCCTTCAGTCTAGGATTTTCTGGGCTTCTGTCCAGCCCTCACCCTGTGATCTTTAGCCTTTCTCTATTTAAATAAGCAGTCCTTAACCCTTAAATCCCCCTGGAATGCCATGCCATCTTCCTAAAGCTATGATTCTTGAAAACGTCTGCTTGTCCACAGATTGGACCTTACAGATTTAAACCCCTCACATAAGGGAGCCAAATTCCACAAGACTTGCCTATGTGTCATGCATTTTAAGTAGCTTAGTCATAATTCATCATTTACATGTGATATGTCCTTGAACTCCATTCTTGAAAATCTACCTTATGTTCCTATTATGTATAAATTCCTTGAAATTTTATATTGGCAATAAAATGAGAGTGGATGTCGAACAAACATGACGAATGCTGTGCATATAGGGCCCGGTCTGCTCCTAGGAGGAGCACTCCAATGTACTTGTGCCCATGGGAGTTGATTGACCACGGTATTTAAGCATTGCACCAGACTACTTGCTTGCTAGACTTAGACATCCCACTCACTCTCTCATGACATGACTTACTTGACATGACTTGCTTGGCCCCAAAAAGGGCAATTACTTGCTTGAATGGTCTGAAAAAGGGCAATTACTTCCTTGAATGAAATGAATGAAATAGCCAATTCTATTACATGTACTTGTTATTACATGTGCTTGACATTACTTGCTTGAACAATTGATTCTTACTTTCTTAAAAAGACTTGTGCAATTACTTACTAGTTTCTTAATGATACATCTTATTGATACCTTGAATTCATGCAATATTCTTTTTACACAATTCTTGATATCTTACTCTTTCCAACATGCATCATTATACGTGCATTGAACTTGTAATTGACTTAAAGGTTGTTAGAACTTGAGATGTAATTCTTATTGAGTGATTCACTCATCAAGTTGCATTCTAACATTTTTTTGAAATCTTAGATAGTGACCACCACCCGGATGGGAATGATACCAAGTGATGAGTGTTAGAATCTCCGATTGGTTGAGCTAGTCTTCTCTTTTATATCTTAGGTCCTACCTTGTATTTTTCAGTCATTGTTAAGGTTTGTAATCTTATGGTTTAATTTGGGTCAGTTGTGATTTAGTTGGTTGGAACTTGTCGAAAATTTGTAGCCTTATGAATTGTTATGCCCTGGCTTGTTTTGACGAAGATCGTGATAGAAAATGTCTTCAATCTGGGTTATATGACTTGAATTGATTGGGAGCTGATGAATGATGGAGTTGCATGATTTGCATTGAAAGATGCTTGATAAATGTAGGCTTTGTATAAAGGTATGATTGTTTAATCAATTGAGTTGTGTTCAAGAGTAAGTGTGATTGTTTAATGAATTTCAAATTCTAAATCTTGGAAACTTGAGGACATTACCTGCTATGGTAATAAGTTTTCCTGGACCAATAGGGGAGAAGCTCACTGCAAAATCATTGCCAGATTGGATAGATGTCTCATTAACACACACTGGATTGCCTCCTACCCAGATAGTTGGCTTGAGTACGGGAATGAATATTTTTCTGACCATACACTCATGCTTATTAACACAGATAAAGTTCTGCTGAAGGGCAAGCTCCCATTCTGGTTCTACAACATGTGGGTCTCTCATCCTCCATTTCTTGAAGTTATTAAAGCAGCCTGGGAAACCCCGGTCGAAGGGTCTCCTCCCCATGTCCTTTGTATGAAGCTTAAGGCTTGCAAACTTGCTCTTAAGGATTGGAATAGACACATCTTTGGAAATGTTCAGAATAAGGTGGCTGAGTCTAAGAGAAACCTGCATCAAACTCAGCATAATCTTCATGATCGCCCCTTTGATGATGCTCTTATTCACCAAGAGAAGGAGGCAAGAAAAGTATACCTACATGCTTTAGAGCAAGAGGAACACTTTATTAGGAAGAAATCAAGACAAAACTGGCTGATGATGGGTGATTCCAATACTAAATTCTTTTATGCTTCCATGGCGGCTAGAAGAACAACCAACCACATCAGCCACTATAAAGATCAATATGGCAATACTATCAATGATAGTAATCAGGTGAAGGAGCACACTATAGACTTCTATTATCAATTACTAAACCAATCTCCTATGCAGGAAGTTCATGATATCAATCCTTCCTTGCATCTCTCTAAAGAAGACAAGAGACTTCTCAATGCTGATCTCACTACAGATGAGATTAGGAAGGTTGTTTTCCAATCTCCAAAAAATAAGAGCCCAAGCCCCGATGGCTTTCCAGCTGAGTTCTACCAATCAACCTGGCAAATAATTGGTAATGATGTGATCAAAACTTGCCATCACTTTTTTCGAACGGGGCATCTTTACAAATAGTTCAATAACACTTTTATAGCGCCGATCCCAAAAGTGGTGGGGGCTGATAACCTGGTGAACTTTAGGCCAATTTCATTATGCAATTTCATCTACAAAGTGATTTCAAAGCTTATGGCTGATAAAATTCAGAAGGTTATTTACAAGATCATTAGTCCTCAGCAGACTGCATTCATTAAAGTAGAAGCATTACCCACAACATCCTTCTTGCTAATGATTTGACCAAAGATCTGCATTCCAAGGACAAGGGAAGGATAATTTGCCTTAAAGCTGATTTGAGGAAGGCTTTTGACTCTGTTGATAGGCGTTTTATATATCATATGCTTATGAGAATTGGGTTTCCTGCTAACTAGATTCAATGGATTCGAAGTTGCATTGAGAGTTGTATGTTCACTATCCTCTTCAATGGTTCCCCTGCAGGCTACTTTAAAAGCTCTAATGGTATTAGGCCAGGAGATCCACTGTCCCCTTACCTATTTACCATTGCAATGGAAGGCCTCACTTGTTTGCCGGAGGAAGCGATGTACCAAGGTCATATCAAGGTTCCTAAGACTACTGAAGTCCATGTTTCTCATATTACTTTTGCAGATGACTTAATTATTTTTCTTCAAAATGACATTGATTCAGTTCAATACCTCGCAAACATTCTTGAAATATTTGGCAAATGGTCTGGCCTCAAGCTGAATCACTCCAACAGCAAAGTATACATTGGTGCCAAGGTCCAAGACAAAACAGCAATTACAACTGCTTTGAGGGTGGATGAAGGTAATCTACCTATTCCTTACTTAGGTCTGCCTCTTATCTCCACCAGTTTAAAAAAGCTTCATTGCCAACCAATCATTGAGAAAATCCAAATTCGTTCGTACAGATTAAGCTTCAAGAAGGAGAAATCCAATATCTTCTTCCAATATATATATATTATTAAGCAATCAAAGCTTGATAATCAATCACACGACATATTTTGTTATCATCAAAATAATAATGTTATATCTTATTGAAATTTTAGAACACGAATATTGGGAGTCAAGTGATGTGGGCGGATCTCGTCGGCACTGGGACGTGGCCCATTCCACCTTCCTAGGTAAACACCCATCATATTTTGATTTCAAGCATCATAATGGCAGCGCGGTGCATCTCTAGACAATGACATCAGCGAATCATGAGCATGTGATCAGGGAAACGCTTATTTCATCGCACATCCCCACGTGGATCTTGCGCACGTTATCGAGATAGGTAATCTCATGATCTCTACGTGTTGCTCGGTTTTCACTTTTTTACGGCCACTTTGGAAGATTGTCAAGCATGACTTGCCTTGTTCCCATGATCACACGGTATCTCCGTAGAAAGATAATCGTACAACAACTCGGGGCTCTCTGTCTATATAAGTTTTGTCTCAACGATCGCCTCACGATAAGCACCCAACAATACTCAACCCTTGATAGTAGCACCAGGGTAGCTCCCCTCTCTAAAATTTTATTCCCCAGCGCGGATTTAAATATTGGAAGATTTTCTCTGAGAATATAATCTACGGTGAGAACTTCTCTTCTTGTGCAGTAGGATCTACTTCAAGCGCTCGGCAGGTTCGTCTAGGGGGGCTTTGCTAACCGAGCACGGTTAGCGGCTCTGTGTGTGAGGGGGAGGTGGAATCCACCGCATTTTTCTCTCTCTTCATTTGTGCTATCCTACGGCAATTCTATTGTCAAAGCGGCCCCTAGTGCCCGAGATTTCTTCCTTGACACTCTGCCTTTACGTCAGGTGTTTTGTTTTGCTATCTTGACTTCCTCACTCGGTCCTGTAATACACATTAAAATGTACCATACCCAACTATACCGATTCTACGATCAATAAGGACTTAGGTGCAATTGTAATATATCACAGCGGTGTGCGCTTATGCTACTCCATCTGCGCAGACGCAGCCGCAGGAAGGAAAAACCCAGCTCGTACCTTCTGCAATAATTATAATTTCCAACAGTATCCGTTTACTTCCTCTCTCACGTAATCAGGTTTGACAACGAGGACATCCACAAGTGGATCATGATCTATCACGATGCTAAACAGCGCGAGACAGCTTCGGTTTTACGTGTTCTGCGGAGCCATTATATCGACCTCCTCGGGATCTTCTGGATCGTCTGATCTTGATCGTACGCCTGTAATCTTACTTTGTGTTTCGAAGAAATGAGATTTGTCTCTGGGTCCCGATTCTCTCGGCGCCTGCCCCTTCTCGCTCCCGCGTGCTGTTGGGTCGAATAACGTTTGCTGTTATTTCATTATTTGAGGGGCCAAAGAGGGATCTTGCCGACGGATTCGTCGGTTTGGATTGTCGTCGACAGAGGTGCCACTGCTGGAAGCCCCGATCCCGCGAGACGCGACGGCGGCGACGCGAAGACAAGGCAGTGTCGGTGGCTCGTCCTTGTTCGCCGGAGCGCAATGGCGGCCTTCGCGAAGCTCGAGGATTCCCCGATGTTCCGGAAGCAGGTGCTTTTTGATGCCCTGACTTTCGAGCGTGCTCGAAATTTCGAAATTTCTCTCGTTCGCGATTGCTTTTGCGCTGTTGCAATTATTTGATGCCTTGTTCCGGTTCTAATTTAAATGCGATGTTTGCTTGGTCTGTCTGGCACTGGAACTAACTGATCGTATTTCTTAATCTGCAATCGCTGTGGTTTATGTAAGATTTTGAAGTTTAATTTGCACGATGCATGTGGAATTGCTACATTACATAAACTTCCTCCACCCACCCCACAAGACGAGGAGAAAAGAGGGAAAGTTTAGTGGGTTGGACTGTTTGAAGCTATGTCTTGGAATTGCTGGATTTCATAAACTTCCTCTCCTTACTCACCGGAGAAGACAAGGAGAGGGGAGGGAAAGTTTAGTGGGTTGGACTGTTTGAAGCTATCTCTTACGATCACTCTGCATCATGGCGATTAATTAGCTTCCTAAAACTGTCTCCAACTGTATTCAGTTTTATTTTCTTTTAAGCTGTTTCATTCTTGGTCATTGCTGAAGTGTATCACACACAGAATGAAGAGTCAGTCGATCCAGACCAGCATTGGCTGATTCGGCTCGGAATCGTTGGGTGGCGATCTAACTCCGGGATGGAATAATCCCCAAATTAAGAAGTCAATCAGAATCAGCCTGAATCGGTCGAATCGGCCGATTCGGCTGATTCCCTTGGAAGCTTGGCCACACGCGCACACACCCAAAACAAGGAAGAAAGTAAAAAAAGGAAAATGGCCTGAATCAGACTGGAATTGGTCTGATTGGCCGGCGTGGGTCTGAATCCTACCTGATCCAAGATCAGCCTGTCTTCCATTGGATTGGTCGATTCTATCCAGATCGGATCAGGATTGGGCCTACCTGATCCGGGTGCCCGATCCATTCCTGCCCTCCATGATATCACAGATCATTTGGTGCTCGGTTGCTTGAAGATTGCTGGGATAAAATGACATGTGCTGAGTATGTGATCATTGCCATTTTGTTTTAAGTATCAACACATCTTTTCTGGACAGTATCTGCATTTGTTGGTTGGTTTTCGCCACGGGGAGAATAACATGCTTTATTTAGAAACCAATTGAAGAATTATCTCATACCCATTTCTGTGGTTTCTCCTAGGAAACTGTCTAGCTGCATTGCAGGAATGAAACACATACATATCCATTTTCAGCCATTTGTGTGTTTTACAGTTGTATGGTGCTGATGTTTCTGAATTCTGCTCTCTCCTGTCTGTTGTGTTGAAAGAATCCTACATGTGGCTTTATGTTCTGTGGATCTTGCTTCTTACCATTATCTACTTTTATTATATCCTGATCTCAAAGTAGAAAGAAACTCATTTTCCAGTTTGGTGCTACAGGTCTTCTTTGGTGGTGAGAAAATAGGGGCTGGAGTGGGACGAGCATGGAAAGAAGCCCAACACCAAGCTGCTGATAATGCTCTTCGTCATTTGGCAAGTGAGAACCATCTTACGTTTGTGTTACACTATTTTCTCATTATCTGCTCCTTTTAAACCATTGCTTCACATAGTAGAAAATGCATTAAAGAATTGCATGTTTCACTGGCATTCTTTGATTATGCATGACATATTCATCTGCTCTAGTCTCTAGAGAATCTTTGTTATTTTGCACAAATTGTGCAGTAAAGTTTCTTTGATGCCTGAGGTAGGTAAAATGTCTGTTTTGTCAACCACTTGGACGCATGTTGCTGGTGTTTGTCAGTAGCAATAACAAGTTTATGTTACTTCACATGCCTGCTGAAATGTTAATAGCTGTGTGAACTGTAAAATTGACCTAGGATAGCACGTGGAAATACTCGATCCTTGTTTGGAAAATGTGAGGAAGAACGTTCAACCTCCCATAGATTATTCCATTATCCACCAATTTCTATTTTGCAAAAGACAGTTGGAATAAAGAAAATTCTTAATTGGGGGAGGGTGGAATATTCAACCCTTTTTTCTTTTATTTGAGGGGAGACATGAGCAAAGATCACCTCTGGTCGTAGAATCTTTATTTCCTTATTTTGATATTTCTGACTTTTTTCATACAAATGAATGGGCGACTCTCCGAACAGACGCTCATTCTTTTTTCCATATTTTCATAATTTTCTTTCTGTTTTTATGCTGGGAATGGGCGCCTTCTTGTATGGTCACTCCTTTTTTGAAACAATGCCCTTCTAAACAGGCGTTCATTTAATGGCGACACGTCTCTGGCTGCATATTCTTACAATATTTAAAAACTCTTTGTAAATGCCAAAACTAGATTATGTAATTTATCCTTGTAAGTTCATATCTCACATAGTCATTATGACTTCTAAATTATGATAATTTCATGCAAACTTAAATTAATTGTGAGAATGATGTTAGTTTTCCAAATTGTATAACTTTATTCTTTTAATGCTCAAAGATGATGAATGTGATGCAACTTATAATATAAAATATAGCACTTATCAGCTCAAAGATGGTGCATGCTAGTGAGTCAAAAACAACTTTGACCCTTATCACATAACTAATTAATGCTAAGGAGATTGTAAGCAAGGCCTTCAACAAGTAAAACCTCTTCTATACAGCAAGAAGAACACTTACCTACCTTTCCTGATCTTATGATCTTCCCTTTTGTATTGCCTCCAAAAGTTACATGACCAGCATCTTTCTCCAACAGCATGTCGAATTTTCCCTTGTCCTCGGTCATGTGCCTGGAGCAACCACTATCAAGATTCCACCTGTTGTGGTTGGCTGCTAGGCATACCTGCAAACATGATCAAGCAGAAAATTTTGGAACCCAATACTGTTTGGGCCCCATTTCAACAATCAACTCATGCAAACAAGACAACAACTATTTTGGTATCCACATTTGTTTATGTGATGTTATTTCGTTTGTGGATTTCTTAACTTTCTGCTCGGTCTGTCTTCTCTTGCCATTCTAAGTTTTTGGTGACTTTTTTTGTGGTGTGGCATTCTGAGATCTAACATAATGAGAGTTTTTGTGCCAATAATTGGTCTAACGGGCATTGGAATGTGTATGTGCACTATAGACCCTAGGTTGAACAAACTTAGGATTGACAAAGCCATAGGAGTTCTGGTTCATAAATGTTCTAAACCTAGGCTGCATAGAGGCATTCCAAGGGTCTCGTCGATACATCTGATTTGGATGGAATTTCAAAATGTTTTGTTGCATCGACCTCACATAGAGGCTACCTCGACCTTTTCTACCAGAGTTGTAATGATAGGAGTTATCGAACGATGGATAGGTCGGTGCACCATAGTAGTAGCATCGACCTAAGATGCCCCTGCTCTGACCTTGGCTTCTAAAGGATCGGAACCCAGAAGTGGTATGCGTCAGTGCAGGTTAGTTGTTGCATCGACCTTTCTGTTGAGGCTAGGTTACCTTGGTTTTGGGGGTTCCTTGGACTTTGGTTTTAACTGGTTGACCCCTAACCTGACCTTTAGGCTTAGGTGCAGTAGTGTGTGTGTTGGATCCTCTAGGTACCTCTACCTTTCCTTTGCCCTTGTCCTTGGCACTGAGCTTGTGTTGTTTATTATTTTTAACAGATTTGTCATTGTGGTTTTCTTCACAATTCATTCTTATCAAAGGATTGGATTTTGATGTTCCTTTTTCAGCAACAAAAGAGATGGTCTTCACATCAAACCGTTTCTTATTAGTTATGTTAAAACCCAGTCCTTCCCTTTTGAAATTGACCTTGGTTCCTAAAATAGCATTCAAATTCTCTAGTCCTTGAGTCACACCCTCAAGGGAATTCTGTTTATCCTTGTTTTCTTTTTCTAAGTCCTCAATTATTTTCTTCAATTCTTTTCTTGTGCACATTAACAGTGGTATGTGAGGGGGTTTATTGATGCAAACTTTTGATGCAATTGGTTTAAAACATGTGCATTATTCCACCAAGCTTGCGAAATGGGCAGGCTGCTCTGTCCTGAAGATTGGACCAGCAGGGAGTCGACTCTAGGAGTCAACTCCCGGAAACCTCGATGCATGGCAAGGGGCCAGACAGAGCTAGCCCTGGGGAGAGTCGACTCTCTGGTGCTCGGGTCTGCAGGTTTGTATGAAAATGCATGAGTGTTCACAGATCAAGCCATGCACCTATGCTCCATGAATTTGATCATGCGTGCAGGTCCTCTTGAGGTTTATTCATGCATATGAAAATTTTGTGTAGCAGCTTCTAAATATGTTTATGAAGAATGCAAAGTCCTTTTATACAATGAAAGGTTTAATGGTCCCCGTGGCTCAAGGGGCATCCAGCAAGCCAGGAGTGTTGCTGGTGGATGGCAGGTCGACCTGGTATGAGGGACAGGTCGACCTGTGTCTGTCCACCCAGACTGGGTCATGCACCCTAGACAGAATTTAGTGCAGTTATCATATGTATGCGACTGTCATGTTATGCTCAGATTTATGATGAGCACGTAGGCTCTCCTCCCCTCTGTGTCAAAGCGCTATGTCATGAGCATTCATATGGCATGGAAGGGAGGGGGAAAGGAAACTGGGAAAGCCTGCCGTCTGACGGCAGGTCGACCTAGACCCCAAGGAAGGTCGACCTGTCTCTGACTCCTAGCGGGCCCACCCCACAATGCTTCATGGTATTTGGCTCGGAGTGAGTCCATGCACTGTAATGCACTATATGCACCTTGATGCATGCAAATGATCTCTTTGGGGCTTATTTAGGCACATGGACCACTGAATTTTTTTTATGACGGGTGCAAAGTGCTTTATACCCCTTTTTTGTGCTGAACTTGTATGCGAAATCTGACATACAGATGCATGGCTATGAGTGATGCATTCAATTCTAACGTAAGTACAGGGAATTTTCTATTCCTGCTCATGAGGGGTCAGCAGAGCCCTTCTCTTCTTATTGATGCAGTTTCGAGGCATATCTGTAGCTTTGGCTTTTATTCATGGGGTGCATGCATGAGGTTTTTTTTTTGACATTAGCTTTCATTTACAGATTGTGCCTTTTGCTGCTCCTCACTAATTCTGCCAACTTCAAATACCTTTCATGCAGAATCTCTGTTCTCATGGGCAGCACCTTGCAGTTTATATTCCATTTCTGTGAGCTTTGATGTCAATTCTCTCTCTCTTTTTTTAACAAACATTTGTTCAGGTTCAGCGCTAGCCTCAAGTTTCCTTTCAGCATCTTGTGCTTTTTTTTTACTTAAGCTTTTCCACGAGAATTAGATGGACCCAATTTTGGCACTACATTGACCAGCTCGGATTCAGATTCTTGCTTGATAGAAAGAATTTGTGACTCCTTATCTTTCTAACTGCTCTGAAGTGCACCCCCTTTTTTAGCTCCTCATTCTGTTGACTCAGTTCAGTAATTTTGTTACAAGCCAGAAGTTGAAGTTGTTTTGGATGTGACACTGCAGCCAGATAATCCTTGTTCTCTAATTTCTGTTCTAGAGATATATAAGCAAAGCCATGCACATGCATTTGCTTACTGTGGGGTTTTAGATTATAACACAAGTATCTCAGATTTTCTCCAAGAATATCAAGTGTTCTATCAAGATCATCTCTGGCGGAGGACTTTTATCCAGTTCTACCTTCAATATATTGTGGTCTGCAACCGTGGACTTAAGTTCACTTGGAAGACGATTTTTCTGCAGGCTTTCCTCTCAGCGGTATGGGCGGCATCGGTGATTTGCTAGCCGGCATCTTCGCGCCTCAATCTAGAGGGCGCAACGAAACGATCCACTGGCTCACCCAGCAGGGCTACGATCCCGGCACGGCAAAGGTCATCGCCTCGGACAAGGGCGCGCTGCGGTCGGTGATCCTCGGGCGAGGAGACAGGAATAAGCCCATCGAGATTGCCGGGAAGCTGGTCGATCCGCGCACCTATCAGGTCTTGGCCGATTTCAGTGAGCCGAAGGGCCGCAGCACCGCGACCATCGACGGCAAGCTGGTGGATACCAACACCGGGCAGGTGATCGGGGATTACAGCAGCCAGAACGGTGGCTACCAGTTGCTCACGCCGGATGAGATCAAATCAGCCGGATTGCCCGAGGGTGTCTATCAGCGCGACAAGGAAGGCAAGATTACCACTGTCGGCGGTGTGCGAGAGCAAGACCCGACATTCGGCCGCGAGAAGGATTTACGGCAAGAGTATGAGCAAAACCCCGTCGTCAAAAATTACCAGATCGTTCGAGACAACTACGAGCGCAATCGGCAAGGCGCGAAACTGGCAACAGGGTCAGGTGACCTCGCCATCGTGTTTGGCTACATGAAGATGCTTGACCCGACCTCCGTCGTCCGCGAAGGTGAGCAGGCGAGCGCCATGAATGCCGGAGGCGTCCCGGCCAACGTGCGCAACCTCTACAACCGCGTGATCAACGGTGACAAACTGGACCAGAGTGTCCGCGATCAGTTCGTCACGTCGGCCTCCGGGATCTACAGCGAGACGGCGAAGAACCTCGGAGACTTCAACGCCCGATACGGCAGCATTGCGCAAAACTGGCAACTTGATCCGGGCAGGGTCGTGCAGCAGCCAGAGCAATACGAGCCGCTTGCGCCGCCGAATCCCCTAGAGCTTCCTCTGCCCCCGGCTCTTGGCGCGCCGCCTTCAATTCCTGCACCGTCCCCCATACCAGCACCTGCGGCCCCCGCTACGCCTGATCGGGGTGTGATCGACTACCGCGACTGGTTCAAGAAGGGTCGTTAGATGCCCGATATTCGTATGCCAGACGGTCAGGTCGTGCGCTTCCCGGACGCCATGTCGGACGCAACCATCCGTGGCATGATCGCGCAGAGATATCCGAAGGAAATCGGGGAACTCGGTGCGGCCAAGCCGATGTCCGAACGCGATACGGCCGGGCACTACTCCTTCGATGAGGGTGCAATCCCTCCCCAGCAGCAGCCGACGAAAAGCAGTGCGCCGCGCTTCACATCAACGCTTATGGGCGCAATCGAGGGGATGCCCGTCTTTGGCCCTTCCGCGCGCGAAGGCGTGGAGAACGCGGCGGGCTATCTAGGCTCCGCCCTGACCGGTATTCCACAGAAGGAAGTTGCCGCCGATATCAACCAAATGGTCGATAGGGCCGAAGCCGATCATCCGAACTACAGCACGGGTGGCAGCGTTGGCGGCGGCATTCTTGGCGCTCTGCCGCTGGTACTGGCCGCCCCGGAGATATTTGGCGCGGGCGGCGGTGGCCTTCTGGCAAATATGCTTACGGGTGGCCTGACAGGCGGCGCTCTTGGCGCGGGCGATGCCGGAATTCGCTCCGGGAATGATCCGGCAGTGGTTGCGACAGGTGGCGGGACGGGCCTCGGGCTTGGGCTTCTTGGCCCCCTAATCGGGAAGGCAGTGGGAGCAAGCGCGCGCTATCTGTCCGGCAGGATGGGCGGCGACGGAACAGCTGCGGAAAAGCTTCTAACCCGCGCCGCGCTTGCAGACAACGCGACGGGTAGCGACATGGCGGCCCTTGGCCCAGATGCTTGAAAATAGATGTGGAATTTTACGTTCTGGACATAGATCCCATGTTCAAAGCTATTCTGGGACGTCCATGGATAAACAGTCTGCAGGCGGTGCCCTCTACCGCCCATCAGTGTTTGAAGTTCCCATTTCAAGGCCGGGTGGTCAAAGTAAAGAGTGTGTCCACTGTTCAGTCTGTCGACGCCATTGCCGACAAAATTCTTCCCACTTTATGGCCAAGCAATAGGCCAGTTTTATCAGTCATGGACTTGAACTATCCATGGGCCTATGCGCCGCGTAGGCGCGCAACTACACCAGTTAAAGAAGAAGTCAGGTCCAGATTTCAAGATTCAAAAGGTTGGGACATGATCTTAAAGCTGGGCTACCAGCCAGGGTGAGGCCTTGGCGTATAGCTATAGGGGCGAACCAAGCCCGTCCCCAAAGGAAGGAAGATGAGTCAGAGGGGTCTAGGCTACCGGGAGTCACCATTCTCCATTTTACAGGACTCCGGGCCTTTGACTTGGGATTACCGACAATATTTTGTCAGAGGGCCCCTGCAGCCTGGCACGCTAAAGACACCCTTGATGCCGCCGCGAAAAGCAAATGTTGCTGAGATGAGGCCACCTTCTGTGTTGAGAGGGGCCGTTGCTGATTTTCCAGATTACTCAGTAAGCTTTGCCAGATTGTTTGCTGAAGCCCCGAAGAGTCAGAAGAGGCCCGAGCTATGGGCCGTAAAGAAGACTGTTGAAGAGCCGATTTTGTCATCTTCGAGAGTGGGGAGCCTGTTTGTCACTCCGTCCCTTTCTCACCTCCTCTCCCTTTATCAAAAGATGGCTTTCATCCCTCGTTCCCCTCCCCTTCTCTTCGATCCCTCCATGTCCCGGTCTCCCCTTTTCCCAGGGGGACCCCTCGAGTATAACATTATTGGTTGTCCATGCGGACGGTGTCCGCTGGTTGAGTTAGTGATCAACAAGCGTCCGGATGGACGCTATCCTCCTTTCGCTCTACTCTCCAGGTGGTCGCCTGACCACCCTGCTGATTTGTCACGAATGTGGTTTCGGTCTTCGGACCCCTTCTTCAATGTAATTTTTCCCACCCTATGCCCTCAGGCCCTGCCTCCCCCTTCTACAGATCACTCCTCTTGTTTTGCTCTCACTTCTGAAAAAGACCAAAAAAACATCAAATTTGAAACTCTTATTTCAGTGGAAGATTATGCCACTTTCTCCTCACCCTCTCCCCAGGGGCACCAGGCCCCTGCTGCTGCTGCCTTCCCCGTAGATTTTCTATCTCCTAGGGTAGATGTACAGTTAGCTGAGTCACCTAGGTTAGTTCAGTCAGTTGGAATAGAAGCTTGTTCAAGTGTCGACAGCCCATCCACCTCTGCGACGCCTCCCGTGACGCGTCATTCCAAAACTATTCCCGATAGATTTTTGCAAGATTTGGCCGGTAGATGCCGGGCCCTTCTGAAATGTCCAGAATTTGTAGCAACCGCCCTCATCATAGAGGAGGAAGAAGGTGAAGAAGGCGGGGTGTGGAGCAATGATGGTTTAGGTGTCTATGAGATCGTGGATGAGAAGGACCCAGCGGATGATGAGGAAGGTATGGTAGATGACATCGCTGACCAGTATGCACAAGGGTTAAAGAGGTTCGATGAACCTTCGTCAGCGGTGGATGAACCCACCAAGGAAGTCAATTTAGGGACTGAAGAGGACCCCAGGCCCATCCTGATTGCAGCTAACCTCCCTCCTCAGGTCGAAGAGGAATTGATCAAGGTATTGAGGGAGTATAGCGACTCATTCGCCTGGTCCTATGAGGACATGCCGGGTCTTGACCCCGCAGGAGTGACAAATAGATCCTTAAAACTAAAAAATAACTCCTACCTGTGCAAAGTGAATAGCAGTCAAGATTGCACAACGGAATCAACCTTGTATGGGTTTCTTAACCCTGTCATCTTGAATCTGGAGTTCTTTTAACCCTTGGATGACTTTGATCTGGTTCTAAGGGTTCTTCATTGTGATGGGTTTGAGCAGAAGCGGCAGCATCTATTTCTCTGAAGTGTAGGCCGTTGATCAGCAACTTATCAAGGTTCATCAAGATTCAGGGACGCCTTATATCAGCAAAATTCACACAAGCCAACAAGGATAACAAATAGACCAGTAACGGTGATAAGTAAAAGATAGCAGTGACAAATGGGGCAGTAACGGTGACAGACTAGAGGATAAGAACAACAACGATGTTGTTTGAACGTCAGGGTAACAAATAGGTGTCTAATTCTGACAAATATCTGATAGAGGTGTAAAATGCCAATTAAGTCTGACAAATAGCTCGGTAGGCAGAAATGAGGGAAACTTGGGAATCACGAAGACTCTTTTTCCATAAAGGACATCCTGAGTTACTTTGGCGGTCAAAGACACTCTCGTGAAGATGTCATCGTCTGAGAAGTTAGATTCTTCGTCTGAGCAGGTTCCCACCAAACGGCTGTGCTTCCGAAAGGAAGCCCTGCCTGTGCCGGACCAGCCATCAGCGGAAAGCAGCGGCGGTGACGTTTTGGAGGAATACAAGCAGGGGTACCTGCAAGGGTGGCAGGACGCCTTGGCGAAGGTGGACCGCCTGTTTTGAAACAAGAGGGTGTTGAGCCTCCAACCTGACAGGTTCCGTCCCAAAGAGGACGAGTAACATGTAACCACTTGTACCCTCTTCTCCTATCAATATAATTTCCTTTTCTGCAACCTTTCTTTGCATGATGGATGCGTGATCTTTATGTGATGTAGTTGCCATTAATGGATGTGTGAGTCAAATGAAGGATACCATCCATCGCAGATAGGGGTTACCTTTACGAAGGGGAGTTCTTCCCCTATAAGTAGTAGGACTAGCACTTGCAATTTGAATTTTCTTATCTTATCTCGTGTCTTTGTATAGGAAAAATATTTTTAGCATTATTTTAAATATACAGATGACAGTAATCAGGGGTCAAATTGTAAAAAAAAAGAAAGAGAACAGATAGACGTGTCTCTGACAACAGAAGATCTGAATCATCTACTACCTTGAGAACGATGTGTACTCACTCATAGAGTAGGTGGAAGCTTAGCAGCCAATTAAGTCTTCCAAATGTTGTGACTGAGATCTGACCGTTAAAGGCAAATGTATGTAACAGATACAATGAAGCCTGGAGCTATAAACAACCTAGAGTTCAAGAAGAATAACGAACAAGTAGAACGATCAATCATCTTCGGGCATCTTCCTACCAACAAAGTGATATCTAAGCACAAGTTTCCTGCACATTCAAGTCAAGGAGAGACTTCACCACATTAGAAGCTTGTCCAGGTTGGGCGGCCACCTGTGGATGCTCACTTGGCTCTGGTAAACTCTCAATGGAGCCTATCTAGCCAGTTAAGCATCTTTGGCCTATAAATACCCCCTAGGGGTCCTCATTTTAAAAAAAAAGGAGGATGGAAGACCATGAAAGTGAGAGGAGAAGAAGCAATCTCCTAGTTCTCTGTGCCTTATGTTATTTTTGATGTCAAACAAGGGTGTGTTGCATATATCCCCTTAGGTTTGCATAAATGCCCTTGTATCTATGCCCCTATAATGGCCCAGATTTTTTGGATCTTGCATCCGTGAGTTTCAGAGCGATTCTACGGGTCTCGGATTTTGGGGGTATTTTTATAATTTTCTACCCACCGAGGGTATTTCTGTAATTTTCTGCCCACCGGGGGTATTCCTGTAATTTTCTACCCACTGGGGGTATTTCTGTAATTTTCTGCCCACCGGGGGTATTTCTGTAATTTTCTGCCCATCGGGGTATTTCTGTAATTTTCTGCCCACCGGGGGTATTTCTGTCATTTTCTACCCACCGGGGGTATTTCTGTAATTTTCTACCCACCGGGGGTATTTTTGCAATATTGAATTTCTTTGTAGACTTGGTATAATTTTTTCCCAACTTTGGATACACTTAGAACCATAGGAACATTTACACATAATTTCTGATTTCCAATCTCTTGCATAATCCTTGGGGGGTATTTACATAATTTTCTAAAGTGTGGGGGTGGATTTATAATTTTACACATTGGAAGCCCCCCCACAAGGTTTTGGACATGAAGAACTTTTGAAATGTTTCTCTTAATCTGTCAACATAATTGCAGATTACATTTGAATCCACGTGAGCTCATTTGAACTCATTTGTACATAACATATTTAATGGAGGGTATTCTAGTAAAGTCTCCTCCTTAAGTGGACCCTTCACATAAAGCAGGTTTTGTCAAAACCCAAAAAGAAGGCTGCGACCTGCTGTAAAGGAGGGCTGTGCTGCCCCTTTGCTGCTGTGCTTGTCTTCTTGCTATCTGTCCTTTTCCTCCCTTCTTGTTCTCTTGCTGTTGCTTGCTCTCTTCACTGTGGTCCCTCCCTTCTTTCTTGCTGTTGTCTCCCCCCACCTTGTCTCATAGTGGAGGCTTTTTATAGGGCTTGGAGAGAGGGCGGAGGACTCCTTTGGCTTTCTCCGTCTTTTGATTGCAAGGTCCCCCTTCCCGGTGACCCATATTAGCTTGATATGGAGTTGCCAACGCTCCACTAGAATTGCCCCTTCGCTTGGGTTGGAGGATTTTGGCTTTCTGCCTGGATGCTTGCTTCTTATCATGAGGCTTGGGTGCCAACTTCTTTCATTTTTGCCTTCACTTGATATATGCGGCAATAAGATTTCCCCTTTGCTCAGGCTTTAGGGGCTTTGGCTTCTTGCCTGTGCACACGTTTCTGATTCGAAGCTTAGACTCCGGCTTATTTCATCTCTGCTTCAACTTGATGTATATGGCGAAGTAGTTGGAGGTGGACATAGTTGGGACATGGCAATCCTGTAGCAAGATTGGTCCGCCTTCGTCGAACCGGATGCTGTGATTCTTGACAAGAACGGTCTTGCTGGAATTTGATATGGCTGCGCTAGGTTTTCAACCGTGGCTGCGACATTGCCTCCAACTGACATTGCCTCCAACTGACAGAGGCAACTTGCATAAATGTTGTGTTGGCGCTTAGGCTTCAGAAGGAAACCTTAGCCTCGATGCCCCCGACAACAATAGCCATGGTTAGGGCAATCTTAGTTGTCATAGCCATAGCAGCATTATTACCATGGTAGTAGTGGTGTTGCCCTCCCTTGCAGCAAGAGCTGCTTTGGACTTGGACGTGTTTTATTTTAGCATTTAGGCTTTGGAACAAAGCCTTCATTTCAATGCCCCTGGTGGCAGCAAGAACGGCCGGGGCAGCTTCAACAGTAGGGTCCATCATTAGAAAGAAGTATGACACGACGACTGCAGATAGTTCGTTGAAGAAGCCAAGTAGTCACACCTGGTGTGGTTTGCGACGACGGAAGTCCGTAGATAACAATAGCGGTTGTCGTCAAAATCTTTGAGTTTTGTTTGGAAGAGTATAATAAGGAGCTATCACAACCTTCATATAGGAAATGATGTTTTTTGACAGAGGGGTAGGACCTCCAGTAATTTTGGGGGTTCCAGAAAAAATCAAAAGGTGGTCCGGATATGAAAACTAAAGATGGCTGTGGATCTAAACTGTAAACATGCAGATCTAGAAGGAAAAGAAGGACGAAAATAAAAAAAATGGAAATCGGAAACTAGAGGCCGAACCAATTTTTCTAGAACATGGAGGGAACCTCTGGAACACACCCTGAAAGTTTGAGCTCAAGAAGAGTCCGTGGCTGGGAGCAAAAATTCGTGGAAGGGCTTGCTGTTGGATGGAGACAGAATTCCGATGAGGCGACGGTGGCGGTGCGACGGCGGCTCGGTGGCGGCGGCGGCAATAGATCTGAGCTTCCCACTCAGAAGAGGCTTGAATAAGAGGCTTCACACCTCTGGAGGCAGCCTTCACAGCTGCAAGAAGGGGGAGGAGAGAGGAGGGGCGCACCACTCAAGGGAGTTCTTCTGATTTTTTTTCATTAATTCTAGCCAAAATGAAAATACAAGGTTCTTATAGTGGAATACAAAATGACTAATTCAAACCCTAGACCTAGATTCTTTCCCCCATGTGGTGGAGAACCCAATAAAATACAAGACACACCTTAATTAAACTAATCTATGTGGGGGGCGCCCCCTTGACCAAGGGGTTTTCCCTTTTGAAAATTTCACCCCTTTGTCCCCCCTTGGTCCAACCTTTCTAG
This sequence comes from Amorphophallus titanum, assembly GCA_024336825.1. Taxonomy (NCBI): domain Eukaryota; kingdom Viridiplantae; phylum Streptophyta; class Magnoliopsida; order Alismatales; family Araceae; genus Amorphophallus; species Amorphophallus titanum. The sequence goes on from JANBPO010002302.1 coordinate 27,290,821, forward strand.
AAGCCCACCATGGAGAGTTAACTGACCCCACATGGGCTCAAGAGATGAGGTGGCTCAATGGGAGAAGGGATGGGGGGCCCGCGGGACCCAGGTGACCCCAAATTACAAATGCACCGCTATTGCAATTCGAATTACATCTGAATAAAATCAAATAAGCACACATTACACATAAATAAAATCTAAATAAATTCTATAAATACTAAGACTCAAGAGGGAGACTCCAGACTGTCTCCGATCCATATGGATGTCGATGTAGCTCGAGTGGTGCTCCGTGTATGGTACTGACGGCTCGTCGGTTCGTGCTTCTCACCCACTTTGGTGTCTGCACCACTCCCCGTGACGACTCGGCTTTCATCTTGGGCTACTTGGAGGCCGAGGGTTGTTCTTTTTTATCCATCAGCAGCTTCTTCAAAAGTTCTATGTCCTACTGATATTTCTGGAGCAGCATCAGTACTGATGGGTCCATGGTTGCTGTGCTGGGGATGGCTTCTACTGTCTCCCCTGAAGCACCTTCAGGCGAGGTACTCAGCAATACCACCTCTTCTTCTGTTGTCACCACATTTGTAGTTAGGGTGGTGACTTCCTCACATAAAACTTGTTTTCCTCTTGCCGCTTTCAGCGGCCCCCGATCTTGTTGTGGTAGGCGGGGCGAGCCCCCTGGGCCACATGGTACACCATGCAGCTGGTCAGTTGAGTATGGCCTTACAGCAGGCCTTTGCGGCTTCGGGCATTGCAGGCCCTAGGCTCCATGTTGATATTCTTTCCAACTGACTCCGGGGCCTCTATCTTCAAGAGATCGATAAAGCCTACCCCCAAGTAGTTGGGAAAACTGACCACTGGCGGGAAGGAGCCGAAGATGGTTGGTATCACTAGGTACCCACCGATAGCATGGTTGGCCACGATCTCAAGGCCAAAAGTCAAAGCAGCAAATCCGGCCACCATCGTTGTTTCCTGAAATCATAGAAGCAAACAAATAGTCAACGCTCCTTGGGAGGGTCCCCAGGGGCACGTTTATCTTGGCAAAGAGATGATGGGAGACTCAGTCCCACCGACTGTGCCAGCTTGTGGGGGATGAGATTATCTTCATTATTTCCTTTTGGGATTTATTTTATTTTATTAGATAGAGAGTGTGTGTGTGTGTGTGTGTGTGTGTGTGTGTGAGAGAGAGAGAGAGAGAGAGAGAGAGGGCGGATAAGGTGACATGGCAAAGCTGCCTAGATAGTTAAAACCAGGCATGTTTAGGTAACTATTCATTATAATAAAATTAATTGCATAAATTTCCCTTTTACCCTAAGAGAAATAAAAGGGAAATTGTGTGGGATCTCTCTTCCCCATCTCCAACTTAAATGTAAATTTAACTCACTGTTTAAATATATTTTATTTTAACTCATTTTTATGGGGTGTTTGGATGCATTTTTTTAGTGATTTCTCTCTTAAAATAAAAAATAAGGAGATGTCAAAGTCTTATAAATGTTTGGTAACACCTTTCCTAATTTTTAAGAAATAGTACGTCTCTTCTTTAATTTTTCCCAAAATAAAAAACAACATCTGAACATTTTTTGGAGAGAAACTTTCATGTCTTCCTTCTCCATAGCCCCTTCTGCTTCTCTTCCTCACCATCTTCCTCCTCTCCTACGCCTCTCCGTCACACAACCACCTACAGTATGGCATCGATAGTGGCAGGTGTTGGGGAACAACACAAATGTGGCACTTGCCATGACGCCAATCATCAGGGGCAGGACCATGAGCCGAACCTTCTGCTTCGTCTCGAACGCCGATTAGTAGTAGGAGATGGTATTGGAATCGAGAAAGTTGACCAGAACGAACATCACCAGCAACACCACGACATGCACGAAGTCCCCGAACCAGAGTTTGTACTTGGAGAAGTCCGTGGAGGCGACGTTGGGGTCCTAGAAGGGTAGCAGTCCCCTTGCCGTGACAATGCCGTAGTAGACCTTGCCATCAGTGCCAGTGTAGCTGTCAGTGATGTAGGAGAAGTAGCAGGAAAGATGCAGACGGCGAGGAGGATGTCATTGAGGGCCTTGTTGAGGGTGTTGCAGTGGCCGTTGTTGGTCAGCACCGGGTTGAGGAATTGGAAGAGGAAGATGGTCCCACTACGGAGGAGCTTGATGAGGTTGCCCACCCCTTGGAGGGTCTTGTCCCCGATGCCCTGGGCTACACTACTGAGTGATGAAGGCCTCCTCCCTCGCTGGCTCCATCTCCCCGTCACTCAGCCTGCTCTCTGGGCTCGTCGATGAAGGCCTCCCCTTCGCCGGCTTCGTCTCTTCATCGTTCAATGTGCTCTCTGGGCTCGTCTCCCTCGACCTCTCTGGCAATCGCCTCATCAACGCGATCCCCCCAAAACTCTCCACTGAGGAGGAGCTTGATGAAGTTGCCCACCCCCTATAGGGTCTTCTCCCCAATGCCCCGGGCTACACTACTGAGTGACGAAGGCCTCCTCCCTCGCCGGCTTCGTCTCCCCCACGCTCGACCTGCTCTCCGAGCTCATCTCCCCCGACCTCTCCGACAACCGTCTCATTGGCATGATCACCTCGAAACACTTCGACCTCTCTGAGTGGACAGCACCGGCGTCATCTTCGGCCTCAACCTCTCCTCCTCCCTCGTCAGCTCTGTCTCCCCCTCGCTCAGCCTACTCTCTGAGCTCGTCTCCCTTGACCTCTTCGACAATTGCCTCATTGGCGCGATGCCCCCAAAACTCTCCAACCTCTCTAGGTCTGTGGCCGTCCTGCTCCTTCAACATTTCCAAGGCCATCAGCTTTTAAGGTGTTCAAGCCTTCTAGATTGGTCTACAAAATAGGTCCACACAAAATTTAAATATTATGATATTTTTGTCAAACAAATAATTATCTATTTTTCTCAATTTTAAAAATGAAGTTGAAAATTTACATAACATAATCTTTTCGGCAGAAAGAACTCACCATGGCACCATAAATTTTCAGCCAATCCATTCCAAGAATCACGTTATAGTCGGCTAGCTGTAATGCATAAAGCCTTGCAGGCAGCTTCCGATCACTGATCACAACCAGAGAATTTTTCAAGCACATTGGAGTAGACATGAAATCACCAGACGGCAACTCCACGAGCATGTCACAGGAAACTTCATTCACTGGTCTCTTGATACGGGCAATAAAATCTTCAGAGATAAATGAATGCGTCGCACCTGAATCGAAAAGAACGTGCGCTGTGCGATCATAAATCGAAACCATACCTTTGATCAGATTAGATGCCAATGCTTCCGCACGAGTGATATGTGTAACTCTGGCTCTCGGCGGACGAGTAGCGGCAAACGACTACTGAGAAGGTGTAGGAACAGGCGGTCAAAACGGTAGAACCAGTTGAGTCGGTTGAGAAGGCTGAGGCGACGGTGGAAGACGGAACTGCGGCTGCTGCGACTGCAAACCCTGAGTAAACTGCACCGTCTACTGCCTCAACGGACAGTTACGGGAAATGTGTCCTGGCTGATCACATCGATAACATACAACCGGCATGGAACACGGTACACCCGGATGACTGCCTCCACATCTAGAACACATCCTCGGCTGAAAAATAACAGAGTCTATACGCGGCCGAACAAACGAACCCTACTGCTGACTCTGCTCAGAAAACATCGGCTGATCAAACCTCTTCCTCTTCTTTTTATGACGGAAACCTCTGCCCTGAGATTGCTGAAAAGGAGTACTATCGGCAGGAGAAAAGGTGGGAGAAACTCCGGAAGCAGACGACTGGTGGGGCGACTGATGTGGCACGACTGATGACACCATCCCAGTCTGAGTAAAATCTCGAGTCCTCGCCAACTCCAACTCTAGTGCGACAGCGGCTTGATAAGCGGTATCCAGCTCAGCAACACATGTAGCGAACAACGGCAGGGTCAACTCTGCTCTCAGTCCGCGCAAGAACTGTTGAGTCCTCACAGTCTCATCGGTAAAAATATGGGGTGCATACCGGCCCAACTTAATGAATTTATCGTGATATTGCAGCACCGACATGTCACCCTGTGTCAGCTCTAGAAATTGGTACATCTTGGCTAACTTCAGGCAGGCTGGAGTATAAACACGCTCGAATGCAGTAAGAAACTCAGCCCAAGTGATCTGTCGAAGCGGACGAGATCGGAAAGTGACTTCCCATTCGGACGTCCACCATGTGCGTGCAGTACCGTGAAGTTGATAAGAAGCCAGGATAACCCGTTCATCCTCGGCGCACTCCATACAATGGAAAATGTGCTCGGTAGCATCCAACCATTCCCTCGCTGCCTCGGGATCAGATTGACCCTCGAAAGTCAGTGGATGGAATAGTGACAGCGTGAAGACGCACGTCGTTAATACGCCCGCTTATCAAATTTACAATATACCGCACTCACACACTTGAAAAGATTGAACTCCGAGTAAAGTGGTGAAGACGGGTCGATCCACAGGGAAACAAAACCTTTTAAATGGGCTGAATGAGAATCCTTATGTGTAAAAAGTTCAATTGGACATTAATTTACACTAAACACATGATCTTAAACTCATTTAGCAGAACAGAAATGAAATGAAAACAGCAGTGAGATTAGAAAATGCTTATCTCTGAAACTAGATGGATTCAGAAAAAGTTGAAGAAGACAAAGTTGTAGAGGAGGAAGAGAGGAAGAAGATTGATGAAGAACTCTGAGACATAAAATGAGAGGACAGAGGTGAAAATCATGAAACACTGAGATCTATGTGGAAGGATGAACAGTAATTTACAGAAAATCGACATAGAGAGAGAGAGACAGAGATTGAGCTTAGGGTGAGATAGAGAGTGAGAGAGGTGATCGGCCCCTCTGTGTGTGAGAGAGAGAGAGAGAGCAGTGAGAGAGAGGACCCTCTCAGAGAGAGTGTTTGTGTGTGTCTGTGAGAGAGAGAGAAAGAGAGGGAGAGGTACCCGCTCGCTGCTGTCCGCTGCGCCGCTTGCCGTCGTCCGTCATAGGGTGGGCTTGTCGATCCCCGTTCACACGAGAGGGGGGAGATGGAAAGACCTATGGCTCAATCGGGGAGGGAGAGGAGAAGGGGGGGCTTTTATAGGGGGTCGGCAGCGGATCCCTATCGGGCTCATGGGTTTGGGCGGAGGCGTGCCGAGGCGGACTGGGCGCTGGAGGCCGGCCGAGGTGGCCCAAAACATGATCCAGGCAATTGCCGAGGCATTTTGGGCCGTAGCGAGGCAACTTATCATTGCCTTGCCTCGCCTCCTCACCTAAGGGACTGCCTTGTTCGCCTTTGATAACATAGGTTTCTTCACAGATGCAGACGTATAGGATTGAAAAGCAAGTGTCTCCCTAGGCGAAAACAAGTAAATTCCATCGACTTCACAGGCCAATCCCAATCGTTTATTGGCTTTTCAGATCCTGAAACACACAGTGAGTAGAGAAAAATGTTAAAGAACAATTTAATTGTTTAGTCAGGCTTCTCATTGAAACTAAATTAATGGACCTATTGGAGAGTCTAATGGAACCTTTGCCATCAATAGTAGCACATGTACCATCTGCAATAGTGACCTTGTCCTTACTTGAGAATAGGGAATAAGAATCGAAAGAAGTGGATATACCAGTTATATGGTCAGTGGTACAAGAATCAATCACCCAAGAATTTCTGGAGGATCGAGCAGTAGTGCTCAGTGCAACGCCATGTATATCTAAAGACAACGAGGAGGAAGGTGTGGGGGGGGTGTGTGCTATGAATCTGTGTAAGAAGACGTTGGAGTGACAATGTCAGAGGAGGAAAGCGTTACTAATATAGTGGTAGGTGACCCATATGGGGTAGTTCTACTAGTGACAATATAGGATTGAGTAACGTTCACGTTATGCTGAGACTTTTGTCCCTTCTTGTTGTTTCAGAACTTAACAGGTACCTTGTCTGGATACCTTTCCTAGCAAAAATCGGAGTCATGATTGGTGCGACCACAATGGCTACATTTCTTGTCTCTACGTTTCCTATTACCAGTAGGAGGAGTCCTACTAATGACACTGGCAAGCATAGAGTACTCTCCAGCATCCAAGTGGGTAGGAATGATAGGCTAGTTGCTCATGACTTGTTATTTTTCATTGAGAATCTTAAATTATGTCTCTTCAAGTGTTGGCGAGACATCCACATTTAGCATTTGTTCTCGGAGTGCTTCATAGTCGGGATTCAGGCTGCTCAAGAATTTCACTATGCAGTCATCCTCTTGAAGTGACAAAAAAGTTTGCTGATCCTCCGGGGAGGTCTAAGTAAAGCATACGAGAACAGTCAAGTTCATCCCATAGGCTTGTATTCTTCAACTCTGGAATAGTATAGCTGAGTTGATATAGACAGACTTTATTCTTTTTGTGACCATACAAGCCGGCCAGCATCTTCCACATATCAGCAGCAGTGGCTTTATGAAGAATAGTTGGTCAAATAGCCAGACTAACAAAGTTGAGAAGTCACGACATAACCATGCTGTTGTCCCAACGCCACGTTGCATACTGTGGTTCTGTAATATTTGTTTTTTTGAGATCACCAGTGAGATCCAATTTTGTCATATCTAGCAATATACAATTCTGCAGCGACAACCCACAATGCATAGTTGTTCTTTGTGAGTTTGTCAGAGGTGATCTGCAGTGAACCATTCGTCAGAGTCGGAGCTCCGAGTTGAACATATTGAGCACACATGTAAATCCACAGAGGTAGATTCCGCCATGACAACAAGAGGGAGAAGGCAGGGCAAGAAGGGCACAAGAACCCACAGTCACTGGTAACCATAAGAGAGAGAAAGTGAGGGATGTGCCCCAACAATTAGTGGAAGAGATGGTACCCCTGGAAAACCTCAGGGTGGGTCGCCCTTGCCAAAAGAGGCAATCTACAGCCGGTGAAGACACGAGGATGCCATTTCTAGGGTTTTTCTCCACTTGAGGTGGAAAGAGGAAGAAACCCTAGATGAATTTGGGCGGTCACTTTCCAAGGAGAAAAGCCGCATAGAAGAACTGTGTGCCACCTGTAGAAGGACTGGAACCTCTAGGAAGAGGGGCGATCCAGTCCTGAAGGTCTTTTGGCGCATGGAGACATCCTCCGGGAACTACATTGCTCTGATACAATGTGAGAGAGTGAGAGAGAGAGAGAGAGAGAGAGAGAGAGAGAGAGAGAGAGAGAGAGAGAGAGAAGGTAGTGAACTGCTCAATGGAGTACTTTCCCCCCTTTTTATAAAAGATTCAATGGGGAAATTACATATTTGCCCTCCAGTAAGTGGGTGACCAAGAAAGAAGGGAAAAATACAGACAAACCCGATAAAATAACAAAATTATAAAACTGCTGCTGTTTTTCTACATAATGAATAGAAGGAAGGTTACACTGCAATTTTTGTGGTAAAATTTCCAAATTCTGCTGACCACATTGACTAGGCCCCTTCCGACCTGAGTTACCTCAAGATGAGTCACCTAACTCAGTCATCTTCAACCTCAGGGTGACACCAAGTTGAGCATCCGAAACCCTAATTACTGCCTGCGCTACCACTGCATCTTTATATGTAAGTTCAGCATTTGGATTGGTTGTTGAACCTGTGGAGTTACTTTCAACCACAACAAACACAGTAATATTTGTTAAGCCACCAAAGCTTCACAGACTTTGAAATATAAACCATCATGTTGACTTCAACCAGCAATCTTGCGGCATGCACTTTCTGCCACAGTCTCGTGTGTTCATCAATACCCACCAAGAAACCAAAGGAAGACACCAAACTAGGAAAAACTTTCACGCTTCATAATGGCAGAGGGACTCCAGACAACCTACAACATCACTTCGGCCCTTTAGATGCTACACTTGTCCCCCACCCCTCCTTCCACTCGGACCACAACAACGTGTGATTTTTCAATCGCAGCTAAGCAGATTTGAGGACTTGTGCTTTTGACTTCATCTTCGAAAAGAAAACCAAAAAGAATGTGATGACATAGAGCTAACTGACAAGGCCTCCACATCCTTCCATCGCTGCCTCATAGCTTCAATCACCTGACAATGTTCAATAAAACTTTCTGTGACTTCACCAATCAGCAGACCGTTGAGAGCCTTTACGTTCCGTTCATACATTGACGACCATGGAGCCTCCACCAGTTGAAACTCATGTGGCTCTACAACGCTTTGATTTACTTGAGCACCACTTCTGGCACACACCACACCTGCAGGTTTTATTGGAGCTTCCTCGGATGTGCAAAGTAAACTCCGATGCCCCTGCTTTCTACGATGCCTGCAGACTGGCCCCCAGCTGCATGCGGCCGCATGCAGCCACATGATGCCCTCTACCTGGACGTGTGAAGCACAAGCTGGATATCGGATCTGGCTGCCAAGGAGGCACTCTCGTCCTTGAGGAGGCGGCCTTGAACCTCTGCCATGGATGTCTCAATCCTCGGTTTGGTCGGCTCTCTCACCCTCACCCTCGCCCTTGTCCGCGTCCGTGTCCGTGTCCGTGTTTGCTCTCATCATTGGGTCATGCCAAAAATAGATGAGGATTCCTTTTCTCACAATAATCTATTCATGATTTCTCACTTATAACGCTTGTTGATAAGGCACATAACAATGTCAACCTTTCTTGGGTGCTTCCTTGTTTTTACCATGGTTGGCTCCACTTGGTTCATGGGGTCGTGCAATTTCACCTGCTTTTCTTGGAGAAGGGAAAATGATTTATCATTCTTGTGAATTATTTTTGTTTCTTTGTTGTTTTCTCCGGGGTAATACCTAAGAAAACCTTTGATCTCGTTCTGATTGTAGAGATGGTGATTAGAGGGTAAAAAAATCTTAGGAAAAGAAGAATGAAGAGGAATAAGAGGGAGAAACGCAGGCCCTCCTCCCTGATGAGGGCACTGTTTCAGCATTACAAACTACCTTATCAGAGCCACATGTTATGCACAGTCTTGAGATCATTTATTATTTGATTAGTATTTGATGTATTAGGATTTATTTGGCATGGTTTGGATGTAATAAGAGTTTTTGGTCATTTTGTGATATAAGTATCATTTAAATATTTGGTAAGGCATCACAAATGTGACAACCGCCCATGAACATGCCTCCCGCATCAAGGCTTTCAATTCTGGCAAGGATGGTGAGACCTTTCCCGCCTTTCTTCTTTTTGTCAACGGACGGCTTAATCCTCTCTGAGGTTCTTATTACCCCTCTCTCTCTTACAAGACGAGAGGAGGACGTTCTGCTTTGCTATTCAAGCGCTCGCGGACATCGCAGCGGACATAATGGCAGCGGTGATTTATGGACCGCAAGTGATTGCTAACCATGCCAGGTTTGGCTACCTGGCGACGCCTATCGCTTTTGGTGACTTCCCCCCGGTTGTCGACTCCCCTTTCTTCTTAGGGGTAGTGCCGGTCGCTGGGGGCAATTCAGTTGCTCCTGCTGCTGCTGGTTGGGTACCTCCGGCCAAGAAGACGGCAACTGAGGGTGCCAGGTCCTCTGACCGCGCTGCAAGCCGGGTTCCGCCCGGTCCAGAAGGCATCTGCTGGGGGTGCCAGGCCCTCAACTGCTGCCACTGGCCGAGTCAGATCGGTCGCAAGGAGGACGGCGTCTAGGGTGCCAGGCCCTGTACGTCTGCGACTGGTCGAGTCGGGTCGGCCAGATACTACAATATGTCTGGGGGTGTCAGACCCTCGACCTCAATTACAGGCCTGAATAGTCAGGCCATCAAGAAGCCCATGACTAGAGGTGTCAGGCCTTCAGTCCTTCCAGTGGGCCGAGTGTTCTCGGTCAACCACATCGCTGCTGACGTCGCTCCTCCCCACCGGGGACAACGCCGCCGTCGTCGCCATGGCAACCGCACTGAGACGGCCGCCCCTGCTCAACAGGGGCAACGCCGTGCGAGGAACAAAACTCGCTCAGCGGCGATCGCTTCACGTTCCGGCAAGACTGTGCTTGTTGGGGACGTCCGCATTAGTCTCGACGGAGGCGAGCCGATTCTGCCTCGGGATCGACAGGTCCCAACCATTCCCACCTCTAATAGATTTGAGCTCCTCCAGAAAGTTCGGGAGGAGGGGGCGAAGGTAAAAATTTCGCCGCGTCACGGCCCAAGGCAGTGGCCTCCAGAGTCAGATCTGGGGGTAATTCAATTGAGGAGCGACAAGTCCAAATGAAGAAGATTTGGGCTACGAAGGAGGAGGCCCGAGCCATAAAACGGGCCAGATCAGGAAAAGGCCCCCGCCAGCCTGAGCCGCAACAAGTGCGGAGCAGGGTTACTTATCAACAGAGCGAGCCTTCAACCTCGCACGAGGCAAAGGCTCACCGACAGCCCAGACAGTGCCGCGCAACGCCTAAGCCAGTACGCCCGACTTCCCCTTGGGCCAGCCCAGAGAATGCGGACGAGGACCGCTTCGAGCAAGAGCCCACCCTCCGAGTGTCTGTCTTTGACAGGCTAGGGGGAACATCGAAGCCAGGGGGACACCCGCCATGGAAGAAGCGAGTGGCCCAGGTCACAGATGACACCGTCAGGGTGTTCACCTGCTACGTCTCTTCCACCGACAAGCAACCGGAGAGCGCTCAAGAAGACCTCAGTCAACCCCTGCAAGCTATGAGGAGGTCGAGGCACGTCTACCGGGTGGTGGCTCAGCTGGAGCCGACTCCTCCTGCTAGGACATCACAGTCTGATCCAACACGGCAGAAGGAGCGTCAAGACGACGTTCACAGCATTAGCGGGGATGGTGACCCCCTGCGTGAGGAGGGCCCTACCAGTGAGGTTCAGGCCCTCACCCTGGAGGAGCTCCGGCGTGAGAACCAGGAGCTGAAAAACTTGTTGCAAGCGCTCCTGCGTGAAAAGGAGATTCCAGTCCAACCCTCAGCAGTACCTGCTGGTGTTGAGCAACAACCTTCTCCTGCTCCAGCTACCATTAATGCATCAGCCGTGGCGGCTAGGCCGCGACCTGGCTGATCACATCGGAAACATATCACTGGCAATGAACATGGTCTGCCTGGGTGACTACCACCACATCGTGCATAACCTTTTGATTAACTTCTTGTAGAACTCTGGCACTGCTGGAAAGAAGGAGCTGACTGCTGAGTAGCACCAGATGATAAAAGGATCAAAGAGAAATTTCTACATCCTTTTTATACTTATTTCTTTGTTTAACAAAATAAAAGGATATACAATGAACATAGCAGTATGTAGAAGAAGTTTAAACTATGAAACACTCAGAAATAAGTATAAAAAGGATGTAGAAATGTCTCTTTCATTCTCTAATCGTCATAGAGGAACTTCCTTAAAGCTTGGGGTGGAGAAAGCCTTATTCGTAGCTGCTTGGAGCAGTAGGTCGTCCTCCTTGAGGATCGCACGTATATTCCTTCAAATCCCAGCTCCAATCAAGCCTGCACATATCAAGAAAAATCAATTAATATGCTCCATAACTAAATCTTGGTTAGAAGGGACATGACAAACAAATGAAGACATATGTATATATGTGTTCCCCTTTAATGTCCCACAACTCCTTTCAAACAGTAGATAGGGTGCACTGGAAATCAATCCTTGGAGTAGAAGCAGCTGGACATGAAGTCCCAAACGCCTAAAGCCTCGAACATGGGAGAGCATCAACTGCACCTCCCAGAACTGGATGCAGGGTCACAGACGGTGACTTCTACAGCTTCTTCTTCCTTCTCCTTGATGAAGCAATGCCCTCGCCTTCTTGTTCTTCTTCTTCCCTGCAAGAACAGATAGACAATAAGCCCCTTTCACTTCTTTCCCAATGGAAATCATAAGATATAAATACTCAATAGAATCTAGTAATAAATGACCACAATGCCCTTCATAACACCCTCTCAAATGCACTCCTAATAGTAGGGTATAACCCTAAGGGCATTAGGGTAAAAAGCCAGCCAGATCGGATCTTATCTATGTGCAGCAACAAAAGTTGCACGGACTCTAAGATGCCACACGTACTACAAAAAATGCATGGACCTTCATTCTCAGATGCAACCAGCACGGACCTAGTCTGCGTCCAGCAACAGAAGTTGCACGGACTTCGTTCAGTCCAAGGAAGAAAAGTGCATGGACTTGATGTGCACGGACTTGGTTTGTAAAAACCTGCACGGACTTTTGTTCAGTCCAAGGAAGAAAAGTGCATGGACTCACAATGCATGGACTTATGTTTTTGCACAAAACTAAAACATGCGCGGACTCACAATGTACGGACTTATGTTTTGTGCAAAACTAAAATATGCACGGACTCACAATGCACGGACTTATATTTTTGTGTAAAACTAAAATCACAAGACACGGACAAGACACAGACTCACAATGCACGGACTCAACAATGCACGGACTTGGAAAAGAGTTTGCAAGGACTTATATGCACGGACTTAGAAAAGATGCGACTTTATATGCACTGACTTGAAGATTGCTTATGCACGGACTTGGGTTTTCAACCAAGACATATGCACAGACTTGGTGTTCTATGCAGAAACGTGCACGGGCTTGGTTGGAAAAAGGTGCACGGACTTCAGGGATGCAACCAAGGCATATGCACGGACTTGAAAGATGCATGGACTTACAGTCTGTTTTATAGAAAAATAGAAACCCAGTGAAACAGTGTCGACCCCAAGGGTCGACCTTTTTTCTGGGACGTTCTATTTGAAGAACAAAATAGAACCCAGGATAAAAAGTGTCGACCCGAGGGGGCGACCCTTTGTATCGGGTGTTCTGTTTGAGTTAAAACAAAACACCCACAGAGCAAAGTGTCGATTACATCTGTGCACATTTAAAGATTCTGGTCATTTAATCAAACAGGTTGCATGCATACTCATTTTACCAAACAGGTTATGTGCACAAACACTTTTCACAGATTGATAGTCAGTGCACATGCATAAGAGTCTTCGTCAGGTCTGAGCATCTTCGTTCAGGTCTGTACATATGCATAAAGTCTCCTTCTCACTAGTCAGAGCACGTGCATGCAAAAGGTCTAAGAACCTTCATAAGGCTCAAGCATTTTGTCATACAGGTCTAATGCACAATCATGCAGGTCAACGCACACTTATTTGAGTCAATGCATCACTGGTTTGCATTTCAATACTATAGCATGTCAAGTCGATGCATGGTTAGACTGTTCGCACATAAGGTAGATGCACATGGAGCTGACACGCACATAAGGTCGATGCACATGGCACATGCACGCACAAGGTCTACCTGTGTCACTGTTAAAGGTCAATGCGCATTGTGTTAGATAGCAACTAAGGTCGACGCACATTTAAACTTTAGTTAACTAAGGTCGATGCACATTTGAACCTTAGCTCACTAAGGTCGATGTATGTTTTCGTCGTGTTAACTAAGGTCGATGCACATTTACATTAGTCATTCATAAGGTCTGTGCACGTTTTGCATTTGGTAACATCAGGTCGATGCACATTTACGTGTGTGCTTAGAAGGTCGATGCATGTCCTGTAGCTAGTGTACAGAGGTTGATGCATGTACTGACTGCTTGCTTATAAGGTCGATGCTTCTTTGGTCTCCAGCATTATAATGTCGATGCATGTACTATTTGCTTGCTTATAAGGTCGATGCTTCTTTGGCCTTATGCATACAAGGTCTGTGCACATTTTTGTTAGACAGCATATAAGGTCTGTACACATTTTTGTAGAATGTATATAAGGTCGGTGCACATTTTGTTTAGCTGCACATAAGGTCTGTGCACATTTGTATTGGTCATATATAAGGTCGATGCACATTTGTATTGGTCATATATAAGGTCAGTGCATCTTTTGCACAAGTGAAGCATAAGGTCTGTGCAGCATTAGGTCAGTGCACATTCAAGTCTGAGCATGCTTGCATATAACTCCATAAGGTCTGTGCATGTTTGCATATAACTCTATAAGGTCTGTGCAATGTTTGCCTTCAACATTGCAAGGTCCACACACATGCAGGATCCAGGTCTGTGCAAACATTCAGGTTTGTGCATCAAAGTCCATACTCTAAGGCATTCTCATGTACATTCATATCATTGGTCTGAGCATCTGTTCTATCTGATTCTTGCCTAAGCATGAACCCTAGCGTATAAGGTGTTTGACGAAATGCCCTTCTTCTAGTTGGATGACTAAGGTTGAGGCACGTGATCCCAAGTCAACTAATGATGGACACGTGATCCCAAGAATGGTGAGAAGTTGGCACGTGGACCCAGGGAGTATATGATGGGCACATGATCCAAGGCTCATCATTGGAGGACCTTTATCGTCCCTTCCATGTGGGCCAATAGAAGAAAAGGTATCAAAAATCCCTTTATCCAAAAAGCATCTCCGGAGCCCCTATTTTGGGTATAAATAGGGAGCATCCTCCTTTGAGCAAGGCGCCGAAAAAAGGAGAGAGCCAGAGTTTGAGAAGAAGAAGAAGAAGAAGAAGAAGAAAGAGAAGAATGGGAGAGCCAGTGTGTGAGCAGAAGAGCAATTCAGAGAGAGAAGGAGATCATGAGAGCTCAGGAATTCCTTGAAGATTAGATCAGTGTTAGCCTCTGGATCAGATCCAAGCCAAGTTGCTCCTGCAGAGCTATATCTATTTTTATTTTTCCTTCAAAATTTTTACAAAAATCTCATGCCACTCCCTCTCTCTCCTCACTCTCTCGATTTCTCTCTCTCTCCTCTCTCTCTCCCTCACACGTTCTCTCTCCTCTCTCCCCCTTTCACTCTGTTCGCGGTCCAAATGGACCTCGGTCGATGCGTGGGAGGTACCGACGGGACGGGCTCGACGCGAGGATTGCGCTGGTACCCTTCATCCCTCGGATCGTGGAGCGTGGAGACCTGTGTGAGCAGAAGGACGACGTGGCCCCTATCGTCCGATCTGCACCGATTCGCGATCTTCGCCGCGCAAGAGGTAGGGGAACGGACTCCTCGTCTCGCTAGGAATCTATTGACGCCACATGCGTCGCCATCCATCGCCATCTTCATCGTTTTCCATGCAAATCTTATTTTGGGTGATTTTGGGCTAATTTCTCAATTTACGTTTCTCTCTCGATTTCTAGTCCAAACGGTCGTTGATCGAAGCAAGAGAGGTATCATTGGATTGGTCGCGTCCCGGGGATCACGTTGACGCCCATCTTCCCTCGATCCACGGAGCGTGGAGCTGAGTCAGGCCGGGAGGTGCCACGTTGCCCTCTCGTCGGATCGGCATTGAATCGTTGGTTTCATCGTAATCCAGGTTGGGGGATGGATTCCTTGCCTCGTTAGGATACTGCCGGTACCACTTGCGCTGTGGTCCGACGCCCTTTGCCTCATTTTTTGTGTATGTTCCCGCTTAGTTCATTTTTGGTCCTTTAATGCTTGAAATCATATCCATGGGCATCGTCTTTTAATTTTAGTGACATGCGTAGGCCTGGAATGATGGTATGGCATGGTAGAATAGTTTAGATTTGTGTTTTCTCGCGTCCCCCATCGATTTTGGTCGATCGGGAGGGGGTTTCGGTTCTGACCTCCGGAGTCTCAAAACCCAGGTAACATAACGCGCCTGCCCTGGTGCGTTATAGTCATTTGGCACGTCCGTAGAGGTGCATTATATCATGCATGAACCTGGGAGTTTTCTGTGGATTTTCGAGTTCAGGTGCCTTTAACGCACCTCGTCTGGTGCGTTATAGCCCCTGCCTGTTGAGTTGAAGGCCTGTTGCCTTTAACGCCCCTGTCCCTACGTGTTACATTCATATGACGCCCCTGGTTAGGTGTGTTATATCTCATGTTTAATTGAGGATTCTGATCGTTCTGGTGGGCATAACGGCCCATGGGTGGTGCATCATGTTCCTATAATGCCCTATCCTTGGTGCGTTATAGCCCTTATCAGTTGTGTTATGTGCCTGTTGACTTTAACACCCCTGCTCCCGTGCATTATAGTCCTACAGCGCGCCTGCCCTGGTGCGTTATAGTCCCATTTAACTGTGGATTCGTATGAGTTCTATCGAGCATAGCGGTCTTGCCTTGGTCCGTTATGGTATGTAACAGGGTGGTCCTAGTCCGTTATATACTTGGAGATTTCAAAAGCATGTATATGTAATTTCTAATGCATTTCATGTTTCATATGTGTCATGTTTAAAGTATTTTGTATACTGTGGCATTATTTTACATCCCAAAAGAGCAGCTTTCTCTTTCCCTGTGATGGAACCACTAGTCATACCTCGACGACGTCCGTGTCGGCCCACCTGGGAGAGGTGGCGGGGTATTCCCATTGTACGATTTGTAAGCTACTTTTCGTGGGCCCTCTCACATAGTTAGTAGCGTCGTACTGGGAGGGAAAACTAGCTAGAGGCCTGGCTCAAGGTGATAGGTCAGTGTGTGCACACGTGGTCAGAGGCTTGGACTGACGCTGACGAGCGTTACTCTGATTAGTCACTCGGTGCGGTTCTTTTTTTTCTTCTCTCCTTTTTTGCTTCTCTCTCTTTTTAACACGCCCCTATAAAAGGGGACGAGGGTGGCACGGCCAGGTCACCCCCTTCTCTTTTCAAATTCTCCCTCGCTCTCTCTCTCTCTTCAGCAGACGAACCGGCCCTCCCCCTCTTCTCTCCTTCTTCTCCGTGACCAGACGAACGCCACCGCCGTCGCCGTCGTTCTCCTGCCAGGGTGAGGAGGCCACCACGAGAGGCTCCCCCCATTCTTCTCTCTTCATCTCCTTTTCTTCCTCCCCCTCCTCTTCTTCTCTTCTCCTTCATTCGGGGACGGCAGAGACCTAGGCTCCTCTTCCCCTTGTTCCTTCTCTCCCCTCTTCTCTCTTCTCTTCCTTCCTCCACTCTCCCCCCTTTCCGGCATGGTGTGTGCAGGGCATTGCCGGTGCTGTCGGGGTGGAGTTCGTCGGGCGCGCCGGTGGAGGGTGTCCCGGGTGTGCCGGGTAGTCAGGGTGCAGGCGTGCTGGGGGAGGAGGCCTCAGGGTATGCCGGGAGACTACCAAGGGGTGTGCCGGGAAGGCCACCGCGAGTGTGCCGATCAACCGCGCATGGGGTGTGCTGGGGAAGGGACACCGGGGCTGTGCCGGGGAACGTGACATAGGTGTGCCGGAGAGCAGCTGCTGGGGTGTGCCGAAGGACAGCACCAAGGGGTGTGCCGGGGAAGGCACTCGGTAGTGTACTGGTGAAGAGGCGCTGAGGCTGTGCCGGGTAGAGGTCCTGGGGAGTGTGCCGGAGAACGACACCAAGGAGTGTGCTGGGTTAGGGGCCTCCATGGCTGTGCCGGGTAGCAGCCTCAAGGGTGTGCCGGGGAAGGCTACAGGAGCGTGCCGGCGAAGGGGCTTTAGGCAGTGTACCGGCGAAGGGAGAGGAGGACTTCTTCAGCCGAAGGAGCTTCCAGTGTTGCCCTTGGGGCACACCGTGACTTTGTTGGGGCCGTCACTCCATGTGGACGTGCACTCGTGCTTTCCCCTTATGCCTCTGGCCTAAGGGAAATTCTGCCAAAATTTTGTCAGAAATTGTCGGCGTCTTGTTCATCCCAATTGTAGCATAGACCCTTCATAATTTTCTTTCTTCTCCTTTGCTTGTGGCTTATTCTGACTTTGTATTTATTGCACCTTGTAGATAAATGGCCACTCCCAGTAGTTCTACTGCTCCTGCTACTGCCGGTGCTGAGCTTGCTCCCCGGCCCCCGGTGCCAGTGGTTACATGGCTTACAGTTGAAGACTTGGATCGGGAGAATGCCGATATAGCGGCACTAGCTGAATCCTCGGGCTCAGACATAGAAACAATGGACATCGAGAGACTTACTCGGGTCGAGAAGGGCTTCACCTTCGATCAGGCCACTGGGGACTATAGGGGCGACTTCCCAAAGGATAGGCACCTCATCTGCTTCCTCAAGTACTTGCGGTCTAGGGACAGGCGGGAGCTGCGGACCGTGAAAGGGATGGAGCATGCGATCTTACAAGCCTGGGACAGTTTGCCACACAGCATCCCCAGAAGCATCCCAACGTATTTGGTGGACGAGGCCCGCGAATGGAAGCCCATGCTGGGGCTGGAGGCTATGCTGCCGGTAGAGGACAAACTAGTGCAGACTCCTGGCTTCATTCCGGCCAAATGGGACATGGCCACCGGGCGAGTCCAAGGCGAGCAGCACCGCTCTAGTCTGTTCTTGGCTCTGCTAAAGTGAGGCTACAGGGAGGAGCCATTCATTCTAGACTACTTGGCAATCAGATTCAAGCACGAGCTGGCACTAGGCTGGTTCAGGGAATTGAAGCGAGGAGCCTACCCCGACCCAGTCTTCCTCAGGCGAGAAGGTAGACTACGACTACTCCTCTGACGAGGCGACTTCGGGTGAGAATTTTGTAAGTGTGGGCCTGCTCATATGGGGCCCTCCCTTTGTGGCCAGCATTCAGCCCTCTGTCTATTATCCTCCGGTCAACTTGCAGGAGCAAATCCAGCCAGAAACCGTGGAGGCGCCCATCCCGGATACACCAGCAGAGTGATCCGGGGGCGGTGATGTTGGCTTGGGGAAGCTGGCAGCCCTATTCGAGGTCTTGCCGCAAGAAGCAGCCGTGGGGACTGCAATGCCAACTGGTGCGACCCCGGAGGAAGGAGAAATAGCACCGGAAGGCAGCGTAGTCCCGATGACTGAGGTAAATGTGGGACCTCCGGGACCCCTATTCCCATTTTCTCGAGATTCGGGGTAGCGTGCCTTGATCGATGGAAGGCTAACCCCACTTTCTGTGTTTCAGGAGGAAGGAAGGCTCCCCGAGGTGCACACTGCTAAAGCCCGCAAGGCCGTCGCAAAGCGGAGGGAGGCAGCGGGCCCCGCGAAGGTTGACGAGCCTCAACTGCTCTTGGCGTCGGAGGTGGAGTGCTTGGTGTCGTTCTTGCAGTCAGGGAGTGACTTAAACTCATGGTTCCCCTTCCGCCTCCCCAACCACTCATGACACTAGAGGAGGGCCAGCTTTTAGGACAGACGCTCACCAGCCTCACGGTTTACGGGGAGGAGGGAGCGTCAACGGAAGAGGTGGCCAGTCCTTTAGCAGCGGCGTCTGATTCAGCTCCGCTTCCTGCCCTTCCTACGACCGAGAGCGGGGTGGAGTAGTCTCTCGCGATGGCGGAGCTAGGTGGTTCAGTTGCGGCTCTACCAGCTCCTTTGGCGATGACCAGTCGGGAGTCGTCTATCGGGGTCGGGCGCCCGAGTGACCTAGCCGTTGGTCTCCCGTCCTCCTCGGGCACGGTGGACGCAGATCTGTGGGCGGCAGTGGATGACTTAGTCGAGTTCGACCCTCCAGTCGTGCCCTCCATCGGTCACGTCACCTCGGACGCGTCAGTCCGACAAATGCTACTGGTCCTGCGGTCGATGATCTTCGCCGACCCTTCCCTCACATATCGGGGGGTGCACACCGTAGTGGCGCAGCTGACCGGGGCGTTGCAAATGCTGGGTTGCCCTCTGGAGGAATGGTCGCAGCGGGTCCTGTTGCTATTAAAGTACGTCAACCGCTGCGAGTTCCTGGAGGCCCGGGCTCCCAATGAACTCACTGCCATTGGTGCCCAGGAGGATGAATACCTGCGCGTGCTGGACATGCGACGAAGTAATGAAAAGTAGCACAGAAGGGCCCTGGATGAAAACCAACGTCGCGTGGGTGCCCTCACGGGTAGGGTGGAGAAGCTGAGGGATCATCTCGCTACCGCCAAGGCCGAGCTAGCTAAAGCTGAGGCCGTCGTGATCAGAGAGAGCAAGGAGATTGCCGTTGCCTGAGTCAAAATGGCGTCTGTGACGTCTAAGCTGGCGCGCCTCGAGGGGCAGAGGAACCGGCTGCATGACATGGCAGAATTTCCCTGTGTCGGGATCCTCCCTCTCGAAGAGATCTTCCGAGGGATAGATTGAGCGCCACTCTCCTTGACCATTCTCTTGTACTTTGCTCCTCTCTCTTTCTCTTCTCTTCTCTTTTCTTCTCTTTTCCCCTTTTTTGACATGTAACCAGGGGTATTCCCCGAAGCACGTGTATCCTCTTTTTCGAAATAGAAAATCATTTGCGCACATACTTTTGCATGCTGGCTCACGAGTCTTCCTCCCCCTATTGGCTGGAGGGACCATGTCTCCTTTGTGGAAAACAATGGACTTGTCCCTACTAGCCTTCTTCTTGGACCTGTGTCGTCATTTGTAAGTGACGATAAACATCGTGAGCTGCTCAACCCTGTGCTCATCTGAGGCACATGCGAGCTGGTTGCAGTTTGGCGATAGGCATATGCTCTTGTCGATTGCTCGACTGACGAGATTAGCCTTGAATTCGACTTTACGCCTCTCAGGACGATCGGTGGTCGACTTGGTGCTAAGGCGTAGTCGATGAAGCTTGTCCTTTTTGTCGTCAACGGAGAAGAGATCATTCTCTTCTTCTTTTGAGAGCCAGCCATTACTCTTGCTCTTAATCACGGGATAGGGGTTGATTCCCTTGAAGTAAATAGTAGCATCAGCCAGATTGCACTCCGCGGGAGTGAATGGAGATAAGTCTACAAAGATCGTATGTTGTTCTCCATCTTTGGTGTATTTGGTGCATTGATGGAGGGTTGAAGGGATGACCCAATTCTCATGGAGCCACAGTCTACCCAATAACACCCTGTAGGACGTGTTGGCGTCGATGATGTAGAACATCACCTTGGAGGCAAAATCATCTAGTACCCGATCGACATCCACCCGGTCGAGGACATCCTCGGTATCCTGATTGAAACCAGATATCTTGACTGCCTGAACTTTCTGAAGGTAGGGGGTCAGATATAGGGTTTTGAAGGTCTTGAGGGGCATGATGTTAACTGCCGCACTGGCATCCACCAGAATCCAATTTACATCACGCCCGTTGATTTTTCCCTTCATGTAGAGGGGTCGATTATGGCACGGAGGAGAGAACAGCAAGTCTTTCTCCGCGAATGTGACAGTGGCAGTGAAAGCCTCATATGTGGTGGCTTTCATTTCTGTCGCGCATTTCTCATAGGCTTCTGGCTCCTGGAGTATCTTGATAAGGGTTTCCCTCAACTCTTTACTCCAAGCGATGGCTTCCCAAATTGTAATACTGACAGGGAAGCGCTTCATCTGGTGGAGGACCTTCCGGTCGGCTCGAGCTCGAGCATCCTCCAATGACTGTAGTATATCAGGCAGAATTTTCTATGGACCATTGCGTTGCTCCTTGTCTGGGAGCTGCACCGCCTTGCCTTTACCACTAGGGTCGGGCTGACTCTGGCCACCCACAAACTCTTGAAAGAGGGGTGCCAATGATGGCTCCTCCGGAGGCGGCTGGGGAATCGGATCGTCCCTGCCGAATGGCCTTGCTTGTTCGACGGGAGGAAGCGGAGCTGGCACCGGGACTGACATACTGACGGTGATCTCCTCTGAGCCAGCAGGGTCAAAAATGCTGGATCCCCCCCCCCTGAATCTCCACCGATGGGATTGGGGTGGCTTGTTCTCCTCGAAAGAGGATGACTCGCTCCAGGTCGAAGGTAGTCGAGTGAAGAGGTGACTCGGGGGTCCTCCCGCGGCCTCTTCCATGTCCACAGCCATGACCCCGGCCGCGACCAGTGTACTGTGGGATCAGCTGTAGCCCAAGCGAGATAGTGGTCCTTTGTCAAGTTCGAGAAGCTATTCACTCGCCCCCCGGGAGGTGTTGATGTTGTCAGGGGGTGGAATAGCCACCATGTTGCAGATGTAGCCGTGAAGCATTTGTTCCAGCTATTCCGCTGTGATCACTTTATCCTTATAGAACAAGGAAAGCTCTTCTGGAATGAGAAGAGTTTTGCCTTCCTTGACTTTCTGGACCATCTCCTGGACCCAGTTTCTGAGACGAGCTCCTTTCTCCATTTCTTCCCACGGGATATAACTATCAAGTGGGATAGGCCCAGTAGGGCCGATGTCACGTGGATGTCTTTTGATATCCTATGAGGGCTATGACCATGTTATAAGGTAGCCAGGAGTGCCTTTCTATTGAGCGGTCTTCCGTACTGCTTTCATGTCGTTATTGGTGTTTGGTCAACCCAGTGAGATCCAGCGGTTGACACGTGACCTCGTGAGTGTCTCGACTATTCTGGATAGAACGAGACATGGTTGTGGACGTCTTGAGGTGCTATTTTATCTCGGTCTACGTGTCTAGGTGTTTTGAGAGTTTTGGTGTTCCCTCGTATTCCGTGATTTATGGTATACGGAGTCAAGAGTCCTTGGTGCAGCCTGAGGGGGTGAGGACTTGTGTTTTCTCGTGTCTTTGGCTTAGGGATTAGACTTGATTGGCAGCTTGTTACCACTTATGTGCACCGATCTTGACCCCGAGTCGTGAGACTCAAGGATCGTTGTGTCAGCAGGTCTAATTGTCGTCCTAAGCCTGGTGGCAATTTGGTGTGATGCCATGTGTCTTATGCTTGGTGCTTCGTAGTACGTGAGATAGTGTGTGCTAGCCTGTCTGTACTCCAGCACTCGTGTTTCGGAGTCTTTGTGTCTAGTGAGCCTCCACTAGTCGTAGTCTGATGACACTTTCCTGCGTGTCGGCCCACCTGGGAGTGGTGGCGGGGCAGAGTTCCCGACTCAGATGGTTTGTAGGCTAGTTTCGGTGGGCTCCTTTGCTTGGCAGTAGCGTCCTACTGGGGAAGAAAACTAGCTAGAGGCCTGGCTCAAGGCAATGAGCTTGTGTGTGCACACGTGGTCAGAGACGTTTGGACGAGCGCTGACAGGCGTGACCCTAACTAGTCACTCGTTACTGTTGTTCCTTGTACTTGGTTCCAGGAGTTTCTCACTTGCCGCATTCCAGGCTTCTGGAGATACTTGTGGCACAGTGTAAGATGTCAGTGGACGCATCTGGCTGTTCGTCTAGTGAGGAGGTACTTCTGTCACCTGACACTTAACTCCTTGTGTTTTTATGACTGGTTTCTGTCCGGATTGACATGACTTATCGGGTAGTCTGCATTGACTTCACCTGCGGTCTAGTCTAGTGTAGCGTGCACGATGATCTAATTGTGTATGCGTTAGTGTTTCTTGACCGTGTAGGTATTTTCTAATGCTTGGTTGACGGATCGGTAACTCCTGACTTTGTGAGATCAGGGTTCACCCTTCTGTTACCTTTTGGAGTAGCTTAGGGAACCGTACGGCATCCGACAGCCATGTTTCTACCTTTTACGACTTTTCCCTTTTCTTTTAGCTATTTCTACTCTTTCTTTTATGGATTTTCTGTTGTAACTTAGCACTACTGTTACTGTGTTCCTTCCTACTTTATTGCTTTCCTATTTAGCTGTTGTCTTGCGTGTTACTGCGTTGTTTCTAGTGGGGATTTGCGTGACCCCTACTGAGCCAGTGAGACGAGGCTCACCCCTGCCTTTCAGGTGTGGTCGTTCTTCTTCCTTGCGGTTCGTGGACGTGGTGTGTCAGTTCGTAGTCACTAGCTTTGCCAGCATTACGTGCGTCGATCTTCCCCCGACTTCAGTGTACGTTTTCTTTTCTGTTGGACTGTACTTGTCTTTCCTTCGGACTGGACTCTGATTAAATTAAATTATTAATTAAAAAGTAATTTTATTTCTGCTACTTTAGCAATCCTGATCATTGAAATTTAATTACTTACTGTTATATCTAGGGCTTCAATGTACTCCACACATATCTTTCTATCCCTTTGGTGCTTTACCGCTCTTGGGAGGCTTCACAGGTTCCAAGTGGTATCGGGTTTACCTGGTATCCAGAGACTGGAGACTACACAAGTATCACAAATAATTACAGAAATTAAAATAATTTATATAATTAAATAAGAAATTAAATTAACATTTTACATGATACAAGGTCCACAAGATAACAATAAATAACAACAACAGTCCACAACTAGTACAAAGACAAGAAAGAAAAGTACAGCTACACGGGACATACCCCGGCTCTGACCTCTAACACTAACACTGGGCACCCGAACTACGCTGAGCCTCAAACGCGCTCCCCTGAAGCCGTGCCTCACCTGAAACACGGTAAAAATACGCAGGGAATGAGTCTTAAAACAAGACTCAGTAGTGATCACCCGAACCCTACCTCACAAAATAGAAAACTGCTACGCTAGCAGCTAAGCGAGTACCTCAGAAGTAGAAGCCCTGAACTACAAGTACCGATCTCACGGCGTACAAACCCACACACGCACGCCACGACGAAACAACCGAAACTCACCGGCCAACATGACCCAAACCCGAAGGTCGAAACAACTGAGACTAACAGTCTGTCACTCTCTGTCCAGAATAAAAGTACCTCCTACTAGAAGAACGATCGGATGCGTCCACTGACGTCTTATACCGCGTCATAAGTGTCTAGCTACGACGCCCCGGACGTAAGACTCAGACACAGATAAGTAACCACAAAGCGAGTGACTAGCTGGGGTCGCACCCGTCGACGTGTGTCCAACTGCCCCCAACCACGTGTGCACACATAGACCATACGCACTAGGTCTAGCCTCTAACTGGTTTTCCCCTCAGCCGGATCCTGACTGCTACACGTGGGGCCCGACGAAAACCAGTCTAAAAATCGTCCTCGATCAGGGTAGCCCCTCCACCACTCCCTGGTGGGCCAGTACACGCGTACCGAAGGCTACGACTAGTGAAGTGTCTCTGAAGGAGTAGACTCTCAAGCCATGAAAAATAACATCTGAACCCGACGAAGTACTGGGACCGTCCCACGTACCAGCACCGTCGCACGGTGACCACAGTCGGAGAAGAAACGGGGCTGCAAACCACCCGGTGCAGTCCAGAGCCTGGCGGTCCTACCCAGGCACGCCACAAGCTCTGACGGTCTACCGCTGGGCCGTCACAGCGGTCTGACGGCCCAACACAGGGGCATTAGGCGAACTGTGCAAAACGCACTGTGACGCGCCCACTCTGGTGCGTCACAGTCCCTAACGGACCAACTCAGGCGGGTCAGACACTCGGCGAGAAACGAACTGTAACGCACCTATGCTGATGCGTCACAGCACCTTACGGACCAACACAGGTGCGTCACGGTCACGAGCAAAGATAGAACGTAACGCGCTCCTCCAGGGGCGTTACGTCACCTAACGGACCACGCTGGTGCGTTAGGCCACGAGACCAAGTTGGCTGTAACGTGCTCTTCCAAGGGCGTTACAGTCCCTAACGGATCATCTCAGGTGCGTTAGGTGGAAGGTTGGATGCGTTAACTCTAACACGCCTTCCTAGGGGCATCACACTACCCTGACGCCCCACCCCGGGCGCGTCAGGCGACTATGACCCCCAACGGTCAAAAACCAACAGTCGAATCACTGTGACGGACCAACCCAAGGGCGTCACAGTCACGTGGTGGTCTATCGTGGGACCGTCAGGCCCACGAACACCAAAGCCCAAAACAAAGGGAGTGTAACGCACCTTCCCAGGCGCGTTACACACTATGGCGGTCACTGGAACGACCGCCACAGCGTCCCGGTGGCGAACTGGTGAACTCAACACAAAAATTATAACCACGCCCCCATACCTCCACGGGAGAGGGGGAAATCAAAGGGGAATCCCCCCGGGGACCAAATCCCCTTCGCCGGTACACTCTGAAACTTCCTTCACCGGCACACTCCTAGACTCTTCCATAGCATGCCCTTGGGTCCCTTCACCGGCACATTCTTTATTCTCCTTCGTCAACACACTCCCTGAGCGGTGCCCCCCTCTTTTGGCTATTGTTAAGCCCTTCACCGGCACGCCTGCCAGTTCACCCTTCGTCAGTACACCTCTTCGCCGACACGCTCTCCCCCGTCAGTCACCGGCATAGCCGTGACCTTCCCTGATACACTCATCCCCTCCTGGCCTCAACCTCGTGCAACTTCAGCCCCGTGCAACCCATGCACAGACTTCATCCCCCTTTGCAGCCCCAACCCTGTGCAAACCTGCATGGACTTGGTCCTCCTGCATGCATAAGTCTTGTATAAGCCCTGCATGGACCTTGCACGAACTTTGGCCCCCATATGCACGGACCATGCACTGACCTCACCTTGCATTGCATGGACTTCGTTCAGAACATGCACTGACTTCGCCCAGCGCAGACTCTGCTCGCATGTCCACTGACTTGGCCTATAGCTGCACGGACCCCGTCTGTACGTGCACGGGCCCTGCATGGACCTCACCCCCTTCCCATGCATAAGCCTTGCATAAGCATGTGCACTGACTTTATCCCACGTGCACTGACCTTAGTTTGCATGTACACTGACCTTAGTCTGCACGTGCACTGACCTTAGCCCGCATGTGTACTGACTTTAGCCCATGTGCACTGGCCTTAGTTTGCACGTACACTGACCTTAGTCTGCAGGTGCACGGACTTTAGCCCATGTGCACCGACTTCCCCTACATGTGCACTGACCTTAGTCTGCATGTGCACTGACCTTAGCCCATGTGCACTTACCTTAGTCTGCATGTGCACTGACCTTTAGCCCATGTGCACTGACCTCAGTCTGCATGTGCACTGACCTTAGCCCATGTGCACTGACCCTAGTCTACACGTGCACCGACCCTGCCCCTTGCATACTCCATGAGTACACTGACTTCCCCTGCATGTGCACTGACTTCGTCAGCATGTACACTGACCTTATCCTTGGCGTATTCCATAGGTGCACTGACTTTCCCTGCACGTGCACTGACTTGGCCAGCATGTACATCGACCTTACCCCCATGTACACTGACCTTCTTTCAGCCCCTAGCCCCATGTGCACAGACCTTGCCTGCCCATGCACCGACTTGACCTTCGTCCCCTGCATATGCACGGACCTCACACTCACCGTACCCCTGGCATGCATGTACTTAGCCCCTTCGCCCAAAACCTGCATCCGTGCATATGCACGAACTTCATCCCAGAACCTGAAACCCGCACGGACCTCATCCTTCGCCGGTGTGCTCCTTGAACCTTCACCGGTGCACCTTTCTTACTTCTTCGTCAGCATAAGCCTGTGGACCCCTCGCCGGCATGCTCCTCCCAACATCCTTCGCAAGTGCACGCTATAGTGCCTTCGCCGGCATAAGCCTGTGGACCCCTTGTCGGCATGCTCCTCCCAACATCCTTCGCAAGTGCACGCTACAGTGCCTTCGTCGGCACGCCCAACCCAAGTCTTCCCCGGTACACCTATCCCAACCTTCACCGGCATGCCCAACCCAAACCTTCCCTGGCACACCCAACCCCAGGCTTTCCCCGGTGCACCCTCCAACGCCTTTGTCGGTACACCTCCCCAGCGCCCATCCAGGCTTCGCCGACATGCCTTTTCTTGGCCTTTCAACGGCCCACTCTCTGCAATAAAATACAAAAAATGCCAAAAAGGGTAGGAACGAATGAAATTCTAGGAAATTTGAATAAAATGTATAAGCCGCATAGTTTAATTTGTTTACCTAAGCTTTAATTAGTTTCTAAATTTGGGGGCGGATCTATTCACCCCCCCTCTAGACCGCCATTCCACTTGCACATCACCCCTCCCTCCTTCAGAGGATCTGAGGTAGCGCTTGACAGGGTGCACCCGGGGCTACCACACCCTTGGTTTCCCACGTGAGCCTTGGATGTCTGGATTGGCCAGGACATGGGCAGAGTACTTGCGACTCTGCCAGGCGCAGGAGTAGAGGGCTCGAAGGCTGGTAGCCATCCGGGAGGTGCAGGAGCAATAGGCTCAACTTGCGTCAGCAGTAGCTGAGCAGAGGGGCCACGTCGAGGCAGCGGAGTCATTTTTTTAAGGCCAAGTTGTCTAGCTGGGAGAGGCCGAGAGCAAGGCTGAGGCCGTGAGGAAGGCCTTAGAGGAGCAGTTGTTGGCCGTGGAGCGGACCAGGGCTGAATGGCAGGTGGCTGGGAGCACGGTCGAGGATAGTGCTCAGCTCTTGTCCACTCTTGAGGTAGAGCTCGTGGCTACTGACTCTCGTCTGGTGGTGTTGGAGAGGAGCGAGCCTGGGATTTGTTGTATCTCCTTCCCCTTTTTGTTATATGTACCCTAGTTGTATGTATTTTGTCACCCCAAGGGCATGTCTTGGGCTCTCTTTATAGAGTACGAATGACAAACTTCTAGATTTCTTTTGACATTTCCTGAGTTGTCCCATCTCTTTTCTTATGGAATATGTTGTGTGCATGCACTGGCGACCGCTTACTATGAGTCATGCTTGATTCTTCTACTATGTATTGGCATGGGTGACAGGGAACTGGGTATACCCAACTTCGGGTGCAGGAGTAGGGGATAGAGCATAGAGAGTGGTGACGACTAGGTGCTGGGTACTGGAAGCTGAGTGCTGGGTACTGGGATAGGGTACTGGCCATTGGAGGCTGAGTGCTGGGAGCTAGGGGAAGAGTATTGGGTGCTGGGGCTAACCCTTCGGAGCGTTGCAAGCCTATGTTACTGGGAGTCAAGATCAACCTGTAAGGATGTGATGGCCTGTGCTGTTACGGTTGCTAGGTGATCCTGGAGTGCGTTGGTTATAGGCTGAGTAGCGGTGCAACGGCTGCTGACATGTTGTTAGCCAGAAATGTAATTCACATTGTTCTGGGAAACTGGAGCTGGGCTGGCCGGGTGGCCATGGAAGGCATTGCGGCCAGGAACTGGGGCTGGGGCAAGGATTGGGGGTTCGGAACTGGGTCTGGGACTGGAACTGGGATCGACACTAGAACTGGAATTAGAATTGGAACTAGATCTGAGATTGAAACTAGAACTGGCCAACTGGTCCATGAGGTGTCGTAGCCTGGGTACTGGAACTGGTGCTGGGACTAGAGCTGGAGCTGGGACTAGGACTAAAACTGGAATTGGAGCTGGCGGTGGCCGACTAACCGCTGACGCATTGTAGTCGGGGACTAGGACTAGTGCTGGGATTGGAACATGAACTGGAGCTGGAGTTAGCCGACAAACCGCTGAGGCGTTGTAGCCGGGATACTGGGACTGGTGCTGGAACTGGAACTAGAGCTGGAGCTGGCTGGCTAACCACTGAGGTGTTGTAGCCGAGATACTAGGACTGGTGCTGGGATTGGAACTAGAGCTGGAGCTGGCCGGCTAACCGCAGAGGTGTTGTAGTCAGGATACTGGGACTGGCGTTGGGACTGGAACTGGAACTGGAACTAGAGCTGGAGCTGGCCGACTAACCACTGAGGTGTTGTAGCTAGGATACTGGAGCCGCAACTAGCGATGGCCGACCCTCGGGGGTGTAGTCCATGCGCACCAAGCACCAAACATCCCACCCCGTCACAACTGTCGAGGAGGAGACATCACCGCGGGTGGCGACAGTCGTCACGAATGTACTGCCGATGAACCCTGAGGGTGAAGAGCCGACGGTGATCGAGGGAGGTGCTGCAGTGGAGGAAATAGCAGCCGGGGAAGACGACGTCGTCAGAGAGGAAGAGGTAGCGCCGGAGGCCACGCTGGTGACGGGGGAAGCTCCACGGGATCTGGAGGTAAGCGCCCGTAAATCCTACCCATTTTCAATTTTAGCTAATGCATGCTAGTCCACGGGGTAGAGTGGGGTGAATCAACCCTTGTAGGACCGGTTTGGGAGCCCTTTGGGGGGTTCCCGCCGGTGGGAAGGCCCTCACTGTCGTTGGGGAAGATGACGGTTGAGCGGTCCTCAGGTGACCACACAACCAGAGACATGCGGCCCACATAGGGCTGCACATACCACATGCGGCCCAGGGGTGGCCGCACCAACTTGGAAAATGACGAGAGTGAAATTCAGAAGGGCGGTGAGAGTCTCACCGTACAAATGATGTACAGGCCATATTGGTCCATTCGAAGACAAAGATGCTAAAAACTTGAGCGGCCCATATAGGGCCGTACGTCAGGAAGTGTGGTCCAAGGGGAACCACCCTTCTGACAGGAATGTGACTTTTATTGTTTTTCATCTTATTTGTGAAATAAAATGATTAAATCTATTTCTAAATGCATGAAATAAATGAATGAATGCAGGGAAAGCGCAAGACCCGCATCTCGTGGCTGCAGGTCCAGGCAGTATATTTGGCACTACCGGACTTTCAGCGGGAGTGGTTGGCTACCATGGGGTTCACCCCATTCTTGAGCATCGAGGTGTGTCGGTTCGACACAGCTCTACTTTACGCCCTACACGACCGCTGGGACCCAGTGAGTTGGACGTTCCTTTTTCCGTGGGGGCACATGGTCCCTACGCTGGAGGACGTGGCCAGGCTCACTGGCCTACGCATGCATGGGCTACTGGTTAGAGGGACCACTTATCCTAACTACCGGGAGATGGCTCAGGAGCTGCTGGGCTTACAGCTGTGGCGCCCTGAGAGGTAGTTGACCCTCGTACCCCGGGCAAGTCTTCAGAACAGCCTGGGGTTGTGACGAGTAGAGATAGCTACTGGAGAGCAGTCGGAGCAGCACCTCCAGCGCTTGGTGGACTTAGCGAGGCCGAGGGTTGTAGCAGAGGCAGGAGTAGAGGCCGACAGAGTACTTCGGAGGTTCCTGATGCTGCTATTCGGGTGACTAGTGTTCTCTACATGGGCGGATGTGATGAGCTGCCGCTTCCTTCCCCTCCTCGAGGACCTCGACCAAGTAGGCGACTACGCGTGGGGAGCGATAGTCCTTGCCTTTCTCTTTGACACGCTGAGTTCGACGGCCCGTCAGACCATGCTTGGGGGCTTCTCCGCCCTACTCCAGGTATGACTCCGACCTTAGACTTAATTTTGTAACTTCTATATGTTTCCTAGATGCTGACACGATGCTGTTATGCAGGTTTGGGCCTACGTGCGACTATGCACGCTAGGCAGAGGCGAGGAGACCCACTCGGGGCTCCTACCGATCGCCTGGAGGTGGACCGCACCCTGAGAGACTCCGGCACTCTGGAGACAGGTTCGGGAGCTGCAGGATGATCTAGACTCCCTACCATACACCTCGGTATGATGCTGACCTTGGATTCTTTAATTAAATGTGATTCTATATGTTTATGCTGATGCGATTTCCTATTTTACAGGTGCTGTGGACACCTTACACGGAGGAGGGGCAGGCAGACCAGCGTAACGGCTCTTCCTTGACTGCTTGGTTTGCCTAGCGGCCGAGTGATGGATCGCTTATGCCCAGAGTGTCATTTTCCCGTCATTTCAATTTTTGCTTGTCTTGGCTTGACCTTGTGGTTTGCCCGTGACTCATGGATGTCTATTGGCATCCTATGAGGGTTATGACCATAATGAGATGGCTAGGAGTGCTTGTGTACGGTGTCTTATCTGTGTGTATTATCGGGTTCCGATCAACCTGGGGTGACCCTGTGGTTGACAGGTGACCTTGTGTGTGTCTCGGCTATTCTATCTAGCCCAAGATAGTGGTTTTGGATGGCTTGAGGTGTTGTCTCACCTCAGTTTACGTGTCTAGGTGTGCTGAGGGTCTTGGTCCTCCCTCAGGTCTCCGTGAGTCATTCCCCGCAGTTGTGTCATTTCCTCTGGCTTAGGATTAGACCGATTGGTGGCTCATTCTGCTTTGTGCGACAATCTTGACTTCGAGTCGTGAGACTCAGGGATCGTTATAGTTTCAGGTGTAGTCACCTTATCCTGAGTCTATCGGTAGTTGGTGTACTACCTTGATGCTTCGTAGTACGTACGACAGTGCTTTCTTGCCTGTCTGTACTCCAGCACTTGTGTTTTGGAGTCTATGTCTAATGAGCCTCCACTAGCCGTATCCTGACGATACGTTTCGGTGTGTCAGCCCGCCTTGGAGTGGTGGCAGGGCAGTTCCCGAGATACAGTTTTTAAGCTAGTTCCATGGGCCCTGGTCCAACCGTAGTGTCCTATGAAGGGGAATACTAGCTAGAGACCTAGCTCTAGGCAATGAGCCAGTGCGTGCACACGTGGTTAGGGGCTTGGACTTGCGCCGACGGGCGTGACCCTGACTAGTCACTCATTACTATAGTACCTATTCTGGTTCAGAGCATACCTCGGTCTCCGTCGTTCCAGGCATCCGTAGAGAGGCACTTGAGGCATAGTGTAAGACGTCTGTGGACACAGCTAGCTATTCTTCTAGTGAGGAGGTGCTTCCGTCATGTGACGTATGACTCTCATGTTTCTCAGAGTCTATATCCCCTTACGAGTTAGCATGTTCTTGGTTCTGTCCAAGATCAGCTTCCCCTGCTGAGTTGGTTTGTGTCTGGCTTTGCCCAGGAACAGCTTGTTGCGGTTGTGTTTAGGGGAGCGTGCACGGTGATCCAGTCGTGCGAGCTGTAGAGTCTGTCCTGTCTGTCTAGGTCTTGTTCTAGGCTTGTTGTCTTGTCTCATAGGCCTTTCTCTTAGGCCTCGCGCTTGTCGACAGATTGGTGACTCCTGACCTTCCGAGTTCAGGGTTGGCATTTCTATTGTGTTTGGAGTAGCTTGGGAGCCAAAGTTAGTTCGGCGGCCGTGCTTGTCGGCTTTTCCCTTTTCTTTTAGCTGTTCTACTCCTTCCGTCCAGGCTTTCTTTAACAACTTTGTAGTTTAGTTTTCCTGCTTCACTACTACTATTGTTTTAGCTGTTGATCCGTGTTAATGCGCTATTTTTTAGTGGGGATCCGTGTGACCCCTACTGAGCCAGTGACACGAGACTCACCCCTACTTTTCAGGTGAGTCGTTCTGCTTCCGCGGTTCCAAGTGTGGTGTGTTCGTAGTTGCCAGCGGTACCTACGTCGGGCTTCCCCCAATGTCAGTGTATGTCTTTCTTTTCTGTCGACTGTACTTACCTTTATTTTGGACTGGACTCTGGTATAATTGTTAAACTTAAATTGTTAATTAAAAAGTAATTTTATTTCTACTACTTCAGCAATCCTAATTAATGAAATTTAATTACTTACTGTTATATCTGTGTCTTCCACTCTGATAAATTTTAATTACTTGTACATTTCAGTTTAAATAACTATTCTAATTTAATTGCGCGTGGTGTAATTTCAATTCGTTATACGCTCCCTCGACAAACTCTACCAACCCTTCAGGGGCCTCATCAGCCTCTTGGGTGACTTCCCCAGTTCCTAGTAGCGATAATTCGATGCTACATCAGGTTATCGGTATCCAGAGCTCTGGGTCATTACACTATTGCTACTAAACCCAACTCATCATGCAACACCTTTGAAAACCTCTCAGACACAAATGAATGAGTAGCCCCAGTGTCAAACAAGATTCTAGCACGGAACCCAGATATTGAAAGTGTACCTTCAGTTACATGATCCACTTGCTCCGCATCTTCCTTAGCTAATGCGAACACTCATGCTGGCGCTCTAGGTCTTTCGGCTAGCTTTGTTGTTGCTGGTGCTGTTGTAGCTGCAACAGGTGCTTTACTGGGTGTAGTTAACTGAGCCTTAGGACAATCCTTGATCTTATGATCCTGGCTTCCACATCTAAGACACCTGCCAGTAATCATCGAAGACTCCTTACCTCCATGTCATTTCCCGCAATGCTTGCATTCTGTCTTGTCACCTAACGATCCTCCCGATCCACTGGCTTGTGGTGAAACTACCTTTGTCAATGCATAATTTGATGGTCGAGAGAAAGGCTTCTGCATCTTCATGCGGTCTTGACGTTGAAAACTCGATGATGACCTCTTCATCAATGCTTTCTTCTCTTCTTGATACTGGTCCATTTCACTTTCTTGTCGGCATGCCGCACTTAGAGCCTCTTCCATCATCTGATGATTGAAGGCCACCAATCTCGTCCTCAGTGATGATCGGAGACCCATCACGAACTTCTTCACCTTTCTCCTCTCATAATTCATAATATGAGGTGCCTATCTCGCTAGCTCCGCGAAATGTGCCTCATACTCGGGCACCATCATGGATCCTTGAGTCAGAGTAAGAAACTCCTGCTCCATTTTATCTTGGACATGCTCGGGAATATACTTGGCCTTGAATAGACGAACGAATTCTTCCCATGTTGCTTCTACTAGTCCATCCTCAAATTGGTTCCGCAGAACAGAGGACCACCACACATCAGCACGCTCCTGAAATCATATGATCCAATTTTTGAATGAGCACAACGCTAACCAATCACTTTGCACCAAATTATGAAAAATAGTTTTTTTTACCTCCATCATAAATGCTGCTAGATTGACTTTCTCATTCTCCTCACATCGAATGGTCCGAAACACCTTCTTCATGGCCCGCAACCAATACTCCGCAACTAGGGGTTGACTCTCTCCCTTAAAAGATGGCGAGTTCATTCGTCGGAACCGCTCCATGATCGATGGCTCGTCAATGCCCTTTTGAACTAACTCCGGTTGTGGTGGGACCTAAACCATTCATAACATGGATGAGTCACAAAGTGTACTTAGCCTAAGGTGAAACTCCCATCATTTACACCGTACCTGAGCTCGAGCTTGAACTTGGGCTTGTAACTCTGCATGCGCGTCTGCTTGAGTTTGCATCACTTGCACCAATCCTTACATAAATGCGCCGTAGTCAACCAATGGTGGCGGTGGCGGCACAGGCAATCCTTGTTGACCTTCTTCCTCATCTCTCCTAGGCTCCTCCTCTCGAGCAAGGGCAGTAGCACGGCGACCACGGGACGCCATAACCTTAGAAATTAATAATTTAGTAAGGTGATAGCTTACATATATATATTCCTTATGTATTTATTTATTCATCTATTCTCATTTTTTTCTATCAATTTGTGTAACTACCTAGATTTTTGGGATCCGATGTGTAAGGGTGTGTTGGCACTGCTCCGGAAGGATGAGTGCCAGTTGGGCGGTGTTTGTGAGAATTTACAGTTAGTGTTATGCTTTTCGATGTGTTGAGGATCGGAGCCTGCAGAGTTACAGAGGATTGTCGAGATGGAGGATCCCGAGTTGTCATTGCGGTGGCTGTGCACGTGGATCTGAGTGCGCAACGGAGGATCGTAGCGTTGGATGCTACGGGCAGATTTTCGAGGATGTGTAGAGCATTGGAGGATTGGTTCATCGGTGTGAGATTATCTCGGGTTACGTGAGACGTGTTGTTACCATGCCGTTGCTTGAGGCATTGTGATTTGTGGCACTGGCTGGATGGAGAATTGGGAGAAACGTGCTGGCGAGGTTGTCGCATGAGTACCCTATTTCTGTGTTGGAAGCTGTGCCCTTGGATGAGATCGAGCATTAGAGAAGTGATCTCTGGCAGATTATGGGTCCTGGTTGGTTGCTGTGAGCGGCTGGTGAGGTTGACCCAGTGATCGACCATGGTAAGAAGTGTATTGTCTGGGGACCCGTGAGCATTGGTCGCGGCATCGTCGACCAACTTGCTGTGGTAGCAGGCGACACTTATCGATTTTGGAGAAGTGTGTCGTGGATTGTAAGAGGTTGTGTCCCGAGGCTCTGAGGTAAGAGCAGAATCAGGATTGGCAGGCGCCCATTTAGAGTGATTGAGATGAGATAGGATTCAATTGGTCAATGGACGGTGCCTGTGTGTGTGGTCTCTAAAGAGACATTGACATTGGATATGGTGATCCCTGGTCTGCGACCAGCATGGGAGGATTCCCCGTAAGTCTGAGTCAAGTGGCATGAGGACCGAGGAGGGATCCTGTCATGTGGCTTCGCCGTGCTCCCCTGAGAGGGTAGAGTTGGCGTGAGGCTCGGGATCGGTTGTGGTGTCCGAGCGAGATTTGGATCAAGTTGTGGTAATGGTCTGTGGAAGAGTCAGCGGATGGCCTGTCGTGATTTGGATCCCGCTGGTTGGCCCGGTGGATGTTTTCCGTTGACGCATATCTGGTGACCAGTGGATGGTCTTTCACAGACAGAAGATGCTGGTTGTTGAGGCTCGGGGAATGGCGTGAGCTGTATGCCAGTGGGACCTTGGGTGGTCGATTATAAGGTGTGCTTTTTCCCGGATTTGATCTGGGGTTCGCTTGGAGTTTGTCTTCTAGTAGGGTTGGCCGTGTTGCTGAGGGTGTACAGCTTGCTAGGTGTGAGCTGGTGGAAGCCCAGTGTTGGTTTCAGTGATAAGGGTTGCATGCCCTCAGTGAGCGAGATGGTGGTAGTGGTGCTGTGGTTGGTTTTTGTATTGGCTGAGGTGACGCCAGACTTGTACTCTTTTGCATGTGCCTGCTCTGATGATCGACGTGTCTTGGGTTGTGAGCGAGGCATTGTCCGTGATCATTGTCTGGTCGCGTCCCTCAAGATCGTTATTTTTTCACATATCGAGGTTTGGTTGGGGCTCTAACAGTGTTGTCAGTTGGTTCCGGCGTTCTCCCCTTGTCGTTTGGTACTTGTCATGAATTTTGATGATGAAATTCTTGTAAGGGGGGAGGGCTGTAATGCCCCGAATTTTTTAAATATTTTTTAGATTATTTTTGTGGGTCTCGGAGTATGTTTTGTGCTTTACGTGTATTTTTCTCTGATGAGCCTTCGGAACTCTTTGCAGGGTGAACCGTTACGTTCTCCGACTCTGGGACGTGACAAGCGCGTTGTGCTCTTTCTGAGGATCACAGAGGTAATTTTTTCATATTTTTTTAAATTTCTAAAATTTTTAGATTTTCACTCCTACTATACCGGAAAACATGACCCGGTCTCCCAGTCGGGGAACAATCACGCCACGAACCCGACATCTCGATCCCACGGTCGAGGGACAACCAGACACGAACCACCCTAGTCACGCTACTAGGAAAACACCACGACGTCTTAGTCGTGAAAACCTGCCCTCACAGTAGGGCCCAAGCCAAAATCACATGGTCTGGAAACACAGTCATGACCTCGCTGTCGTGAACCAAACGATGTCTAGGGAAAAAGCCCTCGGTGACGCTCACCGGAACCCTAGACCTCGACTACGGGAACGCTCCCGAAACAACATATGGAGCCTCGTCTCGCAGACGAGGAATAGAAATCCGGGACACGACAACTCACGTCACGTGACGGGAGTATCGCCCGCCAGAAGAACAGACCGGATGCATCCCCTGACGTCTTACACCCCGCCCTCATGTCTGGCTACGATGCTCCAAGCGGAGATAAAGACACTAAAGTAACCAGGAACTCACAACAAGGACTAGTTGGGATCACGTTCGTTAGTGCGTGTCCTCTGCCCCCAACTACGCGTGCACACATAAATCATTTGCTCTAGGTCGGGTCCTCTAGCTGGTTTCCCCCCCACCGGACTCTGGCGGCAAAGGCAAGGGGCCCTACGGTAACCAGCCTAAAAACTGTCTCACTCGGATAAGCCGCTCCACCACTCCCGGGTGGGTTAGCACACTCGTGTCGTAAGAAGGCTGCGTCTAGTGGAGGGTCACTAACGTGAACACAGAAAATCATGCACGCACCCATTGCGAGAAACACTGAGTAACAGGTGGCGCGAGACCACTAGACTCTGGACAGCCCTCTAGACCTACTAAACTCAACGGTCCTTGAGTCACGAGACTCAGGGTCAAGACCGTTGCACGTGACAACACTATGCCG
The DNA here is from genome assembly GCA_024336825.1 of Amorphophallus titanum. Taxonomy (NCBI): domain Eukaryota; kingdom Viridiplantae; phylum Streptophyta; class Magnoliopsida; order Alismatales; family Araceae; genus Amorphophallus; species Amorphophallus titanum. The sequence continues at coordinate 27,328,021 of JANBPO010002302.1, forward strand.
TCAATCTGGCCTAACCCCTAGGTCCGAAACCACAAAGAGATGACTCATGAGGTAGTTCACAACTGCCACGACTCTTCCCTCAATAGGGGAACGCAAGAGACCTCCAGCCACGAGGTGGGGAAATGGACTCGCAGTCCAAGGCCACACACATGGCCCACACAAAAACTCGGAACACATGCATGGGGTCACCTGGAACCCAAGACTCATGAACACGCTAATCAAGATGATGCGGCACCTCTGGACCCCCCCCAAAAATACAGACATAGGTCCCACGGTGATTGGGACATTCACGAGCCCAAAGGTCAACCACTGTGTCACAACCGGGTCGACCGGAGACTAACACAACGCGAAATAGACACGACGAACATGGAGAATCACCTGGCGGTCCTCTCTTGGGCCGCCACATGGCTCTAGCAGCCCAACCTTACGCCGCTACACTCCCTCTGGTGCCCGTACCTATGGCCGCTAGAGGGCACGTGACCCCAACGGTCAAAACACGTGCCCCGAGATACAACGGTCAAAAATGGAGTTGGCGGTCGAAGCTTCTTGCTGGCGATTTATCGTGTGGTAGCCAGCCGACGCCCACCCTACCGACAAAACAATACCCCGTGGCTTGCCTACCTTAGGCCGCCAGGGGTGTGGCGGTCTTTGGAAGGACCGCCAAGTTGTCCCGAGATCGAAACCAACGAACCACCCCCAAAATTCCATTCCACACCCCATTCACGTCCACGTGAAGGGGAAAACAAGGGGAAACTAGTCCCCTACCTCTCTAGCACCGAGAGGACCCGATTAAACCCCGAAAATGCGATCGAATCGCTAGATCGGGTGCACACCCTAAAATCATGAATTTTTCCCAAAACGTCCAAATAAACTCACTCGGCTCATCACGGCCTACGAAACTCGTAACCAAAAAAGACATATCAATGGGCCAAAAATCCACTAATCCGACTGGTTCTTATTTGATATGGAGCAATTGCAGCTGAAGGAGCTCAGTGCCAGCCGCCTCCTCTTGCAGCTGGCGGAGCTCAAATGTGGGTCATCAATGGCGTCGTCGGAGCTGTGGGTGGTGGTTGCGGAGGCCGGTGATTCCAGGCCGGAGGGGATCAAAAACTTGTGCAGTTTCAGCCCCGTCTGCAGCTTCCGTGACTCCTGAGTCATCACATTGTAGCAGGAAAGTATGTGGTCCTAACATGAAGAAAGAACAAATTCGTAAGGATCTCCAACCTGAACATCTGCAACTGACGAGACAGAGATAAAACAACAAAAGCTAAAAGCAACCCACAATTTCCAAGGATCCAAACGTGGAGATGATCCCAATCTTATCCTCCACCAACGCCCTCGTCAATGCCTGCCCTGATGCCGCAAAGACGGCGGCCGCTGCGGCGGCCGATGGGCGGTAATCCATCAAGTTCATCCCTGGCGCCGACATAGATAAGAGATCAAAATGATCAACAGAAAAGGGGGAGACCTTGTGGAAAGGTGGCAGCTTGGCGCGGCCCTAACCTTCAATTGTAGCAAAGATGAATGCTATAGCCCTGTAGAACAGGCCCTTGCCGCCGAGTTCGCCGCCGAACTTGGCGGCGAAGTGGTTTAGGTAGAGGAAGGGGGTCACCGCGCTCATCCGCCACTCCAGCGTGGTCAGGACGAGGAGCTCCATCCGCTGGATCGCCTTGCCATCGAATCGGTCTGCCACCGGGAACTCCGTCAGCGCCGGCACCCTGCACTCCTCCATCTTCGCCGCCAGGGACAAGCACGCCACCGACAGAAGGTGGATCGCCCAGGACTGCCCTTTCTGGCGATGGGGCATCGAAATGTGCGTAAGAACCGGCAAAGTTCCCGGAAGAACAGAGGGGAAAAAAGGAACATTTTTTATCGAGGACAGGAGGTGTTTGTGTATTACATCGATGGTTCGCCGCAGGAAGAAGCGATCCAGGTAGGTCACGGAGAGGTAGGCGGTCCGGAGACTGAAGCCGAAATACGCCCGCGTCTGGTCCAAAGATCACATTTTTATCAGGTTCTTCCATAGGTAAACTGGAAAAATGGAGCAAATGCAGAAAAGAATGAGCAAACCAATCCAATCCGACAAGCACCCACTTTGAGAATCCACCGGACGGCGCCGGAGCGGGCGGATTTGAGCCAGTCTCCGGCGGCCACCGCCGCGGAGGGCTCGCCGGAGCCGGAGGAGGAGAAGCACCCGCCGCCGCCGCAGCTGCCTTCGAAGCCGCTGCTCTCCCTGGACACCAGCAGCCCGATATACTCGTCCTCCGATTCCGACAGCGCGGAATCGCCCACGAACGCGACCCCGTCGAACCCTCCGCCGTCTTCCTCCGGCCCGTCCAAGCAGGCCCCATCCTCCGTGCACAGGAGATCGGCAACCGAGGTGGAGCAGCCAAGTCCCTCCTCCATGCTCTTCTCCTCCTCCTCCTGCGCCCCCTCTGCTACGCCATCAGAAGCAAACAACTACCTCATCCCCGCCCTTAATCCGTCGCCTTGCTCCATTTGTTTATCCCTCCCCCCATGAACAGTCGAAAAGAAGGGAGATTCCCGCAAGGATTTAACCGGTTGGGATGAGGAGAGGGGGAGGAAACGGTGCTGCAGCGACGGTGGCTGCTGCTACTGCTGCAGCTCCCCACTGGGCGCCGGCCCCGCCTCTTCCGACCCCCTGCCCTCCCAAAAGATTTTAGTGCGGAGATGTGACCCGGGTGGGAGTGGGGGTGAGTGGGGAAGCAAGTTATGAGGATGACGAGGGGCCTATCCATGGCATTTGATTGGACATCGAGAAACGCTACACAGATCGCTGATTGGACGGCCCTCGGGTGGGTGGTGACCGCCCGGGCTGAGAGCGACGCAATGTACTACACCGCGTACGCGTGACACTACCGGGACCAGGTGTTCTAGGGTGCCCACCGACCGGTATGACTTCCAAACCTAAACCCTTTTACTTATGCTTATGATTTCTATCTGATGACGTGTGAACACTTAGACTTCTAAATGCAGATCGACCCTGAGGGGCATCTTGCGGAGCTAACGGGGCTCCTTACGACGATGATCAGGGAGCGCAACGAGGCCCAACAGGCCTTAGCCCTTCTGGTGAGTTTTCTAAACTTAGACTCTTAACTAATGTATTTCTATTATGATTATGCTGAGACATAACTGACCTGGAGTTTTTGATTGCAGCAAGGGGAGGAGGCCAAGAGACAGGGGGCCGATGCTCCATCTACTTCTTTGGCACAGACTCCAACCGACCGAGCAGAGTGGGAGGCAGAGTTTCAGCAGATGGTGGAGCGGGCCAAGGCGGCCGAGTCAGCACTTTTCGAGCAGGTACACCCTACACTTTCCCTTGTGAATTATGCTTCTATATTAAATGCAGTTGACTAATGGTGAATGCATGTGTGCAGGTGACAGAGCTGACCGCCACCATAGGCGTGGGTGACCAGTTGCGAGAGGAGCTCATACTGGCTCAGGATGAGACCGCCCATCTGCGGGAGGAGGTAGCGCAGAGCTATCGCCTGCGAGAGGAGGCGACCCACCTACTAGGTGAGCTGGAGCAGAGCGTTCACTCGAGGGAGGAGATAGAGTGCCTACGGGCCGAGCTGGAGCAGAGCGTTCACTCGAGGGAGGAGGCGGAGCGAGGCTAGGTTGCAGCACAGGAGGAGGCAGCCTGCCTTCGGCAGTAGTTAGCGTAGGCCTGATTGTCGGACTCAGTAGAGGCGGCACTCCTTCGAGTGGAGGTAGAGTGACTTCGAGCTGTGGCCTCGGAGCTGGAGCAGTACTGGCGGGAGGCGTTCGAGCTACATGGTGAGCTATGAGCATATAAGGAGATGGGCCGGTCTCACAGTGGGATGAGTGGTAGTCGTGCGGCCCCAAGCGGGAGCCAGGCTACTCACGGCTCCGTCAGGCGTTACCTTACCACTTCCTCTTAGCGGCAGAAAAATGAGGAGGAGGACCGACGCCGATGATGAGAGAGGGAGGAGGGTGTGACCTCTGCGATGGGCCCGCTGTCGAAGAGGCAGGAGGGAGGAGGTGACAGTGATAGGCCAGAGGGGGAGGCCTGATTTTGTACTCCAGACACTTGTACATGATATGGCATGATAGTGACATAGTTTATTTTTTCTTTTCTGTTGATTTTCTTGTGTTATGTGTGGATGAATGCATGAATGTATGAAATGCAAACTATCGGACTGTGGGAGACAGGAGAGTGGTGAGAGGAGAGAGACAATGACCGACTTATGAGTGGGACACACGAGAGAGGACAGGCACGCTGACTCCACGGGAGAGACGATGCGAGAGGGGAGAGGCACGCTGACCCCGTGGGAGAGACGACGCGAGAGGAGAGAGGCACGCCGACACTGCGGGAGAGACGACGTGAGAGGAGAGATGTGACGACGCGGATCCCAGATACCAGATATACCCAATAGGACTATCGAATACACCTGATACCACTTAGAACCCGCAAGGCCTCCCAAGAGCGGTAAAGCTCCTAAAGGGATAAAAGGACTGTCGTGTAGTACATTGAACTGACAGATATAACACCACTCTTTCTGGCCGGTCGGAGAGAGTGGAGGTTGAAGTCCTACGACTTGGAGGAAGGTGGAGTGGAGCGGTCGATTGTCGTCCGTCTAAGACGTTGGGCGGCTATCTAGCGGCCGTTCATCTTCGTCCTGCGGCTGCCCCGGAACCGTACCACCACCGGCGTGCTTCATCCCACGTTTCATTCCAGTGCTGGTAGGCGGCCTACAGAGAGCCCCACAACTTGCAGGCGGTCCTTCATCGGCCGCTCTGACGACGCCTAGTCTTCCAACGTCTCTTGTCTAAGTAGGCAGAGGCAAAGACTTGCTCGTTACGGGCCTCACCAGTACCCAGCCCCGAGCTCCCCTCAGGTCAACACAGCGATGGAGGCTCCTCCACAACGCACCTCAGTGTTTGACAGACTGGGGGCACCCGTCCACCCTGAGAAGCATTCCCAATGGAAGAGGACAGTCCAGTTCCTTAACGACGCGGTCAGGGTGTTTGTGTGTTACGCCATCGGACACCAGCCTGAGACTCAGTCTGACGATCTAAACCAGCCTCTAGCCCAGCTCTGGAGGCCGCATCATCAGACTCAACCTCTGACTCTGGCTGGCCACAGCGGCACTTTCGTCAGACCTCAGGCATCAGAACGAGCAGAAGAGGTTCCCGCCAAGGACCGGGCCGCCCCCGTCAATGCAGAGCCGATCAACAATGATCCTCCACCAAATGAAGTCTAAGAGGTGACCCTCAAGACACTCATGAGGGAGAACCAGCACTTGAAGGCCCTCCTACAAGACCATCTGCAGGAACGAGACCTTCATCCTCAGCCACATGCTAGGCCTCCGGCCGAAGCACCAGTCCTGCCAGGTGGGCATAATGGCACCAACACCTCGGTCGTGGCTGCCTGAACCCCCACAGCAACTGGGTTCGGCACGTCCCTGGCCGAAGCGCTACTATGGCCATCCAACATGCCAGTGCCAGAGAATCTTATGGCACAGTGCTAGATGATCGATCAGATTGTCGAGATGAAGCTCGCCCAGGTTGGGGAAGGGGTCGCAACTATAGATCTCTACAGCGTCCCCTCCCCGCTACACCACCAGTTGAAGAAGCTCCCTTCGGAGTATGCCAAGCCACCGAAGCTGCAAAAATTCGATGGGTGGGGGTCTCTGTTTGAGCATTTGGCCTACTACATTACGGCCATGGGCGAGCTCGTGTTGGATGAGTCATTCCTCCTCCGCTACTTCACCACTTCACTTATGGGAACGGCCTTCCAATGGTATTCCCACCTGAAACCTAACTCAGTCATCGACTGGGCAGATCTCCAAAAGAAGTTCCTCGACCATTTTCAAACGGCTGAGCGAAAGATCTGCCTAGCCGAGCTCTGCTCTCTCTGGCAAAAGAAGGGCGAGAGCACCCTCGAATTTGTTAAGAAATGGTGGGACCTCAGCATGAGGTGTGTCAACCTGTCAGTCCAAGAGGACGCCATCACCATATGTCATCGAGATTTGGCGGTCGAGGTCAGCGAAAAACTCCTCGACACCAACATCAAAGGCTTCGACCAGCTCAATTCGGTAGTCGCCGAGATAGAGATGTTCTTCGCCGATAACCCAAGCTACACTTCAGCAAAGGGTAAATAGACATGAGAATGCCAGCTCGGCAAAGAGGTGAACATCATTGAGTTCACCCCCACCGCCAAAGCCAGCAAAGAGGCCAGACCAAGCGGCTCTGATAAAAAGCCAGCGGACAAGTTGGCCGCTCCTTCCTTCTCGGAGCATATGAAGACACCCTTCTCCTTCAAGAAGGAACATACGAAGATGGTCTTCGACCTCTACATGGCGAGTATTTTTTCCCTATTTTTGGAATTTCTCAAAAAAAATTGGATTTTCTATATAACCCCCCACCCCCTCTCTTTCTCTCATTCTCTCTTTCTCACTCTCTCACCTCTCTTTCACCCCCTCTCACTCCAGGCGGCCGACAGAGGCGACGAGGGTGAGGCGGCGAGGTTTGTGAGGTGAGGAACAACAAGGACGCGACGAGGATCGAGGCGGTGGTGCTCGTTCATGGTTTCATGAACTCGGTGGGGGTTTCGCGATGTTTTCGCGATGGATCAGTGTCCACGGCACTTGAAATCTTCGGTAGAGATAGGGGGACGGATCCTTAGCCTTTGTACTTCCTTTCCCGCGAGTTTTATAGGCCGGGATGAGCTGAGCGGAGTTATTTTTACGTTTTGGGATAAAATGCATGTTTTGGGGTGTGAGCCGAATCGAGTGTTTTGATCACATTTTTGGGGTTTAAATGGGCCCTCTCGACACTAGAGAGGTTGGAGACTGTTTCCCCTTATTTTTTCCATCATTTGGGGGTGATTGGGACGTGGAATGGCTTTTTTCACAATTTTTGCCATTTTTTGGGCGTGGGTTAAGATTGTGACCATCACAGTGGTCACGTTCTTTTGAGAATGCGATGTATTGTGCCATTGTGTTCATCGAGGAAGATGAATAATAAGGCGGTTAGGGTCGCGGTGGTGAGACCAACCGTGACCAGGTCACGGTCGCCAGCCCCGCCGCGTTAATTGAGATAGCACCCCTTGTGATGGGCACGTTCTTCCCAGATCGCGGCCCAGGCTTCTGGCACGTTCTCCAGGATTGCACCCCTCGTGCTGGGTGTGTCCCATGATGATCGCGCCCTTGGTGGGGGTTGCATTCAGGAACACGCCCAGGGCGGGGTGCGCGTTCATGTGGGCGACTAGTCTTGTGGGCCTGAGGGTGGGAAGGCAGCCAGGCGTGCCTTCCATGGCCCGTGTGCGTCCCGAACACCCCTTGGGGACCGTGACCATATTTTGAGTGTCTATAAGTATCATATTATGTCGATCAACGTGCCCATGTGTTTAGAGGGTCTGGGTTGCCCTATGTGTGTGTTCCGAAATTTCGTGTTACGCTTGAGCTAGTCACCGTGAGTCAGTAGGAGTGCGGTGGGCCTTCCCCGCACGATGTGGGTTTTCTGGAAGATGGTTTCCGAATAGGCCATGTGTCCTCAAACTGTGAGTCCTGTTAACCAGCCTAGGGCTGGAGGTTTTTCGTACGTCCCTTGGATGAGGGATTAACTCGATGACTTGTGAGCTACCTTGGGAATCGTATCACGGTGGTTTCAGACCTAGGGATTAGGCCAGATTGATGGTGTTGTGCTGTCACGTGTGACGATCTTGACCTGAGTCTCGTGACTCAAGGACCGTTGGATTTAGTAGGTCTAGTGGGCTGTCTAGAGTCGGGCGGCTCCGAGCCCCCTGTTACTCTGTGTTACTTGCGATGGGTGCGTGCGTGGTTTTCAGTGTTCACGTTTAGTGAGCCCCCACTTGCCGTGACTTTCCTGCGTATGCGTGTGCGGACCCACTTGGGAGTGGTGGAGTGATGGGAATCGACGCCGAGCACTGACTTTTATTTTTACATTTGAGTCCTTTTAGTTTGCTTTTATATCCTTGGAAAAGTATATGTGCAATTGTAAGGCTTTGTAAGCCAATGTGTCACTCCCTTGGATTCTTTAGATTTTTATGTAAATTGTCAGTAGGTCCAGCAAGGGCCCCCCCAGTCCTTTCCCATTGGTCCACCTAAGCCATGTGGGACTGGTCAACCATCCTAGGTGGCCATCTAGAAGGTTAACTACATTATATATCAAATCATCCAAATTCCACTCTTCTCATTACATCAAGAAGAAATAAGGAAAATCAAAATACATTCATCTTCTTGTCGGCTTGAGGTCGGATTTGTCGCAGTTCCTTCATGTAGGCCCAGCAACGGTCGTCATCTTCTTCCACTTCCTCCTGCCATAGACGCACCTTACTGATCTCCCACATGGTCAGCGCGTTCCGAACTGCTCTTTCATCTTCCTCGGTCCCTATCTTCCTCGCTTGAAGGGGAGGGTAGTGCGTAAGTGTAGGAGCATTGATTAGAGGTAGACCAACTTGAAGATACCATCGGTGAGGGTTGTAGAATGTCAGGGTAGTGTCCCCCACTAGCTGAAGGTCTAGGCCAGGTCACCGTGGTACTCTGAAGCTGGCACTCCGAAGCGCGCTTGGACGCATCTTGAACCTGTCCATTGGCATGGTGTTGAGGAAGAGGCGCCAATCGTTGCATGTCTTCTTATCTGTTGTCTGGCACTCGACCTGTTGGGAGAATCTGAAGGCCCCTCCTATGAAGAATAGTGGGTGGCTCCCAAAAATCTGGCTCGTCGTGGTCAGATCCTCCATGTGCTAGAATTTAATTCTGATCCCTATCCAGCACTCAAGCAATGCCATGGAGCCAAAGAGAGGTCCTCCAAGACAAGCCGAGCTGAGCCCTTCATATAAATATGCAAGGACCGCTTGAGAGATAGACATTCCCTGCCATAGCCCGCTAATAACACTCAGATTTTGCACATCTAGAAGATGATCGGTGGTGGAGAAAAGGAAAACCCCACATAAACACACCGACACCGCTTTGGCTTTAGCTTTAAATCTCCCACTCTTATTTTTGCAATAAGTGGTTATGCATTGGGCTATTGGAAGCAAGTGAATATATTTGGGGCTAATCATGGTCCTCATGTCCTTCTCACTATGAATGAAGTCACTCAAGATCAGTGTGGGATCCATAGGCTCTACGGTATGGCACGCTAGGCCTTCATCCCTGGCTTTAGTCTTGGTAAAAGAAAGGTAGGTTTCTACTTCCTCCAAAAGGACTGTGGCTTCAAAAGAAGGGAAGACATAAGTTTGAGTTTGAGGATGCCATAATTCTACAAGGGCAGAGATGCTTGCCCAATCCAAATGTAATTTCTGAAAGTTCTTCCCTAGGACAACTAAAGGCTGAAGATGCCACGCCCTTAAGATTGAGAGGACCTCTAAAGGAAGTTCTTTGATCATGGGAGCCACCCACTTCAGATTAGAATAGCGTCTGGTGCCAAGAAAAGCCTGAAGAAGAAACAAAGAAGAAGAAAGTCATGAGAGGAAGAACAAGAAAAAATTGAATCTTTGATGAGAACTTGATAACTTACCTCTCTTGGAGGGTTTGAACTCAGCTGCTTAGCGATGCAGGTTAGCCTTTGGAGTTCTCCAAGTCCCTTCCTAGCTGCTTTGGGCCCGGTATAGACCCTTTCCTCTATGGCAAAGGCTCCAAAGCTCCTCTTCATGGTGTTCCTAGCTATTTTCTGAGTTTTCTGAACTTATAGCAGAAAAATGAGATGAGCTGTGAATTTGGGGTTTGATTCCTACTTATAGAGGCTTGATGTTGGTGTTTAATATGGATATTGTTGAACCCCCTCCTCATGTTTAATTTCTGATTTATTTTGATGCTGACTAAATGGATATTTGTAAGCTGAAAATGAGGTTATTCAATGAGTTTGGAAGCAGGAACAACAAAATGGCTTGGCGAGATGGACGATTCAATGAACTCAACATCAAGGGTAAGTGTTTGCGATTTGTACTCCATTGAAGTAAACTAGCGATTTGTAGGCCGAGGCGAGGTCGAGAGGGGGTTCTTTCGCGTCGAGAATGGTCGAGCATGTCTTGGGGAGTGATAGCCTGATCCGTCGTTTTAAGCCGTGATTCCACATTTTTTGGGCGTAGAATTATGCTAGGGGGCTTGGGGGTTCATTTCCCTTCGTTTCCCCCTCCGTGGGGCGGGTTTGGGTCCGAAAATGGAGAAATCCGGTGAGTTCGCCGTTTTCGCGCCGGTGAAGGTTGAGCGGTCGAACCAGGGCCCGTTCATCCCATGCGCGGCCCTGGCCTGACCGCCCTTTGGCTCAGAGCGCAGTGGGGTATGCGCGGCCAGTCGTGTGACCGCACATCCCTATGAGCGGCCAGAGGCCAACCGCCCATCCCGTGGGTTTTTGACCGTTGATTTATTACCGTTGCACAGTGCTCGGGGTGTGCGGCCAGGGGCTGGCCGTATGTCCCCATGAGCGGCCAGGGGCTGGCCGTTCGTCACTTTGTACCGTTGGTAGGATGAGCGGCCTGGGTGGGTCCGCTCATGCCTTGAGCGGCAAGGTTCTAGCCGCTCTTCCCTCGAGCGGCTAGGGGCTAGCCACCCATGTTTTGCATCGTTGGGACGATGAACGGCTGGGTTGGACCGTCCATCCCCCACGAGCGGCTAACAGTTAGCCATTCTTCTATGGTGCGGCTAGGGAATGGCTGTTCTTTTTTCGTTTGGACCAAGAGTAGAACGGTCCGTTGTTGGCCGTCCGTCCCCTGGAGCGGCCCGTTCCGCACCGCGTGTCCCTTGAGCGGCCTAGGGTGGTCCGTTCAATGGGTTTGTCTAACCGGTGTTTCCTTCTTGGCCGATTCGAGCCCCGAGTGCGTGGATCTCGATCCGCATGCTGACCCGTGGTCTGACAGATGCTAGGCATCGTGTCGAGGCCTGGTGTCATGGTACTATGTAGTCTCAGGAGGTGTCATTTTTGGCTTGCGTCACCGTGTGTCGGTGTCAGTACGAGGGGTAGCCCTTGTGCCCTGTCCGGTTCAGACGTTGTTTTCTATTCACTTGAGAGTCTACTCCTTTAGTGACCCTCCACTAGTCGTAGCTTGCTTACACGTTTAGTGGTCCCACCAGGGAGTGGTGGAGAGGCTACCCTGAGGAGGATTTTTAGACTGGTTTTCGTTGGGCCCTACGTCTTGCAGCCAGAGTCTGGTTGAGGGAAAAACTAGTTAGAGACCAGACCAGATACGCATGGTCTGTGTGTGCACACGTGGTTGGGGGCAGTTGGACCCACGCTGATGAGCATGACCCCAGCTAGTCACTTGCTTTGTGGTTACTTGTACGGTGTCCTTGCCTCCGCCAAGGGCATCGTGCCAGGCGGACACCTGCAGTGTGGTGTAAGACATCAGGGGATGCTGCCGACTATGCTTCTAGTGGGAGATACTCCTGTCGAGTCGGGGAGTGATAGACTGTCAGTCTCAGTCGCTTCGACCTTCGGGTTTTTAGTCGGGTTGACCGTTGAGCCCTGGTGGTTTCACTGTGGCGTAAGTGTGTCGGTTTGCACGCCGTGAGACCGGTATTTGTAGTGCAGGGCTTTTACTTCTGAGGTACTCGCTTAGATGCGAGAGTAGCGATTTTTCATTTTGCGATGTAGGGTTTGAGTGATCCCTACTAAGTCTTGTTTTGAGACTCATTAGCTGCGTGTTTTCACCGTGTTTCAGGCGAGGCGCGACTTCTGGGGAGTGCGTCTGAGGTTCAGCGCGGTTCAGGTGTCCAGCGTTAGTGCCAGAGGTCAGAGCTGGGGTATGTCCCGTGTAGCTGTACTTTTCTTTCTTATCTCTCCGGGTCTCGTGGATCAACAACAATTCCATCCCAGTCAACACCCGATGCCTTGTACCCCTCATCTTCTCCTCCTACCATGGTCAAATATGGTGTGATGTCATCCCCATGGAAGTAGGTAGCATCCTACTAGGAAGACCTTGGTTTTATGATGTAGATGCCACCATCTTAGGTAGGACCAACACATGCACCTTTGAGCATGAGGGAAAGATTATCTGTCTTAATCCCTCCCCACCTCGACCCATGCCTAAGAAGGACACTAACATGACACGACAAGGGAGGTATGCAGCAAGTAGACAATGGGCCCTCGGACCTATCACGTAAACACAAACAACAAGCAAGTCCTCGGTAGTGATCGAATCCACCGTCGCTCACACACGATCCCAGGTGACTCGGTGATGCCGAGTAGAGGTGATGGATCAGATCCCTAGCTGGTAGAGTGCCAGCAGGGCTAAGGTGCCCCTCCCAAGGGTACAAGCCCCATAATTCAGGGGCTGGCCGGGTGCCAATTGGGGCACTAGGACCCTCTCTCACACACCCACGATGACCGCTCGGAAGTGGAGAACTCCGGGGCCGGGCGCTCCCTCTCTTGCTCAACGGAGTAATTTTACAGATATTAAATAAACAAGCACTAGAAATGGAGCAAGGTTTAGGGCTTACCCAGCTGGTTTGAAGAAACCAACTCCGTTCGGAGACGAGGGCGAGCGGGGAAGTGTGGGTTCCCCGCACACTGCGTCGTGGAAGCTTCTCCCTGCTCAAGCTTACATGCACTACTCCCCGCACAGGGGGGTTGGACTAGGGGAGGGTACTTAAAATTACATCAAAATACTACCTCTACTCAGGGAGGGGTGCTAAGCCGGTCAAGCGGGGTGGGCGAGGAGATCACTAGATTACCGAAGAAAGCCACTTGACCGGTTCTGTCGGCTTTTGGAATGGATTGACCGACAGTCGCTGTTGTCGGCGCCACGGTCTGTAATGAACTCGGATGATGCCAAAACCAGCGCCAATACGTCGCTGTCTGGTTCAGGAAGTCCTCAGAATTTTTGGGGAATCGTCCGGAGTCGTCACTGGTCGTGGCTGACTCTGGGGCAGGGTGGCTCTGCTCTGGCTGGGACTGTTCTCAGGGCACAACAGCAGGAAGACGATGCCGTCACGAGCACTCCCGGAGTCAGAATGGTGCGGGACCAAAGCGGACATGTCCATCTACGAATCTTCTTCAATCGCCAACCAGGAAGGCCTCCAAGAGAGGTCGGAGAAGAGGGTAGAGGGTGAACAGTGATAGGGTATCAGTGCTGGTTCTGAGTGGACTAACCTGTGCACCCGGGAGAGAAAATTCAGAATGGACAGCTCCAGACTCCGAACAAGGTTCCGCCGACTGTGATGGACAGAGGACAGGTAGAGGAACGTCCCAGTCAAACAGCACACCAAGGGGAGTAGAGATGTGGTCGTAGCAGCTTCTACACCGGTGCTCTAGTCTTCCCATGGATGCCAGATCCGCACTCTGACGAGAACGGACCTCCCGGACAGCCATGAACTCTGATGAAGGCGGGATCACCTCGCAGATGAAGCTGACTAGATGAGCTTTCCAGAAATGTAAGGTGGTCCCTTTGGAACTCCGAACTGTAGTGGAGACAGGTGCTGTAGCAGGAGGGAACACCGCAGGGCTTCAGCAGGGCGCAGCAAGTATTTAGGGGAATGAAGAAAGAGGGAGTTTCTGTGGTGGGGGGCTATTGGATCTATGGTGGAGATGGAAGGGGGATGGGATGAGGGTGTAGGAAGGTGAAATGGAGTGGGGGAGATGGGGGGAAGATGGTCTGAAGATCCTTTTATCTCTAGCTCAGATCTTTCGTCTGGCTAGTTAACAAAATAACCCTTTTACCTTTGGTTCAGACCTCCCGTCCGACCAGTCAACAAAAAGACCTTTTTACCTCTGGTTCGGACCTCCCATCCAACCAGTCAACAAAAATATCCTTTTTACCTGCGGCTCTACCCTTCCATCTAGATTGGTGAACGAAAAGACCACTTCTATCGCCAGCATCATGACCTTTCGGCTAGGCTGGCATGCAAACAAAAAATATCCTTATCTGACGTCATGACTTTCCACCTAAGTCGGTAAATATTCCACCTTAGCGTCATGGCCTTCCACCTAAGCCAAGTTGTATGGCGTCATGACTTCATGTCTAAGCCGTTAAATACCTTTGTCCGGTGTCATGGCTTCTGCCTAAGTCGGAAAATATTTTAGCTTGGCGTCATGGCCTTCTGCCTAAGCCAAGTTATACAGTGTCATGACTTAATATCTAAGCCGTTAAATATCATTACCTGGCATCATGGCCTTCCGCCTAAATCGGTAAATATTCTACCTTGGCAACATGACATACCGTCTAGGTCAAGTTGTCCGGTGTCACGGCTCTATGCCTAAGTTGGTAAATATTATACCTTAGCGTTATGGCCTTCTTCTTAAGCTAAGTTGTACAACATCACGACTTCATATCTAAGCCGTTAAATATCCTTGTCTAGCATCATGGCTCTATGTCTAAGTCGGTAAATATTATACTTTAGCGTCATGGCCTTCTGCCTAAGTCAAGTTGTACGGCGTCATGACTTCATGTCTAAGTCGTTAAATATTCTTGCCCGGCATCATGCTCTTCCACCTAAGTCGGTAAATATTCTATCTTGGCAACATGACATACTGTCTAGGCCAAGTTGTCCGACATCACGGCTCTATGCCTAAGCCAGTAAATATTATACTTTGGCGTCATGGCCTTTCGCCTAAGTCAAGTTGTACGGCATCACGACTTCATGTCTAAGTCGTTAAATATCCTTGTCCGACGTCATGGCTCTATGCCTAAGTCGGTAAATATTATACCTTGGCGTCATGACCTTCTGCCTAAGCTAAGTTGTACAGCGTCATGACTTTACGTCTAAGCCGTTAAATATCTTTGTCCGGCGTCATGGTCTTCTGCCTAAGCTGATAAATATTCTACCTTGGTGTCATGGCCTTCCGCCTAAGCCAAGTTGTCCGACGTCATGGCTCTATGCTTAAGTCGGTAAATATTCTACCTTGGCGTCATAGTCTTTCGCTTAAGTCAAGTTGTCCTGCTTCATGGCTCTATGTCTAAGCCGGTAAATATTCTCTCCTGACATCATGACCTTCTGTCTAGGCCAAGTGGTTCGGCGTCATGGCTCCTTATCTAAACCGGCGAATGCTCTCTCTTGGCGCCATGACTTTACGCCTAAGCCAAGTCATTTGGCGTCATGACTTGCTGTCTAAGCCGACAAGTCATCTCCTCATTGGCCCAAAAATCATCATCCAACCCAATGAACAAAAAGACCCTTCTACCTTGGCATTACACATTTATGGCCAAGCCAAGTCTTTCAGCGTCACGACCTTCAGTCAAGGCTGACCACCGCCCTACTATTAGCCCAGAATTACCGTCTGAACCAATGAATGAAAAGACCCCTCCCTTGGTTCCATACCAACTCTTGATCCCTCCGGGGATTCACGACAGCATATAACATCTTCTCTTCATTGTCATGGCATCAGCCACCTACCTCTCAAACTATTGACCTACGGGTGTGCCCATTAAGCCCTATAAAAAAAAGAAAGAAGGAAAAAGAAGAAAAGAAACGTGGTGTTGGCCACTCCAGCTTGAGGTTTATCCAGCCCCTGAGACGTTGAGATCGTGGCTTGAGGTGGCAGAGTGGGTGCTCTCGTCGAGATGTGCTTGGATGAGCGGAGGATCTTTCTGGTGAAGTGCTGATTGTCCAGCCTGACGTTTGGTGTGTTATTGGTTTCGGGGTTAGAGGCATGCGTAAGTGAGAAGCGTGTGGCAGCAGCTAACTCGACCGCTGTGGCAAGTGTGCGGCTGTGTGTGAGGAGCGTTGCCCATTCCCTAGTACGTAAGGGTGTGTTGGCGCTGCTCCGGAAGGATGCGTGCCAGTTGGACGGTGTTCGTGAGAATTCGTAGCTGGTGTTGTGCTTTTCGAGGTGTTATGGATCGGAGCTTGTGTAGTTGCAGATGATGAGTAGAGCATCGGAGGATTGGTTCCTCAGTGTGTGGTTGTCTCGGGTTGTGTGAGACGTGTTGTTGCTGTGCCATTGTTTGAGATGTTGTGGTTCATGGCACTGATAGGATGGAGAGTTGGAGAAATGTGTTGGCGAGGTTGCCGCATGAGTATCCTGTTCTTGTGTTGGAAGTTGTGCCCTTAGATGAGATCGAGCTTTGGAGAAGTGATCTCTGACAGGTTGTGGGTCCCGGTTGGTGGTCGTGAGCGGTTGGTCAGGTTGACCGAGTGATCGACCACGATAAGATGTGTATCGCCTAGGGACCCGTGTGCATTGGTCGTGGCGCTATCGACCAGCTTGTTGTGGTAGCAGGCGGCATTTGTCAGTTTTAGAGAGGTGCACTGTGGATTGTAAGAGGTTGTGTTCTGTGGCTCTGTGGTAAGAGTGGAATCAGTATTGGCAGGCATCTATTTGGAATGGTTGAGATGAGTTGTAATTGGATAGCGATTGGACGGTGCCTGTGTGTAGAGGTCTCTGATGAGACGTCGACGTTGGATGATGGTCCTTAGTCTGCGACCAGCAAGGGAGGATTCCCCATAACTCTGAGTCGAGTGACATAAGGATCAAGGAGAGATCCTATCATGTGGTTTCACCGTGCTCCCCTAAGAGGGTAGAGTTGACATGAGGTTCGAGATCAGATGCGGTGTCCGAGCGAGATTTGCCTTAAGGTGCGGTGTTAGTCTGTGGAGGGTCACCGGATGGCCTGTTACGATTTGGGTTGTGCCTACTAGGCCAGTGAAGGTTTCCCGTTGACGTGTGTCTGGCGACCAATTGATGGTCTTTCACAGACAGAAGATGTTGGTTGTTGGGGCTCGAGAATGGCATGAGCCGTGTGCCGGCGAGGTCTTGGGTGGCCGATTATGAGGTGTGCCTTTTCCAGGATTGGATCTGGGGTTTGCTAGAAGTTTGTCTTCTGGCAGAGTTGGTCTTGTGCTGCCATGGGTGTTTGGTTTGCCAGGTATGAGCTGGAGGAAGCTCAATGATGGTTGCCCCTGGTGCAGGGTGTCAGAGTGGTCAGCGAGTTGTGAAGCTGGCATTTGGTTGGTCTGTCGAGCGTGGACGTTGACCAGTGTTAGTTCTCGTGACGAGGAGTGCGTGTCCTCGGTGAGCGAGATGGTGGCAGCGGTGCTGTGATTGGTTTTCGTGTTAGCTGAGGTGACGCCATGCTTGTACTTCTTGCATGTGCCTGCTCTAATGATCGAAGTGTCTGGGATTGTGAGTGAGGCATGTTCGTGATCATTATCTGGCCGCGTCCCTCAGGATCGTGATTTTTACGAGTATCAAGGTTTGGCCGGGGCCCTGACGGCGTCGTCAGTAGGTTCATGGAGTTCTCCCCTTATGGCTTGGTGCTAGTCCTGAATTTCGAGGATGAAATTCTGGTAGAAGAGAAACCACACTTGAAAAGTCATAGATGAGCCTCGTGTCACTGGCTCAGTAGGGGTCCCGTAGAACCCCACCATGAACCAAAGCGGTAACAACAGTAACAACAACAAGAGTAATAGCAGGAGTAGGAACAACAATAGAAATAAAGAGGAAAGCCGTACTGAAAAGAAACATGGCAGCCGATCGAACCTCGGCCCTCTAAGCTACTCCTATCGGCAAAACACAAATCCCCGCACTCACAGTCGGGAATCACCGAACTGATATAAGGAACTCTGGCTACACTGTCAAGACACATCATGGCACCTTAATCGTATAGGCTCATCTACCGAGACAAACTCAACTCAAGACCACACGGTCTGAAAGCACCAACACATACACGATCTCATCGTCGTGTATGCTACACTGACCACGGGTGAAGCCAAACACAGACTACCCACCAAGTAAGATCAACCATGACAGAAAATAGTCACAGAAGCCACAAGTCACATGTCATGTGATAGAAGTACCTCCTCACTCGAAGAAAAGCCAGATACGTCCACTGGCATCTTACATTATGCTTCAAGTGTCTCCCACTCGTCTCGAACACGGCAACTGAGACACTAACAAGGAACCAGCGAACAACAGTAACGAGTGACTAGTCAGGGTCATGCTCATCGGCACTGGTCCAAACGCCCTTGACCACGTGTGTACACACTATCTAAATGTCATGAGCCAGGCCTCTAGCTGGTTTTTCCCTCCCATCGGCCTCTAATGGCAAGACAAAGGGGCCACGGCAACCAGCCTACAAACCATCTCTATCGGGAACTACCCTGCCACCACTCCCGTGTGGGTCGACATGCTGAAGTGTCATCAAACTACGACTAGTGGAGGCTCACTAGACATAGAGACTCAAAACACCAAAGTACAGACAAGCCACACAAGTACACGCCGCACATACTATAGAGAACAAAGCAGCACATAGAACTGTTGCTAGACTCGGGAGAGACAACTAGACCTGCTAACACAACCATCCTTGAGTCATACGACTCGGGTCAAGATCGCTACACATCACGGCAATATACCGTTCAATCAGCCTAGTCCTTGGGTCAAAACCATGGGAAAACACAAGTCCTAAGCCCCTAGGCCGCACATCAGACTCTCGATTCCGTATAACAAAAAAACACGAGACACGAGGGATCACCAAAGCCCTCAAACCACATAGGCATGCAAACTAAGGTAAGATGATACCTCGAACCACATAGCCACACAACACCCCGAACAAATGGTGGTCTTACCCTTGGTCGCTACTACGCATTGGTGGTCTTATCAGGGCCACTATTCACTCAGTTGAACAGGTAGGAAACGGTCTTTCTCAAGGCCACTACTTAAAAAGTTTCGGTCCTCACAGGGCCGTCTCTTCAGAGTGGTAGTCATGGCCAGACCGTCAACTCCAAGCCGCCTCGAAAGCTTCTCAAAAAGCATGATAAGCCATCCCAGTGGCGGTCCTTTGCCTAACCGTCACTCCATAAGGTGGTCAATCGCAAGGCTGCTACTAGGAATCGACTTAAAAACATAATAGTCTCCCTGAAACCATTTCTAGAACGTAGCGGTCCTCCTAGGGCCGCCACTACCAAGTTGCCATCGAGAGCTGAACCGCTACCTCGAATCAACTTAAAATAGTTGAAACCTGATAACAGTCTCCTTTGGACCGTTGACATGAAAGTGACGATCAGCCCAGGTGTAATGCCCGTGATTTAGTGGATCCTTAGTGGTCCGGGTCTAGAATTTATCCCGTGATTTTAGGTAATTTTTACAGATTTTTAGGCTATTTGACGACCACAGCCTTCTGTATGGGATTCTGCGGTAGATAGTAATCAGTTTGTACGGTCGCTGGGCAATGATTCCTTCACACCGGTGCCTTCAGGGAGGCACTGAGTGGCTGATGGGGATTGTGCACCACTATCAGGTGCTACTGGATAGAGTCGACATCAAGTATGCCGTGACTGCGGCCTTGTACGTGTACCCCTGCTACATGGGGCTATTACAGGCGTTGCTGGAGTGCTTCAACCGTCGCTGGAACACGGTGGCGATGGCTGAGGGAGAGACTTCACTCGACTTGTGGTCTTTGTTCTGGATCTCTGGGCTGCCGATCAGCAGGGAGGGATACGAGGAGGTAGTGCTGGATGACCTCCACCGCAGCCACACAGATGGGCAGGGACAGTACCGAGTTCCTTACATCTATCAGTACCTATTGAAGACTTGGAGGGACTTAGCCCTAGCTGGGAGAGATAATGCTGCACAGACTCCTAAGGTGCCGCTGAATGTGTGGGTCCATCATTTCTACAATGGCCCCTTTTATTTTTACTGGGAGTTTGCGAGAGACCAGACTCCGTGGGAGGAGTATACAGAGGTGGAGCTGCGATTTCGGACATACTCACAGTACATCTACGTGCCGCGGGAGGGGTGGAACCCCCATGGGCTGCCGGATGTGACGCACTTATCAGCCTATTTGACGTAATAGTTGGCGACGTTCGTGGTCCCGCATGGGGAGGATGGCCTATTGAGAGTTGAGCTGCTGTGGCCCGCGTGTTTGTTGGCAGAAGGATGGAGACTGGCTCTAGCTCCCATTGCGTTGGCTAGTATATATCAGGGGCTAGGAGTGCTGGCGGTGCATCCGGCGCCACGCGACAGGAGTCTGCTCTTGCCGACCCACTACCTTAGTGTGTGGGCCGGTCTACTATTTCTGGGATTGGTGACTCCGGGGACCATGGCGAACCCGACGGCACCTTTTCTGTTTAGCTTCATTGGCCAGCCAGACGGAGACGCTATGGCACAGCTAGAGGGGGCTAGGAGAGCCCTGTGTTACCTTCCCAGTAGGGGGGAGGAGGGATTCTCGCCTGCTCCTTGTGCCATCGAGTGGAGGGGCGACTAGTGCCCTCCCCTACCAGCGGGGGCCGGACGTGACATTGTACACAGAGTGGGTGATGAGCACCCGACTGGCGGTGCTGGCACTGCACCGGTCCGTGACGAGTTCCTTAGAGCCGTACTACCAGCATCTGTTCACGAGGAACTTCAGATACGACCAGGGGATTCCGTAGAATCGGGAGTTTCCTTTGACGAGTCAACAACACAGAGGCCGGGACACCCACTTGCTGGCTGTAGCGTGGTGGGATTTCTATTACTGTCGGGAGCTCGAGCGGCTGCCGATGCTAGGACTGGGGTGTCAAGGATGGTTCGATGTCCACTATGCCAGGTGGTGGTTCAAGCATAGCCACCAGTACCGGCAGAAGGCCTCAGCAATCAGGAAGGCTGAGGAGGGTCATCTTCTGAGGGAGGATATGCCTCCCATCCCACTGGACGATGATTACCTGAGGAGCTACTTTGCCAGGCTTTGCCGAGAGGTGGAGCGGGTAGCATAGCAGCGGCCCTAGAGTAGTCGGGGTTCATTGTATGTGGGTCAAGGCTACAGTGGGGCACTGAAGCCCCTGAGACAGGTGTAGGGGGCTCCTGTAGTGGCTGGAGCTGGGGCATTCCGACCGAGGGCGCCAAAGACTTAGTGGACCCAATTCCTAGCCGACTACGGCTTCAGGAAGAAGGGCTCGTTGGATGGGGTGCTCCCTGAAGGGAGCTTTGCCGACATGATGGCTGACGACTGGAGACGACACATCAGCTAGGCGATTGGGTCGGCCAGACCCGTAGAGTTCGTGTCCCATATCAAGTGCACTCACACTCTGAGGGACATTCGGGAGGTAGTTGCAAAGGCTGCCTGGGTATTGGCACTGAGGCCGGAGCAGCTGATCCCCCTACCGTTGACTCCGTTCGCAGCCTCAGGTGAGATCCTTTGCTTAGTGTGTCATTTTGACTTTCTCATTTCCTGAGGTATGTGACTAAGACATTGTGTGTTACTGTGTTTGTTGATAGGCTCTACGGCGGAGGGGGATCTTCCCTCTATAGGGACATCTTCCAGGAGAGGAGACGGGGGCCTTCAGCCTAGGCAGAAGTGCCCTCACATGGATGCTGAGGCAGCGGGTGCTGGCAAGTCCTCTCGGGGACCCGAGACTGGTGACCACATCGAGGTAGAGCCGACTTTGAGTAAGCATCGCATTTACCTCTTTGTTTCTTGTTGGCTTAGCTATGACGACTAACTAACCCTGTCTTTCTGGGTTTATTTCTTGTAGCTCCACTAGAGACTGGTGCAGCGGTGGCCTTCTCACCTCCTCAAGAGGTGGACCCCTTGCCTGATGATGGGGTCAAGTACGAGATAGACATGGAGGGGTTCCTCTGTGTAATGGACGAAGTTGCCCCCAACATCGAGACGTTCCCTGACTTCGAGTCGTGGAAGGCTTCGGAGGATGCCCGATTAGGTAAGGGCTTCTGGCACTAGACATATACTGGCTATGACTTTGCCTATTTCTAAAGACTGACATAGCCACTTGCCTTATGTAGGGATGACAGAGGTGTCGGGGGCCATGCCTCTTCTGAGGCACAGGGTGAAGTGCCTCCGCAAGTTGGGGAGCAGAAATTGGCGGTGACTCGAGATGGCTCAGGCAAGTGTTGAATTGTTGTGGGGGGAATTGCCCTCTCTTTGTTGTGTTTTTGACGGGCTAGAGTTATAGACTGTGCTTATTGTTGTTTGTGTGTTTTTTTTTCTTTTACCAGGTGAGGATTCGACTGCCACCCTGGAGATGATCCAGGAGCTTGTTCGCGTCAGCCCGTTAGTGGCCCTCCCCTCTTTCGAGGGAGAGCCAAGGACTGTGGGCGGCTCGATCTCATCTGTTGCTGAGGATGCACCGAGTGTGCTGTCACATGTCACGTCCCGTACTCTATACTGTCGAGGTATTGTCTGCTTTGGCCTACCGGCCGCATAATTTTGTCCCTTTCTAATAGTGATCGACTCCAGAATGGGGGACTTCTCGGGAGGTCACCCATCCCAGTACTACTCCCCATTAAGCACGCTTAACTTAGGAGTTCTTTTCAAGAATTGAGCCGATACTTCAAAAAATGCATCGGTGATATAGAGTATAACTTAGCTATATTTGAGGGTGTTACAATCTACCCCTCTTATATAGGCGACGTCCTTATCGCTGGGCACATATAGCATGCAATCAAACCCCCAGGTAGGTAGGATTCTAGAGGTGGCCCCTACAGGCTCAAGAGGTGGCTCCCACTATGTAGCACTTTGTCCCATTACGGGTTCAAGAGGTGGCTCCCATAGCGTAGCACTTTGCCCTGCATGGCACTTAGCTCTCACACTTCTGGCTGGGGTATAGCTCTGATACCATTCTGTCATGCTCCGTACTCTATACCACCGAGGCATCTTTTGAAGTATCGGCTCAATTCTTGAAAAGAACTCCGAAGTTAAGTGTGAATAATGGGGAGTAGCATTGGGATGGGTGACCTCCCAGGAAGTCCTCCATTCTGGAGTCAATCATTGTTAGAAAGGGACAAAATCATGAGGCCAGTGGGCCAAAGCGGATAATACTTCGATGGTATAGAGTACGGGGCGTGAGAGAATGGTATCAGAACTATACACCGTTCGGAAGTGTACGAACTAAGTGCCATATAGGGCAAAGTGCTACGCTATGGGAGTCACCTCTTGAACCCGTAATGGGATAAAGTGTTACATAGTGGGAGCTACCTCTTGAGCCTGTAGGGGCCACCTCTAGGATCCTACCTGCCTGAGGGTTTGATTGTGTGCTATATGTGCCCAACGAAGAGGACGTTGCCTATATAAGAGGGGTAGATTGTAACACCCTCAAATGTAACTAAGTTGTACTCTATATCACCGAGGTGCCTTTTGAAGTATCAGCTCAGTTCTTGAAAAAAACTCTGAAGTTAAGCGTGCTTAATGGAGAGTAGTATTGGGATGAGTGACCTCCCGGGAAGTCCTCCATTCTTGAGTCAGTCATCCTTAGAAAGGGACAAAATGGTGAGGCCAGTGGGCTAAAGCGGACAATACTTCAATGGTATAGAGTAAGGGACATGACATTAGGAGCAATGCAGTTCTGGATTTGATCCACAAACTGATGAACATAACGAATCTCCACAAACTGATGAACACAACGAATCTTCAATGTAGCTCTTGCTGCACTCAATTCTTTACAAGCTTGGTTGCTTCTCTAAACTCTCTCTCGAGCTCTCTCTTCTCTTCTTCTTCTTAGGAGACTCCTCCAGACACAAAGGAGTGAACATGAAGTCCCCAGATGGCAATTCAACAAGTAACTCACAAGAGACTTTAGAAGTTGGCTCCTCGATGCATGTAAGAAAATTCTTAGAAATAAAAGAGTTAGAAGCACCAGAGTCAAATAAGACACGAGCTATATGACCAAAAATCATAATAGTACCTTCTACGAGGTTGGATGCCATGGCTTCTGCCCGCGTGATGTGAGAAACCTTACCTTTCTGCTTCTTACTAGCTGCTGCAAAAGACTGGAAGGAAGACGCTGTTGAAGCTTGGGGAAAGACTTGCTGAGATGGTGGTGGTGGAAGAGGAGGTCTGAACTGTGATTGTTGCGGCTGGGTGAACTGCCAGAACTGTACCGACTTCGGCCTTTACGAACAGTCTCGAATGACATGACCTGACTGATCACAACGATAGTAGACCACTAGCAAGGAACAGGGCTTGCCTGGGTGACTACCACCATATCTCGTACACTGCCTCGGAGGTCCCATCACTGGTCTCTACTACTGCTGAGATGGGGCTGACAGCTGCACAGTGCCTGAAGATACCTATTGCTCGAATCTCTTCTTTAACTTCTTAAATCTCTTGAACTTGGGATTGAAGGAAGAAATATCACTCATAGCAAGTATTGTAGGAGGAACTCCCAACACAGAAGGCTAACAACTCGGCTGAAGTAGAACCGTCAGTTGAACTTACGCTACCTGAGAAAAACCTTGAGGTCTCGCCATACCCAGCTCTAACGCTGCGGCTGCCTGATAAGTTGCATTCATCTCTGCCACCCGAGTTGCAATTAAATGTTGCCTCAAATCTGGTCTCAGGCCACGAAGAAAATGCTCAGTCTTCAGGGCTTCATCTGCTAGAACATTGGGCGCATACCGGCCCAATTCCAAGAACATATTTCGATATTCCAACACAGACATCCCACCTTGCACCAACTCCATAAACTGATGCATCTTGTTCATCCGGAGATAGGCAGGACTGAAAGTGCGTTCGAAGGTCGCAACAAACTCTGCCCAGGTGATCTGTCGGAGAGGACGGGAACGGAAAGCGACTTCCCATTCCGTAGTCCACCATGTAAGTGCTGCACCCTGAAGTTGAAAAGAAACAAGCATCACCTTCTCGTCCTCTGCGCACTCCATAGATCGGAATACGCGCTCAGTAGCATCCAGCCAAACTCTGGCTGCATCTGGATTTGCCTGACCCTCATACGATGGCGGGTGGAATAGCAAAAATTCTTTAAGTGCTCGACCACAGCCACCAGGCACATCCTCTTGAGGAGCAGGAACGGGGACTACTTGAGCTTGATCCGGGACAATCACTGGAGGAGATGAGGCACTACTTTCTTCCTGTGAAGTAGGACCTCGACCTTGACCACGGCCTCTCCTATGAGGCGGCATATTGATGCTAGAAAACATGCACAATAACAAGAAATCCATCAATAATGTGGAAAACATCCTAAGTCAGCAATAGACGACTCAAATGGACTTGCTCTGGACAATTACACATTTCAATTCCTCATATAAATCTTCAACATCGCTCTGATACCAGCTGTAATGACCTAGAGATCCGGATACCGATATACCGATAACATCGATATACTGATACCAAGAACTGGGGAAGCCACCCAAGAGGCTGGTGAGGCCCCTGAAGGGTTGGAAGGGTTTTGCTGAGGGGTTGCATAACGAATTAGAATTACACGCACATAGAATTAATTAATACAACAATTTGAATTATAGTGCGGAAGCAAATTAAATATATCAGAGTGGTAAAAAATATATAATAGTCCAGAATTTTCTTCCCATGGAGGAGGAGCCTATCCTAGTCCACTCCCCAACCATCGAGATTCCAAGTGCTTTGATCGGCCAACCCCCGTGAAAAAGAATTGAAGATAGCAAGGTTACCTACTCCCATAAGCTCACCACACAAAAGTCTCCCATCAAGAGATGCACATCAACATAGACTCAAACTAGAGGATTTTTTTTCTTTAGTCAAAATACAAGCTGTCAAGTTCCAAAAATCCGTTCTCGTGCGGCCAACATACAAGCATACGAAAGAAAGAGATAGGCAAAAACTACGGTGGTATGGCAACCGGTCCAGTCTTCAGCATCTCGTCCATCTGGTACCGCCTCTATCAGGTTACCTGCTAGTGACCACTGAGGCAACTTCTGCAGGCAACTCATCTTCCAGCACCACCCCTTCTGAGGAAGCGGGCCAACAGGAGAGACGCTTGGCTAGAGGCCTGCACTAGGAAGAAGAGCTGGGTCGTCCTCATTTGAAGCTGCAGCCCACCTCTTGGTCCGTCTGTTCTCGAGGAAGCAGACCAGCTGGAGAAGTCACCCGCGCAAAGGCCTACTCCAGGAAAAAGGGCTGGGTCCTCCTCGCCTTAAGACACGACCATGGTGAGATCCGGCACCACCACGTTGACACAGAAACAGGGGCCCGAGGGAACGTCGGGTGGCAGCTGGCGACCCATCGCCTCCTCCCAACTAGGCGTCGTATCCTCTAGAGCAGGGGCCTTGCCCTTGTCTGGTTCCCCCTGTGCTGGAACAGATGCCGGGGGGGCGATCACAAGCTCCACAGCCGGCGGCGATGGAGGGGGAACCTCAGGTGGAGGAGGAGGAGGAGTTTTTGGATGACGATTGCAGCAGGGTTAGACTCTGAGCATGAACCCTACTCCTTGTCCTTGGGTGACACTGGCTGTCCAGCGCCGCCAGCTCATCCACACTCAATGGGATGCGCCCACCGCCAGGCATAGTGGACTCGACTTTGGTGGCGCTAGTGACTTCCTTGGATATGTCCCTCCGAGCACTTGACCTGCCACTGATCACGGGTACAACAGAGGGACCCGCTACTGGGATAGCTACAGGAATCGAGTACTGAAGGTGTCCCAGAGTGAAAGCGACCACGACTTGAGGGGCAGCGACGGTCACCTGGTTGGCCCCCGACTCAACGTAGTCCATGGGGCAAGGAGCACGCTGCGGCAACCACACTACCTCATAGTGCCACCCCGGTAATTTTGGTGCCCCTGCAAGAGAATCCAGAGAAAGATTAGGCCGGCCCACCATCGACGAACATGATGGAGAACAAGGATAGTACCCTGAGGCAATGGGGGGGCTTATCCCCAGCTCCCGAAGTATCACCGGGGTCAACGCGAGATCGACATTGAAGAGGAAAAGGCGTAGAAGGACGTTTATTTTCTTGGTCTCCTCCGTCGTAGCCGAAGGCCGCCTTTCCGACCAGACAGGACGAAGGCCCACGAACCTCCTGCCATCGGAGTGATCGCGAGCACTCGACTTGGTGATATATACATAACGCTGCGCCTAACCCTTGATGTTGGACGCAGCATCGGAGACTCGGATGATGTTGCGGCTGGGCTGAGCCTTAAAGTACACGTAGGCAGTATCGACAGGGCACCGCTGAAGGCTGTAAAATTACGGGAAGAGGTGAACGTTCGGCTCCACCGAAGTCTTCCGATACAGGAAGACAAAACCACAAAGAATGTGGTAGGAATTGGGGGATATCTCCCCTGGATGCAGACCATAATAGTGGAGGACAGACTGGATAAAGGGATGTACATGCAGGTGGAAGCCCACCTGGAAGGACGCTAACAGCATCAAAATACATACACCATCACTTTAACTAAAGGCCATTAATGTTGACAATCATCAAAACAGGATTTACAATAAGGCCTACTACGACTAGACATCGGATTCGACTGCCACCAGAAGGCGACAACCCAGGTGCGATGACTGCGTGGAGACTCTTCGACAATCGACTGTTGTCCCCATTACGTCGGCCCCTAGCCCATAAGAGGCGAGCACGCCCCACGAGCATTGTAAGACTCACCCGGGGAATGGTCAACGCCGAGGAACTCGCCCTCCAACGGAAAACTCCCGCCTTAGTAGCAGGAGACGTTGCTCCATTATCCACGACCTTCCCTATAAAGAGATAAGCCTTCACCTCCAAGACAATCCCATATAAGATGGACATCGAGGGAGAAGAGGGGACATGGTGGATCTTCTGCCAAGAGCCCTACACAGAGAATTGAGCCATAACATTAGAGAGATCATACACGACCACTTCCCCTAAGAGAGAAGCCACTCCTCCTGCGCGACCTTACCACCCAGCGAGCACTCGTTGAGTGTCCACTAGGAGCGGCGAGCACTCGATTGGAGGGTCTCCACATCACTCAGATCCATGATAGTGACCTCCAACTCTCTCCATCTTCTCCCCTTGCTCTTCTCTGTTCTTACTTTGGGCCGTTGTTGACTTAAGTATCAGAGGGTTGTCCCCTGGGGTCATGCCCGGGACTCCTTCTGACGCCTTCTTGGTCTCTGGTGTTTACAGGTGTTCATGGGTGCCGGATGACTCCCCCGATCAATAAATAGAGAATGTGGCATGTGGCGTAGGATCTATTTTCTCACCGCTACACTTCTTGGCGCCGTCTGTAGGAAACAGAGTGAAAAGCCATAGCACCTCGTTGAAGTCTTCGCAACGCCAGCCAACGGGGGCGCGGTTCCCACTAGGGAGCCAACTCCAAACGTGGATCATAGGAAGTCTCGTTCGCCCATCCATGCCCTGAAGTCAGGCCTGGCGACCTTGAAGAGATCCGCCAATAGATTGCAGCCCTGACGGGGCTATGCCAGGACCTCTTAGATCAACAAGCAAACCCCCAGCATGTGCCCTCTGAGTGGCGGCAGGACGAGGGAACCTGGATCGCGGCAAACTCTCTCCAAGTGTGGGAGGCCTCCCATGCCTCCGTTGCCAGAACACGACGGTCGCACAGTACACCCGCCCCAAGAGTGCGTAGCCCACTGCACTCCAACCCGGCCATGGATCGACGACTCCAGCGCTTCGAAGAAATTGAAGACAAAGTCCGCTACCTCGATGACATCCTCCTCACCGTCAAGCACTGGGGTCTTATCGACGAAGACAAGGACTTCCATGCCCCCTTCTCCAGGGAGATCATGGAAGCCCCCATTCCACCAAAGCTCCAGTTGCCCTCCTTCAGCTCCTACGACGGCACCACCGACCCGGCCGACCATATGCACAGTTTCGAGTCCCACCTGGTTTTCCACCAGACCTTGGATACCGTGAAGTGCTTGGCGTTCGTCACAACCCTCCGGGAGAACGCCTGGGCCTGGTTTGAGTCCCTACCGGCAGGGGCCATCTCCTCCTTCCAGTAGCTCAAGAAGCTGTTCAAGGAGAACTACATTGGCTGCCAAAAGGTGGCCAAGTCAGTGGTGACCCTGCTCGCTCTCAGGCAGGGAAAGGAAGAGACGTTGTGGGATTTCGTCTCACACTTCTATGAGGAGACGCTCCGAATCCCTCATCTTGACGCCTGCATCGCCACCACCGCACTCACCCGGGGGACGCGGGACCACATTCTCTGACGAGCACTAGGAATAGAGGCCCTGACGCACTCTCTCGACATCTCTCTCTCTCCTCTCTCTCTCCCTCACATGTTCTCTCTCCTCTCTCCCCCCATTCACTCGGTTGGTGATCCAAACGGACCCCGGTCGACGCGTGGGAGGTACCGACGGGACGGGCTCGACTCGAGGATCACGTCGGTACCATTCACCTCTCAGATCGTGGAGCGTGGAGACGCGTGCGAGCGGAAGGACAGTGTGGCCCTCGTCGCCCGATCTGCACCGATTCGCACTCTTCGCCACGCAAGAGGTAGGGGAACGGACTCCTCGTCTCGCCAGGAATCTGTTGACACCTCATGCGTTGCTACCCATTGCCATCTTCATCATTTTCTGTGCAATTCCTATTTTGGGTGATTTTGGGCTAAATTCTCGATTTGTGTTCCTCTCTTGATTTCTGGTCTAGACGACCGCTGATCGAAGCCGGGGGAGGTACCGTTGGATTGGTCACGTCGCGAGGATTACGTTGACACCCACCTTTCCTTGATCCGCGGAGCGTGGAGTCGAGCCGGACTGGGAGGCACCGCATCGCCCTCTCGTCGGATCGACATCGAATCACCGTTTTCGTCGTAATCCAGGTAGGGGGATGGATTCCTTACCTCGTTAGGACACCACCGGTACCACTTGCGCCGTGGTCTGATGCACTTTGCTTCATTTTTCATGCATGTTCCTGTCTAGTTCATATTTAATCCTTTAATGCTTGAAATTATCTCCATGGGCATCGCCTTTTAATTCTAGCGACATACGTAGGTTTGGAATGATGGTATGGCATGGTGGGTTGGCTTGGTTTGTGTTTCCCCGCATCCCCTGTCGATTTCGATCGATCGGGAGGGGGTTTTAGTTCTGACCTCTGGAGTCTTGAAACCCAGGTGACATAACGCGCCTGCCCCGGTGTGTTATGGTCATTTGGCGTGCCTACAGAGGTGCGTTATATCATGCGTAAACTGTGAATTTTCTATGGATTTTTGAGTTCGAGTGACTTTAACGCACCTCATTTGGTGCGTTATAGTCTTGCGTGTTGAGTTTAAGGTCTATTGCCTTTAACGCCCATGTCCCTGTGCGTTACATTCATATGATGTCCCTGGTTAGGTGCATTATATCCCGTGTTTACCTATGGATTCTGATCAGTCTGGTGGGTATAACAGCCCATGGGAGGCGCGTTAAGTTCCTATAATGCCCCACCCTTGGTGCATTATATCCCTTATCAGTTGTGATGTGTGCTTGTTGACTTTAACACCCCTGCTCCCGTGCATTATAGTCCTATTGCGCGCCTGCCCTGGTGCGTTATAGTCCCGTTTAACTGTGGATTTGTATGAGTTCTGTTAAGCATAGTTAACGGGGTGGTCTTAGTCCGTTATATACCTGGAGATTTCAAAAGCATGTATATGTAATTTCTAATGCAATTCATGTTCCATACGCGCCATGTTTAAAATATTTTGTACACTGTGGCATTATTTTACATCCCAAAGAACAGCTTTCTCTTTCCTTGTGATGGAACCACTAGTCGTAACCTGACGACGTCCGTGTCGGCCCACCAGGGAGAGGTGGCGGGGTATTCCCATTACGTTTTGTAAGCTAGTTTCTGTGGGCCCTCGCGCATAGTCAGTAGTGTCCTACTGGGAGGGAAAACTAGCTAGAGGCCTGACTCAAGGCGATGGGTCAGTGTGTGCACACGTGATCAAAGGCTTGAACTGATGCTGATGAGTGTTACTCTGATAAGTCACTCGGTGTGGTACTATTGTGTCACTCGCTTGTCACGAGCTTGACTGCGAGGTGCTTGAGATGCAGTGTAAGACGTCAGTGGACGCGCCGTTAAATCCATAAAAATTTCTAAATTTATGGATTAAAATATATTTTAATACCGGTAAAGATCCATTAATGAACGGGCCTTACACTTAGTGCCCCGCATTATGCTTCTGGGTCGGGCAGGTGGCCCTCCTTCTGAGGATTTGGCTTCTGATGCTCAGATTCGAGGCGGACGGCTAATGAGGGGGAGTAGCCATTGGAGCAGGGGATCACTGATTTGGAGGAGACACCTGCTCCGAGTGAGCCCCGAACCTCTGAGGGTCCCTCCCCTGCCCGCGATAAGGGCAAGCAAAAGGCTCAGGATGATGTCCCCACACACCGTGGGTCCAAACGTAAGGAACCTGGTGAGCCATTGCTATTGTCTTTGATGAAGGCCCTGCTCGCGGAGAAGAAGCGATCAAAAAAGGCGGGGGTTGCCCTTCCGGTCGAGGAGCGGGCATGGTTGGTGGAGTCGGCCTCAGTTGAGGAGATCTATCGTCTAGAACTCCCATCCCTCAGGCCAGAGGCTATTGCTGCTAGCGGGGAAGCTACCGCGGAGCCTGTCAGACAGCAGGCAGGGATGGTCAGTTCCGGAGTCCCGGCCGAGGGCGAGGGAGCGCAGGGTGAGGCATCGACCCAACTCGAGTCGAGTGAAGCCATCCCGAGAATGGGGATGCTCGGAGGGGATGCTCTGGTCGCGGCTCCCCCAGAGAGGACTCTCCCCCCTTTGGCTGGTGTCCCGACCATCCGAGCTTCCCTGTACCATATGTGTCAGTCCTTGGCGCCTTCACTGGTTCGGGAGGAATTCAGGCATAGTCCCCCCCTCCCTGCTCTTCGAGAAGGTAATGGAGGGTGGCTTGATCATGGCCCAGCTGGGGGCCGAGATAGCTGATTACTTTGGACGGCTGGAAAGTGAGGAGAGGTCCCTCTCCCGGGCCCGCGTCGAGTCTGATCGCAGGATCGAGCAACTATCTTTCGAGCTTGAAGTCCTTCGACAGGAGGCAGCCTCGTTTCGAGCACTAGCTCGGTCGAGCTAGGAGGAGGCTCGGATACTGGCTAAGTAGCTGGCCCAAGCTCATTATAAGACTAACCTGAAGGGCAAGCTCCTAGAAGAAGAGCGTCAGGCTCAGGTCGAGTGTTACGAGCAGTGGAAGGCCGAGCGGGAGGAGCTCAATAGCCAGGCTCGAGAGGCCGAGCGAGCGTGTGAGAAGGCCAAGTGAATCCGGTCGAGGTCAAGGCGAAGCTGTCTGAGGCCGAGATGAAGTTGCTCAGAGCCGAGCAGAGGGTGGTCGAGCTCGAGGTGAAAGCGGAGCAAGTTGGGGCGGAGGCGATCGATTGATATTGGAGCTCAGAGGGCTATCACGCAGCTCTCCAGAAGGTTGCCTTCTCGTATTACGAGCCAGGCTACCGACGGGGGCTGCAAAAGGGATTTGCCCAAGGCTTCCATCGAGCAGTCATCGTGGCCTAGCAGCAGGTGCTCGATGAGCTCATTTTTCTTTTCGGGCAGCGCTATGACTCAGATGAAGATGCTACAGATTCTCCCTCTCTGACGTCGAGTGAAGGGGGGAGAAGGGATGCTACCGCTTCAGCAGAGGAGTCATCAACTCCGGTTACCTCGGGGGGGCACGTGATCGAGGCAGTTCCCGCACAAGTGGGGTCAGTGTCTGGATCGGTCGCCTCTGAGGATGCCGGGGGTAGATCTCCTGACATTGAAGATTCTTTGTTCGCCAAGCCTCAAGACGTCGAGCCTCAAGAAAGGCCACGGGCCTCTCGGAGTCCCCCTATCTCCATAGACTAGGAGGGGCATGAGCTGGATGTACTAGTTCTTTCTCTTTTTAACACTCCATGTGAAATCCTCTGAAATAAACGAGCGTGACGCATCAGCATCAAACAAAACTCACGCTGCGCAACCCAAAATCATAGCAGTACCTTCTACAAGCTGCGATGACTCTGCCTCTGCCTGTTCATGTGGGAAACCTAGCCTCGAGCTCTCTGCCTGCCCACACTCACTGACCGTGGTAGTGGTGGATACTGTCCCTGCTGCTGAAACTACTGCTGTGGGTACTACTACTGCTGCTGAGGAAGCTGGGGTGGCTGACGTGGTCAATGCGGATAGTCATGCGCCATGTCACCCGATTGGTCACATCTGAAACAGATCACCGGCGCCGAACACTGCCTACCTAGTTGTGAGTCACCACAACGGGGACACCCCGCATGAGAACCACCGACTGACCCCTGCCGCTGCAAAGGTGCCGGCTACTGAACACTGCCCGAAGATGCCTGCCACTACTCTCGGCACTCCTTCTTCCTCTTCCGAAAACCCTTCCCGAAAAACCTATTGATCTTGGCGCCGAAGGATGTAGAACCCGTCGCTGAAACCACCGGAGTCGAAGCTCCTGAACTACCAGAAGGAAGCTGGAACGTGCTCTGCTACTGGGTGGTCATCTGGTGGCTGCGGCCTGACAAAGACTACCCCTGGCTAATCGGTCCTCGTGTCCTTTGCACATCCAGCTCCAAAGACGCCGCAATACGAGAAGTCGTCACCAAATCAGAGGCAGCGTTCGCAATCAAATGGTGCCTCAGCTCCTGCCTCAAGCCCTGGATGAACTACTCGGTCTTTACCCTCTCATGCTCCATGATGTGAGGTGCATAATGACCTAGTGCAATAAATTGGGCCCTATACTGCAACACGGACATGTCGCCCTATACCAGCTCCAGAAACTGATGCATCCTCTACGTAGCAACATACTCTGGGCAGTAAGCATGCTCGAAAGCACTGACAAAGTTGCTCCCCAAGATCTGCTCAAGGGGCGAGACTGAAAAGACGTTTTCCACTCAGAAGCCCACCACTTTTGAGCCGCGTCCTGCAACTGGTTACAAGCCAACATCACTCTATCCTCCGCAGTACACCGCATGGAATTGAACACCCGCTCCATCTCGTCGAGCCATCTCCAAGCCAAATCAGGGTCTGGATGGCCATCATAGTAAGGTGGATAGAACTGCATGAAATCCCTCACTGCACGACTTGGCCCACCCTGGGTCGACGAGCCCTCACTAGCCTCTCCGCCGAACTGCTGCGACATAAGCTGGCACATGCCACGAAAGAAATCCTCGGCCCTTGGAACCCTTGCAGTATCCGCTGCCTCGGTGGCCGCTGGTGGCACTCTGCTCTGCTCCTCCTGCTCCTACTGGATCTCCTGAATCTCTGTCGACTGACCCTGTTGAGAGCGATTCCTCCTCCTCGGCGCCATGCTCACTCCTGAAGCAAAAGATAGAAAACACAGAAATGGCAAGGTCAGCAAAAACACAGGGTGCCCGATGCCAGCGTCAACTGCACATCATTGCTATGGACTAGTGGACCACTATAATTACTTATGATTCTCGTATAATGCCACAACTACGCTCTGATACCAGCTGTAACGACCCGAGAATCTGATTACCAGGAAGGCCTGATAACCCGAGACTCGTACTGCCACCCACGAGCCCGAAGACTCGAAAGGGTTAAAAAGATGGTGTGGAGACTACACAAGTATCACAAATAATTACATAAATTAAAGCAAAAAATTAAATTAATATTTTAAATGATACGTGGTCCATAAGATACAACAAAATAAACAACATTAGTCCATAACTAGTATAGAGACAAGAAAGGGGAAATGACCCCGCTATCCGGGGAGGTGACATTAAGCTACCAATGACCCTGAACTAGACCCACTAGCTAACTTGGCTTTTTGGGCCCAATTAACTGACCCACTAAGAACTAAATGCTAATAAAAAGATACTACATCATAAATAAAAGAGAAAAGCCTAAAATTAGATGAGTCAGGCCTAATGGGCAATGGGATGGGAGCGATCTCTCTAGCAACGTGGCCAGTCCACTAAGTCCCCACTTTGATGTCCTCATCAGGGGGTCACTCTAAAGATAGCCTCGCACTCGCTGAAGCAAAGAGGCACACACGCTCGCGTCCAACAACGGCTCCATCAATGGGGTGGAGGTAGGCCACTCGACCCCCAAACACACAGAGGAGTCCCCTGTCTCCGCTAGCGCATTAGTAGAGGCTGCACAGTTCTAGCAAACACAAAGGGAAAGTGAGCAATACATGAAAAACATTTCGTGATAAACAAGGTGGAAAACCTGAGAAAATTCCCAGTCCTTACCCACTACAAGTTCCTCCGCGCCTGTAGCGTCACCCACCGGGGTCAGGAAAGGCATTGACTCCTCCACGCCTGCGGCGTCCCTTGTCGGGGTTGGGGAGGGCAACAATTCCTCCCTGACCAAGGAGTCCTCCACTACAGCCTGGTCACCTCCAGCAACTATAGGCAGGGCGGGAAGCTCCTCCCTGTCGCCCTCATCTAGACCCAGCACGTGCTCCTCTCCTGACTCCAGTGCTACACGCAACACAGAAGCATCAACACCCTACCATAAAGCATAAACAAGTGCTAAATGGGGAAGGAAAGACCACCCCTACACCTCCAGAAGTAGCCTCCGTCTCAGCTCCCTCGGTGGAGGAGGCTCCAGAAGAGGAAGACATCGAACTCTCCTACGTCTCCATGATGAAGCCACCACTACTTGAAGAGCCCAACAACATCTCCGATGAGCCTCCGGAGGTGGTGGAACTAGAAGCCCCTGTGATCAATAAAACAATAGGGTCAACACACAACCTGACCTCACACAAAGACAGCCATCCAGTTAAGTGTTTCAGACAAGGAACTCACTAGCCAAGGCACTCCCCTCGGAGATCCCCTCTATGTTGACAATCTCCTCATCATCCCCAGCCAAGGCCGCCACTACAGGCTCTCCCTCTACGACTCCAGTTGTGTCATGGGGAAGCTCACCCTCCCCTAAAGGTGAGGAAGTACCTGTGACCAATGCCAAAAGAAGCACAGCACTAACGGGCGATACAAAAGGCCCACCACAAATGGCTAAGTTCTCAGTCACATACCTGAGGGTCCCATGGTAGAAGGACCCCACCAGCCCCACTATGCAAGTAGAGACCATGGCTGGCAAAGGAGGAAGGGGCGTCCCCGCCAACAGCTGTGGTAGCGATCCAGACGTGTCCCCGATAGCAGACGTGACCAGACTACCTGTCGCTCCTAGCTCACCCTCAAAAGAGGGGAGAGCCATCGATGGGCCAATGCTAACTAGCTCCTGGATCATCTCTAGGGTTGTAGTCGGGTCCTCATCTGGCAAACCAAACCATAAACGTGACCTAGCCTGTCAAATGACCAACAAATAGAGTGTAACCCTCTTTATAACAATTCGACATTTACCCAAGCCTTCTCGGGTTGCTGCCGGCCCTTTCTCCTCCATCGGGAGGGGCACTCTGCCTTACGCCTTAGGAGGGGCCATGGCCCCCGGTATCCTTGTCGTCTCTGCATGAAACATGTGGCTATGTTAGTCTCCAAAAATGAACACAACTATGAGTAGAGCATACCCAGTGCCAGAAGGCCCTACTGGGCCGAACTGTCTAGGTGACTGGCTGGGGTCTTCTCCTAGACTATGACGGTACCCTAACGACTTAATCTCGAAGCCACCATTGTCCTTGTCTTCAGTTGCATAGTAGCTATCCCTTGACTGTTGGGTTTCCCTAGCAGTTGACTGACAAGTTGCTCTGCCCAGAGTGTGGTCATCGTCCTCCGCCACTCTCATCCTCGTTGGTTCTGTTTGTTTGTGCTGTTGTGGCGGTGGACATGTTTGTGTGTGAGTCTATCTGTGTCGTGTCTGGTTCCGGCCAACCCGGGGTTGCCTAGTGGTTGACAGGAAGCCTTGTTGTGCCTCGACGGCCTTGTCCAATTCGAGACGTTGGTTCTGGATGTCTCGAGGTACCGTTCTACCTCGATTTATATGTCCAGGTGTGCTGAGGGTTCTCTTTATTCCCTCAGGTCTCCGTGTTTTTGTTCTCGTAGAGTGCTATTTTTCCTGGCTTAGGATTAGACCGATTGGCGGCTTGTCCCACCGTGTGCAACGATCCTGAGTTAGAGTCGTAGGACTCAAGGACCGTTGTAGTTGTAGGTCTAGTTTGCCTTGCCCGGTGCGGTCAGTAGTGTTCTATACTGCCGTGGTGCGTGTAGTACGGGCTATCTGTACTTCGGCGCTTATGCTTCAGAGTCTTCGGGTTTTGTGGCTCCTCTTTGGTTGGTGCCTTATAGCGCGCTTCAGCATGACGGCTCTTGTAGCAGGGCACTTCTCCCTGAGACACGATTTTTAAGCTAGTTCTGAGGGCTCCCGACTAGGCTGTAGCATCCACGGGGGAGAATACTAGCTAGAGGCCTGGCTTAGGGTCTACGGCCAGTGTGTGCACACGGAGTCAGGGGCGTTGGACTCACGTCGATGGGCATGACCCTGACTGGTCCTTGTAGTGGCGGTTTCCACGTGGACCTGCGACTCAGCCTCAGGAGTGGTAGCCTATGTTTGGCTGGTTGTCGAGGTACTTGTGGAGTGAGTTGTGGTGCAGTGTAAGACATCAGTGGACGTAGCTGACCACTCCCCTTTTGAGTCACGTGTTGTGTGACTCTCGATGTTTCTCGTGCATCGTGACCTTCTGAGTTAGCCCTTTTTGTGGTTGTACTTGAGGCCGACGTCCTGTCGCATGCATGGCATTCTTGTCATGCGCATGGCAGCGTGCACGACGTCCTCGTCATGTTGTCCGTCGTCTGTCTAGGTTTTCCTAGGCTTTCTTTGTTGTCCTTCCAGGTCTTCTTTTGGAGCCTGGCGTCGTGTCGACAGTTCGGTAAGCTTCTGACTTCTTTGGATCAGAGTTCACCCTCCTGTCTTGTTTGTAGTGGTCCCTTGCATTGGTAGTTCGGCAACTCCTGGCTCTATCAGCTCCGAGTTGCTCTCCTGCCTCTGCTTGGAGTAGCTTGGGGGTACCGAGGTTAGTTCGGTAGCCGTTGTTTGGTATGGCTTCTTCCTTCCCCTCTTCCTTAGCTTGCTCCCTACTCTTGCTTCCTGTTCTATTTCCTTCATAGCTTTGTAGGTTAGCTTTCCTGCTTTACTACTACTCGTTGCTTGCCTGTTATTTTAACGTGTTACTGCATGTTTTCCTCGGTGGGGATTCGCGTGACCCCTACTGAGCCAGTGACACGAGGCTCACCCCTGCTTTACAGGTGGTGGTCGCTCGTTCAGCTTCCGTGTGCACCTGGGGCGCGTGCTCGTAGCATCTAGTTGTGGCCAGCTAGTACCCTCGTCGGTCTTCCCCTGACTTTTCGGTACGTCCTTTCTTTTCTGTCGACTGGACTTGGCACTTGTTGTCTTTTCTTTAGACTTGACTCCAGGCTATCTTCCATTCTAATCTGCGTAAACCCCCCCCAACCCTTCAACTTCCCTATAAAACCCCCCTTAGAAGCTCAAGGGGCATAGATACATGCATGCTAACCTACACAGGTGGAGACTCAAACACCAAGGCTTTTGGCAAGGATACGAGCAGCAAGGCGCGTTGGGTGGCTTGTTGATCGGCTTTGTACATGTCAAGGGTATGTTGAACGTACTCCTCTCATATGGCGTCTAGTCGCTTCACTCAAGTCCATCCCTTCTCGTATGGGGCGTTATGATAACGGCGATCATACCCACACATTGGGTCCGCTTGCGTATGGCACATTATGATAACGACGTATATGCCATAATGCTAGATTTGCTCCTGCCATGGGACCACGTGCCCATCGCTCGTCCCAAGCTGACCACCGACAGTCCCGACCGCTGACTCGAGTTAGCCGAACCCTAGCCCAGAAGTAGCATTCCCGGAACAGACTCTGACTCCCCGGCATGCTGACACTGGCTGCCCCAAGATCCATACCCGACTGCTCATCTCGAGCCATGTCTGGCCTCTCCCAGGTGCCATCCAGTGTCCACCCCTACCATCCGGTCGAGCCCTCCCTCAGCAACTCCGTCATGCCCTTAGCTCCTCATGGCGGGCCTCTATAAAATTATGAGGACATCCACTTTATCCTACAAAAATTCGGGGACCGACTCGTCCGTCGAAATTGTCCCGCGACTTGCACCAGATCTACTTTGGCCTTTAAGGCCAACCTGTAAAGCCTTCATTGCATCTATAAGGAAAGAATAACATGTTGTTCATGCATACCTGCACTTGGGTTCTAGTATTGCCCCCTCACTAATCGATATGCTACCAGTCTCCTAGATTCCAATCGATCAACCCTACTGGTTAAATGCAACGATAACCCGATAGCTGCAGAGTACATCTAGTCCATAACTCATGGCTTCAGGAACATCCTGGCCCTCCTTCAGCACGGAACAAAGGTGTTCAGATTCAATCCGATGTAAAATAAACATCAGCTACTTGTAGTCGGTAGGGAAGACGCCCTGCACACGAATGCCCACAATCGCCTGCACACTCGTACCTGTGGAACCCCCTTCTCTCCACGTGCTACCTGATACCCTCTTGCCCACATGTTGCGTCCTAGCGGCGCTTCCCTAGTCAAAATTTGGTTTCACAGGTGATTGTCGAGAAATTGACTGGCACGCCCGCATTTCACCTAGTTATCCCAGTTCCAGTCACCTAGGATGATTAACCACCTTGTTCCCATGCGTATGCATCATCCTTTGCTCCCCCAATTGATACCCCCGAAATTTCGGTGTGCCAAGTCAATTTATCTCAACCTTCCATAAAAGGAAAGTGTCTGTCATCGCTGTGAGAAATGTACAAGAACAAAGGGAAACATTCCCCCTCCATGGGGAACCATCTTGCGAGCCAAAAAACAACCACTTCTCCTAGAGCATCTATGTCGGGCCTCCCCACGGTGATGATTGGGTCGAGAAGTAGACCATGGGCACGCTCAACATCTCGTGCTTGCCATGGATGGACTGGTTCCACGGTGAGCTGCAGTTCCAGGTGGAGTACCACCTGTTCCCACACCTGCTAAGGTGCCAACTTTGGAAGATTGCTCCACTTGTGAGGGAACTCTGCAAGAAGCATAACCTACCCTACTCGAGTGCATCCTTCTAGGAGGCCAATGCCACTACAAGAAAGCTAAGTACCGACGACATTTTATTGGCGACGGCTTCTACATGCCATCGTCACTATTAAAATTTATTTGCGACGATTTCAAAAATATTCATCGCTAATAATCTTTTAGCCAGACGTGACACACCTCGCCGCCTATTTGGCTTACTGGTTGGCGACGTTCGTGGTTCCGCACGGGGAGGATGGTCTGCTGAGGGCTGAGCTACTGTGGCCGACCTGTCTGTTAGCTGAGGGGAGACAGTTGGCTTTAGCTCCTGCTGCACTAGCCAACATCTACCATGGGCTAGGAGTTTTGGCGGTGC
The DNA here is from genome assembly GCA_024336825.1 of Amorphophallus titanum. Taxonomy (NCBI): domain Eukaryota; kingdom Viridiplantae; phylum Streptophyta; class Magnoliopsida; order Alismatales; family Araceae; genus Amorphophallus; species Amorphophallus titanum. The sequence continues at coordinate 27,367,910 of JANBPO010002302.1, forward strand.
ACCCAGCGTCGAGAGAGAGGAGCATAGTCCTGCCGACCCACTACCTCAGTGTATGGGCCGGGTTGTTATTTCCAGGCTTGGTGACGCAGGGGATAGTGAGGAACCCGATGGCACCGCTCTTTCTTAGCTTCCCCGGGCAGCTTGACGGGGATGCAGAGACGCGGCTGGAGGGGGCCAGGGGAGCCCATTGTTACTTGCCCGCCAGGGGTGAGGAGGGACTGCCTTTCGACAGCGGCACGAGGGACTCCAGCCTCTTCCTGGGGGATTCAGGTGGAGGGGCGACCAGCGCCCATCCTGGTCAGGAGGTGGTAGATGCCGGGCTGCAGACGGAGTGGATACTGAGTACCTGTTTGACGGTGCTGACGTTGCACCCGTCAGTGACGAGTTCCTTGGAGCCGTACTACGCACATCAGTTCGCGAGGAACTTTGGGTATGACCAGGGGATCCCGCCGAACCGAGAGTTCTCTTTGACAGGTAGGCAGTACCGAGGCAGAGACACCCACCTACTTGCGGCAGCATGGTGGGACTTCTACAGCCACCGGGAGCCAGAGTAGTTCCCAATACCAGGGTAGGTACATCGAGGGAGGTTCGACGTTCACTACGCCAGGTGGTGGTTCGAGCACAGCCACCTGTACCATCAGAAGGCCTCTGCAATCCGAAAGGCGGAGGAGAGCCACTTGCTGTGGGAGGATTTGCCTCCTATTGCGCTAGACGATGGGTACCTGAGGACCCGCGTTGCTCAGATCCGTCTAGAGATTGAGGGGTTTATGGAGCGATGGCCCCAGGGTGGCCGGGGTTTGACTTCTAGGAGTCAAAACAGTGGTGGGGCACTGAAGCCCCTTCAGCGAGAGCAGCGGCGATACGTGGAAAGGGGTCCCAGTCGAGGGCGCCTAAGGCCTGGTGGGCCCAGTTTTTGGCCGATTGCCGCTTTCAGAGCCAGGGTTCGTTAGGTCGGGAGCTCTCGTACGGGAGCTTTGCCAACTCAGCGATCAATGACTGGCGGCGGCACATTGCTCACACGATTGGGTCTACCACGCCCGTGGAGTTCTTGTCCCAGATTGAGTGCGCCCGCACTCTGAGGGACATTCGGGAGGCCATGGCAAACGCGGCCCGGGTGCTGGCATTGAAGCCGGAGCAGCTGCTACTGCTGCCACCGACCCCCTTCAGGGCTCCAGGTACGGCTTTGTTTGGGGTACTCCAACCCTTTTTCGTTTGTTACTTTCTGGTTATGACACTGACATTGCATAATGTTGTATCTGTTGACAGGTTCGGTGACGGAGGGGGATAACCCCTCCATGGAGGCACCCTCGGGGAGCGGGGACAGAAGTCTGTAGTCAAGGCGGAAACGCCCCCGAGTAGAGGCTGCAGTAGCTGAGACTGGCAAGTCTTCTGGAGGACTCGGGGCTGACGGGGTAGCTGAGGCAGAGACAGCTCAGAGTAAGTGCCGTTTGCCTTCTTTGCTCTTGGTCAATTTAGCCATGGTAGCAGGTTAATATTGCTTTGCTGAGTTTGTGTCCTGCAGCTCCCGTGGAGGCTAGGGCGGAGGTGACCTTCTCACCCCCTCGGGAGGCGGACCCTCCCTATGCAGAGGGAGCTGAGTGTGAGATTGACACGGAGAGTTTTCCAGGGAAGCATCTCCACGAGGGGGGCTCTCCCGGGGGAGTCGCGACCTCTCCTCCCTGTCCGCCTAGGTCCTCATTAGATCAATGAGGCTGTCCAGTTTTACGTTGAGGGTTTGAAGAGAGTCCGCGTTCCCAGTGGGGGGTTGCCCCTCTACCACCGCTGGGGGCATTTCGCCTGCTGGGTCACTGGCGTAAGACGGCGTGTTCCCCGTAGGATGGGAAGGGGCGCCTTCCTCTATCGCCACAACCTTTCCCTTGTCGTCGGCAGTCCTCCTACTGGAGCTTCTTCGCACCATGTTGGCTCTTTGTCCGTTTCTCAAAAATAGTGCTAGATGAAGAGGGGTGATCTCGCGTTGTCCTTGAGCTGAGGACGATGACCACGATTGTGAGAATTACAAGAAGGGAAACAAATCAGGGGTGCCCAGGGATGGATCCCCAGGGAAAATTCTCCGATGCTTAAGTCAGCAAATATGGTAGAGCTCTGATACGAAGTAGATGGGTGAGGAGGAGATGGGGGCGCGAGATTCCTCTCCACCAAGTGGTGAAGTGACTCTTGCTTAGGGTTAGTGCTGCTTAGATGCGCTTACCTCTCGTAGGAGGGTCTCCATGGTTTATATAGCGACTTAGGGAACGTAAGAGCCCTGTGAGCCGAGGAGTTTTAGGGGAGGTTATATCCTCTTCGTGGGTTCTTTATGACCCGGGACTCTTGATTTCTGTTATCCTCTTGATTTCTCTACTTATAAATTGCACGTAACGGTGGCATAGATAAGCTTCCATCAGTCGGTCCAAGCATGGAGCCTTGGCTCAAGGGGGTCTCTCGAGCGATAGGCACTAGGCTCGGGCGGGATGCAAGGTCCCGAAGGGACTTTCCCGATCGATCTAATGCTTGAACTTTCGAACCCGTAGGTTGCCTAGGAAGCGCTTGATCTGAGTGGGTTATTGGGCTTGAAACTAGTGGGCCCCGAGAGGGGCTGTCACTCTAAGGAGCTGAGCCTCGTTTGGTCTGGCGGGACCTCGTTTGGCCGTTCCTTTTCAGACGGTAGAATTTCGCCTCTCCTCTTGTCCCCCCTACTCCCGATCCAAGGTTAGGCTCGGTCGAGTAGCGTTTGGGGAAGACGTTGGTGGCTTGAATTGGATGGGGACTTTCTTTGACAGGGGCTACTTAATATGGCTGTCCTGGGGATATGCCCGTAATGATGATGATTCTTATGAATTGATGTGTAGAGTCCCCTTTTTTGAAGATCGGAATGTCGCGCCGCTTCCCACGGGGGGTTTATAAGCATAGCGCGTGCTGTTGTTCCAAACTTCCATCGCCTAGGATTTTTCTTTCCACCATCCTTGCATTCGCGAGAGGCTCATGCGCCGCGAGGGCGACTCAGAAGAGCGAAGAGTCGTGGCGGCCTTTGCAGAGCTCACGGAGACTACGGCGGCGACGATCCGCCAACTTCTGCTCCCTCCTGAGTCGTCTGGCTCAGTGCTTTCTTCCTCTTCCTCCAGCTCTTCTGGTTACTCCATGGCGGACCAACATCCCGAGGCCGAGGGGCGAGAGGTCGAGCGGGCCCCAAGGGTTTTTACAGCACCGTTGAAACCTCTCCGCAGCGAACTGACCGAGGGCGAGGTGAAGCGGTTGGAGGGTCAGTACGGGTTGTTGTGGCAGTACCAGTTCTCTCCGACGGAGCCTCACAAGTCTAGCTTGGACACTCGCTCCGGTTCCTTTTGTTCTTTCCTCTTGGCCTGGAAGTGCGGGTTCCGCCTACCTCTCCATTTCTTTGTTGCCGAATTGCTTCGGTTCTACAAACTGGCTCCAGTCCAGTTGGTCTCCAATTCTTACACCCTCATATTCTACTTCATCTTTCTTTGCCGCTCGTGCGGAGTCAACACTTCGTTGGACCTCTTTCATGCCTTTTTCGAGTTGAAGGAGCATGCCTATGCGGGCAAAGGCTTCTTCTATCTCCAGACGAAGAGGGGGAGGAGTTGCGTGACCCTCTCTGCCAAGGACTCTTCCCACAAGGGCTGGAAGACCCAGTATTTCTGGGTGGGCTCGGCCTTGGGCGGTAAGTCCTAGACCTTCTCGTTGGTGCCCAACCTCCATCCAAACATTCCTCCGAAGCAGGCTGTGGCTTCCCTGGAGGTGGAGAAGAAGGCTGCCATTCTTCAGAAGAATCGCCGATCCACTGCTGAGTTGATGACCGAGGCAAACATTGAGGAGTATCCTTCTCGGATGGTGGCGCCTCCGGGTAAGGGCTTCAGGGTCTTGCATTGATGTTGGGTCGGATTAGTAGACTTCCTTCTGATGATCTGCTGTTCTCTGTTTAGATTCGAGGCGGACGGCAGATGAGGGGGCGTCGCCGGCCGAGGTGGAAATCATCGACTTGGAGGGGACGTCTGCTCCCGGCGGACCTCAGACGTCCGGGAGCTCCTCCCGTGTCCAGGACAAGGGGAAGCAAGTCGCCCGGGATGGCGCTTCCGAGCGCCGCGGGGCTAAGCGTAAGGACCCCGTGGAAAAGCTACTGCGGTCCTTGATGAAGGCCGTGGCCGCTGAGAGGAAGCGGGCGAGAAGGGCGGAGGCCGCCCGTTCGGTCGAGGAGGGCACGCAGTTGGCTCTCCCGGCCGTCGAATCTGAGGGGGCCGTCACCGTCGGAGGAGTCGCGGCCGAGGCGGATGGGTCCCAGGTAGAGGCGGCTGGTGCTGGGGCGCCTACAGAGGCTGAGGGGGCACAGGGTGGCGGAACCTGGTCCGAGCCAGTCGAGGCCGAGGGGTCACAAGATGAGGTGACCCCATCCCAGCCGACCGAGGCTGCGGAGGTGCGGGGTGAGGCAGCCCGATCCGAGTCAGGCGGTGGGCCCCCAGAAGTGGGAGTACTCGGGGGGGATGCCCCGATCCCGGTTGTCCCAGAGAGGACCTTCCCTCCCACGGCGGGTGCCTTCGCTATCCGAGCCTCCCTGTACCACGGGTGCCGCTCTGCGACGTCGGAGGCGATTCGAGGTCTTGGGCGCAGCCCCCCTTCTATGCTTCTGGAGCGAGTCATGGAAGGCAGCTTGATTCTGGCCCAACTGGGGGCCGAGATAACCGATTTGTTTGCTCGGGTGGACTCGGAGAGGGAGTCTCTATCTTGGGCCTGCGGCGTGTCTGACCGAAAGATCGAACGCTTGACTCTCGACCTTGAGGACCTTCAGCGAGAGGTGGCCTTGCTTAAGGCGCAAGCAGAGTCGAACCAGAAGGAGGCTCGGGTATCGACCGAGCAACTGGCTCAAGCTCGTTATATGGTCGAGCTGAAGGATAGGCTCCTGGTTGCGGAGCGCAAGGTTCAAGCCGAGCGCGATGAGCAGTGGAAGGCCGAGTGTGAGGAGCTCGAGGGCCGAGTCCGGGAGGCCGAGGGCGCGCGAGCAGAAGCTGAGAGGAGGCAGTCCGAGGCAGAGCGGAGGGCAGCCGAGCTTGAGAAGAAGGCGGAACTGGCCGGAGTGGAGGCACTCGAGCAATACAAACGCTCGGAGGGTTATCAGGCGGCGCTCCAGAAGGCTGCCTTTTCTTACTACGAGCCAGGCTACCGTCGGGGTCTGCAGAAGGGATTCTCTCAAGGCTTCCACCGAGCGACTTCTCTGGCCCAGGAGCAAGTGATGGAACATCTCGAGTTTTCTTCCGGGCAACGTTATGACTCAGACGAGGATGTCACGGATTCTTCTTTCCCAGCGTCGAGCGAGGGTGGAGGTCGGGATGCCTCCGTCTCGTCCGAGCGACCGCCAACTCCGACAATTTCGGGAGGGCACGCGGTCGAGACAGTTCCCAAGTAGGTGGGGTCAGTGTCTGGCCCGGCCGTCACCGAAGATGCCGGGGGCAGGTCGCCTGGTGCCGAGGATCCTTTGTCTGCCGAGCTTCGCGATGGGCCCGAGGTCTAATGTACCAACTTTTCTTTTTCTTTCTTCTTTAACATGGCCATGTAAAAACTTTCCTTGTATATATGAAGACGGCAGTATTAAATGCGGAAATGACTGCTCCTTACCGCCTTTGGCGCAATTTGACTACTGTACTTGTAGTTGTTGGAAAGGCGGCGATTGTTCCTGTGGATATCTCGCGTGTCGATTGGTCAGGCAACTGGTAAGGCGCTGGCGCCTGTTTAGCTTTCCATGTTTCGAATGACCTGCCACTTCGCGTGTTTCCAATGAGGGGAAAACGAGGTAACCGCCTCAAGGGAAGGGTTTCTGCCTTTCGCATTTTTTCGAGGGGAAAATCATTTAAGGCAATAGCGCTAATGGAGGCATCCCTTGCCCCTCCACATTTTTTCAAAGGCTTGGATTGCTCGTCGGCAAGTGCCATTGTGTTCGTCACGTTTTCCCAAGAAGTAGGGTGATCCAACGATAGGAGGAAAACTACTGAAAGCGATCGACACTGCCAAGTAACCCACCCGTCCATGAGTGGCGACGGCGATGGGACCGTAGGTGACGGCCTCCATAGTTGTTGGAGTCCTGGACAAGCTGAGGCGACGGCTGGGAGTGGTCGTTGAACACGATCTGGCAACTGGGAGATGAACTGGAAGCTACTGGGAAGTACGGACAGGTGCTCTTCTGCTACCCCTCCTGCAAGGACAGGAAAGGGCACCCAGACTTCAGGGTTGGCACGAACTTTTACATCAGTAAAAAGAAGGAAGGCGGGAGACGTCCCACCGGGCGTGCCATCCTTTTTGTTTCACCCCGGGAAGTCTGCCGGGGCGGTGTGGGCGGTGGCCGGAGTGAGAGGTAGGATATAGCCATGGGAGAGATGCCGGAAGTTAATGGGCCTCGGGCACCCCCTCTCATGACCGTATCTACCTCAAGGCGGCACCGTGCACTCACCTTTTACAGAGAGTCGAGGGGAGACTGAGTGACACGGGAGGTTTTCCAGGTTAACGGGAAACATGGCTGGGATGCGAGCGTGCTAGTTGATTTCTCGACAATCACCCGTGGAACCGAACGTTTGACTAGGGATGCGCCGCTAGGGCGTGACACGTGGACTCAAGGGGTGAGCGACACGTGGAGAGGGAGAATGGTTCCGTGGGTGCAAGTGTGCAGGTGACTGTGGGGAGTCATGTACAGGACGTCTTTCCTCGTTGACCGCAAGCCGTCGGCATTTATTTACATCGGATTGAATCCAAAGACCTTCGTTCCCTACTGAAGGGGAGTCCGTATATTCCTGAAGTCCTAGGGGAAGAGCCAGGGACACTTCATAGCTGTGGGTTCATCTCATGCTGGATCGTGTTAACTGGAGGCAGAGGGTGCTGGAGGTTCACACTAGGTGACACAGAAAGTGGCTGGGGCTCGAACGTGGATGCGAGGGCATACGTCCAATTGGCGGTGTAGTACCGAGATGTATACATTTTACAGAGGGGCCGGGATGACCAAGGTACAATAGGTGCATGCCTCGGGACAATTCCGACGTGCCGGTCGGTCCTCGGGTCAATGCATGACATGTGAAAATGTGTGTGTTTTACAATTGGCTCCTCCCGTGGCGTAAGCCATAGCCGTGGTGCCGAACGGGGGCTTAAGACTGACTGGGCGACTGAGGGGATGCATGGATCTGGTCCGGGTGAGGGTTGATCGGGCCTCAAGTGGAGCAGTCAGACGTAGCGTCGTTACTGAGGGGAAGCGAGGCGTCGTGGCACGTGCATGGTCGCGACGGATAGACGCGTGAGGGGCGACCCCAGCATGAAGGGGCGTCTACCCTTGTCATAGCATCTCTCATGGGGCGTGGACTTGTGTGCCACGGCTAGCTAGCGCGTGAAGAAAGTACGGAGGACATACCCTTGGCGTGCTAGGCCAACTGACAAGTCACACACGCGTAATTCTCCGTGGCCCGTTGTAGGGGACCACTCGAAGCCTCGGAGCTATCTGTGTTAAGCATTGAGTGCCGTAGGGTGCCAAGTGATGCTGGATATCCTGGATGCCCTACCCCTTGAGCCCTTAGGGGGGTTTTATAGGGGAAGGTGAAGGGTCACAAGGGGTTTACGCAGACTAGCCTAAGGGTAGAGGTTGGTCCGTGTAAACCCCCTGGAGGGGCAAATGGCTGGGCACTGGATGGGGTTTACGCGGACCAGCCTGGGGGCTGAGTCTGGTCCGTGTAAACCCCCTGGAGGGAAGGGGTTTACGTGGACCAGCCTGGGGGTCCAGGCTGGTTCTTCCAGTCCTTCTTCTATCATGCTAGGCACCTGTCATTGGTTGATCACTCGAATGTCGAGTGACCCATCAGGCGAGACTACTAGCGAGCTTGCCAGCTTCGCCAGGGCATCAGCTTGAGCATTCTCTCCTCTGGCGACATGGCCTATCTCAAGGAGGTAGAACCGCTCCATGAGCCCCTTCACCTTAGTGTGGTAAGGGAGTAGCTCTGGCTTCTAGACATCAAACTGTCCCTGGACTTGCTTGACGACCAGCAATGAATCGCCAAATACTTACAACATTTTAATCTCCATTTGTAGAGCAATCTGGAGGCCGATAATCAGAGCTTCATACTCTGCTTCATTATTTGTATAGGGCTTGTTGATGCAGCAGGAAGTGTGTACCACTTCTCCATCTGGAGACTTAAGGATGATGCTGGCTCTGGCCCATATCTTTGTACGCCCAGAGGATGTTGTTTCTATTCTGGAAGCCCCGTCAAAATACAGCTGCCAAACAGCCTGCTGGACTTGGTTTGCTTCCAGTACTTCATCTTCGAATAGTTCCGTAGCTAGTAGGGAGTCTTCGGGCACGGGGTGTGTTGTGAAGAAGTCCGCGACGGCTTGCCCTTTGATGGCCTTCTGTGGCACATAAGTGATGTCCAACTCCATCAACAGCATGGCCCACTTGCCGAGGCACCCCTTCGGGACCGGCTGGGAAAGAATATGCTTGACGGGGTCAGCCCTGGAAATCAAGCTCACTTCATGGGACAGCGTGTAGTGCCTCAGCTTCTTGACCGTGAAGACCAAGGCGAGGCAGACCTTCTTGATAAGAGTGTACTTAGCTTCCGCCCCTACCAGTCTTTGACTGAGGTAGTAGAGAGCCTGCTCCTTTCCCTCGTCATTGTTCTGGGCGAGCATTGTCCCGAGTGAGTATTCGGTAGCCGCTATGTAAAGGATGAGCAGCTTGCCTTTGACAGGTGCCCCCAGCACAGGCGGGGTCTTCAAATAATCTTTCAGCCGGTCAAAGGCGTGCTGGCATTCATCACCCCAACTGAATGGTGTATTCTTCATCATCTGTTTGTGGAACGGCTAGCAGCGTCTCGATAGGTTTGAGATAAACCTGCGGATATAAGCTAGCCGGCCTTGCAGGGACCTCAGTTCTCCCAGGTTCTTCGGAGGTGGAAGCTCCTGGATGGCTTTTATTTTGAAGGGGTCGATCTCAATCCCTCTATGCCAGACAATGAAGCCCAGGAATTCTTCGTTGGAGATGCCAAAAGTGCACTTCATCGGGTTCATCTTCAGTTCATACTGCCGGAGCCTTTGGAAAATAACTCTGAGGTCACTCAGATGGTCGCCTCTCCTCTTCGTCTTCACGACTAAGTCATCAATGTAGCATTCGACCTTGCTATAGAGCAAATTGTTGAATATCTTGGTCATTGCCCGCTGGTACGTGGCGCCGGCATTCTTGAGGCCAAAGGGCATTCTTTTGTAATGGAAGATCCCCTTGGGCAACCTGAAGGCTGTATGGATCTGGTCGTGCTCGGCTATCCAGATCTGGTTATAACCGACCGAATCATCCATAAAAGATAAGGCCTCATGGCCGGTGGTTGCATCAATCATTACTTCGGTGATGGGCACTAAGAAGTCATCCTTTGGGCATGCTTTATTCAGGCCACGAAAATTCACGCAGATCTTGATCTGTCCATTCTTCTTCTTCACCAGGACACTATTAGTCAGCCAGGTGGTACATTGGTTTTTCGCTACAAAATTGATATCTATGAGCTTGTCGACCTCTTTGCAGACCTGATTTATCAGCTCTGGCCGCATGCGCCGAGAAAAATTTGATGCTGTCAAGGTGGTCAATGCGAAACTTCAGGAGGAATTGACAAACATGCATAAAGAAATTGAGAATAAACAAAACTTATAGCGACCCGAGATCCGGATACCGACAAGAACCGAAAGTGATCCGAAACCCACGGATCCTACTCTGATAAATATCTGAAAAAATTTGGGGCATTACAGGCCTCCCCCTTTTAAGAATTTCATCCTCGAAATTCAGGACAAACACCAAACCACAAGGGGAGAATGCCAAAATTCACTGACGATGCTGTTAGAGCCCCAACCAAACCTTGATACTCGTAAAAACCATAATCCTGAGAGACGCGGCCAGACAATGATCACGAAAAATACCTCGCTCCCAACCCAAGACACATCAATCATCAGAGCATGCACATATAGAAAGCATGAGTCTGGCGTCGCCTCGGACAATACAAAAACCAACCATGGCACTACTGACACCATCACGCTCACCGAGAAAACACACTCCTCCCCACGGGGACCAAACCACTGGTCAATGCCCATGCTCAGTGGACCAACCAAACGTCAGCTTCACAACCTGCTGACCGATCTCACACCCTACACCAAGGACAACCAATCCTAAGCTTCCACCAGCTCGCACCCGGCAAGCCGTACGCCCTCAGCAGCATGGCCAACTCTTGCCAGAAGGCAAACTTCAAGCAAATCCCAGATCTAATCTGGGAAAAGCACACCTCATGATCGGCCACCCAAGGCCTCGTCGGCACACGACTCATGCCATTCTCGAGCCCCAATAACTAGCATCTTCTGTCTGTGAAAGACCACCTAGGGGTCACCAGATACACGTTAACGGGAAACCTTAACTTGCTCAGCTTCTTCCTTCTTTCCTGGTCTTGCACCAGATCTGAAGGGCACATTCCAAATCTTGACAGGCCATCTGCTGACTCTCCCACAGACCAATACCACAACTCGAGCCAAATCTCACTCGAACTCTGCATCCGATCTCGAGCCTCACGCCAACTCTACCCTCTCAGGGGAGCATGGTGAAACTAGATAATAGGACTCCACAATCGTTGATCCTCACATCACTGGACTCAGACTTATGGGGAATCCTCCTTTGCTGATCACAGACCAGGGATCACCATCCAATGCTTACATCTCATCAGAGACCTTCACACACAGGCACCGTCCTTCATCTTGTCTCATCAAATCCTTCGCCTCAAAATGATCCAAAAGATGCCTGCCAATCCTCAGCTCCGCTCTTACATCAGAGCCTCGGGACACCACCTGAATAATTCACGGTACACTTGTCGACACATTTCCCCAACTCTCCATCTTGCTAGTGCCATAAATCACAATGCCTCCAGCAATGACATGACAACAACACATCTCACGTAACCCGAGATAATCTCACACCGAGGAACCAATCCTCCGACGCTTAACACATCCTCTGCAACTCCATAAGCTCTGATGCACGACACCTCGAAAAACACAACACCAGCCACAAGATCTCGCGAACACCGCCCAACTAGCACTCATCCTTCTAGAGCAGCGCCAACACACCTTACACATCAGGGGATGGGCAACGCTTCTCACAACCAGCCATACACTAGCCACAGCGGTTAAGCTAGCCGCTGCCACATGCTCCTCTCTTATGCTTGCCTCTGACCTCAAAACCAATAATACGCCAAAATACTTACCGAGGAGCGAAGAAACTTGCTAAAATGCCAAGCTCGAAGGCCGCAACATCTCTAGCCATCGGACATCATTCACTCGAATCTATCCATGCTAGCACTAACCCATTCTTGAGCTGCCACCACGCGGACCAACACACTGCCCCGGGCCGCTCTGGACAGGGGGGGCCCCTTGGTGGGCCCGCCCTCCGGGAGGCCCTGGACTGGGCGGCCAATTCGATGGCCGCCCAACCCAGTGAGGTCTCGGGCCACCGTGTTTCACATTTCCTTGTCCTAAGGTGTCCGTATGCGATACGGATTCGTGGGAAAAGTGTTCGAGTGTTTCTTCGTGACTCCGGAGGTGCCGTGTTACCTCGAATTGCGCACCCGTGTGTTGGGAGGGTCCAGGTGACCTTGCGTGCATGTTCTGGGTTTCCATGTTGCGCTTGAGTGAGTGCCCGTGAGTCGATGTGAGTGCGGAGGGCCTTCCCCGCACGATGTGAGTTTCCCCAGAAAGTGATTTCCGCGTGGGCCAAACGTATGGCCTTGAACTGTGAGTTCAGTCAACCAGCTTGGGGATGGAGATTTTTCCTGTGACTCGTGGATGAGAGATCCATGTGGCGACTGGTGAGCTATCTTGGGAATTGTGTCACCGTGGGTTCAGACCTAGGGATTAGGCCAGATCGACGATGTTGTGCCGTTACGTGCAGCGGTCTTGACCCGAATCTCGTGACTCAAGGACCGTTGAGTTTATTAGGTCTAGTGGGATGTCCAGAGTCTGGTGGCCGCGAGCCACCTGTTTCTACGCATTAGTTGAGATGGGTGCGTGCGTAATTTTCTATGTCCATGTTCTGTAAGCCCCCACTGGTCGTAGCCTTCTTATGGCACGCGTGTGCTGACCCACCCGGGAGTGGTGGAGCGGCTTACCCGAGAGAGACAATTGTTAAGCTGGTTACCATAGGGCCCCCACGTGCGGCCTGAGTCTGGGCTTCAGAGGAAGAACCAGCTAGAGGATCCGACCTAGGGTGTATGGTCTGTGTGTGCACACTTGGCTGAGGGCGGCGGACCCGCGCTGATGAGCGTGACCTCAGCTAGTCCTTGTCTGTGTTCCTGGTTACTGTATGGTGTCTCAGTCTCCACCTGGGGCGTCGTAGAGAGACACCTGAGGCTGCGGACTAAGTCATCATTAGACGCATCCGGCCTTACTTCTGGTGGGCGGTACTCCCATCACGTGACTTGAGTTATCGTGTCACGGGTGTCCGTTTTCAGTTTGCGAGATGGTGTTTCGTGTGTAGTTCCAGGCGTTCTCCCGTAGTTGAGGTCTATGGTTTTTGGTGAGCGTCATCGAGAGCTTCTCCCTAGACAGCGTAGAGTTCACGATGGCGAGGTCGTGGCTGTGTTTCCTGATCGCGTGGTTTCAGTGAGCCCTTGTCTGTGAGGACAGGCCTCCATGACAGTGGTGTCGTGTCGTTTCTCTGGTAGCGTGACTAGGGTGGTTGTAGTATGGTGGTCCCTGTTTTGGTAGTCTATCGACTGTGAGATCGAGGCATTGAGTTCCGTTACTGTAGGAGTAGTCGTAGAGCCGAGATTTTACCAGCCACCGTGTTTACTGCTCCTATTGTTGTTGTTGTTCTAGCTGTAGTTGCTACTTTCCATGCCGCCGTTGTTTCCGGTTGGGGTTCCGCGGGACCCCTACTGAGTCAGTGATAAGAGGATCACCCCTGGTTTTCAGGTGCAGAGATTCGTCCTCAAGGTTCGAGGGCACTGTGTAGAGGTTCTTAACTGCCAGCTCGTCGGCCTGAGTGTTCACTCGGCATGTGGTACGTTTTACTACTTTAGAGTGTACTTTTGTTGGACTGGACTCTGTTATAGTTGTTGTTTATTTCTATTACTATATCTGTTGTCCTACTTTATTTCCTATTTCTATGTACACCACACCTATCCTTTAACCCTTCCGAGTCTTCGGGCTCGTGGGCCGTATTATTTTGAGAAGGTGCCTGTGTAGGTTGAGGGGCGGAACCTGCCGGCTAGACTTTATGCATTACCGCTTCAAGATTTCGACGTGATTTTGGGTATGGATTGGCTTGTGGCCTATGGTGCCATGGTGGATTACAGCTCGAAGAGGGTCTACTTCCAGCATCCCCATCAGTCCACCTTCTACTTCCAAGGTATTCAGTCTTTCTCTTCCCACTTTCTTATTTCGGCCATTAGGGCTCGTAGATTGCTCGATGCGGGTTGCCAGGGTTTTCTCGCTTTGGTGGTCGTGGTCGATCAGCAGCGTCAGGAAGTGGAGGATATCGATCTCGCGTGTGAGTTCCCCTATGTTTTTCTCGAGGAGTTACCTGGGTTGCCACCACAGTGAGAGTTACCGATGTATGGGCATTATGAGTTCTTGGTGATGTCGTTTGGGCTCACCAATGCCCCTACGGCGTTTATGGATTTGATGCATAGGGTGTTTCGTCTGTACTTAGACCAGTTTGTGGTCGTGTTTGTGGATGACATCCTTGTGTATTCGCGGTCTGCGCATCATTTGGGGGTCGTGTTGCAGACCTTGCAAGATCACCAGCTGTATGCCAAGCTTAGTAAGTGTGAGTTTTGATTTTGGGCGATACATTTTTTGGGACACGTGCTGGTGATGGCGTATCCGTGGATCCGGCCAAGGTCGAGGCTGTGGTGCAGTGGCCGAGGCCGAGTTCCCTCACGAAGATTTGGAGCTTTCTGGGGCTGGCAGGCTATTATAGGTGATTCATTCAGCATTTTGCTTGTATTGTGGCCCCGATGATCAGGCTTACGTTAAAGGATGTGTTGTTTGTCTGAATGGAGGAGTGTGAGCAGAGGTTCATGGAGCTGAAGACATTGCTCACTACCGCTCCGATGTTAGTGTTACCTTTGGGATCGGGAGGTTTCGTGGTGTGTACGGATGTTTCTAGGGTAGATTTGGGTGCCATGCTGATGCAGCATGTCAGAGTGTTGGTGAATGCATCTCGTCAGTTGAAGCCACATGAGGAGAACTATCCTACTCATGATCTTGACTTGACGGTGGTGATTTTCACTCTGAAGATCTAGATGCATTATCTATACGGTGAGAAGTTCGAGGTTTTCACTGACCATTAGAGTTTGAGGTATGTGTTTATCTAGAAGGATCTTAACCGCAGGCAGAGGAGGTGGATGGAGTACATGAAAGATTATGATTTCACTCTGTCTTCTCAGCCTAGCAGGATGAATGTCATGGCTGATGCTTTGAGCAGGAAGGTGGTGGTCAGTCAGATGTTGCTGAGGAAGTGGAGGTTATGGGAGCAGGTGCCAGCCATGACTTTTAGGCTCAAGATCCCTCGGGATCAGGGTTCAGCTATTCTCGTGAGCTTGACTGTCACGCCAACTATCCGTCGTTAGGTGACTAAGGCTCAGCGTACGGACCCCGACCTACCTCGAATTCTATCGATGGCCGAGGTGGAGTTTGGTGAGGATGGAGCTGTGAGGTTCAGAGGTAGGTTGTACGTCCCAACCGAGGAGCAGATGAGGCATACGGTGTTGTGTGAGGCTCATGGGAGCCGATATGCCGTGCACCCCGGATCGACTAAGATGTACCAGAACCTGAAGAGGCAGTTTTGGTGGTCTGACATGAAGAGAGATGTGGCAAAATTTGTGGCCAGGTGTTTGACCTGTCAGCAGGTGAATGTTGAGCACCAGAGACTGGGAGGTACACTTCAGTCCTTGGAGATACCCGCGTGGAAGTGGGACCACGTGACCACTGATTTCGTGGTTGGGTTACCGAGGACGTCCAGTGGGATCTGTCTTCTTATTTTCATATACGGAGGGACAGGTCGAGGTTGAAGCTCAAAGTCGTGATCGTTACATGGCAAAGATGGAATCAAAAGTCACAAAGTCACAAACCAAACTCAAGTTCTATCCCAAACCAATCAACTCATTTATTTACGTCTCAAACTCTAACATCATGAAAAGGAAAAAAGGGTACAATCACTCTATTCTCCGATGGGCATCCCCCCGGGGACATATCTCTCTCAACTCCTTGATATAGACCTGGCGGGTCTCTGTCACCTCGGCAACCTCCACTTGAAGAGTCTGCACCCTGCTGATTCCCCACATGATCAGGGCGCTCCTGACCGTCTGCTCATCCTCCTCGTCTACAGTGTAGGAAGGTGGGGTAGGGGTGGTAGAATAGTCCTGGGCATCTCGACCTGTAGATAGCACCGGTGCGGGCTGTACATTGCCAGCACTATATCGCTCACAAGTCTCAAGTCCAAGCCCCACCCTCTAGACAGTCTGATGTCAATATCTTGGAGGAAGCTGGGGTGCATCACGAACCGCTCCAGGGGCAGCCTGCTAAGGTACTGTCGCCACTCATCCCTGGTCTTCATGTCTGATGTCCTGTACTCGACCTATGGAGGGAACCTGAAGGTGCCACCTATAAAGAAGAGGGGATGGCTCACAAAGATCCGGCTAGTCGTGCCGATATCCTCCCTAGGGGTGAACTTCATCCTAACCCCTATCCAGCACTCCAAAAGAATCATAGAGCCGAACAATGGACCTCCTAGGGCTGCTGAGGTGAGGCCCTCATAAAGATAGGCAAGGATGGCCTGGGAAATGGAGAGTCCCTGCCATAGGCCACTAATGGTGCTAAGAAGGGGTAGATCTAAGACGTGGTTGGCTGAGGGGAACAAGATGGCACCGCACAAATAGATGGACGCGGCCTTGGCTATGGCCTCATCCCACCCACACTTATTCCTACAATGCTCTACTACCCACTGGCTAAGGGGAAGGAGATGGATGTGGCGCGGGCCTATGAAGGTGCGGACCTCCCTGCTATCTGGTATGAACCCCCCTAGGATGACGACTGGGTCTATAGGGACGACGGTGTGACAAACTGAGTCCTCCTCTCCCACCTTAGACCTAGGAAAAGAGAAATAGGTCTCTACCTCCTCCAACAGGATAGTGGCCTCAAAGGATGGCAACATGAAGCTATGAGTTTGAGGATGCCAGGTCTCTATCAAGGCTGAGATGCTATGCCAATCTAAGGATAGTTTTGGGTAGTTATTGCCTAAAACAAGAAGAGGGCGTAGGCGCCAGGAGTTAAGGATGTAGGTCACCCCTAAAGTTAATGCTCAGATCATCGGGGCCATCCACTTTAAAGTGGAATAGCGCTTGGAGCTAGGAAGGAGCTGAAGGAGAAAGAAAAAAAGGGGGGAGAGGAAGAGAGGGAAAAGAACGTTAAGAAAAGAACAGAATTGAATTGAAATAAATTCATAGCATACCTCTCTCGAAGGACTAGAACTGAGGTGGCGAGTAACGGTAGCCAGCCGTTGGAGCGCCTCACACTCCTTTCTGGTCGGCTTCGGCCCCTCATAACTCACTCCTCCCATAGAACTCCCTCCTAGGGCCCTTTTCATGATGTTTTGGTAAAGGAAATAAAGATTTAGAGGGTTAGAGAAAGAGGAGAACAATGAGTCACGAATTTGGCCCCCCTTTCTCATATAGATCTTTATTCTAGAGGTCTACACCCATTAAAATTGAGTTGGGATAAGCCTAGAAGGGGTTTGGATAGTGTTTGGGTCGAGTTGAGGTAGAACACCTTGGGTTGGGACCTTTCTTCATGTCTATCACCATTCATAGTAGGAGATCTGACATGTTTCTCTTTTTTTTTTACCTCTTTCGTATTTGGTCCCTTGTAGGAGCCCGTGGTTTCTGTGGGGTTGACACTACCAGTAGTGGACACCATGACCGCCTTCTTTCCCTTTCAAGCGAGGGCCATGGCTTTTACCCCTGTTATGGGCATGGCTCCCATGTTGAGGTCAATCACTCTAAAGTTCCCAGGCGGGTCTGTTTCAACGCTGGGCTTCGGTCAACCCTCTGTGGAGCAGCTTCAGCTTCAATTTGTGGAAGCCGGGTCAGAATTTATGGATGCTACTTCTGCGGAGATGTCGACAGGTGCAGAGCTCAAAGAGACGACCGGTGACACTTCCATCTTGGCAATTGAGGCCGGGACCGAGCTAGAAAAAGTGACCCAATTGGTACAACATGATGGAGTCACCTCCAATGGTGAAGACTTTGAAGGGGAGACAGTCGGCGAGTCAACTGCTCTGGTGATCACAGCTGGTACCGAGTTAGAAAAGGTGACACAGTCGAAGCAACATGTAGAATTCACCTTTGAAGGTGCGAGCCTCAAAGTTCAAGACTTTGGTCCTTCAACAGAGGTCGAGGCCGAAGCCCCTGCCCTAGTCGGTACTGAGTCTATCGAGCAGGTTGAGAAGGAATTGGTGGAACCATCTTCCTCGTTGCCTCCATCCTCTTCACAGCCTACTGATGATATCTGGGCTGAGGTTGACAGCAGGGTAGAGTTTCATCTCCCTGATACGCCATCACTTGGCTTGCAATCATCTGATGAACTGGTGTGGCAGAACTTAGAGATGTTGAAGCGAACTGTGTTGGCCCGTCGGGACTTATCTTATGCACAGGTGAGGGGGCTGGTAGAGCCTATGTCATTTACCCTCATGGCTTTCGGCTATCCCATGCAACATTGGACGCCTCGTGTAATCTTGCTACTCAGGTATGTAAATCGAGGAGAATTTATTGATCACGGCCTGGGGGATCAACTGACCACCCTGAAGCTTCAATGGAAGGAAGGCCTCACTGCGCTGCAAGCCTCCATAGAAATCGCCAGCCAACAGAGGATCATTACCGGGGGAGCTGCTGATCAGATTTCATTGCTGCAGAAGTGGACTTCTGAACTCCAAGCTGAATTGGCCCAGGACGAAGAGGATTTGGCACACACCAAGCAGTTGCAGATACAGAGTTTAAATGAAGCTGCACTGGCGGAAGGGTGCGCTAGCTCTGTTCAAGAGGAGCTATTAAAGTTGGAAGCTGAAGAGCATCGACCACAAGACCTGGTTAACCATCCTTCTATCGGGCTTATGGAACTCGACGGTATTTTTCACCGTTCTAGCCAATGATCATATATATTTTTTTATCTTTTCCCTCTTTTGTCTTTTCTCTTTTTTTTGAGACTTCATGTATATCGGAGTATGCTCCGGGACTCCATGTATCTTTTCTTTTTATGCAATGAAATTTCTTCAGCTTTGCTTTGCAATCTCGGTGCTAAGTTGTAGCTGCATGCCTCTTTTCTTTCCCTCATGGACTTGGGTAGAGGTATGTTGCTAGTTCACCAAGCCTGGGGTACATTAGTTGCTAGGGTAGGAGAGCGCTCACGCCTTCAGGGAAGGTATGAGGGGTTCACTCCACCGCAACGTAAATTTCCCCCGAGGTCAAGGTTATGCTAGCTCGAGTAGGGAGTATTATGGCCAGATGTTGAAGGGCTACTGTATTCATTGGCTTTTAACTCTTTGAGCTCGGCAGGGGACATCCTGTAAGGTGCCTTGGAAACTGGACCAGCACCAGGGACCTTGAACTGGGACACGTAAACACTGTGGTAGACCCCGACTCTGATCAGCAACGGGGCATAGTTGTACAGCACGTGGTCTATGAACTCTATTGCCCCTTCCCTGAAGCTATATGCATCTTGGACCTTGAGGTCAGTAAACCAACCCACAGCCAGTTCGTGCTTGAAACGGATCGCCAAGCAATCCAAGACGTATGGCTCGTCTCTGTACCCCCATTTTAGTGGGGCCAAGAATAGTCTGAACTGAGGTTGCTCCTTATGCATTCTCCCAGCCGCGTTATCACAGCACACTGGTGTGAACTTCGGGGCCCTTACTAGCTACCCCTCGGATGGTGTGACTTCCTCCAAACCTAGCATAGGCTTCCACTCCCTGGGCTCTCCCAGCAAGTACATTGGTATGTTCCTTGAGACGGTGCGAGCGAGGCTATCCCTGGACCTCAATACAGTGTGTTCCACGTCGTAGACAGCCCTGATGTCCCGCTTGCCTCGGGAGCTAAAGTGCTTCAAGAAATGGACCAGTTGCTTGTCCTTTGGGTGATCCCGCCGGTATCCCCCGTCCCAACTGAACGTATAGCCCACATCAATAAGGGCAAGTCGCTCGAAATCCATGGTGTCCATGTCAGATCCTGAAGACTCTACTAGTTCAGCTACCTTGTCGTGTTTCTGATCAAGGTCCTCCAAGTTTAGCCAATTCACGATCGGAGGAGCAATGAGATCAACAGGCTTGGCGCCGGCAGCAGCTGAAGGAGAAGAACCGCTTGGGGATGCCATTTCCTGCAAGGCATCAACAAACAAATGATCAGAATAAAAGACCATAGTTGAAATAGAAGACTAGATGATGAGAAGGCTACTACTGAAATTAAACAAATAAGGCATAAGAATTCTGATGAAATTTCGGTAGAGTCTCCCCTAGGCTGGAGGCAGAAAGAGAGAAGCGGGTGCACGCCCACAAGGAGTGACCACCCCAAAAGTCATGGTGTGTGCGAAAATAGCAACATCAAATTGCTCCTCGCCCTTTCAGGCTGCTCACTGGCCTTGAGGCCTTGATCCCTGGGTAATCCGGTGGCACCCTTGGCTACCCGGTACAGTGGCTACCCCCAGCACCCATGATCCGGTGGCACCCCCGACTACCTCATCTAGTGGCACCCCTGGCTACCCGATATGGTGGTTACCCCCAGTGCCCGTGATCCGGTGGCGCGCACCATGACTTGATCCGGTGGCACCCCTGGCTACCCGATACGGTGGCTACACCTAACGCCCGCCATCCGGTGGTGCACCCAGGACCCTTGAACCGGTGGCTACGCCCAGCCCTGATCTGGTGGCATCACTAGCGTCCGTGATGCGGTGGCTACCCCAGGCCTTCATACAGTGGCACCCGCCAGCCCTGATCAGGTGGCATCCCTCCAGTGCCTGCGATCTGGTGGCTACCCCACCAACACCCCCATCCGGTGACGCACCCAAAGCCCTGATCCGATGGTGCGCGCTCAGCGCCTGTGAACCAGTGGCACCGACGCCATCTTCGTAACCCCAAAGAAGAAGCACAGAAGAAGAGGGGAAAAAAAGGAAGAAGAAGTGAAGAAAGGAAGGAGAAGAGAAGAATAAGATGAGGAGGAGGATTAGAAGGGAAGAAGGAAGAAGGGAAAGGCAAAAGGGTTTGGGGCCCCCGCAGTGGCTGCTCCACCATGCGAAGTGAAAAGAAGAGAGAAGAGGGGAAGAAGAAGAAGAAGAAGAGGAAGGGAGGAGAGGATGCCTAGGGCTTGGCCCCCTCACCCTCAGAGCAATGGCAACGACGGCGATGGAGATGACAGTGACCGGAGCTCTATCCATGTCCCACCTTCGGCCCAAAGCTCGATTCTGGGTATAGTTAATCCACGGTGGAGTGAACCCCTCACCCCTTCGCTGAAGGCGTGAGCGCTCTCCTGCGCTAATAACTTATATCCCTATACTGAGCTACTCGGTTGGAGGGAGAAAGAAAGGAAAGAAGAAAATAATAATAATAGAAGTCATGGTCGGAGCGACAAATGAAGATATTGCATTAATATCAAATGTCAACATACATCATGGCCTGGGGCATTCCCCGAGGTACATGGGCTCCAAGGACGAAAGGAGCAAAAGTGATTACAAGAGAAGGAGAGATGGAGCAAACTAAGCCAGAGGGCGCCGAAAGATGTCCTCCACTTCCAGGAGGCCCAGTGAAGGATACTGGGTCAGTTCTTGCAGCCAAGACTCGGTGGTGGCCAACTATGACAGCCTGTCATCCAGCGAAGCGAGTTGTCCAGTAGCAAGATCGGCCTCTTCTACGGCCTGAACTTCCAGGCGCTCTGTCTCTTGCAAATCAGCTTCGGCCCTGGCAAGTTCAGCCCGCAGCTCCTCTATCTACGAAGTGAGGGAGGGCTGGCGCTCAGAAGCAGTGCTGGCGGCGTCTCTCAGATGGCCCATGGTCTCCCTCAGTGAAGCGGCGGTGGCTCGGTAGTCGGCTCTCTCTAGCTTCACAGCTGCCAGTTGGTCGGACACCTCCCAGCTGAGGTACTCTCTGCGATTGGCATGCTTCAACAACATGGTAACCCGCGGAGTCCAATCCTCCATCGGGCACCCGAAAGCCAGCAGCGAACGCGAGAGATGTTCTATTAGGCTCTTCAGCTGTGCATAGCTCAAGCCGGGAGAGGCCGACATAGCCCGCTGTAGATTGTCCAGAGACTGCCATACCATGTCACTGGAAAACTGTAAGCCCAGCGGCGAAGTCTCAGGGAGCTGAAAGTCAACTCTGTTGTCAACCTCTGCCCACATGTCATCACCTGCCTCGGAGGACGTTGACGGCATGATTTGTAGGGTGCTAATGCCGGGCTCGACTACGACAGCTAGTACAGCTGAAGAAGTCTCCGCTACCACAACCTCCTTACCCGCTTCCCGGGGTGAGATCGTGCTGGCCGTCTCAATAGCGGGAGATCCTGGCTCCCCGCGTGCGACTTCGCCAACTTCCATGGGAATAGATTCCACGGCAACGGTTAGCGCCTCGGGAACGCTGGCCTCCTTCTCAATGATTTCTCCCGCTTCTATCTCCGGGAGGCTACCCTGTGCCAATGGCGATTCTTGGTCGGCGGCCAGGGGCTAAGGTACCTCAACCTCCAGCAAATCGCCAGCTGCTGTAATTACCGTGATATCTTCCGACACTGTTGCCACTGCATATGTCTGCAAAAGTCGTTGGGCAATGGGCCGTAGAACTGGCGGAAGAGTAGGCTGGCTCACGTTCAACTTGGGCAGGGGTATTTGCATCATTACGGTTAGTGGCGCTACCTCAGCCTGCATCACAAATATGTATGTCAGCCAGCTAAGGTGGAAATGGCAAGAAAGGCTGCAGGCAGGCTGAGGGATGTTGCCCACCTCGACTGGCACTATGTTCAAGCCGCCAAGAGGAGCCCCTGCTGCCTCCGGTCCTCCTCCTGCCACAGGGTATGATGGCCCTGGCCCAACTATAGATAGCCTTGGAGGGCTGAATGTTAGAAGGTCACTCTCATAGGCTGAAGAAGCCCAGACATCTTCAGTCTCCGTGTCGACCTGCAGGGGTTCGTCATCGCTGGAGCCGCCCCCATAGTCAACTTGCTCGGAGGAGGAAGACTCCTCAGCTTGCTCCCGAATCTCCAGCAATCGAGCAGGCACTGTGCTGCCTAAGGTAACTCCTTCAGTCAGGGGCTCGTCGGCAACCTCCGTCGCAGGGACATCAACTTGGGGAGCAGCTTGAGGCTCGTCCCTTGAAGCTGCTGGTTCATCAACTGCCTCCCCGATGACTCCAACCTCAGGGAGCGTCGAGGGTTGAATATCAACTGAAAAGCAAGAATAAAGAGCAGTCAAGACCTGACTGAAGATGCAATAGGACATGCAAGTCCATGGGTGAACTCTGGGTTACCTCCCAGTTCCTGCTGAGGTGTCGGTGAAGGCAGATCACCTTCAACGGGAGCCGAAGGAGTTTCCTCCTCCCTCTCTCTGGCCGCATCGCTTGGCATTGTCGCTAGCCCGATGACGACAGAAATAGTACCTGCTTCCGCAGAAAGGGGTGATTAGCACAACAACTAAAGCAAGTAGGATGAGCCATGAAGGAGGAAGAAGAGTTACCTTCGTCAGTGGGCCCCTGTGACTAGGCAGCCTCGAAATCAGCAAAGGAGGGAATTGAAGGAGGCACAACATCTGATCCTCCCTTTGCGGCTCTCCTCCGACGTGCCCACTCGGCTCGGGTCTCTGCTCTTTTGGCCTTCTTGGCCTCACTGATAGCCTCCCCGATCTGAGACCGGCCCCGCTTCCGAGAGTCACCAGGAGGCAGCGGCGTCGTAGTCAGGGGCGACACCGGGATCTCAAAATAAGAGGGCTTCTGTGCCCTGGAAATCAACTCCCTGTAATGACGGGTCGCCTCCAGGGAGAGGTGGGCTGCAAAAGAAGAAACGTCTGAGTAAGAAAGACGCACAACAAGCACAAAGAGAAGATGTTCAATGCTAAGATAGGAGACAGGCACACCTTGCGGTCCCGTATATAAGGGAGAATGCGGCCAATGCAGCAGCGGGGGCACCTTGTCTCGGGAGGCCGCCTCCCAAATAAGCCAACAGAGATCCCCTATCTTCTCACTTTTCTCGACTAGTGACGGCAAATCCTCATAGCCTCGAGAAGATAGGTGGCACGCCAGGCTCAGATGATCCAGGCCCCATCCGTCGGCGTATTTGAAGGACACCGACAGCGGATGGTCCCGAATGGCGTCCAAAGAGCCGGCCACGGACAACCCATATGACTAAAACAGGGCGAATATCCACGGGGTGTTGGCATACATTCCTTCCCGCCTATCCTTCTGGCTGATGAAGGTCTGGTATGGATGAAGACGGTCAGACTCTGGACGCCAATCCGCCATAGTCGGAAGCGACTCCTCCACCGGGATGGGAATTGCCTGAAGAGCAACCCGCTCGCTACTGACCCTACATAACCCCTGAAGGGTCTTCACATAATCGTCCTTATGAACTGGCGGCATCTTTGGGTCGGCCTTCGAGGAGCTACGCTTTGTGGTCTTCCGCGCCTCCAGATAAGCCGTGACTTCGAAGCTTGACCACCCCTTCAGCTTTTTCAGATAGGTGGGGTCAACATCTAACACCGGCTCCGGCTGAGTGTCCAAGAAGCGGCGTTCGGCGGCTCGCCAGCAGTCCTTTCGGGAGGTGCGATAGAAGCCGGTCCGTGCATTCCACCATTTAATGAACTCCGGCATCACCCGGGGCAGATGAGCAGGGGATGGCACCTTGAACGACACGTCCTCGCGGCGGTGGAAGTAGTCCCACCACAACCGGGCTTCCTCTACGGTTGTCTGGCCAGCCCGATGTCAGTTGGGGATGCTGAAGCATGCCGAGGAAGGCAGTATCTGTTGGTCATGCCCAAAATTCTGGCTAAAGCGAAAGGGATAATACGGCTCCAACCATAGCAAACCGCTCTTCCGAAAGACCAAAACATTGGGGCAAATAGACAAAAATCAGCTCCGGCTCCAAAATAGGCCTCGTGCTCTTGGCGCCAGTGAAGGGATGAACAAATTCCTTAGTTTCATACAAGCGGCACTGCCGCATTCTATTTACAAGAGGGCTGGAGCTAGCTGCCAGGCTCCAGAAATGAAGAACTCCTGGCGAGTCCATTGGAACCGTCGTCAGCTTCCCTTGAATGGTGAGCAGTTGATCAGCCAAGGGAGGAGGTTCGATGCTAGCAAATTCAACCATCCTCGGCATCAGGCGATCAGACTGAAGAGAACGCGGAGCTGCCTCTGGAAACAGGGTGCAGACCCACGCGTTAAAGAAATGAAGCGGACCAGCCGTCCGCGAATTCCGGGGGATGCGTGACTTGTGCAGATCCCCCAACATCTTGTATATCAAGCATAAAGCCACTGGGCAAAGTGATAGCTTCATCCCCCAGGCCATCAAGCATGCTAGGTAGATGGCCTCCGACCTGATCACTATCTCGTCCCCTTGCGGAAGGGCGAATGAGCACAACCAATAAGTCAGGTACGTAGCACAATGAGTGATGGCGTCGACTCCCGTGGGGTTCGGACCCCCTTGTCGACCTCTCTGCGTGACCGGAGGAAGAGTCGTCTGGCGACGGGCTCGGGACTTCTTCCTTATCGCTGTTGGGGCGAAGCATGATACCATCTGGGTAATTGTGGACAGATTCACAAAGACTGCACACTTTCTGCCCATCAACAAGTAGACTCTAATCGAATCCTTAGCGAAACTGTTCATCACTGAGATCATTCGGTTGCATGGTGCACCTTTATATATCATCTTTGATCGAGACCCTCGATTCACAGTGAGGTTCTGGAAGAGTCTGCAGTGTTGTGTCTCCTCTGGATTTGATGATGTGTTTTGATGCTGACAACAGTTTGTATTTTGATGATAGTCACAGTCATTTAATATCTTGCAGTATCACCTAAGTCAGATTGAGTCTCTAGTCATTTACAGGTCGATGCATGTTCATACTGGTGCATTAAAAGGTCGATGCACATTCATACATTGAGATAGACAGGTCAGTGCACATGTTAACACTTAGCCTAGAAGGTCAGTGCATATGCATATCTGTTGAGTTGTAAGGTCGATGCATCCTCCACTTCTCTAAACTATCAGGTCGATGCATGTATATGTCATTGACTCTAGAAGGTCAATGTACATATGTGTTACAGACCAAGAAGGTCGATGCACATATGTGCTGAGACTAGAAGGTCGATGCATATATGCATTGTTCGTCTAAAAGGTCGATGCACTTTGTACACAGAATGCATAGTCAGGTCGGTGCACATTATGTATAGTACACACTATCAGGTCGATGCACCTCATGCACTTTGTTCACAACTCATGCTATAAGGTCAATGCACCTTGTACACAGGTTGATGCTAGCAACCTGGCAGCTGGTGAAAGGTCGATGCATGTCTTGGAAGGTCGATGCTAGTCTGTTAGCCACTGTAGCATTAGGTCAGTGCAATAGAAGTCATCTCTATCAAGGTCGATGCACCTTGTGTATTCACTATAAAAATAGGTCGATGCACCTTCATTAGGGTCTACCTGTGTTACAATTAGAGGTCGATGCTTCTATTCAGACATAGTGCATGGGTTAGTTTTTACAGGCTGATGCATTTCACTTATGCATTGATGCTTCTGCAGAAATGTGTGTATTCTTTTGACATGGCTAAATCAGTTGAAACACTTAAAGATTGAATTGTGCTAATGATTATCATTTGCCTCATGACTAATGCTTTTCTACTATATCTTGACAACCCAGATCATTGTTTGAACACCTGAGTTACATAAAGGCTGGCTGCATCAATCTCACATGGGACTTAAGTGAAGCTGATGAGTAGCACGTGATCCAAGGCGGGAAGCTATTCTGAAGTCTTGCCACATGGATCATCGTACCTTCTGCTCCTGGCACGTGGACTCTCGAAATGCATGGGAACATGCTTTCCGCATGCCCAAATCGTGAGCTCATGAGACCCCAGGACTTGCGCTCTATAAAAGGCTCTTCAGCACTCGAATTCAAATTAGAGAAGAGAATAAGAGAGAGAAGAAGATCAGAGTAGATTAGCAGAAGAGGAGAAAAGAGAGCAAGAGAGCAAGAAGGGGTCTGAAGAGTGAAAGAGCCAGTTGTTGAGAGGAAGAAGAAAAATAGAGTTCCGTGGGTAGGTCTGAGAGAAAGAAGTAAGATTGAGAGATTCAGCTCTGTACTGACTCCTGGATCAGATCCAGAGTCTGATCGATCTAGTGGAGCTACATTTTCCAATTCTGTCATCATTTTCCTTATGTCTTAGTTTTCTCTTTTAAACTCTTTGTAAGCTGTGTATCAGCAGAGCAAGCTGTGGTGCTCAGTAGGCGAGGTGTGAATGATGAGGGCATCATTCATGATTTCCTATGGTTCGACATTTCTCTCCCTCCCGGAGGCGATTAGGAGGCGGTCCTTCGATTATGAATAAATAAAGGATTGGGTTTATTGCTATCATGCGTGCTCTATCTTTGAGTCGAATGCACTATGCTTTGATTAACATCAATGATATAGACCCGTCACGACACTCTCGGGTAATCTTCCACGCTCAGGGCGTGACAAAGATCGTCACAAATAGCTGAACAAGCTGCTAATCAGTCTACTCCTAAGCCAGAGGAAACAATGCTGTCGGAAGAAACGACAAGCGAGGATCGGAGGGAACACCGAGGACCCTCAGCACATCTAGATACGTAAACTGAGGTAGGACAGTACTCCGAGGCATCCAGAACACTGTCTCGAGCTGGACAGAACTCCTGAGACATAGACAAGGTTGCCTGTCAACCCCTGGTCTCACGGGGTTGACCAGAACCTGACACGACACATACATACAGACACCCACAGACACACACACACAGCATGCACAAGCACTCCTGGCCATCCCATCATGGTCACTACACTCATAGGATGTCAACAGACACCTACGGGTCACGGGCAAACCACAAGATCAAGCCAAGACAAGAAAAAATCGTAGCGGTGGACAACAACTACACGCTGGGCAGAGCGAACTATCACTCAACCGCTAAGTGAACCCGACGGTCAAGGAAAGCCGCTGCAAGAGCAGAGTCAAGGACATTGGTAGGTCTAGATTAAGTTATTAGGGAACTGTCGCAGTCAAGAAAAAGATCACACCCAGTCACCTGAACTGACCAATCCAGAAACCACTGACACACAGACACCTCCCTAGAACACAAACCTAAGACAGACCACTCCACGAACAGACACAGAACCAAACAACAAACCACGCAGGCCTTCACGGCCAACAAGAGGATTGTAACGCACCTCTATAGGGGCGTTACACTACTCTGACGCACCAGGGTAGGGGCGTCAGGGCAACCAGACCACAACTTGGATCAAAGGGCATGTAATAGACCTATATAGGTGCGTTACACTAGCCTAACGCACCAAGACAGGTGCGCCAGGGCCAACAGACCCAAAACCACTAACACGGACCATGTAACGCACCAGGGTAGGGGCGTTACACAATGTGACGCACAAGGGGAGGTCCGCCAGGGCGAACCGACTGACTCGGTCTTCGATACAGACACGATCTTTGAGGAACTGACAGACACAATCCTCGAAAACCACAAGTACGTAATGCACCACCATAGGGGCGTCACAGCCATGTGACGGTCCTATGCTGGTCCGTCACATCCAGAACGTAACGCACCACCATAGGCGCATTACAGCCATGTGACAGTCCTATACTGGTCCGTCACACCAACCTAGCCTCAAAAGACCCAAAATGGCCAACGACTGTGATGGTCTATCGAGGGGCCGTCACACAGGTGACGATCTCTGGTACGACCGTTACACGAAACCAATGAGCAAAATAGGGGAATGGCCGAATCGGCCCGTTCCACGCCCCATTCACGCCAAAGCGCAGGGAAAACAAAGCCACATGACCATACAACACACCTGGAGGCTAAAAAGGGCCCATGCACTCATTAAAACGTGAGATCGGGGCGATTCCGATGAATCGACCCTAAATGAGTCACCGGGATTTCCGGACTCCTACCAGCCCCAAATGACAACCGATCGACACAAAGCTTATGGGAATAGGATCCTGACATCCCAGCGGTCATTTTGATAGTAATTTCACCAAGAATGGTCGTCATTTTCCGGTGAACCCTATAAATCCCAAAAACTTTGATTTTCACTAAACCGGTCCAATCTCCCCCGACCGAGTACCAAACGGCACACATGAGTAGGGAAAATTGGTAGAATGAAGTAGCGAAAGAAGAAAAAAAGAGAGAGAAAAAATGTAATAAAGATGATAGCATATATCCATAATAATAATTTATAGTAATGAGTATGTATATATGAAAATGCTCTGCCTACGCATCCTCGTGTGCCGACGGGCATCCCTGCATGTGTACGTAGGTATGAACAAGAGGGCATAGGCTGAGATCATCGTCTCAACCAGACGTCAAGGTCTTAGATGTAGCCCTGAAGAATCGGTACACCCACGGGCACCGCCCGGCTCATCCTTTGCCCGCGTCACCCGTGGGTGGGGGGCATTTGTAGACGTGTAAAATTTCACGTCCATATGTCCTGACCAGTCCAGCATCAACAACAACTTCCACTGAAAAGATTGCGGAGAACACGTCCCGTCTGGACCCTCCGAACAAACAACACACTGCCGTGAAGCCACCTCCGGAGTCATGACAGTAAGGAGAAACCAATCCCCAGGGAGCTCACAACTCATGGACCCCGAAGAGAACCAAGCGGACCGTTGATCGGGCTCGAAACGGGCTCAAGTCTACCTCCAACGGCACGCTCAATGTCCCTTCAACGATGCGCTTAGCGCCCCTTCGTTGGCACGCTCTGGCGCTCAGCAGCATGCCCCGCGTGCCCCTTTAGCGGCTCGCCCAGCGGGCCTTCCCCGGTACTCCCCACCGCCGCTGCAACGGTGCGCCCAGTGCACCTTCCCCGGTACACCTCAGGCGCCTTCAGCGGTGCGCCTGCAAGCCTTCCCCGGCACCCCTTGGCCGCTGCCTGGCTCCTTCACCGGCACACCCGATTTGGGTGTCTTCACCGGCACAACCCCTGCGTACCCCCCTTCAGCGGCACGCCCAGTGTGGCCCCTTCTTCACCGGCACACCCTGCTAGTGTCTTCAGCGGCTTACTCTCTTGGTGCCTTCGACGGCACGCTCACAGTGCCCCTTCAGTGGCACAGTCCTCTACTCTTCTGGCGGCACAGCCTGCTGGCTCCTTAGCAGCACGCCCTGAATTTCCTTACCCAGTGCATCCGGCAGATGGACGACGTGATGCCCATCCCCTATGGTTCGCGGCACGCAGTGAGCTGGCTGAGGTGTCACCCAGGGGGAGAGCCACGCTGCCTATCCCCTGCCAACAAGGACGAGGAAGTCAAATCCCCCATTAAGGCCCGTCGCTTCCTGCCTCCACCGTTGCCGCTCTAAGGCTCCCGCCCATGGGAGTATAAAAAGGCCCTCTTCTCCGGCGAACAAAAAAAGAAGACAGACAACACAGACATACGGGACACAGAGCAAGAGAGAAGAGATGACCAGACGCCAAGAGAAGAAGAGGAAGAGAAAAAGAGAGGAATGGAAAAAGAGAAGAAGAGAAGAAGAAGAAGGGAAGAAGAGAAGGAGGGACTGCTGCCTTCCCCGCCGCTGCTCTGCCACCACGGTCTGAGAGGGAGGAAGAGAGTAAGAGAGAGAGAGAGAGAGAGAGAGATCATGTAGCGGGGGGTGTTGGGGGAGTAGGAAGTAGTAGCCCCTGCTCAACCTCAACCTCCCCCACTCTTTTTCTTCTTTCTTTCTTCTTCCCCGTCCCTATCGCTTGTATCCTCCACCCTGATGCTTTGCAATGTACATGGCCGTTTGTGGCCTCTTTTCTTCTTGAATGAAAACCCCTTTTTGGATCTTTCATTGTCTCTGTCCACTTGAGTATTTGTGTGCGTTTGATCATGATGGGGACATCATTTATCCCCTCCACATTTTTCAAAGTCCGGATGGATCGTCATCATGTACCATCGTGATCTTACATTTCTTTGAGTCATGTCATGTAGCTTTTATATTTTATTTTATCATAAATAATTACAGAAATTAAAATAGTTATATAATTAAGTAGGAAATTAAATTAACATTTTACAATTTACATGGTCCACAAGATAATAATAAATAACAACAATAGTAGTCCACAACTAGTACAGAGACAAGGAAGAAAAGTACAGCTACACGGGACATACCCTGGCTCTGACCTCTGGCACTAACGCTGGGCACCCGAACCATGCTGAACCTCAGACGCGCTCCCCTGAAGCCGTGCCTCACCTGAAACACGATAAAAATACGTAGGGAATGAGTCTCAAAACAAGACTCAGTAGGGATCACCTGAATCCTACCTTGCAAAATGAAAAATCGCTACGCTGGCAGCTAAGCGAGTACCTCAAAAGTAAAAGCCCTACACTACAAGTACCGGTCTCACGGCGTGAAAACCCACACACACACACCACGGTGAAACAACTGGAACCCACCGGTCAACACGACCAAAACTCAAAGGTTGAAGCAACTGAGACTGACAGTCTGCCACTCCCTGTCCAGAACAGAAGTACCTCCCACTAGAAGAACGATCGGATGTGTCTATTGACGTCTTATACCACGTCACAAGTGTCTAGCTACTACGCCTCAGGTACGAGACTCAGACATACACAAGTAACCATAAAGCAAGTGACTAGCTAGGGTCGCACCCGTCGACGTATGTCCAACTGCCCCCAACCATGTGTGCACACACAAACCATGCGTCCTAGGTCTGGCCTCTAACTGGTTTTTCCCTCAGCTAGACTCTAGCTGACGACGTGGGGTCCGACGAAAACCAGTCTAAAAATCATCCTCTAGGTAGCCGTCCCACCACTCCCAGGTGGATACCAGCACAAGCGTACTGGCGGGCTACGACTAGTGGAGTGTCTCTGAAGGAGCAGACTCTCAAGCCACGAAAAATAACGTCCGAACCCACCGAAGTACGGGGACCGTCCCACGTACCAACACCGCCACACGGTGACCACAGTCGGAGAAGAAACGGGACTGCCCACCCCGCGAAAAAGTCCAAGGCATAACGGACCCACTCCGGTGCGTTATATATAATGGCGGACCAAGACAGGTGCGCCATGGTCACATGACGGACCACTTCTAGTGTATCAAAGACCCAGTGAAAACTAGACTATAACGCGCCTACCCAGGGGCGTTATAGTACTTAACGGACTGACGCAGGTGTGTTAAGTCTTGAGTCACAAGAGGGAACATAACGTACACCTCTAGGGGCGTTATGTACATAACGGACCAGCCATGGTGCGTTATGTCACAGAGTGAAAATAGACTATAACGTACTCCTCTAGGGGCGTTATAGACCCTAACGGACCATCTCTGGTGCGTTAAGTGGAAGGAAAGGGTGTTAAGCATAATGCACCTTTCCTGGGACGTCATATGGTCATAACGGACCTCCCTAGGCGCGTTATGTGATCAGGACCCCCAACAGTCAAAAACCAACAGTCGGAAACCCATAACACGCCAACACAGGGACGTTATGTGAAACATAACGGTCAATCGTGGGGCCGTTAAACCCACGAAAGACAGACTCAAAATCCACGGAGCATAACGCCCCTCCCTGGGCACGTTATGCACATAACGGTCACTGAGACGACCGCTATGTCGTCCCGGCGGTGAAACGGTGAATTGAGCACAAAAATGCCGACCACGCCCCCATACCTCCACGGGAGAGGGGAAAATCAAGGGAGAAGCTCCCCCATAGCCCTAGGCATGATTCTATGGCCTCGGATCGACCAAAAATGCAGTGAATCACTAGATCGGGCAATCACTCCCCAAATCATAGTTTTACCCTAACCATTCGTAAAATATCATTGAAAGAGATCCAATCACCCCCTTCTGGATCTGTGAGGGTTCGCCTAGCGGTTGAATGATAGTTCGCTCTACCCAGAGTTTAGTCGTTGTCCACCGCTTCTGTTTCTGCTTGTCTTGGCTCGATCTCGTAGTTTGCCCATGACCCGTGGGTGTCTGTTGACATCCTATGAGGGCAGTGACCGTGATGGGATGGCTAGGAGTGCTTGTGCATGCTGTGTGTGTGTCTGTGTGTGTCTATGTGTATGTGTCGTGTCGGGTTTCGGTCAACCCGATAGACCAGGGGTTGACATGTGACCTTGTGTGTGTCTCGGCGGCTTTGTCAAATTCGAGACTGCGTTTCTGGATGTCTCGAGATATCATTCTACCTCGATTTACGTATCCAGATGTGTTGAGGGTCCTCGGTGTTCCCTCGGGTCTCCGTGAGTCATTTCCTGTGGAGCGTTGTTTTCTCTGGCTTAGGTTTAGACCGATTCAGCGGCTTGTTTCGCTGTCTATGACGATCTTGCCTCCGAGTCGTCTGGCTCAAGGATCGTTATGTAAGTAGGTCTAGGTTCCTTGTCCTGAGTTGTCGGCAGTGGCTGTGCTGCCATGAGTGCTTCAGAGTACGTGCGATAGTGCTTTCTTGCCTGTCTATACTTCCGCACCCGTGTTTTGAGTCTCTGTGTCCTGTGAGCCTCCACTAGTCGTAGCCTTACGACACGCTTCGGCGTGACGGCTCTTGTAGCGGGGCACTTTCCCGGTTTACGGTTCTTAGGCTAGTTTCGTGGGCCCCTCATCAACCGTAGCGTCCTTCGGAGGGGGAATACTAGCTAGAGGCCTGGCTTAGACGATAGCCAGTGTGTGCACACTGGTTAGGGACTTTGGACTTGCGTCGTCAGACGTGACCCTGACTAGTCGCTCACGTTATGGTACTGTTCTGGTTCTGGCAGTGTCTTTGTCTCAGCCTAGTCCTTGCGGTAGGTGACGTAGACAGGATGCTAGTAAGTGCAGCATAAGATGTCAGTGGACGCAGCTGGCTGTTCTTATGGTGGTGAGGCACTCTAGTCGCATGGCACATGACTCTTCGCATTCCTCGCACGTCGTGACCTTTCCAGTTTAGCCTTCTCTTGGCTTTTCCTAAGGTCGGTGTCCTATCGCATGCATGACATTGTAGTCATGTGTGCGACCATGTGAATGACGTTCTAGTCGTATTGTCTGCGCCTGTCTAGGTTTTTCCAAGATTTTCTTGTTGTTCTTGCAGGTCTTCGATTTGAGCCTGGCGTCTTGTCGACAGTTCGGTAAGCTTCTGACTTTTCCTAGTTCCGAGTTCACCCTTCTCTCTTTGCTTGGTGTAGTGTCGGGTTGCAGCAGTTTCAAGGGTCGAGGTTAGTTCGGTAGTCGTGCTTGTCTGGTACGGTTTCATCCCTTTCCTTTTAGCTCCCTAGTACTTAGTTGCTCCCTACTCCTGCTACCCCTTTTTTACAGCTTTATAGTTTAGTTTTCTTACTTTACTACACCTGTTGTTGCCTACTTCTTACCAATTGTCTACCTGCTATTTTAGCATGTTACTGCGTATTTTCTAGTGGGGATCCGTGTGACCCCTACTTTGCCAGTGACACGAGGCTCACCCCTACTTTTCAGGTGGTCGCTGTCATTGTTATTCGTTCTGTTTCCGCGGCTTTTGGAGTTAGCACGCTCGTAGTGGCCAACTGGTACCTTCCTCGGGCTTCCCCCGACTTTATGGTATGTCTTTACTTTTCTATCGACTGTACTTGGCACTTGTTGTCTTTTCTTTGAACTTGACTCTAGGCTATAATTGCCCAGTGACTCGGCCGGTTCCTCAACCGCGCACGATCCGCGCTTCCCTCGCTTGGGACGACGAGTGAGCTAGCATTTTCTGTGAGCGACGTATAGCCCCCTAGGAGCTCTTCGTGTCGGGTCTAGCGTGACTCCTAGCCATGTGTTTCTGGTCATGTCTGTCTTAGAGTCCGAGGTTCAATGCACGTAGAGTCGGCTCCCGTTTCCGTCCCGCATCAGTCTGTGGACGTCAAAAAATGATGGTGACGATCATACGGCACTCACGTCTACGTGCGAGTCGAAGACGGGAAGGCCGAATAAACCCATACCTCACCCGGCCAGGACGAGAACCCGCTCGGTAGTCCGCTACCCATTAAGGGAGCCCTCGGGCAGAAGATCTCTACGATCGGTCGTGCTGAGAGGTGAATCAAAAAAAAGTCGGGGATTTCGACACAGTCTCGGCTTATGCCGGAAGGCACGCAAAGTCGCGGATCGAAGCCTAGAAACGGTAAATGAAATATTACAGATGTCATGTGTTACAACTAAAACATCCCGGGAGTGTCGGCACTCATATAAATGGTTGCGACTTCGAAACGAATTCGTTCGGTGCTTAAAACGACACGAAAAGGCCTTAAAACGGCGCGGCGAAGCCCTTAACCGGTGCCACCTTATACGGCGTGCCCATGTTCCTTCGCCCCCCTTTTGCTTTGGTTGAAACGGCACGCCCCATTTGATGATACTAAAACGACGTGCCCCTTTGATGAGTTAACCGGCTTGGGTTAAAATGGCACGCCCCCTGACCGCGCCATTTTAACCCCTCATTTTCAAAGTGCCCAGCAAGCCTTTCTTTGAAGCATTAAAACGGCGCCGCGAACTAGCCATTCCTCATCAATGCGAGCCCTGCACCGCCGAACGCCCATGCCGTCGGCTGGCCACCCATGCTCCTACAGGTGATGGTGACAATGATGTGGCAAACGCAGAAGCTCGACAACACAATCGGCGCGACGTGGGCAAGTGTCCGGTGCGCTTGCCTTCGAATAGAAGAATTCGAGTGTATATATAATGGGCATTTGTGTGAAAGAAGGAGGCTCCCAGTTGGCTTTCCGGCGCGTAGGGAAGAGAAGCAGGAAGAAACTCCCCCCGGTTGGCTCTCTGGTGCACAGTGAAGAGAAGAAGGAAAAGAGAGAAGAAGAAGCCCTGCCCTCCAGCGCCGGCAAGGTGAAGAAGAAGAAAAAAAAAGAAGGGAAGCTCCGTCCACTCACGCCGGTAAGGTGAAGAAGAAGAGAGGGATTGTGAGAGGGAAGAGGTGAGTCGGAGGGGGACGAGCATGTGCTCTCTCTCCCTCCCCATCGATGTATTTCTTCTTTCTCTCTGAAGCCTTCCCCATTTGTGTGGATGAATAAAAAGGGAAGTGATTTTGCAAACCCGGTCTTCTCCCCTTCAATCTTGGTTCCGATCCTTGCTTCCTTTCCTCATTCCCTGATCATCTAAGGGCCTTTGAGGTCCGCCTCTCCATGGCGGACCCTCAAAGAAATCCCATCTATGGATGAACATTCATGGCCCCTGTGGCGAACATCTGTCCCGCTTCAACGAATCGTCACCCGTGAGTCATGGTCACTCTCGTAGGCTAGCCCTCGAGCATTCTACCGTCACACTTGGGCTGTTAGACCGCCGTGAGGCCGCTCCGCATGTTGGGAGTTCACCATCGGAGCAAACCGGTGGGTGTCTCTCGCTTTACCCCTGACAAGCCCCGGTCCGGTGGAGGTGCTGCCGAATTTTCGCCAGGGGTTGAAGAACGTCAAGAACAAATGAAGAAAAACACCCTCTGAGGAACACACGGTATAAGGTGTCGTCTAGGAGGACGAAGCGCTGAGCTTGATACTTCAGCCTCCGAGCCTCCCGAGGGTCGGGGGGCTCTTGAGAGTCCCGGAGCGAGGATAGGTACAGGGTCCTCCAATCGCTCGGTGTAGCAGGGTCAATGATCATGAACTCAGACTCGATGCTCGATTATTCTAGCTCTTCGAGGAAGACCGATCGAGTGCCTTCTGGTCCGAAGGAGGAGGCCAGGCGAGAGAGGCCGTCTGCGTGGGAGTTTTCTTCCCGAGCTATCCGAACTACCTAAAAGCTCTCGAATAGCTGGGCTAACCCTCGAACCATTTGAAGGTACTTAATCATCGGGGCTTCCCGAGCTTCGTAATGACCGTTGACTGGGCTAGTGACCAGTTGGGAGTCAGTGTGGATTTTGACTCGCTCGGCCCTTAGTCGGCATGCCATCCTGGCCCCCGTAATGAGGGCTTCATACTCGGAAGTGTTATTGGACGCCTGGAAGTTAAACTTCAAGGCATACTGCAACTCAGCTCCTTCGGGTGACTTGAGGAGCACGCCGGCACCACTGTCGGCCGAGTTGGATGATCCGTCTACGAATAGGTCCCAAGGTTCTTCCTTGAGCAGGACCGTGCTCTCTGTGATGAAGTCCGCTAGGGCCTGTCCCTTGATGGCCACACTGGGGCGGTAAGAGATGTCGTAGGCCCTGAGCATGATGGCCCACTTGACGAGGTACCCTGAGGCCTCAGGGTGAGAAAGGATCTTCTTCAGTGGTTCGCTGGTCAACACGATGATGGAATGACCCTATAAGTAAGGTCGGAGGCACTTGGCTGAGGTAACCAACACTAGCATGAGCTTCTCTATTGCAGGGTACCTCCTTTTGGCTTCATTGAGCACCTTTCTAGTGTGATAGACCGGCCTCTCGATTCCCGCATCGTTTCGGACTAAAACTGAGCTTACGGTGAAAGGAGTCGCCGAGAGATACAGGTGCAATACTTCACTCGAAATCGGCTTTGATAGTAACGGGGGAGAGACTAGGAACTCCTTGAGCTCATCAAAAGTGTTCTGACATTCCTCATCCTAGGTGAATGTAGCAGATGCCATTTTAGGTCCCCTCAATTGCTTAAAGAAGGGTAAGCATCGTTCGGCCACCCGAGAGAGGAAACGGTTGAGTGTGGCTATACGCCCAGTAAGACGCTGGACGTCTTTGACGCAAGTAGGTGGCCGCATGTCTAGGATGGCCTGAACCTTGTCGAGGTTCACCTCAATCCTGCGCTGAGTCACCAGGAAATCAAGGAACTTTCCTGATCTGACTCCGAACGCGCACTTGGCGGGGTTGAGCTTCATGCTGTACTTGAGGAGGGTGCCGAAGGTCTCGGCTAGGTCGGTGATGATCCTCAGCCTTTGGTGTCTTGACAAGCATGTCATCGATGTAGGCTTCAACATTCCGACCGAGTTATTGCTCGAAGATTTGGTTGACCAGCCTCTGGTATGTTGCCCCGACGTTCTTCAACCCGAAAGGCATCTTGGTGTAGCAGTACACACCGGAGTCGGTGATGAAGGCAGTCTTCTCAATATCCTCTGGGTCCATCCGGATCTGATGGTAGCCAAAGTAGGCATCTAGGAAGCTGAGCAGCTCATTGTCGGAGGTTGAATCAACGAGCTGGTCGATGCTCGGCAGTGGGTAGTAGTCCTTCGGTGTGGCCTTATTGAGATCAGTGAAGTCCACGCACATTCGCCATTTACCTGAAGCTTTGGGTACCAGAACGACATTGGCGAGCCACGTCGGGTAGAGGACCGTGCGGAAGAGGCCAGTCTCCTTCCCCCAATGTTTTGCTACCACAAACTCACAATATTTGTTATCATCAAAATCAAGGCCAAAAATAATGTGGGAACACAATACCCAACGCCTTTCTTTGCATCACCTTCCTGGCCCGTTGGCAAGGGAAGGTTAATATTTAAACATCGAAACCTTCGGTGTGGTCTTTTCAGGGAGGGGAGGCCCATAGCAACTTGACCCTGCATCTTCAATATTACATGGGCTGACCTGACCTTCAAGGCCCTCTTTTACTGCATTCACGGCTTTGAACAGTCGTTGCCACCCCAAAGAGACATTTCCAAGACTGTGGAGGTATCCCCGCACAGTTTGGGTGATGTTGTCTCGTTCGTTGGTGGGAGAGGTCATGGGCGGTGGCACCCTCCCATGTAAGGGGACCCATAGGCAAGCTCCTCAAAAGTGGCCATCCTGCCATGGTTCTTATCATATGGACAAACATTCGCCTGCCGCACATAGGTCTGAAAAGCTGGCTGATGAGACGCCCAGACGGGCATCTCAATCTTCTCCTCTTGCTTCATTTTCTCTCCTCTAGGCCTATCAGCCCTGACAGGTCCTAGTTGAGTTGGTCTTGGGGCCTGAATCTACTCGAGCACCCAGACTTGTTTACACTTGGCTGGCTTTGGGGCTAGCCCATCCCTTGGCATGTGAATGGATACAACATGATTCCTCTTGTTTTAGGCGAGTACCTAGAAAGGGTTGCATACTGGCACCATCGGTACAACCCTATCAGGTATCACTTCAGCCTATCAGCCGCTCAAGTATACTTGGACTCCTCTGATCAACACAGATTTTCCCGAGGCAGACAGTCGGCCTTGCAAGGCGTTGGCATTCCTTTTGGAGATTCTTCTATTAGCAGTAGTGTGCCGCCTGTTGGTCGAGGCATAAGAGTCGACATGGTGGATATAGCAACCCACCATCTCCATTTTTCTGGGTGTGACCTCCATGACATCAGTAGTCATGGACTTCATCTCCTAGACATCCAGGAGCTCCACAAATGCTACCCCCAGAAAGTTAGGGAAGCCGATGACGAGCGAGAAACTGTCAAACCTTGTCGGCACTGCTAGGTAGCCATTGTTAGGTCTGAGGGGTGCAACCGGATCTAGAAGGGGGGTTGAATAGATCCCCTTATAAAAATTGCGCTCTTAAAAACACATTTGACCAAACAGAACTTCTGGTTGGAGAACACAGCGGATATAGCAATGATACTTATATATGTTAGATTTTTTAGTGTCTCCTTTGCTATTCCACCTAGATTATGGGGTCCACGTGGGGCATCGGTGCGTTGGCAGGTCATCCCGCCCCATGGATTATGGGGTCCATGTGCGAAGCCCCTCATGTCCGCCCACAGCACGATAGTGTGGGGCTCTACAATGTCATAAGGAAATATGGTCTGCCTTCGCTACCAACTTGAGCTTTTAGCGCAACGGTTGGGGCATGATCCTGTAAACTGGTATCAGAGCGAGGTCATGGGTTCAAATCCCACAGGTGCGGCTGGGGGGGGAGATTGTTGGATTTTCCAGCGTCTCCCTTAGGGATTTACTGTTCCACGTGGATTATGGGGTCCATGTGGGGCATCGGTGCCTTGGCAGCCCATCCCGCCACATGGATTATGGGGTCCATGTGCGAAGCCCCTCATGTCTGCCCACAGCATGATAGTGTGGGGTTTTGCAATGCCATAAGGAAATACGGTCCACCTTCGCTACCAGCTCAAGCTTTTAACGCAACGGTTGAGCTATGATTTTGATGATAACTAAACTTCATGTGTGATGATATGATTTTGATGATTGTTGAAGATATTATTTTGAGTTCTATCTCCTATCGATACTTTTGCAATAGCATTAATACAGATGGGTCCAAACCAGACCCACTGGTAGCAATTTCTGAGGTCTCGCCTGAGACCGCTTCTGTTGGGATGATTGGTACAGCTTCATCCCCTTCCATCATCACCACATTTGCTGCGACGGTGATCACTTCTTCATCAACAACTTATTTTTCTTTGGCTTGCAGGCTTTCACTAGCAGCTCTGCTTCTTCTGGTTGTCGGGCCAAGCCATTCAGGAAGACTAGCAAGCTCGTCTTGTTCGGTCGGGAGAGCCCCGTACTAACTAACAATCCCTGTCATATTGCAGGAGTAGACCTACATTGCTCTCCCTTTTCTTCTGACTTCCCTTCTAGACCGATGTAGGATTGTCAGCCTTTCAAAGACAGAAATTCTTTTCGCCTTGCTGGCTTCCAGAGGTGCTTTAGAATGTTCAATTTCCTCTTCTCTTGTATCACCTTCACCTACAAATGACACTTTCTCTTCTTCTTATTCTTCTTTAGAGGACATTGCATGGAGCAACTACTATTGGCCAAATGAGGAGCCTTCCAAGCCCCTGAAGTAACTTTGGATCATATTGGCCACATCTTCCTGGTCATGCTCTCGAGAGAGGGTGGGAGACAACTTCTGACCTTGTACTAGAGGCATATATGCCAGCCGTGTCAGCTTGGCAGATCAGTTATATTTCTTCATTACAACAGGCACATTAGCCTGTCGTGCATAGGTCCTGAAAATAGTAGGGGGTGAAGGAGCCACGAACACAGCCTCCTTGCTCAGCACAGGTCATCTCTTTTGATTCTCCCCAGTAGGTTGGGGCCTGCTATAGTTGGGTGCAGACGACAATAGGTCGGGTCATTTTCGGCACCCAAACCTGCTTAAATTTCTTTGGCCTTGGGGCTAGCTCTCTTCGGCCTTGGCGACCAACCTCTTCTTTCTCGACCCTCTTCCTAGCCAGGGCTTGGAAAGAGTTTTGAACGGGGATTACCGGAATGACACGTTCTTGGATTACTTGTGCATTGTGTTCGTTTAAGAATAAGCGGACGCCACCAATCAAGATGGACTTCCTGGAAGATGAAAGTCGTCCATGGAGAGGGATAGAGGTCTTCTTTCGATAGTCTCTTTTCAGCCTGCCCCGGACTGCCTGCAATTGGCCGGGGCGAGCATTATATGTGAGGTGGTGGACCATGCAGCCCATTAGTTGAACTTGGCCTACTGAGAAGGCTCGGCATCTTCGGCCCCTATCTTGGTGGGCTGTCGGCTTCTTGGTAGTGACAACCCTGACAAGTTCAGCAGTTCCCGTGCTTAGGAGGTCAACAAAAGTAACTCCCAGAAAGTTGGGGAACCCCACAACTGGTGGAAAGCTCTCAAATGTAGTTGGCACCGCCAGGTACCCGTGTGTTGCATGATCGGCCACAACCTACGGGCCGAAGGTAAGTGCGACAAGTCCTGTAGCCATCGTTCTTCCTGTAAAATAGAAATAGGCAAATGATCAGTATTCTTGGGGAGGGCCCTGGGGCCCTTCACCTTGGTGAAGAGATGAAGGGAGACTAGGTCCCACCAAGCGTGCCAACTTATGTAGGCATATTTTTTATTTATTTATCTATTTATTTATTTATTTAATACATAGGCATGCCAGTCACACTTGTGACAAGTTTATTATGTGCTCTATCTGACTGATTAGACAAAGGTGGATGTTCGTGTCGGGACCTAAAGTCTGTCATACCATAAAGATTATGATGTTAATTACGCCCTTCTAAAAGAAGGACAACTCCTTGATTAATCGCCAAGATAAAGGAGCCTACTTTTATA
This sequence comes from Amorphophallus titanum, assembly GCA_024336825.1. Classification (NCBI taxonomy): domain Eukaryota; kingdom Viridiplantae; phylum Streptophyta; class Magnoliopsida; order Alismatales; family Araceae; genus Amorphophallus; species Amorphophallus titanum. The sequence goes on from JANBPO010002302.1 coordinate 27,409,040, forward strand.
TTTGCTTGTATTTTCAAGTTCTTTTTCTGTTACAAAGTCCGAGCATATTCATGCATTTGCTGTGTCCATGCATACATTAACCCCACGCATACTGAGTCAATGCACTTTATGGACTTAGTTTGTTTGCCGTTGTGCTTCATCAAGTCCATGCACATTTAAACCCCGTGCAAATTCTGTCTTGGGTTCAACCCCGTGCATGTTTTAACTCTACTTCACAAACCCTATGCACACTGTGCATCAGTGTTACATAAAGTCCGTGCAAACTTTCAAAGTCCATGCATGTTTTATCCAAGTAATGAAGTCCATGCATTTTTCCTCCAAGTCTGTGCAGTTCTTCAAGCAACGAAGTCCATGCACATTTTCTTATCTAAGTCCATGCATAAGTCTTGGGTGTTTTGAAAACCAAGTTCGTTCACGTTTCTACAAGTCTGTGCACACTCTAGCCTGTGCATATTTTTCAATAAGTCCGTGCAATTTTTTAGCAACAAAGTCCGTGCACATTTCCTTGAAACTAAGTCCGTGCAGCTTTTGTGTCTGAAGTCTACACAAACTGTTGCAAGGTCTGAGCATATAGAAGTCAATGCACATCTCATGTCCGTGCACTTGAAACCCCGAGCACTTCATGTCCGTGCACAGGATACCCCGCGCATCTTTCTCACTAGTCTATCAAAGTCCTTGCACGTCGTTATACATGAAACCCCGTATAGTTCATGTCCATGCACACGATACCCCGTGAACATCTCTTCTACTCTTCAAGTTATTGCATGTCTTTGCAAACCCCGTGGAGTCTAAACCCCGTGCACATTTCTTCTGATTAATCAAAGTCCTTGCACGTCTTTACAAACCCCGTGGACTCTAAACTCCGTGCATATTTTCCTAGTCTTCGAAGTCCTTGCATCTTTTGTAAGGTCCGTGCAAGCTATACTCCGTGCATGTTTTGTGTTTCAAACAAACTCCGTGTATGCCTTCACGGAGTCTGTGGAAGCCAAACTCCATGCATCCTTTTTCTGTTTAAGGCTATTTTTGTCCTGAACTAAAGTATTTCTTCTATTATGACAGATACCCTTTCGAGGAGGATAATGTTGGCACCAGATCCAAGAAGGAGGAGGAGTCAAGATGGTGACACGTGGTAAATGGTCACGCCAAGATGGAGCCGCATGGCCAATCTCTCTGGAACAAGATAAAGCCCTTTGGGGGAGAAATTGTGGAGGACACACGCCCTACTTCGTGCTGCTGCTATAAAAGGATGAATGCTTCATCAGGAGAAGTTTGATCGTGGCAAAAGATTCAAGTGAGAAATTGAGAGAGGAAGTCTAAGAAAAAGAGACAGAGAAGAAGCCCGATCTAGAGTGTTGAGAAGATAGCAGAGAGAAGAGTGAGAGCCAAAATTCAGAAGGGAGAGCCTTGCTTGAAGATCCGTTTACTTATTGACTCGTAGATCAAATCTAGAGTCACTGCGCTCTTTGGAGCAAAAGTCTATTTTTTTTTTCTTGCTTTCTTTTCGTTTGTTCTTGTCATCTTGTCTGTGTGTTTCCCGATTCTCTGAAGTGAGATTGGGGGTTCCCTCTCGTTAGAGGAAGAGACGTCTGTGACCTCTGGTTGGCTAGTGACACTCTGTCACTTGGGTTTCCCTCCTGGTTTGGAGGAAGAGAGACCTCGGTCTCTGGTTACCCTCCGGTTTGGAGGAAGGGACGAAGCTCCTCCAGGTTTCAAGTGACTGTGTCACTTGGGTTTCCCTCCTTGGTGGAGGAAGAGAGACTTCGGTCTCTAGTTTGCTAGTGACAGTCTGTCACTAGTTTTCCCTCTAGGTAGGAGGAAGAGAGAAGTCTGTTCCTTTGGTCACGTTGTTAGGTAGCAATTGTTGGCAAGCTATGGTACTCAGCGGACGCAAGCTGTGAGGCATAGCAGTGAAGCCACACTCGAGTTTTAGTGTGAGGTGGACGTAGGTCTGAAGGACCGAACCACCTAAAAATTGACAGTGCACTGTGGTTTGATTGCTCTTTCTGTTCCACTTGATGTATGCTTAGGTTCACTTACAATGGTCTGATCTTACATCTAGTGATAAATTATTTTGCACGCTGAGTAATTGTTTTAAATCTTACGTGAATCAAGTTGATTAAGTAATCACTATTAATTGAGTGCATCTAATTTGCCCAAGTCATTCATGTTCTAAGATGCACTTGATCGTTTGAATGGGTTTAATCAACACCAGTGCGTGATTCCATGTTAAAGAGAGTCTGGTTCTGTTAATAGTTTAGAATTGATTTAAGACTTTCATCCTAGCAATCTACCAGTTTGTTTCAGTTCACCACTATCGTTCATATCCTCTAGAACATAACTAGTTTCTGCCTCCATATTTCTGATTATTTTTATTTTAAATTGGTCAAGATTTTTTAAGAGAGGGATTCATTCACCCCCCCAGAATCCATCGCACCTAGACCATCAGTTGGTATCAGAGCAGGTCTCTGTACATTCAAGATCCAACGATCTTCAGAGGATCCTGCTGCTTTAGGTGCTATTCCCGTTGCTGTCGTCTATTTATTTTCGTCAAGGATTTTGGTGCATTCTTTCCTGATTTTGCTGCTGTCTCTCATCTATTCCCATGGCTCGTCCGTGCATCTTTGATGGATCTAATCTCAACAAGTGGTTGGGAGGTCTCTGCATATTTATGGATTCCATTAATCTAAGTCTATGGAATTTAGTATCAAAAGGCCCACACAAGCTATCTCGAAACGATGCTAAATTGTCAAATGAGGATAGATCCAAGAACCGTGATAACATCACATTTCTTAAGATTTTGAGAGAGTCTGTCAATACTGACAAATTTCCATTTGTTCTCAGGTGTGCATCTGGAAAGGAAATCTTGGATAGAGTGATTGCGGCAAATAAGGAGCAAAAGGACAATTGCCTGATGGCCAACTGGAGAAATGAGGATGATGATATTGCCTCTCAGGTAAGCTCCAGATCTGACGAACCCTCGTTTGATGAGTTGGTTAATATGTATGAGGATTTGTTAGATTTATCTAAGAGACTAAAATCTGAGAACAAAAAGTTAAAGAAAAAGATTGAACAAAGTAAATCTAAAATTCCCTGTGATGTTTGTCCTACATTGAAACAGTCATATGATACTTGCTTATTAGATGTTCATAATCTCAAGGAACAGAATGCCTCTCTAAAGATTGAAAATCAAAATTGTGTCAATAAGATTACCGAAATAGAGGATAAGCTAAATGAGAAAGATAATGAACATCAAACGTGCATGCAAGAATTGAAAAAGATTAATTCTGCAATGGATAAACTGATGCTTGAAAATGCTGAACTTCGAAAGATTAATGGGGTCGCTGGCACGTGATCCACTCGGGTTCTCACGTTATGGAGAATGGAGGGAAGCTGCGTCGATGCAGCTACTTTATGCATCTATGCAGTGAGAATGAAAGGGTTTTAGACCCATTGCTTCTCGTAGACATTTGGTGCATCGATGCTGTTCCATGATGCTTCGACGTAGTAAAGTTCAAATGCAGATCTTGGGCTTAGTGTGCCGATGCACTACTCTGATGCATCGATGCTTTAGTTGAACACTGACGCTTGGTGTGTTGATGCACAATTTTGACGCTTCAACGTGGTGTGATTCGAAAGCTGGTTTTGGACTTGATGCGTCGGTGCAGTTCTCTATTGCGTTGATGCAAAACTTTGGAAATCACTTCTGTGGGCATGACTGCATTGAAGCAGTGGTGATCTTGCTTATACACTCTTATGGCAATCAGAGCACCTATTCTCTTGACTTTACTTCTAGAAGTTCTCATGGCGTTGAAGCTGTAGACTGGTATGTGCATGACTCCATAATTGCTGCTTAGCATCCTTGCACTTTTGGCTGACCTATCTTGAAGCTCCTCTATTAATCGCTTAGATAACTTGAGTTGTTTCTGCTACTTAACTTGACTGCTTCAGCTCGAGTTGGGATGCATTTGAGGTCGACCTCACACTTCTGTTCTTCAAATGTAGCAGCTCTTCAAGAACACATGGCATAAGGTATTCAAGCATACATATGGCCTTGTCATTCAAGACATTGGCAAGCACATTAATATAACCCGGCACACATGAAATTCATGATATCAACATCCATGATCATTAAATGACTCATAGTGTTAGACATCATCAAAACCATAGGGCACAATAGCCAACACTCTGGCCGCCCACTAGGTGGAGGTGACAACCTTGCTGGCTGCCTCTCTATTGCAGGGTCCCCTCCGAAATCCCCCTCCGGAGGATCATTCCCACACCCAAATGGCCCACATTGGGTTTGAAGAACTCTAAAAAATATAATTACTACCAAAATGACCGTCGGGATGTCAGGATCCCGTACCCGCCAGTTTCGCGCCGATTGGTCATCATTCAGGGCCGGTAGGAGTCCAGGAACTTCGGTGACCCAATTTGGGTTGATTCGTCAAAATCGTCCCGATCTCGTGTTTTGATGCGAGCTTGTGGACTTTTTGGCTTCCAGAAGTTATTTTTCGTCGTGTGGCGTTGTTTCCCCTGCTCTTCGACGTGAATGGGGCCTGGAACGGGTCGATTCGACTTTTCCACTATTTTGCTCGCCAGACCGATGTAGCGGTCGTACCAGAGACCGTCACAGTCCCGGACGGTCCCACAATAGACCGTCACATGCCTTTGAGTATGTGGGTCGGTTGTGGCTGTGGAAGTGTGATGGTCTAATATTGGAGCGTCACAGTCCTCTAACGCCCCCTTGTTGGTGCGTCACAGCCCTCTCGTCCTCGATGTCCATGTCAGTCGGTTCACTCTAACGGCCTTACCTTAGACCGCCAGAGTATTGTGGCGCATCTTCCTTGGACCGTCACAGTGTGTTTGACCGAGTTTGACTGGCTTTGTCAGTTGGCTCTAACGGCCCAACCCCCATGCGCCAGGGTGCTGTAACGCGTCCATATGGGACCGTTACATGTTGTTCGTCCGAGTGTAGGTTGTAGGTCTGTTCACCCTGATGGCCCAATCTGGGTGTGTCAGAGCATGTAGGGTGCCTATAGTAGGCCGTTACTATCCTGTGTTCATCCGTGTGTCGGTCTATCTTAGGTTTGTGGTATAGGGCGGTGTCTGAGTGTCGGTAGTCTCTGGATCGGTCAGTTCAGGTGACTGGGTGTAGTCCCTTCCTTGACTGCGACAGTTCCCTAACGACTCAATCTAGAACTGCCAGCATCCTTGTCTCTGGTGGCGTAGCGGCTGTTCCTTGGCTGTCGGGTTTGCCTAGTGGTCGAGTGATGGTTCGCTTTGCCCAGAGTGTCATCCTCTGGTGTTTTTGTTTATCTTGGCTTGTCCTTGTGATCTACCTGCTTTCCCGTGAATGTCTCTTGACATCCTATGAAGGTCAAGACTACGTTATAAGATAGCCAGGAGTATTCTTGCTTGTGGTAGGATTCTCTTTCCTACTGTTGAGTCGTCATTGTCTAGTTCCGCTCAACCCAGTGTCACCCAGTGGTTGACAGGTAGCCTTGTGTGTGTCTCGACGATTCTGTCCTATTTGAGACATGGTTCTGGCTATAGTGAGGTATCATCTTACCTCGTTCTGTGTGTCCAGATGTGCTGAGGGTTCTCAGTGTTCCCTCGGGTCTCCAGTGTTATTTTCTCTGGCTTAGGATTAGACCGATTGGTGGCTTGTTCCACTATTAGTGACGATCTTACCTCCGAGTCGTCTGACTCAAGGATCGTTACGTGAGTAGGTTTAGTTGCCTTGTCCTGAGTTGTCAGCAGTGGATGTGCTGTCACTGGTGCTTCGAAGTACGTGTGACAGTGCTCTCTTGCCTGCCTGTACTTCTGCACCCGTGTTTTGAGTCTCCGTGTCTTGTGAGCCTTCACTAGTCGTAGCCTTATGTCACGTTACATCGTGACGGCTCTTGTAGTGGGGCACTTTCCTGATTCCCAGTTTTTAAGCTAGTTTCGTGGGCCCCCGGTCCAACCATAGCATCCTTCGGAGGGGGAATACTGGCTAGAGGCCTGGCTTAGGTAGTGGGCTAGTGTGTGCACATGTGGTCAGGGGCCTTAGACTTACGTCGACAGGCGTGACCCTGACTAGTCACTCGCGATGGTACTTTGGTTCTGGTTCTGACAGTGTCTTGGTCTCGGCGGAGATTATTGTGTCTCTATGGTTTTGATGATGTCAATATTTATAAGTCATTAACAAATTTCTGTTCATACCTCGTGCAGGTTTTTGTGTGACGAGGTCTTACTTCGTGCACTTTCGCACACTCGGTCTTCTTATACCTCATGTTGTTTTTCCAATTTTCTTTATACCTCGTGTCGTCTTTGCGTCTTCATACCTCGTGCCGTCATTGCATCTTCATATCTCGTGTCGTCTTTGCGTCTTCATACCTCGTGTCATTTTTGCGTCTTCACACCTCATGTCGTTTGCTGCGCATCTTTATACCTCGTGTTATTTTTTCCAGTATTCTGTACCTCGTGTTATTTTTCCAGTCTTCTATACCTCGTGTTGTTTTTCCTATCTTCTTATACCTCGTGTTATTTTTTCAGTCTTCTATACCTCGTGTAATTTTTCCAGTCTTCTATACCTCGTGTCATTTTTTACACGGCCCTACCTCGTGTAGTTTTTGCACTAACGAGGAGATACCTCGTGTAGTTTTTTGTTTCATTCTTCGCACAGAAGACTGTAGCACCTCGAGCACATTTCTCCACTTTATGGTTCGTGCAGATTTTGTTTGACGAGGTGTTGTTTCACCAAGTCCATACCTCGTGTTGTTCTTCATAATTCATACCTCGTGCAGTTTTCAACTTTCATACCCCGTGCAGTTCTGAACAATCCATACCTCGTGCTGTTTTAGCTCTGACGGGTTCATACCCTGTGCAGTTTCTGAACGGTTCATACCTCGTGCAGTTTTTGCACCGACGAGGAGATATCCCGTGCAGCTTTTGCACTCAAGGCCTTACCTCGAGTAGTTTCTTGAGTCTCATACCTCGAGCAGCGTTTCAAGCTTCTTACCTCGAGCACGTATTCAAGATTCATACCTCGTGCTGATTTATCATTTTCATACCCCGGGCAGGTTTCGCCTGATGGAGTCATACCCCGTGCAGGTTTAGCCTGACGTAGCCATACCTCATGCAAAATACTGGGGTTGGCATTCCTCGTGAACATCTTCTCATAACTCGTGCACATTTTTGTCTTGGCAACCCCGTGTATGTTTTTCTTGGCAGAAAACATACCCCGTGCATATTTCCTTTGTCAGAGCAAGTGTTTTTGGAAAAACATATCTCGTGCATCTTTTGCATTCTTCGTGCTGAAGCACATTGCGTGCATATCTTTTCAGAGTTGTATTCTGCGTGCATTTTCTCTCTCTTATAAGTACAACCCCGAGTCTGTTTGTGCATTTGGTGAAATGTCTTCGTGCAAGTTTTAGTTTGGGAGATAATGCCTCGAGTAATAATATTTAAATAAATCATTTTTATTAGCCTAATCATTCGACAGAATGCCAAGTACTTTCTGATAATTCTGAAGACATTCCTCCAAAAATAAGGACACGTGATCCGAGGAAGCAGCCCTCTGACACGTGTGTCAGATGTTCTGGAAAGCCCCAAGGGCGAGGAGCATGCCATCCACACTCCCAGTGACCTACTGTAGCAACTATATATATCCGTGGTCGTCGTTCAAGAAAGAGACAGCAGAGAGCTAGAGGAGAACTGAGGAAGAGTATTCAAAGCTGGAACGAAGACAGAGAGAGCGCACTTGAAGAAAAAGCACTAAGGAGTGTTGCCACTGAGAAGAGAAGAGAGCCAGAGAAGAAGAAAAGATGAAGAGCGCCGTTTAAGAAAGTGATAGAAGAAAAGAGAGACAGAGCAGAAAAGAAGAAACGAGAGACGAAGGAAGAAGAAGAAGAGAGAGAGATCAAGTGAAGAAAAGGGAGAAGTTGAAGATCTGTCCATCTGGAAATGTCAAGGCATACGAGATTTACTAGAAGATTATGGCCTTCTATGATTACCTCACTATTTGGCTAGTGGGTTGTGAGTTTGGTTCCAGAACCTAAAAGTGTTGTAAAAGCTAGGTCCGAAGGTAAAGGAATAGGTGAAATTGATAAAGTTTTTACAAAAGTAGTAGATATAAAGGAATGAGAAGCACCAGTATCAAATAACACAAAAGCGGGATGGGAATAAATTTGAATAGGACATTCCATTACCCCCTCATTCTTGGGTGCTTCTTTGTCCAGTATGGTATTTAGACAAGCCAGTCGCCTACGTCCACCATTGGAAGATTGATCTTTTATAAGGGGGCAATCTGGCATGCGGTGCTCCCAGCTTCCACATCGTAGGCAAGTGCCGAGACACTTCAGCACTCTTCGACCGAATGATCGAACTTTTCACAAAATGTGCAAGCTGCCATGACTTGCTTTTCTTCCTCTTTAACTTACTTGTTCTTGCCACCACCATTGTCGTTTCTCGACCTCTTCTTATTGTCATGGGAGTTGTAAGATCTCATGATGCTAAATCTTTCTTCTTTCTTTCCCTACCTATCAGACTTCTGGCTCAATTCCTCTCCTTTCCCCTTGAACTTCTCAACCTTCTCCAAGGTCCTCTTGGATAAGTGTGCCCAATGGACCATCTCCGTATAGGTCCGGATATTTTGTGGTCCAAGTTGTTTGATAAAGATGGGCCTCAATCTGTCCATAAAATGATTAGCCTTCAAAAGCTCCATGCTTACCAGATGCGGAGCATATGGTGTCAGCCTTGAGAATTGGAGCTCGTACTCGGCCACAAACATCATGCCTTGCCGAAGAGAGGCAAATTCCACTGCCTTCCTCTCACAGACATGTTTGGAGAAATATTTTCCTTGGAAGAGTTTAAGAAAGTCCTCCCAAGAAACCTGCGCATTTTGATGATGACCCGAGGTGGCCTTCCACCACGTACGGGCATCCTTATTGAGCTGAAATGTGGTGACAAGGACCTTTTCCTAGTCCGTACATTGTATCACATTGAATATGTGATCCATCTCGTCGATCCAATTTTCTACTTCATCTGGATTTGACAATCCAAAGAATCAATGAGGGTTCATGCTCTGAAAATTCCTATGTAAATCACCGATGCCCGCTCTTGTGCCAGCCTGAGCCACTATTTGTAGGGCTTGTGTAAGACAGGCAACAGTTTGTTGCATAGCTTCCCAGTTTGCAAGGTTTGCGGCCATTAGGATATTTTTCCATTTTTTTCAGTAATGTACTTTTTGTACCTATTTGGTAGATAACTTGACAGAAAGCTATATTAAAAAGATCTCTTCCTCAAGAAGCACAGAGTATTAGGCACATACTCAAAATAGCAGAAGGCTTGTCTCGCTTGTTTCGTTAGCATGCAATGTGATTTTTTTCTTTTTCTAAAGTGCGCATGAACATTAAAGAGATTCTGACATCAGTTTTTCATGGATAGATTGAATAAATTTTTCATCATCCTTTTTCTTAGTCTTTTCTATTCCAGAATAACTCTCAATTCAAACATGACTCAAGAAACTCAATTGGAGATTTCATCTTTTCATTTTCACACAGATTGCAAGATAATATGATCAACGAAGGACATCATGCAAGAACTGTTGTCAGGTTATACTATATGCATCATAAAATTTTTCTCTCCCCACCAACTTCAATGACATTGTCCTCAATGGAAAATGTAAGCAATAGAAGTAACAGAATAATGTAGCAGAGAATATGGCTGGGATGAAATGATACAACCTAGTGTGCGGGGTGAATTGCTCCTTTCTTGACTCGTGTTCCTCCTAGTCTATGGAGATGGGGGACTCCGAGAGGCCCGTGGCCTTTCCTGAGGCTCGACGAACGAAGGATCTTCGGTGCCAGGAGATCTGCCCCCTGCATCCACGGTGGGGGCCGGTCCAGGCACTGACCCCACTCGTGTAGGAACTGCCTCGATCGTGTGCCCTCCCGAGGTAACCAGAGTTGGCAATCCCTCTGCTAAAGCGGAGGCATCCTTGCTCCCCCCTTCACTCGACATCGGAGAGGGAGAATCTATGGTATCTTCATCCAAGTCGTAGTGCTGCTCGGAAGCAAAAATGAGCTCGTCGAGCACCTACTGCTAGGCCTCAATGACCGCTCGGCAAAAGCCTTGGGCGAATCCCTTCCGTAGCCCCCGACGATAGCTTGGCTCGTAGTACAAGAAGGTGGCCTTCTGGAGAGCTGCAAGATAGTCCTCTGAGCTTCTATATCAGTCAATCGCCTTCGCCCCAGCTTGCTCTGTCTTCTTCTCATGCTTGGACACCCTCTGCTCAGCCTCGAACAACTTTATCTTGGCCTCAGATAGCTTTGCCTCGGCCTCAATCTGCGCAACCTTGGCTCCCCCCCGCACTCGCTCGGCTCCTCCGACCTGGCTGTTGAGCTCCTCCCACTCGGCCTTCCACTACTCGTAACGCTCAACTTGAGCTTGACGCTCCTCTTCAAAGGGCTTGCTCTTCAAGTCGACTATGTAGTGAGCTTGGCCCAGTTGCTTGGCCAGTGTCCAAGCCTCCTCCTGGCTTGACTGAGTCTATGCTCGAAGCGAGGCTGCCTCTTGCCGAAGGACTTCAAGCTCAGAAGTCAGTTGTCTGATCCTCCGATCGGACTTGGTGCGGACCCGAGAGAGGGACCTCTACTCACTATCTAGCCATGTGAAGAAATCGACTTTCTCGGCCCCCGGCTGGGCCATGATCAAGCCACCCTCCATCACCTTCTCAAAGAGTAGGGGGGGACTAGATGTGAACTCCTCCTGAACCAATGAAGGCACCAAGGATCGGCACCTTTGGTACAGAGGAGCCCGAATGGATGAGGCACTAGCTGAAGGGGGAAGAGTTCTTTTTGGAAGAGTCGAGATTGGGCATTACCCCCCAGAGTGTCCCTATTATCGGGACAGCAACGCTTGGCTCGGGCTGGGTTGTTGCCTCACCCCGCACCCCCTTAGCCTTGGCCGGGACTTCGGAATCGACTGCCTCCGCTTGCTGTCTAGCAGGCTCAGCGGTAGTTTTCCCGCCAGTGACAGCCGCCTCGGGCCGGATGGATGGGAGATTCGAATGGCAGATTTCCTCGGTTGATGGCCCCTCAACTAGGCAGGCATGCCCCTCGACAAGGTAGGCAATCTTTAGCTTCTTTAACTACTTTTTCTATGCGATTACGGCCTTCATTGAAGACAACAGTAGCTGCTCCCCAGGGTCCTTGCATTTGGCCCCATGGCACTCGGGGGCATCACCCCGGGCACTCTACTTGCCCTTATCTCGGGTGCAAGAAGGGACCCATGAGGCTCGGGGCTGACTCGGAGCAGGCGTCTCCTCCAAGTCAGTGATCTCCTTCTCTAAAGGTTGCTCCCCCTCATCGTCCGTCCGCCTCGAATCTGAGCAACAGAAGTCAATCCCTCAGAAGGAGGCCTGCCTGCCCAACCTAGAGACATAATGCAGGACCCTAAGGTTCTCACCTTGCGGTGGCACCACACGGGAGGGATAATCCTCGATATTAGCCACAGTCATCAATTCGACAGTTGACTGGCGATTCTCCTGAAGAATCCTGATCTCGTCCTCTAACTCTAGAGAAATCGCCACGTGTACCTCCGCTGGCTGGGGAGAGGAGAGGAGACCTACCCCGACCGACTGCCCATCGCGAGATGGTGGATGACACTCCGGGAGGTGGGACCCCTGCGACGCTAGGTCCGGGCGATCCAGGATGACCTAGACACCCTTCCCTATGCTTCGGTAAGATCCTAAACTTGAGCTCTATATGAAATGCAACTATATGCTTATATGCAGATGCCATTTAACTATTTGACAGGTCCGGTGGATGCCCTACCAGGGAGAGGGGCACGAGGGCCAGCCGTGGGTCATGGCAGCCCTAGCTTACGCGGGTTGGGACATCTAGCTCCACTGCATGAATGCGGTGGAGCCACTCTACTACTACCTGGTGATGAGAACGATCGACGTCCACCAGGCAGAGGTCGACTTCCCGGCACGCGAGAAGCCGGAGGAGCGCGTGGGATGCCACGCACGGGGCCTGGCGACAGAGATCGACAGGACCGTTTGAGCGGCGGAGCAGGTCCAGGACTAGAGAGCACTCAGGCAAGCAGTACTTGCCCGAGCCGAGAGCGAGGAGGCCTACCTGACGACTTACGCCCGACGCTACGAAGACCAGGTCTTCCGTGGCACTCGATGACCGGTACAATTCTAACCTTATGCTTTCTAATATGCTTTATGATTCTGATGCACTGACACTGGACTTTCTACTAGCAGCTTGACCCCCACGGGAGGATTGCTGAGCTCTAGGGCCTTCTCCACTCTTCCGTTCAGCAGAGGGACGAGCTCCGGCAGGCGCTAGACCTCCTGGTGAATTTCATTGAACCTTAGACTTAATTGTGCATATGCTTATGAGACTGACCGACCCTAACTTCTAAATGCAACGAACCGAGGGGTCCCAGCGTCAGGGAGCTAACGCACCATCTTCTTCTTCCCAGCCACCCTCGGATCGTGCTGAGTGGGATGCAGAGTTCACCAGGATGGTGGCACGGGCCGAGGAGGCCAAGGCCACTCTTGCCGAGAGGGTAAGTAAACAACTACACTTTCCCCTTGTTAATTATGATTATGAAATGTAATTAACTAACCATGATGCGTGCATGCAGATGACTGAGCTGACAGCAGCACTGAGTGAGATCACTTGGCTGAGAGAGGAGATGGAGCGCAGTCAGCCAGCGGACGCGATAGAGATGGTGCTTCTCCATGTAGAGCCGGAGCGCAGTCGGGCTGAGGCAGCATTAGTAGACCGTTACCCAGCTGAGGCGGAGCACTCCAGCGCAGAGGCAGAGCGCACTCGGATAGAGGCAGTCGAGCTGATGGGGCAGTTACAGGTGTTTGAGAAGATAAGCTAGAGGTCGGAGCGTAGCGGGGCTCCGAGCGGTAGCACGTACAACACACATAGCTCCTTCAGAGGATACTTCACGAGTTCCTCCGACCGCCAAAGGAACGAGGGGGAGGAGGGGCGCCGTCGGCACCAGGAGGAGGCGAGCTCTGCGATGGCCCTGCCATCGAAGAGGCACAAGGGGATGGGCAATAGCGGAGGCCTAGAGGGATAGGCCTGATGTACCCTATGACGTGACTTATGTACATATGGATGCTATGATATGATAGTGATATGACATGTTTTTGGTTGTTTTGAATATATTGACTCTAACTGACTAACAACGAATCCTATACTGACACAGGAGAGTGAGAGAGAGAGACGAAAAAACCTTGAGTGGAATGATGCAAAGAAGGTAAAACCAAGGTAGTAGGGTTTCAAACGGTCATACAAATGACCGTTCGAATGACCAGATGGTCCTACGATGGACCGCTAAAGGTTGTTCGGTCAAGAGCCCAAAAGGGTGTTAAACACGATACAGAGAAGATTAGCATGGCCCCTGCGCAAGGATGACACGCACAAATCGAGAAATGGTCCAAATTTTTTTTTCCTGCCTTCCTCTTCTTCCCTATTTCTCCCCCTTCCCTCCCTGCCCACTAGACATTTACATGTGCCCATGTACCCAAAAAAGAAAAATCACAAGGCAGGACAGCAGAAATTACCATCATTCCAATGGGAACAAAAGTACTGTGCATCTCTTGATCTATGTACATATATCAGTGAATCATATCGCCAAGTGCGTAATGCAGCATACTTATTCTGCATATCTCTTTGAGTTGCCAGTGACTTACGTACCCCTTATTGGGTAATAATATTTAAACATGCATGCCAGAGATATTAGGATATATAATAATCTTTCCGTGCAATCAATCAAACTATATATAATCATTTTCCTTTTTTGTTAATTCACTTTCTTGGAAGATATTTAAGCACCCTTCCCGAGCGGCAAAGGCATCAAATTAGCAGTCCAGGATACAGCCAAGATACCAGTCCAATGGTGCTGGAATTAATCCACACGTACGGGCACCCCCCTTTTTAGAAGATGCCCCCTACCTTCATGGCCTCACCTCCCGCTACTCAATTTTACCACCAAATAATTCTGATGCATCTGCTTCTTCAAATACTGACTGACAGGTCTCATCCAGAATCAGAGGATATATATACATATATATACATACATAAATATGACTTATGAAAGATCACGGAGCTGGAGATACAAGACTACTGATCCTGATATGAGCATGGAGTTTTCCTTCCTTGATGGGCAACCAAACGCTTGACGTGCACATCCCGGTTTCAGTCCATTGGAGACGACAGCTGCCCGGATGATGCTGATACTTCAAATTGTTGCAGTCTATCAATAGATAGATGAATTCACCCTTTTCAATGACCTGCAATGCAACATTTTAAGAGTTACTCTCAAGTTCATCTGCTGAAGAACAGAGGATATAGCACAGATTCGTGCACACACTTCAGAAACCATGGAGAGGAGAGTGCCCGTTTTCCTTATGTGCACTCTCTTTCATCTCCGTAACAGCAATGTTGGTTGTCCGTCCAGGAAATGTCGACAACCAGATATAGATAATCTTCGCGGATGAGGGATTCTGCTCCGTCTCACGTTTTTGCTTGCAGTAGTATTTATCAAACAGCGGTGATTCTCCTCACTTACCGGTATATATATATATCCGTACTGTATATTCCTTCAACTGCACACGGAGGCACAGCCATGTCCTCACGGTGTTGGCAGACCACACGTTCCTCCAAAAGAACTGCATGGTAAATGCAACCATTTGAACGTGTTCGGTTGCTCATCTGCAGAGAGCAAACACTACGTGCGTCAGGTCAAGCACCAACGCAGGAAGTCATGACGTAGAAGTATACATTAATTTACCAACGCTGATTTCTCTATCTCATGTGGCAAGCTAGTGTAGAAGCAAGGAAAATGTTTAGAAACCGTGATTCCGATGCTCGTGTGTTCCGATTTAAGTGAAGACGACAAATTCATCACCCTCAAACTCAAGCAGCTAGTCCATGTGATGTGCCCAACCTTTTCGTTCACTTTTCACTCTCTTCGTAGATCACTCTGCATGAATTCTGATCGCACCTCCTAATCTGCATCAACATTTGAGCATTTATATATATGCCTCACCAAATTACCTGAGCCTATTTTAATGAATTTTGGCGTGAAGTGAAGATGCACTCAAGTCTCCGTCTACATTAGGGGCGAGCGCCGTTCGGATTCAACTAGAAACTCAAACCAAACTAGTCAATTTGGTTAAATTTGATAGGTATTTAATCAAAATTGTTAAAGTATTTATATAAATATTTTGGGCATATTCACAATTTTGGATATTTGGGGGTTATACTATAACTATGGGTTTAAAAAAATAATATAATAAATTTTTTTATTAAAACCCACCGCCACCCTCTCTCTCTCCCCACTCATTTCTCTCTCTCTCTCCCTCGTTTCTCTCCCCCTCTCTCTCACGTTCTCTCTCCTACTCCCCCCTTCTCTCTCATTCTAGCTCGTGCCGACCCCAGATCGAGGTGCAAAAGGTGTCGTTGGGATGGGCTCGTCGTGAGGACCGCAGTGGTACCCTCCTTCGCATGATTCGTGGGACGTGGAGGTGGGACGGGTTGAGAGGCATGCCGACATTCCGTCGTCTGCATGCACATTTTACCAGGTCATCGTCGCGATCGAGGTAGGAGGATGGACTCCTTCCTTTGCTAGGATCATTTTGGTACCACATGCACGTCCATGAATAGGCATTTGTATTGTTTCCAATGCAAGATGTATTTTTGGAGTTTTTAGGCTAAAATGCTTATGAAATTCACCATGGCCATTGTATTTACATCTTGATGCATGTTGTAGTTCTAAAAGGTTGTTATTTAGCTTCCCCTACCCTTTTTCCTTTGTTTTGCATCGATCCAGCCTGACTGGAGGGGAGTTCGGTTCCGAACTCATCCCTCTCATTTCCTAGCTGGTATAACGCGCCTCCCAGAGGCCGTTATACCCATAACGGACCGTTGGGGTGCGTTATATTCAATATAACGGACCACTTTTGGACCTTTATGTGACCGTCATTTCTATAGGTCTGTAGGTCATTTGGTATGATGGACCAGGTCCCGTCCGTCATGGCCAACATAACGCCCTTCTCCTAGTGCAATATGTGGTGTATTAAAACTATGAATTTTTCTAGGTTTCATGCATTCGAGTGACTTTAATGGACCGAGCCAGGGGCGTTATAGTCTCATAACGCACCCATCTTGGCGCATTATGTTTCGTGTGGTTTTGACGATTCTTCGGGTGAGTATAACGCGCAGGGGGAGGTGCATCATACTGAGCATAACGCCCCAGTAATGGCGCGTAATAATCTGCATGTCTGAGTTCTGGTATTTGCACGGGTGAGCATAACGGCCTGGGGTAGGCGCGTTATGGCCACATAACGCCCCGATCTTAGTCTGTCATACTCTGTTGTTCTAGAAATTTTGAAAAAACATGTTTAATTCTCGTTTAATGCATTCCATGCTACGTCTATGTTATATTCATGATATTTTATGATTAATGGCTTGCTCCTAGAATCCCAACAGAGTGCTTGGACTTTCCATGTGATGGAACCACTAGACGTAGCCCTAGACTTCACGAATCGTCGACCCACCCGGGAGAGGTGGAGGGGCAGTCCCGTCAAACGGTTTTAAGCTAGTACCGTGGGTCCCCGGCTATACCGTAGTGCTCTACGGGGGGGAAAATCTAGTTGGAGGCTTGGTCCTAGGCAGGGGTCAGTGTGTGTACACGTGGTCAGAGGCGATAGCTGACACTGACGAGTGTCACACTAGCTAGTTCTCAGTTGGTACAGTTCAATTATGCCTCTCGCTTGTCGCGACCCAGACTCGCGAGTTGCCTGAGATGCAGTGTAAGTCGTTAAGGGGCGCATCGGGTCTCTCTCTTCTGGTGGAGCTTTCCCTATTCTTTCTCTTGTCACTGGAATGATTGAGCTTATTCTGTTGGTAGATTTAGTTTTTACCACTAGTTCCTATTGCTAGCTGTTGTTCTTGTTATTTATTTTTGTTGGCATCCTGTTAGCCGATTTACTTGCCTAAAAAGGTATTCAGAGCCGTATCGGTTAGATGTTCTAGTTAGTCCGGCTGTTGATTGTTGTTCTAGCTGTAGTTGTTGCTTTCTGTGCCACTATTGTTTTCGGTTGGGGTTCCGCGGGACTCGTATTGAGCCAATGATAGGAGGCTCACCCTTGATTTTCAGGCATGGCGGTTCTTCCTCGAGGTTCGATGGCGCTGCGCGGTGGTTCTTAGTTGCCAGCTCATCAGGCCGAGTGTTCACTCGGTATTGGGTACGTTCTCTACCTTAGACTGTACTTTCTATTGGACTAGACTCTATTGTAGTTAGTTATTTATTTTTGTTAATTGTTAAATTATCCTGTTTTATTTCCTCTTTCTTTGTACCTCCACACTCCTTTTTAGCCCTTTCGAGTCCTCCGGCTCGTGGGCGGGCCAAGATTTGAATGGTATCGGGCTCCTCCTAGTATCCGGATCTTGGGTCGTTACAACTGGTATCAAAGCGTGGTTGTGGACGTACATAGGAATTCGAGATATTGCAGTGATCACAGTCCATAAGGTCCAGTATAGTTGGCAGCTGGCTTAGGATTTTGTGTTTATTTTTCGCATGATTCCTCGCTTGAGAGCTTGAGTGCACTGTGCTGCGTTGTGAGGTGGTTGTCGTTCGTGGCTTTTTGTGCCTATATGAGGCCCAAGGGACGTAATCGAGAGATTTCTTCCCGATGGATCGTGGCCCCGGTTGTGCTGCATTGGGCAGAGTTGCCAGCAGGTGTGTTGCTGTGGTGTTGCATTCGAGGAATCTGCAGTGAGGTCAGGTGGCTGGCAAGGATTGTTCATAGTTAAGTGGCCGGAAGTGTGCTCCGAGGGAGCTGCTGTTGGTTTTGGCTGCCCCAGTCTGCGGATGTCCAGCCCCTGAGATGTTAAGGCTGTGGTTTGTGGTGTCAGAGTGGGTGCTCTGATCGAGAGGTGCACTCGGGCGAGCGGAGGATCTTCTCGATGAGCTATTGATTTTCGAGCCTGATGTCCTCAGCGTGCTCTATGGCGTCAGGAATGATGTGTCGATCCTGATTATTTTTGCAGATTTTGAGGTAGGATTGGGCAGGGTTGACCCAGTAAGTTCTTGTTTCTGCGCTTTTGCATGTGAATGGGTTGTGTTCGCCCTAGGGTTGGCTTGAGATGTGAAGGCTCCGCGGTGAGTTCGAGACTCGAGGATGGGCATTGGCGGTTGTCGATTATGGCTCGTGTTGTAGCTCTTGGCATGGCATATTGCAGTTCGAGGAATTGCAGCGGTGGTGCATCGAGGGATGCTGTGATCGTGGTCTGACGTGACACTCACCTAGTGTGTCAGGGGCGCTGACCTGATGGAAGTGACAGTTTTCTCAATGCTGGAAGGTGCTGTTCCCAGCATGCACGAGGTTTAAGGTCAGGTCGAGCATGGGGATTTTTCATTGGTCGGAGGTGTGTTAGTTTCTCCTTTGGTTGGAGAGATTGTGTTTGGCTAAGGTTCACCGTCTTGCATTGTGTGTCCGGATTGGTTGGCCTTTGTGTGCTGGGAAGTCTGTGTAAGACGTGTTCCCTATCTTGTCAAGGTGGTTGCCTGTGAGAAGTTGTGCTCGTTCCCTTGTTGTGTAAGGGTGTGTTGGCGCTATTTCGGAAGGACGAGTGCCGATTGGGCGGTGTTCGTGAGAATTTGTGGCTGGTGTTGTGATCCCCGATGTGTCGAGGATGGGAGCCTGCGGAGTGCAGAGGATTGTCGGGATGGGGGATCCCGAGTTGCCGTGTTGGCTGTGCGCATGGATCTGAGTGCGCAGCGGAAGCGTGGTGGGCCCATAACCCACAGAAAACAAATAAATAATGAATAAATAACAAATGGATAATAAGATGGGAATTTAAATAAAAAATATAAAAAAAATAAAAAAATAAAAGATGAGAATAAAGGTATTCATGCATCTAAAAGGACGATAAGAGTAAATAAAGAACAATGGCTGTGTCTGCTCCGGTGCCTTCATCTTCCCTGACCTCCGGATATGGAATATTAATGCCGCTCCGACGGATCATGCTTAGCTCTCGGGACTTACTCCCGTTTTAGCCAAAGCATGACCTTGTCCTGAGCCGATAGCATACCAAATTTAATTTGTTCCGATCGGGTTTCGACCGTATTTCCTCTCTTCTTAAATATCAAATTTGCTGTGCCCCGGCATACACTGTCCCGATAATCTCCAAACTCACGGTCATACTTGGCCCACCTCATGGGTCCATATGTATGCATCGTAATGTGATGCACAGCTTCAAAATAAAAGGCTCCGATGTCCCTCAGAGTAGGGTGGCCTTGCCAAAATCTCTCTCGGAGTTACAAATAAATGATCAAACAAACAATAAACGATAATACTGAATATCGTTATCTTGCATGCGTGCATGATCCGATTCTCTAGTGTATCAAATGGTGACTAGCGAAAAGTCAGGTTATATCCGACCAGGAGTTTTCACTATGAGTGACAGTGGTCTTCGAATCTAAATTCTCTGCCTCGTACCAAGAGTCGATTTAATAAACAAGTACTACCTTATTGTGTGCTTGTATGCAATTGCATGTCTTATTATATGACCCCCATGGTCTTTATTTTGGCGATTAATCAAGGGTTGTCCCTCCTTCGGAAGGGCGTAATTAACGTCGTAGCCTTTATGGTACGACGGATTTTGGGTCCCGACACGATCACCTATAATTGTCTGATCAGTCAGATGAGCGCATAATAAATTGTCACGACAGTGACTGGCACGCCTAAAACATAAATAAATAAATGTCAAATAAAATAAAGATCGTTCCACCAGGGTCGGGGTAGGGCTAGTAGGGAGCTGTGGTGATTGGGCTATCAAGGTGGTCTTGGGCTGGCCGGATGGGGATGGAGGTGTGGTAGTGCTCCTCGGGCTATGGCTATCCGGGCAGGAGGGGGTGAGTCGTGGTGCATAGACCTTTCTAAGCTCGGTCTTCATCTCTTCCCAAGTGTGAATGGGATCCTGCCGGCTAACACTCCTTAAACTTTCAAGATGTCGCCATTCTTCCTAGCCATGGGGACCGAGTGCCTGCTTGGAGATACTCACCTTCCCATCCTCAGATAGGTAGAAGTGGTGAAAATATTTATCCATGGAGGTCTCCCATTTCATATATGTGGGAGGATCGCGAGATCCATCGAAATGGGATAACTCTGGCATGACAAACCTGAAGTGGTAGTTATTGGTATGCCGGGTGAGGTCCATGGTTTTAGAGGGGGGGATGGGGATGACACTGATGCAATGGCCCAATGACAAGACTTAGCAGATACAAGTCTAAAACTTACTCTGATACCACTTCATGTGGCACAACCTAGGGTGCCATGGGGTCGACACGATGAGCCTATGACCTTGACTCGCAAGCAAGCAACTTGAGCGGTGGACTCACTCTAGCGAACTCACTCGCGTAGCGTACGCCTTTGCCCAGAGGAAAATCGATGATGGTGGGAAGGGTCCGAAGTGGGACCTCGTCGTTCCAAGGATTTGGCTAGCTTGGTCTGAACCCCTAAGGGCCTGGGATGCCCAATACCGCAGGTGGCCAGCACACCAAGGGCTCAGGTTGTAGGGTCGCTCTCTCACCTCCCTCCGTGGTGGCCACTTAATTTGATGGGATTTGAGATCGGGCGCTCTCCTCATCGAGTGACGGAGCTAAAGGCAATACTAAACAGCAAGGTATGAACCAACAAGGGTGTAATCGGATGCTCACCTGATCGGCGTGAAGATACTGATCACGGCCGGAGATGAGGCGAGCAGGGAAGCGTGGGTATGCCCCACACGCTGTGTTGGTACAGCTCTAACCTGAAAATTAGAGAATTACAGCACTACACCTCTCGCAAGAGGGGGATGTCGGGGCGGGGGTTAATTTAGATTACACCCAAAACTACCTCCGCACAGGGAGGGGCGGTCAGGCGGCCAGGCGTGGGTCAGAGAGATGGCGGTAAGCCGGTAACCGTGTTCAGCCCGGATGTCAGTTCGGCAGGGACAGCAAGCCAGTTGTGGGGTCACCGCAACCACCGTCGGTCACTGATGACAAAGGGACCGATGCTGAAGTGTCTCTGGATCTGGCGAGGGTCGTCGGTGCAGGTTGGGGAGAATGTCGAAATGAAGTGCTCCGGTGCTCAAATAGCATCCTTCTTCTTGGTGCCAGTTGAAGGCTTGCAGAAGTCACCCTCCTGAGAAGATCAGGCCAGAACCTCCATAGGGCTTGTCATTGGAGCTTCTGCAAGCCTGACCAATCCTGTGCAGCACTATCTGTCCAGAATCAAAGTCGCCTAAAGAGAAGGGCGCTCTGGGATCTTCTGAGCTCTATTGAGGGCGGGTCTGATATCGACGCGACCATGGGAGAGTCGGCTTCTAACAGGGTTTGACGGGGCTCCGAGAAAAGGATGGAGTAGAGTGCTGGAAGTAGAAAGGAGACAAGGGCTTTGACCTGGTACCAGTGAAGGCTATCTGTGACAGTCATGGAGAACTGCTAGAACGTGGTGCTCCGATGCTCAAATAGCCTCCTTCTTTCTGTGACTAGTAGGGGGCTTGCCGAAGATGACCTCCTCCGAAAACCATGCTGGAATCTTC
Organism: Amorphophallus titanum; assembly: GCA_024336825.1. Taxonomy (NCBI): domain Eukaryota; kingdom Viridiplantae; phylum Streptophyta; class Magnoliopsida; order Alismatales; family Araceae; genus Amorphophallus; species Amorphophallus titanum. The sequence goes on from JANBPO010002302.1 coordinate 27,430,648, forward strand.
ACGGGGCGACCGGGGTCGTGTCTATACCCGGCCTCAGATTCTCTACCGGTGGTGCTCTACACAGTCTTACAAGGACAGATGCTTCGGGCAGCACAGATGTCAGATGGTGGCGGCACCACATCGCCTGCGAAGTTGCTTGGACAAGCTTTCTAGCAGTATTGGATATGCCACTAGTAGGTTCGTGATGACAACGTGGCAGTCTCTGCAATCGAATACTTATCTGCTGCCTGTGGCCGAATGGGGCCCACCACAGCACCAAGACTCAGACTTGTCAGGGGTGGCCCTATCTGTCCCAGAACTGCGATAGTCTGAAGATCGGATCACCCTGGACCCCTCCGAGCTCTGATGGGGGCGGGGCTGGCACCAACGCGTCCGTGGGAGAGTCTTATTCGAAGAGGTGCTGACGGGACTCCAAGAAGAGGTCGGAGTAGAAAATGGTGAATAGAAGAGTCAGACTGGTCCAGCCTGGATCTGGCGAGGGTCATCGGCGCAGGCTGGGGAGAACGGTCGGAACGAAGTGCTCCGGTGCTCAAATGGCATCCTTCTTCTTGGGGCAGGTAGAGGGCTCGCAGAAGTCACCCTCCTGAGAATATCAGGCCAGGACCTCCACATGATGGTTGTGGGAGCTTCTACAAACCTGACCAATCTTGTGCGGCACTACCTGTCTAGAATCAAAGTTGCCTGATGAAAAGGGCACTCCAGGCTCTTCTAAACTCTGTTGAGGGTGGGTCTGATATTGACATGACCGTGGGAGAGTCAGCTTCGAACAGGGATTGACGGGGCTCCGAGAAGAGGATGGAGTAGAGTGCTGGAAGTAGAAAGGTGACAGGGGGTCTGACCTGGTACCAGCAAAATCAATCTGCGCCAGTCGGGGAGAACTACTGGAACGTGGTGCTCCGATGCTCAAACAGCCTCCTTCTTTCTGGGACTGGTAGGGGGCTTGCCGAAGATGGCCTCCTCTGAAAAACATGTTGGAATCTTCACAGGGGTGGCCGGGGTCATGTCTGCACTCGACCTCAGATTCTCTACCAGGGGTGCTCTGTGCAGTCTAACGAGGACAGCTCCTTCAGGCAGCATGGATGTCGGATGGAGGCGGGACCACATCGCCTACGAAGTAGCTTGGACAAGCTTTCTATCAGTATAGGATATGCCACCAGAAGGTTCGTGATGACAACATGGCAGTCTCTGAAACCAGAAACTCCTCTACTGCTTGCGAACTGGTTCTAGGTCAGATGATGGGGCTGTATGAGGATGGGGAAATGGGCAAAGGAATGGCAGGGGGACTGGGGCTGATGCTTGTGGGATGTTGGAGGGGAGTGATGGTGGTCGATGTGGGGGTGAGAGATGCATGGGAGGGTGGAGCTGGGGCTAGGGGCCGAAGTGGAGAGGGTGCTGGGAGGTGTGGTGTGGCCTGCTCAATGGTGGGAGGGGAGGGAAGGCTGGCCCACCAGCCAAGGGGAAGAGGGTGAAGGGTGCAACCACGGGTGGGGGAGGGGGACTGGGAGAGGGTGGGGAGTTCTCCAAGGGGTGGTGGAGTGATTGCTCAGCTTGGCCATTTTCAAAATCAAGAGATAGTTAAGGCAGGTTCTTCTTTAGAATATTTTGACCAATTACAAATGTAGTATAGATCAATTCAGAATGAGTTAGCTTGGAATTAACATGTATAAATGGTAAACCATCATAGTGTAAGGGGTTGGACAGATATGACCAAAAGTCCTCTTGAAGAAGGGATGACTCAGTGATTTCCCTAATTACTAGATACAACAGATTCAAAGAGTTGAGAGCATCTCTAAATTGATCACAAAAGTGAGAATAGAATAATAGTTTAGGAAGAGAGTGACAGATTTCAAGATTATGTAGAGAAGAGTGAAATGGGACACTGATTCGAGGCATGGAATGATTTGTCGAGGCACAAGGGTAGCAACCAAACAAATAGATAGCTTCATATGCGCTGCTCAGCCTTTCAACGTTTGATGCTTCGACCTTATAAGCTCAATCAAACAATAGAATATAACCAACCTTTACTAGATACGTCGAGGCATCAGACTGATGCATCGACCTATCAAGGTTATATCTTTCCAGCACATTCTGTGAGTCCACCACTGGCATATCTAACAAAATAGTAATGCAGCAATCAGAAACACAAACCAGTTGATGCGGGACGGACAGGGGGACCGACTCCATGTGTTGTGGACCTCGGACTCTAAATGGAGATGCGACCAGCAACATGCGAGCATGAGAGGCACTAGGCCCGACACTAAGAGCTCCTAAGGGCTATACGTCACTTATAGAAACACAAGCTCACTCGTCGTCCCAAGCGAGGAACCGACAGAGTTCAAGGGTAGTCGACTCACTTCCAGACTTGGATCGAGTCATGGGACGGGTCACTCTGACACTTACAGCAGTGACATGGACTCACGGACTAGGATCCTATGCTCTCGTAGCGGCATACGACCATATACTAGCTAAGCAAATGAACGCCAAGAAGTTAGGATCGTTACCTCTATGCTCCCGGCGTGGGGATGACAACCCTAGCCAATCTCGGACTCCCGGTTAACAAAATTTTACAGTAGTACAAAAATTTGACCCACTCCACGCAGGGAGGTAACAGGTCACATGTGGGGCCCGGGAGTCGTGACGATCAGGTTGATGGGCAGCATCTTGATGGCGTCCCGGCGGTGCCGAATCTGCGTTTTGGTGCTGTCCGGACGGCACGATCTACTGGTCTGTGGGTCCCACAGACTGCTCGATCCTCCGGAGGTGTTGGGATGGGTCCCGCTGTGATGGGGACCCCTGGTGGCATGTTCCCCAGAATGACGGTCGGCCGAAAACACCGGTCGGAGGCCGATCGGCTCTGATCTCCAAGCTTTGGAGTTGTTGCTCACGGGTCTGTAGGTTCTGTTTCAGGCGCGCGCTCCGACGAGATCGGCTGCTGCGTTCAATCCAGAGGTCGGATCGAAGCACAAAAGGTACCATCAGAAAGCTACTTTGAAGCACTTCAATCTGAGGCCAAAGAAAAAAATTGGATCAGTGCAGATCTGGCCTTGATCTATTTTTGAAGTTTCTGTTGGATAGTGGCCGAAATCTCAGAGTAGCAGGGAAGTTTCTTGAGAACCACCATTGACCGTAGGGTAAACCTTGGATCTGGAGATTGGGCTCTTCAGGAACATTGTAGAGATGGACGTAAGGAAGATGAGGGTATTTTTTTGTGAGCTTTTATGGAGATTTTGATTGTTTATGGGTTTTCTAAGGACTGGTGGTCGGATCTGGGAACTGGCTGACAACACTATAGCTGACTCTGAAAATAATTTTTAGAAAATGTAAGGAGGGCTGATAAAAATTCAATAAAAATCATGGGTGGAGGGATGAACACACTTCTCTTTGCACATGTCTAGTTAACAGGCGAGGGAGAGGTCTCACTATAGGAACCCCTCTCTCCCACCATCGCCTTGCCCCCCGTTGCCGATTTCCTCCCCTCTCTGCAATCCCATTCTCCACCCAGGAACCCCCTTGATGTCAACTACACAATTCGCCTCTTCGTCTTCCCCCTTTATTAGGGCCACTCGTTCACACCTTTGCTCTAGATAGTCAACCGGAGCAAGCTCCACGCCGGCCTCCATCTGCCAAGCTCCTCGCCAACCCTCCCCTCTCACCGCTGCCGGCTAGAGGGCTACCACTTCCATTACAGGGCGCACTTTCTCTCTCTCTCTCTATCTGTGCAGGCCAACAACTAGGATGGTCGCTGGTCGTCGAGGTGTAGAAAGAGAGGTGAGAGAAGGTGGAAGTCTCCCTAGTGAGAACGAGTTCAGATTTTTTATTTTTTATTGAATTTGAAAAGGCAAAGTCGCTATGAGTTTGAAAGACTTCCCTTGTTTCTCCCCTCTCCCTTGTCTCTCTCTTACACACACACTCTCTTCTCTTCCTCCTCGTCACAATCGCCTCCCCCCTATATACCCTAGCCACCCCACCTTCCCCTACGTCGCTTGTCCCCATCCCTGCCACCTCGTTGACCTCCTTCATTGTGCTTCCACCTACACAATGTATGGGAGGAACCTAGCACCGAGGAGGTCGCCGTGATTGCCTCTTTGATGTCCCTGCTGGACTCCGTCTCAAAGAGAGCAAGGAAAGCTTGACAAGCATATCGTTGGAGATCTGCCTTAGCCTGAGCACTAGCAAGTCCGTGTGCCACCCCCTAGTTTCCTCATCAGCGCAACTTACAAGCATGGTGAACTACAATCATTTGGAAAGGAAGACCAAGTATGCCTGCCTTACCATCGCGCGACCATGGCCCAAGGTGTCTTGGTTCACCAAGGTCGACCTCTCCACTGGGGAGATGAGCAAGTTCCTACATGGGGATAGTCACTACTGGGGCGAGCCCTACTTTGTGTCGCAGCGAGTGCTGACATCAGGGTACCCCTGTGCGAGCAACGCCGAAGAAGATGACGACACCTCTCTCTCTCTCTCTCTGACGTCGCCCCTCTGTGCTCTCTCTCTCTCTCTCTATCCTACAGCACCCATTGCTACGAGATGTTGGGTGTGTACCTGCAACAGTCGACCATCCTGTTGATGGCAATGGCAGTGCCCCTCACGATGGTGTACGCTTTCTCGCGGCCCATCCTACACGTGCTAGGTGAGTCACAGGCCATCACCAAGGCCGCCTCCGTCTTCCTCTACAGGCTCACCCTGCAGCTCTTCGCCTACACCGCGAACTACCCATGTGTAGAGCCGGCCCCCACCCCCCATGCGGGAGCCCCCTCTATGCAGAGCGGCCCCTCTCCTCCACCGAACATCTCTCTCTCTCTCCCCCCCTAACTAGAGGTAAATTAGTCTTTTTTAACCTTGGGTCAAGTTCTTTCGTCGGATGGAGCGAACGATTGAGACTTCTTTGTATACGAAGAATGTAGGAATGCTTAAGAAAATAGTTAGAATTGAGAGACTAATCAATAATTCGTTAAATCTGTAAGCATTTATATGCGATAAAATCTTAATTCTTACATGAAATAGTCCTCAACTAGACTCACTTATCCAAGCGGCTGGGTTTCTACATTGTTTTGTAGTGCAAATAAAAAATAAAATAAAATACATCAGATTTCTTATTGAACATTATTCTCATTATTTAGTCTCCCTGTTTAATCCATTCCTCAATTATTCTCCCCGGCCGGTCTTTGTTTTTGAGATAGCATGGCATAATTAAAACCATGAATCCAATGCACTGAACATCAAACATATGACATCATCAAGGCATAAATCCTATGCACTGACTCATGATGAGTCATAGAGTTTGACATCATCAAAATCACAGGGACACAACAATCTCCCCCTTTTTGATGATGGCAACACTATCAGTCATTATGACCAATTTATCACACAAAATGCATACTGACACATATCAAACTCTGCTCCCCCTTTGACATCATCAAAAGGATGAAATGGTTTGATAAAAGCAACAAAATTATGCTCCCCCTTAGACATGGAGTCAAATGCCTATCAATGAAATATGCAAAGTTATTCTCCACAAACTAGTCCCCCCTTTGACATGAGAAAAAAAATTTCTCCCCCTTGATGAATGAACACATCGCCCAGACTAATCAAGCTATCTTCCCCTTTGACATAACAAATTGATTTGAAAGGAAGATTAAACACTGGAGATGATGGAATAGCAAGAAGGGAAGTTTGACAATGAAGAACTTCAGAGAGACAACCAATGAGGGTATCAGCAAAAACACAGGGAGAAAATACTTTCAAGCATTGAAAGGAACCAATAAAGCAGTAGTCAAAATAGACACCATACTGAAGACACAGTGAAATAAAGAGTATGACATTGTTCATGCGCGACGGGGTTTCACCGGCACACTATGTGTGTGGTGACCGGAGTAAGGGGTAGGATATAGCTACGGGAGAGGTGCCAGAATGCGATGCGTTCCGAGCACTCTCTCTCATGATAGTATCTTTCTCAGAGCGGCACCGTGCACTCGCCTTTTATGGAGAGTCGAGGGGAGACCGAGTGACACGGGAGGTTTCCTGATTTGGGGGGAAACATGGCTGGGATGCGGGCGTGCCAGTCGATTTCTCGACAATCACCTGTGGAACCGAATGTTTAACTGGGGATGCACCGCCAGGGTGTGAAATGTGGACTCAAGGGGTGAGAGACACGTGGAGGGAAGGATGGTTCCGTGGGTGCAAGTGCACAGGCGACTATGGGGAGTTGTGTACAGGACATCTTTCCCCACCGATTGCAAGCAGTCGGTGTTTATTTACATCGGATTGAATTCGAAGACCTTCGTTCCATGCCGAAGAGGAGTCCGCATATTCCTGAAGTCCTAGGTGGAGAGCCAGGAGCACTTTGTAGCTGTAGGTTCACCTCATACTGGGTGGTGTTGGCTGAGGTCAGGGGGTGCTGGAGGTTCACACTAGGTGACATAGAGGGAGGACTGAGGGCCTGAATGTGGATGTGAGAGTATTCGTCCAATTGGCAGTGTAATTTCTGAGTTATACATGTCTTTACAGGTAGGCCGTAGTGGCTAGGGTACAACTGGTGCACGTCACGGGATAATTCCGATGTGATAATCGGTCCCTGGGTCAATGCGTGATAGATGAACATAGGTGTGTTTTACAAAGGGCTCCTCCCGTGGTGTGGGCCGTGGTCGCAATGCCAAACGGGGGGCTAATGACTGGATAACTAGAGGGATGCGTCGATCCGGTGCCTGGGCGAGGGTCGATCATGACTCAAGTTGAGCGGTCGAACATGGCCTCGTGACTGCGGGAGAGCGTGACGTCATGATGCGTGCACAGTTGTGACCAACGGGCACGTGAGGGGGAATCCGGGCATGAGGGGACATTTGCCCTTGTCATAACATCTCGCACATGGTGGGTGTTGACTCGTGTGTTACAGCTAAATACGGCGTGAGGGAAGTGCAAATGACATACCCCAGGCGTACTAAGCCGACAAACAAGTCACCCACACACAATTCTCCTTAGCTCGTTGCTTGGAGCCCAAGCTAGACCCATAAACCTTTTCCCTCTGGCTCAAGGCACCCCGCCTTGGTCGAGCTCTCACATGTTAATCCATAGTCCCACCGGCGCTATAACAAAATAGTCAAGTCCATCAATAGTCCCGCCGGACAACACAGCCCGCACTATGGACTGGTCTGTACCAGGAGTACTTTTGGAGGGTACCATTCATGGCCCTCGTCAGCCGGCTAGGTTTTACACTTGGCCAAGACCCCACGTCTTCGCTAAGTTGCTTGATTTCGACGTCCTGTCAAGTCAATGCCCATTTATATATCCTGCCCTTGTTTCAGACCTCCTGTCCGAGCAAGGTTTGTTGATTCCAACATTTTGTCGGGTCGACATCTACATTCTGCCCTTGTCCCAGACCTACCGTCTGAGCAAGGTTTGTCAGCTCTGACATATTGTCAAGATTGGCATCTAGATTCTACCTTTGACGCAGACCTCCCGTCTGGGTCAGATGCATAGGTTGTCTTCGATAGTCCGTCGAGGCAATATCAATTCCAGATTGCTTCCAAGTCTGACATCCTACCAGGATCTGCTATCCTATTGCCTGGCCTTTGACGTCCGGTCAAAGTCTATCCTTATTTTCAAACTCAACACCCTATCATGTATTTCAAATATCTCATGTTTCGGCTCGTGCACCTCGGCTGAAGCCCACTACTATATATCTCACAACTTCCAGCTATTTTATTCCCCGACTCAGCCATGATAGCCGAGGTTGCTATCTTACATTTTCAGCCATTCCATCATCCGACTAAGGCCGCTGTCACAATTTGTCAGTTATCTCATCCTCTGACTCAGCCATCTTGGCCAAAGCCGCTATCACAATTCTTCAGCTATCTCCTCTTTTGGTTTAGCCATTCCGGCTAAAACTGCTATCACAATTTGTCAATTATCCTATCTTCTGGCTTAGCCATTCCGGCCAAAGCTGCTATCATGAGTTCTAGCCATTCTAGCTTCCGACTTAGTCATTCCGGCCGAAGCTACTATCATAATCTTCAACTATTCTATCTTTCGGCTTAGCCATTCCGGCCAAAGCTACTACCATAAATTTCGACCATTCTATCTTTCAGCTTAGCCATTACGGTCAAAGCTGCTATTATAATTTTCAATTACTTCATCCCTCGGCTTAGCCATTTTAGGCCAAAGCTTACTATCAGGGCTCATCCACCTATCCCTTTGCAATAATCAATGCAATGCAATGGCCTAGACCTGTCATCAAAGCCTGCTTCCCTTGATTATGACTATTCAGTCTCTCTCTCCTCAATTTCAACTCACATTCCACCCCCCTAGATGTCGGCTCGAAAGCCTGCTTCCCTACAGCATGTGACCACTATCCTATCTTTTGGTGTGGCCAAGACGGCCAAAACCAGCTACCTCATACCTCAGCTATCTTATCTCTCGGCTTAGCTAAAGCCCACTATCATGACTTTTAGCCATCTCATCCCTTAGCTTAGTCATTTCGGCTGAAGCTTGCTACCCTACACTTCAGCTATCTTACACTCTGTCTTAGCCTCTTCGGCTAAGGCCCGCTATCATATAATTTGGCTATACTACATTTTGACATCTACAAGCCTGATTCCTTACTACTCTCTAGCTTTCACAGCCTGCTATCTCTGCTACTCTCTGGCCATCTCTGGCTTTTATAGCCTACTACCCTAGCCTTCGCGGCCTTCTACCTTCTAGCTTTTATAGTCTGCTATCTCTGGCTTTTATAGCCTACTATCTTTGCCTTTACGACTTGCTATCCCGCTTTTCTGGCTTTTACAACCTGCTATCCTAGTGTTTATAGCGTGCGAGCTGGAGGAACAAAATAAGAAACTCATGGTCTTGAACATTGTCGCATCTGAAAGATGGTTAATCCTGGAGAAAGAAAAAGCTACTAACAAAGTTACTCAATCTGTGATGCGGGACGGGCATGCGTCCTAGGACTCTAGCTCGCCGACGTCCCTAGCGAGGGATGCGTGGGACCGTGCGTGGTTGAGAAACCGGCAATGAGTCTCGGGTATCGACTTACCGCGTGTACTCGGATTGAGTCACGGGACGGGTTACTCACTCACTCTCACAGCAGTGATAAAAATATATGAGCTAGATTAACCTATCACATGCAGCGACATAAGCAAGTATACGAGTAAAGCAAAGTGCCTATGAGGAGGGCGGTGAGTTTACCTCCACGCTCCGGGCGTGGGGACGACAATCTTGGCCAGTTCCGAAAACTCCTAGTACAATGGGAAAAGTTAATTTACAACAGTGAATTTTATTGCCCACTCCACACAGGGAGGTAAAAGACTACAAGTGGGGCCCGGGAGGACCGACCCTGGGTTGACAGGCAGCAAAATGGATGCGTTCTCGGGGCGAACTCGGCCTACTGGTCCGACTCGGTCCTGCGCCGACGCGGTCCTGCGCTGACTCGGTTCTGACTCAGTGGACAGCAAGGTGGGGCTTCCAAAGGGGCGTCATCCTCCTTGAGTCTTCTGAAGGCGTCGCTTTGCTGGGACGATGGGAGAGCGTCGCTGGTCGACTCCCTGAAGTGGTGGTCCCTGAAACTTAGCAGAGATAATTAATTGAGAATTCTTTTTGTGCTACCTCTTGATGCGGGACGGACACGGGAGCCGACTCTATGTGATGCGGACCTTAGACTCTACATGTGGACACGACCAGCCCTTTCGCTCCATAGAGCCCATAGAGTGGCGTGAAGGATCAGCCACCAAATCAGAGTCACCCTTTATGTTCCACCTCTTATGCCACCTGAGGAAGAGTTGTACCCCCTCGAACCAAGTGACTGATGGAAAAGTTGACCGATCCTTGCCCAAATGTCCTGTGCAAAAGGGCAGCCTGCGAACAAATGATCCATATCCTCCGCATCCTCATATAAATAGCATAAAATGAATATATGTTGTAGGAAAGGAGTCACTTTGTCACACTTAGGCAGCCGACATTGGAAATCTTCCAAACCAGTAGGTCAACCTTGAGTGGATTGTTGGGGGTCCAAACTTGAGGTGCTAAGGAGTGCCGCACTCCACCATCTGAAATGAGGGAATAGGTCGATCTCATTGGGAATTGCCTCTCCCTCCCATCTCCCCACTCATCTTTCTCTTGTGCCAAGTTTGAAATGTAGGAGGAAAGCAAAGAGATATTCTAGCTGGTTCGTCTCCCTAAGAGTGAGATTCCTCCTAAAAGTAGGTGACCAAATGCCCCCTGCCAGTTGCTCATCAAAGGACTGAGCCATAGAAGTTCTTGGTGCACCCACAATAGCATATAGCGACGGAAAGTCCTCCACTAGTGTGAAATATCCACACCACCTATCCAGTCAAAACGAGCACCTCTCTCCATTGCCTAGGTTGATTCGAACACTGGCTCTGACACATTGGAGAGGATGCCTCTCCTAATGGGGGAGACATTGTACATGTGAGGTGGGATCAAATCCCACACTTTGGACGACCTATAATACCTCTGTCTAATCATATGTGTCCATAATCCTCCATCTTCCTCCCCAAGTTTCCATAGCAATTTACATAATAAGGTCAAGTTGAATTCTCTTATATTCTTGATGCCCACACCTCTTGCTTCCTTGCCCTTGCATACTCTACCCCAAGCGATGTCATGCCATCCACCCATGGGCCAGGTCAATGAAATGGCCCAATAAGACATACTAGCCCACTAACCTACTAAACCACTTAATGGGAGAGAGGACTTGTAGAACTTGAGTAGGTAGGATTCATCAGCTGCCAGGTCACCCATTGTGCTGACGTAGTAAGCTATGTGCTCTTTTGGTGAACCTTGGCCGTTAAACTTCTCAAACTTCGGTGGTTTATTGACACCGGGAGGTAGTCTCTTAGCCGCATGATGGATAGGGTAGGTTAACTTATATGCATCAAAAGCAGCATAATCATCATTGCCTCTATCGGCCAGCTTCTTTTCGATCATTTGTTCTATGGTTATTTTATTCGCCATGACCTGGTCGATCGGGCCTGGACAGAAGTGGGCCTGCTGCATTTGCGGTGATGCCGCTGCTGCCTGAGGCGCTGCTGCAATTCCCTGGTGCAGACTAACCAGGGGTTGTGCTGGAGTTGTATGTTGCTACGGGGGAGGAACGCCCCCTATATAATCCGGTGCCGGCTGAGATGCGACCACCTGTAGTGAAGCTTCAAGGGTTTGGCTCTCATTTCGTAGGGTTTCAGGAGGGACTGCCACCTATCTGGAGGTAGATGCTTGTGCATTCTTTTCATTCAGTTGCTTCTTCAAAGTTTCAACCTCTTGCTGGTATTCTTGCAATAATCACAACATTGCATAGTCGTGCAGGGTGGGGTTGCGAGTGACAACTCCTTCCCCAGCTGGGTTTACTTCAGTTGACGTGGATGGTCTTCCATTGTCACCTTCAGCCACAACTACATTGACGGTGATGACCGTCGTAGTCTTGTATTGGCTGGTTTCTTCAGCGAGGGTCCGCAGTGCCTCGTCGGTTTGAATTGGAGTTCGAAGCCAAGCTCGCTCGGGCACCCGGATATGTTTGCATCTGGTTGGCTTCGCGGCCAGTTCCCCTTTTGATTCGGCTTCGAATTGAGCCATCTTTTCTTGGGCCAACACTTAGAAGGTATTGTGTATCGGCACCGTTGGGATCACCTTATCGGGCGTAATTATGGCCTACTGGCCATTCAGGAAGACCCAGACACCTCCGATGAGCACGGATTTGCCCGAGGTAGATAGCCGGCTTTGCAACATGCCGGGGTTCTTCTTTGCCACCCTCTTGGCGACTGGAGCACACTTCTTATGGCGGAGGCACGAGAATCAACATGGCGAGCATGGCAGCCCACCGCAGCAGCTTCAGTTGGGGTTGCCTCGACAATGGCGACCAATTCCATCTCCTAGATATGCATGAGCTCCACGAATACGACCCCCAAGAAGTTGGGGAAGCTGACGACCGGCAGGAAGGTGCCGAACTGGATCGACACCGCCAAATAGCCATGGATGACATGGCCGGTGACAGCAAGGGGTCCGAATGACATGGCCATCCTAGTTGTCAGAAAGTAGCCTGTGGGATAAAACCACACAGTTAGAGTTTTAAGCAGAGGCCATTGGGCCCCTAATCGTGGCAAGGAGATGAAGGGAAGTCCCATCCCACCGGGCGTGCCAGACTTGTGGACGCACTTTTGGGGGACTCTTCGTTCTTTTTGTTCATTTATTCATCTTTTTGTTCATTTATTCGATTTATTGGTGCGAGGGCGTGCCAGTCACCGAGGTGACGATTTGTGCAGGCTTAAAGAAGCCCATGGTGCGCTCGTTCTGACTAATCAGACGATTGTGTGATTCGTGTCAGGACTGAGGACCCGCTATACCGTAAAGGCTACGACGTTAATTACATCCCCTCGGAGAGGGAAAAACCCTTGATTGATTGCCAAGAAAAGGGGCCCAATGGCCTGAAATTGAATTTTGGTCGAATTACAACTTTTCCAAAATTTTTATATGAATAAATGTATTTTATAGGAAATGTTTGGGCGTATTTCCATGTTTGGCTCTGGGAGGGTTAGGGAGCAATCCCTAACTCCTTTTTCTTCTTCTCCCGTAAGCGCCTCCACCCCCCATCCGACCATTGTGGCACCCCTCTCCCCCGTCTGAGCATGCACGGGTTCCTCCCTCTCCGGCTCCAGACAGCGAGCCAAGGTGAGAGTGTGGTGGTGACGGTGGAGGCGAGGCAAGCGTGACGGTGGTGATTCGAGGCGTGTTCGCGGGTGTTCGTGAATCGAATGTGGGTTGAAGAACGGTGCCGATCTGGGCATTTTGAAGCTTCTTTGAGGTAGAGGGACATATTCTTACCTCCTTTCCTGCATACCCCGTGGTTTCTAGGCCGTGGAGAGGTCGAGAGGGGTGTATTTTATGCATGGAGGGGAAAACGCATGTTTTGGGATCGAGCGTCGGATCTAGTGTTTCCCAATATTTTTTGATTTTTGTTTGGCATCATTTGATGATAGAGGGGTAGGGGATGAGTTTCCCCTTGTTTTTCCCATCACCTAGGGGTGATTGGGATGTGGAATGGCCTTTTTTGCAGAGTTCCCAATTTTCAACCTCGAAAGGAGGTGGCGGTCGTACCAAAGACCGCCTCCTTCCTTGGGGGCTCTAAGCGATCAACTGGGGACCACTACTTGGCCCGAATGTAGGTTTGGGGTAGCGATCTCGTGATTGACTGCCACCTGATGATGGCAGTCAGGCTAGGGCTGCCACCTGGCAAGGTAGACACACCCTCGACGGGCATGCCGACGCGCTTTTGATTGAGTCAAAGAGAACACGGTCGGGTCCCTGACCGTGTTCTTCAGGCTGCGGTATAGGAGATGATCATGTTCTACCAGGTCTCCTTGGTAGGTAGCGGTCTTGTCGAGAGCGCTACCATCAGGTGGTGGCCCAGAGGTGACGGTCTAGGGAAGGCTACCACCTAGTTTCTGATTTTACTAGGTTTCAATTGTGTCATTTTAGCCTCCAGTTGAGTCAGATTTCAACTCCTTTGTTGGTCTTTGGATCAATGGATGCCTCAAGCATTCCGTGGGAGTCATGTGTGTATGCCAAGGGGTCCCGGAGGAGCAATTTTACCTCAGTTAGTGTGCCCGTGTGACTTAAGGGTTATGGGACCCGATATATGTCCTGGGCTTTCATGTTCCGCTAGTTTATGTTGTCGTTAATCGGTATTGGTGTGGAGGGTCATTCCTGCACCTCATTGGTGTTTTGGACGGTGGTTTCCACTAACTAGTGAGCCTATACCTCCTGTGACCTATCCCATTAGTCGTAGTCTGACGACACGCGTGTATTAGCCCAGTTGGGAGTGGTGGCAGGGTTACCCAAGAGAGATGATTTTTAGGCTAGTTACCATAGGGACGCTTGTCTTTGCAGCCTGCATCCAGGCTGAGGGGAAGACCCAGCTAGAGGGCCTGACCTAGAGCGCATGGTTTGTGTGTGCACACGTGGTTGAGGGCATCAGACTCACACTGAGGAGCACGACCCCAACTAGTCCTTATTTGTGGTACTTGGTGCGTGTCTCAGTTTCTGCCTGGGGCATGTAGGGAGACACTGTGGTGTGGTGTAGGTTGTCAGTGGACGCATCTGACCTTACCTCTAGTGGGTGGTACTTTTTTCCTCTAGTAAGTAGCTACTCCATTTTCCCATCAAGTCGTGGTTGTTTCCGTTCGACGTGATGCATGGTCAGTGAGATTAGTTGTAGCGAGGTTCTCTTGTTTATTGATTATTATTATTATTTATTAAAAAAAATTTGATGATTTTGAGGCTTTATTGAATCAATTGTCCATCGGTTCGGCTCTGGGCCTTCCTGAAGTTGAGTCACAAGCTCACGTGAGGTTCATACTCGAGTGCGACGATTGTTCCGAGTCGAACACATTCATTTAGTTGGGATTATTGGGTGTCTTATTATCTTATTCGTGTCGAAAATTTGGCAGCATCTCCCCATCCCGGAGGATTGTCGGGGAGAAGCGGGAAATACTCACGTGGCGGAGTAAACCCCTAAGGGTTGGGTGGCACAATGGCGGCCAGCAAACCCGAACAGATAGGAAGACCCCGAGGGCTAGCCTACTAGGGGCACCAAGTCCGTGGGTTAGAGTAGACGGATGAGGCGACTCATTTTTGGAGCGAAAAATCTCGAGGGCTAACCTACGAGAGGCACGCAACTCGAGTCGATGCGACTTCTGAATCGGGACGATCGAGAGGGAAGGAAACTCCAAGGGCTAGCCTACGAGGGGCACACAACCCTCGGCCACCACAATGTCCTTTAAGGACTGTGGATTTGAGTATATTGGGATTAACCTGGTTACTTTTCATCTAGTGACCTGTGGGAGTATTCGTCATTTACAGACGATTCCCTACCGACCAAAGGATGCTTCTAATGAAATATTGGGGGAATGTCCCCCTCCAAGAGTATTGGAGCAACACTACAGAGAAGGCTCTTGGATTATGAATGAGAACAGGACTAAGAGAGAGGCACACAGCATGGCACGGCAATAGGAGAATTGATTAGCTATCAGGCCTACGACAGAACCATAATGCCCACTGTTTGAAGGGATTGCGCTCGCAGATGATACGTTTAGCAGTTTGACTGGGCCGAAGGTGCGCAGGTTTTTATTCGCCGAGCCAACAGGGGTTCGGCATAGGATGAACGGGGATGTTAGAAGTTATCTCCTCCTCTCTGGTCTATGAGGAAGTGCACAGAGAAGGCGGAGGGCTCGATCATTGCATTGGAAGAGAGAGAACCCCGGAGAGGGGAGAGTGGTTTATGTAGCCCATGGTGTCCAAGGGCATGTCTGACGTCAGGGAAAATGGATCCGGGAATCGCGCACGTAGGGAACCGTTAGATGTACATACTGGGAGAGGATGATAATATAGGGAAGATGGACGCGGCATCGAACCCGATTACAGTCTATTAATTCAATGCATAGTAAACCGGTACATCTGCCATACATTATGGTGCCGACGTTGTCGCACGGCGTCATTCCCATTAGTTATAGGAGGGAAACACGGGGAGAGGGAAGATGGCAGGGGGAAGATAGATAACATCAAACACTTGATTCGCCAATGCATTGTGCACACCATCCATTCCATAGCTGGGGAAAATATACAGATTACATACTTGGACGTCGGCGTTGTGGCTCGGTCGTCGTCAACATCACACGAAGGAAGAAATTACAGGGGAAAGAAAGAGAGAGCCGCAGAGATGGTGAGGGGGGAGTAGGCTCATATCATCGCCCCTCCCCCTGTCACTTACATTATATCAAGGAAGAAAACCCAAACAGAGGGGGATCGATGGGGAAACCACGACGACCCACCAAGACAAGCAAATGAGCAAACAATCTTCTTCTCCGACGCCAGAGGCTTCGTACAGATCAGAGGACGACTGTGACCATGGAGAACAGAAAACCCTTCTTCCCCAAGCAACCCTCAGACTCTGATTGGTTGCTCTCCTCGAATTGGTCCCTCTCTGATCTCTCTTAATTCCCAAAGGGTTCTCCCTCTCTCTCTTTACTTGGTCGAACCAAGGTGTTTATATAGCAGTTGCCGAGCAAAATCACAGGGACACAACAGGGATCACTCGGACCCCCACCTCGTAAAATGAGAAACTACAACGTAAAGCAGCTAAAGGCAAGTACAACTGGAATAAATAAATAAAAAAGCCCTACTACGCTTGACACCAGTCTCACGGTGTGAAAATCGAGACACACGCCATGGTGAAAACTAAGAGTCGCTACTTGACAAAGACAGGAGTACCATCCACTAGAAGCACAACCGGATGCGTCCCCTGACGACTTACACCGTGCCACAGTGTCTGCCTACTCACCCTAGGCGAAAACTGAGACACACACAAGTAACACTGACAATGGTCTAGTCGGGGTCGTGCTCGTCAGCACGCGTCTGAAGTCCCCGACCACGTGTGCACACACTGACTGACTGCACTACGTCAGGCCCTCCAGCTGGTTCTTCCTCCCAGCTCAGACTCAAACCGCCACAGTGGGAGGCCTACGACAACCAGCCTAAAATCATCTCTCACGGGTAGCCTCTCCACCACTCCCAGGTGGGCCAGCACACGCGTACTGTAAGCAGGCTACGACTAGTGGAGGGTCACTAAAAGAGTAGACCCTCTAGTGATCGAAAAATAGCGTCTGAATGGGACAGAGTACAAGGATCGCTCCTCGTACCGACACCGACTCACGGTGACACAAGCCAAGAATAACACCTCCCGGGACTCCACGACACTCTAACACACGGTCCTAACCTGATGCCCAGCATCTGTCAGACCACGGGTCAGCTCGCGGATCGAGGTCCACTCACCCAGGACTCGAATTGGCAAGAACAAAACCCGCTGGACTCAGACAATTGGCGGCCCAACCTTAGACTGCTACAGTGCTATGGCGGTCTAACCTTGGAGCGCCACAAGGAGAGATAAGAAGATACTTTGGCCATCCAACCTTGGAGAGCCACAACTTCTGGTGGCCTAACCCTAGCCCGCCACAAGGGGTGGCGATCGTAAAATGACCCGCTAAACCCCAAGGGTTGTGGGGAAGGAAACGCTCCTCTCTAGGGCCGCTAGATGTAGGTGGCGCTCCTACCAACGGCCACTAGAGCCCACGACCTCCAATGGTCAAAAGCCAACGGTCGGAAATCAACGATCAACTCGCCCCTCTGGCGGTCCGACCATAGAGCGCTACAACGCTATGGCGGTTTATCGTGCGGCCGCTATGGTTGTCAACACTCGAAGGCAAATTGGCAGTCTGGCTCTCATGCGCCAGAAGGAAGTGGCGGCCTCTGGAAGGGCCGCCAGAGCTTCCAGAGACCCGAGAATGGCGAACTCGCCGAAATTTCGTCGGATCTCGCCCTACACAGCTCCAAATGACCTAGGATAAAAAGGGAAACTCTTCCCCATGTCCCAGAGCATCTAATGATGCTTGAAAACCATCGATTCGCGCATTAAAATGCTAGATTGGGCGATCTCACCCTGAAACATGCTTTTCCCTTCTCGACACAATTAAGCCCTCTCTCGACCTCGCATCGGTCTAGAAACCACAGGGAAGGTAAAATGGAGCTAGGGGAACGTCACCCTACCTCGGCGTCGCTCGAATTGCGACGAATCGCTATCAATCCACGAAGAATGCTTTAGAACGCAAGTTCCTCCCACGCTTCCCACAAGCGCCGCACACCGTTGCGATCACCGCGCCGCCGCTATCATCATCGCACCGTCGCCCTGCCACTATCTGCAGCCGGAGGGGAGCGTCGTCGCGTCGTCGCCGGTGAGGAGGGAGATGAATAGTACGGGTGGTTGTGTTCTCACGGAGGAAGAGGAAGAAGAAGGAAGAAGAAAAGGTGAAAAATGAAAAGAAATAGGTTAATGGACTGCCATCATCTAGGCCCAAGGAGGACAAGGCTGCCTCCCCTACCCCGCCCCCCATGTGGGCCCACCTTGGGGGGCACACCCCTCTCTTTCTTAGGCCCGCTTGGGCTTGGGAGGAGGGCGCCCCCTCCCTTCCTACTCCTTTTAGGAATGGACCCTTATCCCCTCCCCTTACCTCTTTATCCCCTCACCCCCCTTCTTTAGGATTCTAGAGAGGATAATAATTGTGTTTAATTAGGATTCTTGTTAGGATTTTTTTGTGTAATTAAATTAGGGCTTCCCCCCTCCCCCTATATATACTCTTGCACTCTTTTTGGGAAGGATTGATGAATAAAAATTGTGAAAATTGCTAGAGAAGGATGTGCCCTCCCCTTCCTCTCTCTCTCTCTTGTGGGTGTAACTCTCACCCCCTTTCTCCCTTCTCTTCCTCTTGGGTGTGATGCCCAAGCCTTCTTTCCTAGAGTTCCTACTGTTGGTGCTGATAGGAGGTGACCTCCTCGACATCCAGCAGAGCCCGGAGTTCCTCATTGTGGTCGTGCTGCAGCATGGAGGCGATTTGGTATCTTGCTGCCCCAGGTGCGCCCTGCGTGTCTGCCTGCAGGATAGAAACGTGACAATTAGGTTGGTCTGCCCCCTTTCCCATCTCATTTCACCCTAAAATTTCTACTGTGTCTTCCCCCACGTCTCTCCTCATCCCAAACCAAATTTCATGCCAAAATTCTATCGGTGGCTGAAATTCCCTTTAGAGCCTCTTTTCCTGTGCAGACTACACTTGTGCAAATCTGTAGGGATAGAGCCCATCCACAAAGACCTTCTCACCCCCCAAACCTTCTCCAAACACCCTAAAAATTGGTACACGTTCTTCCCACATCATAGCCAACCCACCATAAAAATTTCACGCTATTCTGAGCTCGTTTGCCCTACCTAAATCCATCCACTATCTCTACTATCCAGTCTATCTGCACAGTCCTGCAGATCTGAGTCTCACTGTGCACCACTCTCCACGCCCAAAACTTCCACCACGAGCGATCCCTCCACTCATCCTCCATCTTTCCACGTACATCCCCCATCCTCCAGATAAAACCCCGCCCTAAAAGCCACCTGGAAGCCCCGTTGCCATGCTGTTCTCTCTCTTTCTGTCCTGCTACCTGTAGACAGGCCAGCCTGCATAGGTGCTTGCTTTCGACATCGCCCCGGCTACCACGGTCACCTGCTGCGACCCACCTTCCACTGGTGTCTCTGGGACATTCCCACCTACGTTCCCACCGAGTTTCGTGTTCATAAGATGTCCAGAGGCCGTGTTCCAGGCCTCCTCACCCGCTGGTCACCTATGTCTGCACAGACTGGCCTGCAGTTTGCCCACCGCTCGTGACTACACTGGAGGTTCCAGCCGGTGTTGTCGACTTCTATCTTCTTCCAGGAGGATCGTCATCCACTACAGTACGCTGTCAAGGATGTTTGCACCTTCCTCGGTCTCCGTGACGCGTCGGCCTTACTGCTGGTTCCAGGCCGTACTAATTCGCAGCACGTTGGTGTTGCTACACTTCATCCACTTGTGGCCTGTCACCCCACTTCTCACGACCCCAGATTCGTTGTGTAGTCTTTTACCTCCCTACGAGGAGTCGGCCATGTTTGGATTGTACTTATTTAGCTTTTGTACCGGGGATCGTGTGATTTGGCCGAGCGTCTTCCCCACGCCCCAAGCGTGGAGGTACGCGTGCACTTCCTTGCTTGGTTTAGCTTGCTTGTCTATTATACGCTCTTGAGCCGCTGCTTGTGTGTTCGTTAGCCTCCTAGCCCATCTTGGGTAAAGAAGACATCTAGAAGGGTTTCAGGTAGGGGAGGATAATGGGCTCTCTTAGGACCCGGGCGCATAGGTGCATACCCATCTGGAGGAGGGACGTTATGGTATTGTGGCGGCTATTGTGGCTGTTGTGGTTGCTGAGGAGCAGGGAAGGAAGGTTGAGCATTTGGTGGAGCGGTAAACTGGGGGTTGCGAGGTGGTTGCTCGAAGCGAGGTAGAGCAAGTTGGTTAGGGAAGCTAACAGCCTGCACCTATTCATTTGTTTGGACACCCTCGGTAATCGGGCCCTGGGATTTTCTAATGGATTTGGACTTCTGGGCCTCGATGAGAGTGTGAATGGGGGAGTCCTTGAACTGGGTCTGGATAAACCTGGCCCTACTATACAACTGGTGCATATTGGAGATGTCATTCATGGCCAGAATGATCCGGAAGGTAGGGTGGCATTGGAAATGGGAAGCTTAACCTTCTCTTCCTCCGAAATCTACCCGGGTACACGGGAGGCCATTGGCCTCCATCTATCAGCATAGGTTGCAAAATCTTCATCGGCCTTCATCTTCTCAGCCACCAAATTAGTAAATGAGTACTCCGGGCCAATCCGATCTTGGAATCTCTGGATGAACTTTTCTTTGACAACGTTAAAGCTCTCCGCATCCTCCAATGGTAATGCACAGAACCATTCCAAAGCAACCCCATCCAATGAGCGGTGGAATAGATATGCCATGAGGCGATCATCGTACTGAAATTGCGCCGACTCGCATAAAAATTCCCTCACATGGATGTAAGGATTACCATTCCCATCGTACTTTCGGTACGTGGGGAGCTCTGATTGAGGAGGGAAATGAATGTTGTGAAAATTGAGAACCGGGATATCCGCCAAGGACTGTGGCCTGACCCACTTATGAAGGAGGTCAAGCTACTGTTGCATGGTAGCCCACTTATCAAAAAGCTCCTGTTCCCAGGATGGAGGAGGCAAAACTGGAAGAGCGGACCCAGTGTAAGGGGCCGAAGGGTAAGTAGATGGAGGGGGTAGCCCATAAAAAGGATATTGGGTCAAAGAAAGACTCGTATCGGTGTAAGCCAAGTAGACAGCCCCAGCTTGAGGACGCAAGAAGTCAACTGGACCCACGAGAGCCTACGGCGTTGGAGAAGTGGTCCCATAGGGATCCATGTAGGAGGATGGAGGGAGCGGGGTCTTTCCTTTGTGAAGAATCTAATGGGCTGAGCTAGAAGATTGGCCCACCTCTAGGTTAGGGAACTAGAGAACCTTGGGTTGGATGAGAGTGAGATCAATCGGAGTAGCCAATGATGCCCTTAACCTATGGACTAGCGACGGAGAAGTGGTGGTAGCAAATACACTCTGGGGAGGAGTAGGAGACAGGGCGTCTAGCCCCTGTAAAGCTTGGGGAAGGACCTGAAGCTGTGCTGAATCCAGCTGGGCCATCATGTGGAGAATGTGGTTGGCAGAATTGTGGGTGGAAGGATTAGAGAGGGAGGGTTGACTACCCTCAATAGCAGTAGATGGAGGAGGAGGGACGGACCCCTCTTTAACCTGAATAGTCGTGACCCTAGGCGGGTCCTCGAGAAGTCCCTGAGGGAGAGAGTCCTCACGGGAATGAGAGAAGTCGTAAGACGACATACTGGAGGTGGAATCAAACAAGGGGTTGAGATAGGAGATGAATGAGGAATTTTCCCTAGGAGAAGATCCTATGGGTGTGAAGGAACTCCACATGCGACACAACACCTATCACAAAGAGAATGATAACAACTAGTAAGCACACCTAGACAAAATGACTAACAAAACACACAACAAAAGAGGGGAGACTAACTGATAGACAACGATTTATATTGTACTGCTTGATTAAGCAGATCAGAGTTTGTCTGCTAGAGGTGATGATTCAGATTATGAAAAGCTGCATTAAATCTAAAAGGTATTATGCCTATGCAGCCCAACTGTCTGTTGTTTTCAGAAAGGCAGGAGTACCTCTAGAGGGTGAGTCATACAAGGAAATCACAAAAGTAAATATTTATAATATGGATTTTATTTCCAAGTACATGGACTTGGAACCCCCACCTCCAAGCAAGAAGAAGAAAACATCTCATAGGAGGTCTCGAAGTCAGGGGGAGGACTTGACTCCACCAGAAGTTTTGGCTGAACCATCAGTTGATGTTCAGCAAGAAGAAGGAGAGAGAGAAATTGAAAAAACCCAATTTTTAAAGTGGGTTACGAAACAGAAACAGATGCTGCCTACTATGGTTTGGCAACTCGGCACAACTGATACGAGTCGACTTTATCTCTGGGTCAGACTGAGTTGGCCAAATTGGCACCGGGACAGACCAAAGTCAGCCTGATCAGACTCATATCTGGGCCAGACCAAGTGAATCCAGCCCCCCCCAAGCCGGCCAACCTTGCTTCCTACAGATGAAACACAAGCAGGGAGTCACTGTTCACTTGGAACAGTGTGAAGAGCTGCATGGAAGCCATAGAGACAGCTGCCGGAATGTAGAACCATACACTGAAACAACTGAAGCAAGATCAAGTTGTTACATTCTGGCCATGAAAGCACATGAAAGTTTGGGTGGGTGTGTGGGCGTGAGAGGAGGGGTGTGTGTGTGTGTGTGAGAGAGAGAGAGAGAGAGGCGGGCATTACATGTAGGATGAGTCTCGGTGATCTGATGGTAGAATCAAGGTAGGCAGGCTTGAGGATCGGAGGCCTGAAATCCGATCCGAGCTCGATCTGCTAGCAACCCTGGCGGTTTGAGGTTATTCTCTATTAGCACTGTTTTGCATGGGCTTTTATATAAATGCAAGGCACTTTATCTTTTGTCTCGTCCAGAGCCCTTCGCAGCCTTCACAGACCGCGCAGGTGGCCTCGTACCGTGCAGGTAGAGCAGACGGAGGCAAGGAGGAGGAGATCAACGGCGGTGTCGACAGCGGCAGCGAGTCGGGTTGGTGGCAAGTGGAGGCAATAGCGGTATCAACCGCAGTTGGCAGGTTTTCTCCTCCTCCTCCTCCTCTTCCTCTTCCTCTTCCTCTTCTTCTTCTTCCGGGTGGGACTGGTCGATCTCAAGCTGGATCAGCAGACCCAATGTCAAATCGGCCGATCCAGGTCGATCCTAAATCGCCCCAGTGATCCCGCTGATCCTCAATGAGAATCGGAGATCAGGAGATAAGGATCGGATCAGACTGACCAAAATTCGATCGGATCGGCCAATCTAATCAGATTCTGCACACCTTGGACAGAACACATTCTTATGGTACTCGAGCACATGTAGATTACAACAAACCCATAACTGGGATTCTTAAAAGGGGGTTCCAATGCAGAAGGTTATATCACCGATTACATATTAGATGACCAATCACTAAGGGCCACTTTGGTAACGGACTAAAGTGGGTTAGGGTGAGCTAATCGGAGTCGGATGATTTATTCTCTATTTGATATTTTTTTCTTTAACCCGGGTCGGATAAGATTAGAGTGGATTAACTCATTCCACTTAAATAGGTGGGATGAGTTACTCCACCCGAGTTAAGATCACTTTGGTAACGGGTTGGGTTAAGGGCGCGTCCCCCGGGTCGCCCCCCCTCCCTTTACCCAACCCGTCCACCCTCTCTTAACCCCACCCGTTACCAAGGATCTTTTGGCAATGTTGTCTCATGGCTGAGATAGAGTCTGTTATGTTGGAGTGGCTGATCTAGAGGGTAGGGGTGAATAGATCTACTAGAAAGAACTACTAGAAAAAAAATGAACCACAGTGGAATAGAAAGAACTACTAGAAAATGTTGGGAGTATACGCAAATGATGCAAGAGTGTTGATAAATAACGGGCCTAGATAAGCATCTAGCGAGGCATAATCACACATGCAAACCATAAGGACAATGAGTTTTAAGGTGGCTCAGACTTTCTCCAAAGTCCTACGTCCACCCCTCACTTAAACCGAGTGAGGCTTCCCTTGTGCAACTGCACAACCCGCTGATAACATAGCATAACAACCTACTGCCTTACAGCTTGAAGAGAGATTCTCCCCTCCCAAGGAACCACTGTTATATAGCTTAATGGTACACTGGCCAAACCATAGATCCAAGCACACAAGCTTGATCTATCTTCCTACTATCACCGGTAGGGATGGTTTAAGTTTCAGCAAGAACAAAACAAAAAAAGGCAATGAAGAACTTCAGACAAGAAGAATGAAACTCAATGCCAAATGCAAATATCCTTGTCTGACAACTGTAGGACTTGGTTTGCTGCGTTCAGATTTGTTGCATTAGTGATGGTAGCTTCTCTTTGCTGAACAACGAATAGGTGGAAGAAGAAGCTTGTAGCTTTGTTTCAGATTTTCACAAGATGGCCCTGATTTCTTCACCTTCTTCTTCTTCTTCTAGGGGCACCGGCCTCACTAGAAGTAGCAACAACAGCTCCTCTCCTCTCTTCATTCCGCTCTACACTTCACCTCTTAGCACACTTCTTGCCCTACAAAAGACCATCAGGTCCATGTCCCTTCTTGGCTTCTCAAGAGAAGAAACTTTCCCCCCAAAAATCTGTCCACTGATTGGTCCAGCATGGGTAGAAAAATATGATTTCAGACCTTATTTCTTTTGATTAGCTCAGAGGAGATATAGAATAAGAGTTTTCTTCAGCTCCAGATCTTATCATTTAATGATCCACATGCAAGAGATCTTGCTGTCTGCTTCCTCATTGGGTCATGCCAATTCTCTACTTGTGTGCCTTTCTAGGACCATATTCCATTGGTTGCCTGCAAAAAGTGGTGTGTCATGACAAGTGACATTTCCCAGATTTGAACACTGACATAGTTGTCTCCAAAAAGTTGGTCAGGTGTGGTGATGATCGCTGAGACACATGTCTGACCTTGGACCTTCCTCCAGACCTCGAAATCAATGTTTTTAGAGGTTTGTGATTCATTATTTTATTCCCTGGATGACCAGACATGTTTTATAGAAAATAGCTTAAAGTGCTTCAGAGAGAACTATAGTGTCGACCTATTGTAACTGTGGTCCTGACACTACCTTACAAAATTCTATCCTCAATGCTTTCTAGAAGCACCGTGGTGTCGACCTGCTGTAACTATATTGTCGACACTGCTTTGCAAAACCCTATCTGCAACCCTTTTTGGAAGCACTGTGGTGTTAACCCGCTCTAACTGTAGTGTCGACACTACTTTGCAATATCGTATCTACAACGCTTTCTAGAAGCACTGTGGTGTCGACGTACTATAACTATAGTGTCGACACTGCCTTACAAAATCCTATCTACAATGCTTGCTGGAAGCATCATGGTATCGACCTACTGTAACAGTAGTGTCGACACTGCTCTAAGAAAATTACCAATATGATAGTTAAGCTATGAGGTCAATGCAGTGTGTAAGACCCGTGTCTTTGCGGATCCTTAGTGGTTCGGATCTAGGTTTTATTCCGTGAATTTTGGCTATTAGAAAATACTTGAAAAATATGAAATAACCACTCTAAACTAAAAATTACATCTCCAACAAACAAATCATCATTTCAGGTTGAAAATATGCCGATATCCTGTCAGATCTGATTTCGCTCCTGCATTAGTTATATTCTTCAAGGGTGAATCCCAACCCCAAATGTTGGGAAACATGTCTCAATTCTTTGTCCAGGATGGTAGGATACCAAAGCTTCTGGAATACTTCCTTCTCCTTGCGAGGCTGGCCGAAGGGGATATGTTGCTTCCGGAACATCTCAGCCATCCAACTTGCTATGAACATCAGCCTTTGAACGGGGACTGACGGGTTCTCTATATCTTTAGGGAGATGACAGTCGATGTCTTCCTATGCAGGATGCTCTTCAACGGTGTAGAACAAGCTGCTAGGGCCTTCAGACTGTGCCACCTCCCAAGCTTTTAAAGGCTCGACAATGATATGATCGAGGCCGAGTATTGGCTTGGTGAGACCATCTGGGATTTAAACAAGACCATAGTGCTGATCGACCTCTGCTTCATTAGCTTCAGGGTAGGTGGTGGGAGGTGCTGATCTGCCCACGTCTCCTGTGCTGGCAATATGTGAGACCGTCTTGGGGTTGACATAACCCAATGGCGGTGGTGGGAACCAGTCACTACCGGAGCTACTTTTTGATGCCCTAACAGGGGTCTTGGCTTTGGAGGTCTTCTATAATGGCTCCACATATAGAGAAGCATCAAGTAGATGACACTCAAATACTTCAAATGGGTGGAGGTGAGCAAATATCGTCTCCTCCTTCCCCTCTTGGTTGTACTTGATACATTAGTGTAGTGTGGAGGGTACCACCATATTTTGATGCAGCCAGGGTCGGCCAAGTAGTGCCTTGTACGAGGTACTAGAGTTGATGACATTAAACTGCACCCTGATATTAAAATCTGCCATGGTGAGTGTAAATTCTGCCACTCCCAGCGACACTTCAAATTTCTGATTGAAGCCAGTGATATGCATATCTCTGACTTTATTGAGGCGCACATTAAAGTAGTACCCCTGATATATTTTGTAAGGCAGGATGTTGATGGCTACTCCAGGATCCACCAGAATTTTGTTCAGCTCCTAACCATTCAATTGCCCCTTCATGTACAGCAGTTTATTGTGGCTAATAGTGAGGAGTAACATGTCCTCCTGACTAAAGGTCACATTGGCTTTCGACAGTGCTTTAGCCAAACATGTTTCATATTGGGCGGGCATCTGCAAAGCAGTGATGATCGCCTGTCGGGTCTCTTCACTCAGGGAGAGGATTTCCCAGATAGTGAACATTGCCGGAAGCTTCTTAAGTAGCTTCATTATTCTGCTCTCAGCTTGGACATTAGATAGTTTCATTTCTTCTGCCCATTTGGTCCCCAAAGAGCCTTGAACTGTGACCTCTGACAGACCTGCTTCATCGAACTCTGAGTCTGCACCTTTTTGCTAGGTGTCATCCTCTTGCTGTCCCTTGTCGCATGCTGTCGGGGGTGCCTTGTCTTCATCTGGAGCACCAGAAGGTTGGTGGAGCTGCGGGTGAGCGCCCTAGGCCGCAGGGCTGGCACCCTGACATGGTTTCTTGCCCTTTGACATCTTCAGAAATTCAAGAAAGGAAGGAACTGCGGTGCTCCCCCCACTCTAAGTGTATAAGCCTAAAGGAGGAGGGATTTGGACTCCCTTGACCTCCGGAGGGGGTTTCTTATAGGGCTGCTCTCCCCTGAAGATAATATTATGGTTGGCAGGTGGCTGGCGCCCCCATTTTTGGCCTGACCGGGTTGCATGGGTAGCGGTCGCGACTTGGGCCTGGCTTACCCCTGTAGCGGGTGTGAAACATATCTCCTCTTCATCTTCCTCATTGGGAAAATTGAAGAGAGCAGAGAGGGTATTGCAGGAGAGCACCATCTCCCACTTGGCCTTGCTAGCTCTTCTTTTCTTCTTTTGCTTCTTCTTCTTTTCTTTGGCTGGTGCTTGCCCCCAGAATAGGCTGTCGTCCTTTTCTAGCGCTTTGTCAGCCTCTCCATCTTGTTTCAGCGAAAGCTGTTCCAGTTCTTGCCATGGGACATGGTTCCATATTAGTAAAGGCTTCGATTCAGGCTGTTCATATTCATCTAGCCTGTCTATGTAGTCCTGCAGCCGCCAAGCTTCTGGGCTAATCTCTTTGGCCACTAGCAGTGGAGTCTGTCTTCTCTGGTTGTGTGTGTGGATTCTGATGACTGTAGGCAGGCTGATCCACACGGGTGCTATCACCGGAGGAACGGGTCATGGTGTGATGTCACAAATATGTGCCCCCACCTTTGAACGAGGCGTGGCTCTCTTCTTGGTCTTTGCAGGGACTTGCTGTCATCCCTCTAGTTCTCTTATTGGTGTCAGAAAGTAGGCCTCATAAGTATGCTGAGTGTTGGCTTCTGTAATTTCTTCGAGCAATGCCTGATATAAAGAAATCATGTTGGCCACAACTCTCCTTAGAGGTGCTTCATGAGGTTGTGGAGGGTCAACCTTGTACTCTCCCAACTCTATTTCTTCTTTCTTCACTATGCCTTCGATGCTGTCTTTGAATACATAGCAGTCCTCGATCGGGTGCCTCAGCATCTGATGATAAGGGCAGAATCTTGGGCTGTCTCTTCTTTTCAGGTCCTCCGGCCTTTTTGGCTCAGGCAAGGTGACCTTATTATACTGGGTAACCCAGTCAAATAGAACCTTGGTCTTCTCCTTCAAGAAAGAATAGGCCTTCTTCATTTTGTCCCTTAGCGAGGGACCCTCCTTCTTCTCTTCTGCCTTGGCAGGCTGAGGCGCAGCTGCCCTCTTGCCCTTATCTCTTTGCTGTTCAAATGCCCTGATATCAAGAGTGTTTGCTTCTTTAGGCGCTTGACACCGCTCTACTGCCTTTGCCTTCTGTACGGTGGCAGTGGTTGATGTAGGGGTAGGTCTCTCCAAGAAGGCTTTCACTTCGGCCACTACATTGTTTAAGCGGTCGAACGACTAGATTTCCATACCAATTATCTTTTCCAGTACCTCCCTCCTGAGGTTCTACTTACAGATTTGTACAGTGTCCTCCTAATGTGGGGGCCACTTGCACCTTATTCCGAGATTTCTCCACCTCTTGATGTATTCAAGGGCTATTTCATCTGCCCTTTGCTTTGTTGAGTAGAGCTTAGCCACCGTGACCTCTCTCTCAGTGACATGAAATCTTTCTCTGAACTTCTTTTGTATATCTGGCCAGTCACTGATCAACCCGGTCGGGAGGCTGGAGTACCATTCAAATGCGAGCCCTATCAGTGAGGACCCGAAAAACTTCAGCAGATATGACTCATCTATGGCTAAGTCACCCATGACGGTCATGTAATATGCGACATGTTCCTTCGGGGATCCCTTCCCATTGAACTTATCGAACTTAGGCGTCTTGCTAATTCCCGGAGGGAGCCACTTCGATGCATGATGGGGCGAATATGACACCCGATAAGTATCAAATGCGACATAGTGACCTTCACTTCATTCAGCAAGCTTCAGCTCATTCATCCTTTCCACCATCAGCTTGTTGACAGCGATCAGATTGACTGGCTCCGGGTAGAAGTGTGTCGGCTGCAAGTAAGGGGTGACCAAAGTGGTCGCCTGTGGAGGAGGACACAGCAATGGAGGTGCTTGGTGCACCTGTGGCAGCACCGGTGGCATCAACGGCTAAGGTGGGCACTACTGGGTGGTCACCAAGCGGGGCTTTACTGGCTAGGGCAAGGTATATAGTGGTAGGAAGTCACACGGGTTGATGCCTCCCCGTGACGACTCGGCTTGCATTTCAGGCTGCTTGGAGGCCGAGGCTTGCTCTGTTTTCTCTATCAGCTACTTCTTCAGAAGTTCTATCTCCTACTGATATTTCTGGAGCAACATCAGCACTAATGGGTCCATGGTTGCTGTGCTGGGGATGGCTTCTACTATCTCCCCTGAAGCTCCTTCAGATAAGACGTTCAGCAACACCTCCTCCTCTTCACCCGTCACCATGTTTGCAGCTAGGGTGGTGACCTCTTTGGACAGTATTTGC
This sequence comes from Amorphophallus titanum, assembly GCA_024336825.1. Taxonomy (NCBI): domain Eukaryota; kingdom Viridiplantae; phylum Streptophyta; class Magnoliopsida; order Alismatales; family Araceae; genus Amorphophallus; species Amorphophallus titanum. The sequence continues at coordinate 27,459,826 of JANBPO010002302.1, forward strand.
TTCCCCTTTGTCACTTTCAGCATTTCCCTTGCGGCTTCCACTCTTCTGGTGTTTGGCCCTGGCCTTTCAGCTAATCTAGCCAATTCCCCGAGGTGCTCAAATAGACCTCCATATTTATCGGCCAACCCAATCATATTGTAGGTAAAAACCTGCATGCATTTCCTTAGTCTATGAACCTTCCTTCTTGCATGACCAGGGAAGGTTAGTCTCTCGAACATAGAGACTCTTCTTCTCTCCCTCTGCTGTGGAGCAGCTTCATCGGCTTTGAACTGTAAGCCGTCTTCAAAGTCGAACAAAAGATGAGACCAAAGAAAAAGAAGAAAAGAAAAGATACTCAGCTCCAATGGCCAACCGCTAAAGCAAGACCCGAGAGCTCGAAAGAATGTTCGGGACCATCCCCGAAGAAACAAGCCAAAGCTCAGATAACGAGTACAAGCTGGACGATTGGCCAACCCTCACAAAAGAAGGAAATAAGCACAGATGTGCCTAGACAAGTTAAATGGGCTGAAAGATGCTGGAGATAGGATGGAGGAGCCCCTAATCCGGTGCGCTCCAAAACTCCTAATCTGGCGCGCTACAAAGCTCCCAATCCGACGTGCATGAGGCAACCCTCACTAAATCGGCACGCCCATATGCACGCCGGGTGAGGCCACGTCGGTTAAGGCTATAAGAAGGGTGGCTTTCGACCAAAGAGAGAAGGAGAGGGAAGCCAATCGTCTGAGAAGAAAAGAGAGAGGATTGGGGAGGAAGAAAGGGAGATCTCTGTGAGAAAACCCAAAGAGAAGCCAATACCCTGTCTGTCTGCCAAGGAGAGCCCGCAGTGAAGGAAGAGGAGCCCCTTTTCTCCGATACCCTATTTCTGCAGTGAAGAACGGAGGTGGGTTCAGACCATCTTTTCCCATCCATTCCCTATCATCTTCCCTTTTGTGTAATGTGATCGGAGGGGCGATGATATGAGCCCATCTCCCTCTCAATGTCTTTTCATCCCTTCCTCTTTTGTAACTGGGTTCTATTCCCATCTTTGTAACTAGTGGCCGGCCTCTGAGCGACAATGCCATGCCGTGCCGTATGTGCGTTGTATTGGCCCCTTTTTGATAATATAATGGTGTGGTGTTGAATGTGGCAATACCTCCCTGTGTCCCCTCTCTTTTCTCTGGTTGCATTCAGCTTCCAATATTCCGCGTGTTATCATGTGGTTTCCTTAATCAGCGCCGAACAAGCCCTGGTCCTCTCCAGGGCAACATTAACATCGCACCCCCCCTTTCTTCCCCAGGGTTTCTTCTCAGTGGGACGGTCCCATTGCGCTCCTTTGGTGTTTATCGAGGCTCTACCCCAGAGGCACACGTGTGTGTGTATCTCTGGCCACTCCTAGGATTGCTTCCTCTTAGCTCACTCGTTCAACACTATGAACTGAAGAGAGTACGGCTGTCCCTATAGTCTGGGCGCAGGGTCTTCCTGCAAGACCTTCTCCCTGCATACTATTTGATGGGTGTTTGAGGATTTGCCCCTTATAACCTCCGTAGTTTATATACTAACTTACTAAGTTAATGCACTAATCTACTAACTCTCTGGTATTAACATGCTAACTCTCTAGCGTTGATTGGCTAACCTCTCAACTAATCACCCTATTTACTCCATCCTATATACAGATTGCTTTGCCGTGCTTCGTTCCTTTGAAAATCACTGTCCGGTGTTCGGGGAAGGGGGGGGACATACCCCATCGATGCCTCTAAATCACCACGGGTCAGAGGGGTCGTGTCTTTCGATGACATGTGCCTTTGTGGGCCTCCAGAAGGTGAACACTAATAGGGCTTTTAGCGCAACATTAAATCCACTGTCTTTAAGAGAACTAGTGGTGACCACGGGTTGTGTGCCCCTCGTAGGCTAGCCCTCGGGATTTCCTCCCTCATTGGTCATCCCTTCCGATCATATTTTGGCCCACGGAACATTGGTGCCCCTCTTAGGCTAGCCCTCGGCGTTTTCCATCCGTTCTGGTCTGTCAGCCGCCGTCGTGCCACCCGGTATTAAGGAGCTTACCCCAATTCCATGGGTATGCCTCCGCTTCTCCCCCGTGACCCTCTGGGTATGGGGAGATGCTGAAAATTTCAAGATACTTTCATTTGGAAGCTACGCCGTTTATTGGGCCAACGTTGCCAGGGCCACGAGAGGGAAGGGAGAGGTCGGTCCACAGAGGCGTTGAACCGGGCGCTCCAGAGTTTGAACCGGCTCCCTGCAACCCCACTCTATAAGACGATCGAAAAAAAACAAAAAAAAAAAGAAAAAAACGACAAAACGTGCCCTAGCAAAACCCTGGTGCTTATCTTCGCCATTTTCTGCTTGGAGGACGCTTTCGACACCGATAGACTGAGATAAACCCTAAACTTCATCTAAAGCCTCGATCTTGAGAAGGTAGCGATCTGTTGTTCTTCTCTTCCTCGATCTCGTTGTATGATTTTTTGTGGTATCTTTGCCTATCCGTGGCTTGCAAGAGGCGTCGTGGTAGGGTTTTCAGCCTGGGCAGATGTCGGACGACGAAGCAAGGGAGGAGAAGGAGTTGGATCTTTCCTCGCCTGATGTCGTCACCAAGTACAAGAGCGCCGCCGAGATCGTGAACAGTAAGAAAATTGCTTCCTTTTGATATCGGTGTTCTAAAATTCTCGCCTGCCTTGATATCATGGATTAATGGGTTCCTCTCTTCCCCTTTCCTGTGGGCGCAGAGGCTCTTCAGCTGGTGATTTCCGAGTGCAAGCCCAAGGCCAAGATTGTCGACCTGTGCGAGAAGGGCGATGCCTTCATAAGAGAGTAAGATTTGTCAATGTGCTTGGACTTTGAGGGTGTTATTTCTCTCTCTCTCTCTCTCTCTCTCTCGGTAGTTTCGCTGTGGAATTCGTTGTTGTTTGGTGAATGATGGAACAAATGCTATTTTAGGCAAACCGGCAACGTGTATAAGAATGTGAAGAAGAAGATCGAGAGGGGTGTTGCGTTTCCTACATGCATCTCCGTGAACAACACCGTGTCCCATTTCTCACCACTGGCCAGCGATGAGAGTGTTCTGGAAGAAAATGACATGATAAAAATGTGAGAACTTCTCTCGCTTTTTGTGTTACAGCCGCTTATCTTTCTGCTTGTAGGAAGGTATAAAAATATCTTATTTCTCTGCCTGCAGTGATATGGGATGTCATATAGATGGCTTCATTGCAGTGGTGGCACACACTCATGTGGTACATCAGGGGCCTGTTACCGGGAGAGCTGCTGATGTAATTGCTGCTGCAAACACTGCAGCAGAAGTTGCATTAAGGCTTGTTAGACCTGGGAAAAAGGTATCTGAACTACATCTACAATTTCAGAAAGTTGGTCAGCTCTTCCGAGATTTCTTTCCATGCTTGGGTGTGTGGGTATATGCATTACAATTGATACTTCTACAGAATGTAGCCTCTCTTTCTTCTCAAATATTTCACGGAGGCCTTGATACAAGCTTACCTTTATACTGCCTCCTCCACATTGTAATTGTATTTTGACATTATAGTCCATAGGTGGTATAGAAGTGCTCTGGTAAATATGTGACCATAAACTAAAATCATTAATCTTACTGTTTTGATATAAGATGTCCTACACTCAGCTAGTGTGCAACCTCATGTGGGATTTCTTTTGTAACTTCTGTTTTGTGCTTTCCAGATCTTGTATTTTTCCTAAGAAGATGATGTAATTCAATGCTGGAAGCAGATGCCAATTTTTTAGATCATTTGTTATTGCGAGGTGGTCACAAAGGAATTATTCACTTGTCACTAGCACAAATTTTAGCATGTGATTGTTGGTTGTGTATATGTACGCATCTATCCACATATGTCCATGTGCGTGTGCAGTGGCGGAGCCGGGGGGGCAATTGCCCCCCCTTGACTTGGGTAATCCCTCTAGATTACGTTTAAATAAAACCCAACATCAGGGCTTAAACGTTCCTGAATGTGAGCATGTCGGTCACTAAAGGACCATTTTATTGTTCGGACAGAAGTTCATGTTAGTAGCGTGAGAAAGTATGATAAAACCATACAAATGTCTGCCATAGGTACGGCAAGTTTAATGTGATCACGGGATTGGATCCCGGTATGTATGTCGGTCACCAACGGACCATTCATTGCTCGGACGAGAGTCCGCATCTGAAGAATCGAAGACGACAAGAAAGCCACACGAATGTCTGCCGTAGATACGATAAGTTTAATGTGATTGAGGGATTGAATCCCGGTAGAAGTGGGTCAGCTTAATGAACTGTTGGCTCGAGATGGTTCAGGACTATGGCCATATCGGGGATTCCGAGATCCACGCCCGATACCACGAGGCCTCATTACTTTTCTCTTCGTACACAGTCCGGGGGAAGCGAATTATTAAGTGTGTGGCCTGAACTCACCAACGTGTGCTATCACACACGGATCGACCTGCGTAGTCAGGTCACGGGGATCGATTATAGCAGAGGTATGCTATTATCATTGTTCCGATTCTCATAAGCGTGGCTTGTATTCTTTTCATTCTTCGCATTATGTTTATTGATTTAGACATTTCTTTTGTTTCATTCTTTAGTTTAAAGCATTTCTTTCTTATTTAGTTGATTGCTTTTGCTTCTCTTTCTTTTTTTATATGTATAAGTCACGCCGGATTAAGAGAAACACTGGGGGGCATGTCAGTTAAGGCCACGCCATTTTCGGATTGAAACAAAGGGAATAGTGGCCACGCCGGAATGGGTGTTGCAATAGTAGGAGGCATATGGTGCACCGGAATGGGAGCAGGTGGGGGGGGGGCACCGGATTAACATGGCACAAGGGCCGCGCCATTTTAAGAAACCCAAGGGAAGGAAGAATGGATGCGTGTTGTTTTAAGATGCCACCGGAGGGGAAGAAGGGCCATCGGTGCACCGTATTTGATGGTGCCGATTTAGGTGGACACCAAGGGGGCGCGCCGGTTAAGACGGCGCCAGAACAGCATGCACTGGAGGCAAAGGGCCATGGGGAACGTCGATTTAGACAGCACTGAATTAAATGGACACCAAGGGGCACGCCATATTTGATGGCACCGAGACGATGGTGTTTGAACAGTAATGCATGTCGTATTAGGGCGCACCAATTTAAGGGCTCATGGGGCTTTGAGTGTGGGCTAAACGGGGGAATAGTCACCACATCAAAATAAGGGGAAAAATGGGATTTTTGAGTGTGGGTTTAAAACGGCGCAGGGGAATAGTTACTGCACCGGATTAGCCCACGCCAGAATAGACTCTCCCGAGGGTTGTTTCACTACTGTCGAGTGTGTTTTTCTTTTCTTTCACCTGCAGGTTGGTATAATGGTTTGTTTATTCAACCAATTGATGGATTAAGTTGACGAAGAGGGGGTTTCATCATTTTGGTTGTTTATTAAGATGAATCGGCATGAATGTTCAAGTGTTTTATTCGGGGAATTTGTTCACAGAGGCTTATTGTGTATTAGATTGAAGGTGCAGTTGTTCCCTGGAGGGTGTCTTCTTCATTTGTTCTTGTGGGTTCTTAGCCCCTGGCAAAAATTAGGCAGCACCTCCCCCAGACTGGGACTTGTCAGAGATAATAGAAGATCACCAAACAGAGTATTTCGAGGTGATCCTCAAAAGTCAGAGTGGCCTCACGGTAGTCCGATAATCCATATGTGAGTGTGGAGAACTCGAGGACTAGCCTACAAGAGCCACCACAACTCACGAGTGACGATCCACGAGTGATAGGAAAGAAGCCAGAATCTTCACTGACCTTCACCCTTTTGAGGTGTTAGAATTCCATCTATCGGATGCCACTCTGTACCTAGAAAGTCGAGACAAGCTCCCGAAGTCACCCAAGACAAAGGGAAGAAGAAGATGGAGTCGAATAGCTGTTTCCTCCACCACCCCCAGGCTATATGGCTCCCCCACATGTTTCATTCATTTCAGAAGAGGAAGGGATATTCAAGGCCGCTCCTCTTACCATCTATCCCACACCTGGGACGCCATACCTCGAAGACCTACTGGAGGATGTCAGAGTCCTGCCCGGGATCATCAAGCCTGTATCAGAAGCTGGCTGCCAAGTAGCTGAGTCACTGAAGATTTTTGAGGTGCCTAATTCTGAAGGGTCATCCACTATCTTCTATGTAGCCGAAGAAAAGCCAATCAGAGGAGATGATGATTGTCGACTCCCTGACGAGTTGCATGATCCATACATCCCGATCATGGGACTTCCTAACATAGCTGGCCGTGCAGTCAGATTGGTCAAGAAACAAGGGATTCCCTTCTATCAGCCCTCCAGCTGGAAAGAAATGTTCAAAAGAATGTGGAACCCACCGAACCTGGATCGGAGACTACTATAAATCACCAGGCATCCAGGTTTGGGCTTTTCAATAGAAGACCCTTATGAAGCCAATGCGATATCAATTTCGGCTCCATCCAGTGATGACCCTACAAAAGTCGCAGATCTACTGGAAGTCCGCCGTAGCAAGCGTCATGTGCCTCCGATTGAAGAAGTGCAAGATGAGGAAGTGTTCCTCTAGAACCCTCCTCACCGCAAGGGCATGGGGAAGATCTCACCCTCCTCCGAGGGGTCGACCCCGAATGGTCACAATACTGGGGTGCCCTCGCCCCCGCCTGACAATGAAGTGAAGAATGATGATATGAGCTGCGCTCAAGGGCCCCCGGGGCACGACCCCATCCCGTTTGCTCTATATCATCGGCAACAACAATAGATCGAAATTCTAAAGACACGGCTAGCTGAAATAACCGCGCTCATGTCTGATTTGATCAAGGGTGCTTCCCGCCCTCAAGGTGAAGACACGTCCCAGTCCCTGAACACAAGGCCTAACACCCTCATGCACTTGAAGAAAGAGGCAAGGAACGTAGCTGGCTCTTCAGCCAGATGGCCAACTGAATGAAGTCCTACACTACAAAAGAGTAAGACTCGAGGGATCTTCTACTGGGCCTGCCACTATGGCATGGTCTCCCTCCCAAAGTCCAATAGGCCGCAAGATGCCCGAAGGACCGATAACCCATTGTTCTTCCCCTGTCACCAAATACTAGGTCACCCCATCGAAGACTGTTACATCTTCAAAGATATTGCTCAAGACCTGATTGATAGGGATGAGCTCAAAATGGGAGACTATGTGGTGGCCCCACCACGTCCCCAAGTGACGGGCAGCCCCAAAAAGGGAGTCTATGCAATATCAGTTCAGCACCAGACCCCTAAAGATGTAGTTGAGAATGAGTAACATGTGTCATCGGTCGTAGAGCAGTCCTAAGCATGGCAAACAATCATGTTGGCTCCCGTAGAAGCTATCTACGATGACTACCAAGAAGACCCCAGAGCAGTCCTGAGCCTTTCCGCACAAGGGAACCCCTCAAGGCCGCAGACTGTAAGCCAAGGGGGGTGTGAAGCAAGCACTGCCTCAGTACCCAGCGAGGCAGAACAAGAAGATGCATACGACATCCTTAAAGCCGAGGATGGCGAAGATCAAGATTTCGTCGAGCTAGTGGGGGGGGGGGCGCCCCCCCCCCGCGGGGAGGGGGGGGGAGACAAATGGAGAGAAGAGAGAGAAAGAGACAGAGGGGTGTGGGGAGAGATAAAGAGAGAGGGGGTGTGCTTGTGTGAGAAAGAGAGATAAAGAGATAGAGAGAGGTAGAGAGAGAAAGCCAAAAGAGAGAGAAAGAGAGAGGGGATGGGACATAAAGAGAGAAATAAAGAGAGAGAGAGATCCCGTAGGGGTTGTGCGTGTGTGAGGATTAGAGAGAGAGGGAGCGGCCAGCGCAATGGAGAATGAGGAAGAGATCGGCAGCGGCGACGGTAGGGGGTGCGAAGGGAGGTCGATGGAGAGACCAACAAGGAGGGGAGGCGAAGTGGAGAGTGTATGCATGTGTGGTTACAGACGAGGGGAGGGGAGATGGAAGATGCATGCAGTGTTGCGACTGGGGGTGACGGTACCTGCGGAGGATGAGCCCGGGTGCATAGCAGGTGTGAGAGAGGGAGAGAAGTGTGTGCGATGTATGGAGGAGATGGTGAGTAAGTCACTACCGTGGGTGTGAGTAGAAGATAGAGGGAGAGAGAGAGGTTGGAGGGTCACGACGAGGGTAGCAGATGAGAGGGAGACCATGAGAGGACTGAGGATCGGGGGAGAGGAAAAGAGAGGGAGTGGGATGGGAGAGGTCGACGGGAGATGTGATGTCGCCAAGGGAGGGTGGCGAGAGAGGAAGAGAGAGGGAGTGGGATTTTAGCAGGAAGGCGACGCCGGTGGGGGGGGTTTGAGGACGTGGTTAGCAGTCGGCGCTCACAGCACGGAGGTGGTTGCCGGTGTTGTTCGTTGGGAGAAAGGGAGATGGGGAGAGATCCGACAGAGGTGGTGGGAGTGAGAACCGAAAGAGAGAGAGCAGCAGAGGTATGCAGAGAAAGGAGACGAGAGGTTAGAGAGCAAAGCAGAGAGAGGGAGACGGAGGTGGAGGCAGAGAGAGAACGTGAGAAGAGGTGGAGATGGTGCAAGCCGGTGCCGCGGGCAGAGCAGGCGTGGCTATGCAAGGGGGATGCGATCAGCTACGCAGGCAGTTTGCAACAGGTGTGGGAGGCTAACAGGGAAGAGAGAGAGCTTGCGGGGGAGCGCGAACGCGTGTGTAGGAGAAAATGCCTCGGAGGGGAGAGAGAGATGGCATCGCAAGGGTGTGTGAGCATGGGTGTGTTGGCTGTGGGGCACGAGTTACAAAGAGAGGGGTAGCAACAGGGTCCTCGCGGTGTGAAGAGAGAGACGACAGAGCAGGCGACGTGGGTGGTGGCGAGAGGACACTGTGGAGAGGGTGAAGACGCAGGTGAGGTGGTGTGGTGGACGTGGGAAACCAGGTTTCTTGCGGCAGAGGGTTACGTTGGTGGCTACGGTGGTGAGGGCGTGGCTGGCTGCTGCTGAGAGAAGGAGGAGTGAGAGGAGGTGCCTCCGTGTGTGCGTGTGTAGTGTAGAGAGAAGAGAGGGAATGAACGGGAGAGCAGAGGGAGTGAGATGAGGGCAAGGGAGAGCCACCTGGTAGAAGGATCGTTGAAATGAGAAGAAGAGAGAAGGAGAGAGAGAGCGTACGCAGGAGAAGAGAGAGGGGAAGCAGTTAGCAGAGAGAGGGAAAGGAGGATAGAGGGGTAAGGGGGCCGCGGTGTGCAGTGAGGGGGATGCCGCGGGAGTGGGTGTGCAGTGGTGAGGAGGAGACAGGGAGATGAAGCAACGGCCGACGAAGGGTGTAGTAGGGAGATGGAGAGGTTAAGAGTAGAGAGGGGGTGAGGGAAGTGGCCGCAGTGGTATACAGGTGGTGAGTGTGTGGGCAATAGAGAGAGAGAGCAGAGAGAGGGAGAGCTGAGAGGACTGAGCCTCTTTTCAACCACTCTTTCTTTCACTGATCTCCTTCTTCTTCTATTCCCTCTTCTTCTACTGCTCTTTCTCTCTGCTGCTCGCTCCTCTTCTTTCTCTGTGGAACTCTCCTCTTTCTTTTTCTATGCTCTACACTCTTCTTCTTCTTCTTCTGGATCACAGGTGTCTTCTCTTCGATCTCTCCCCTCTTCTTCTGTGAGAGTCTTCTCTTTCTTCTGTATGTACTGCAACTTCACGAGAGATGACCTTTTATATACAGCTTCACTCTGAGGACGCCCTAGACGTATGGAGAGCTTGTGCCCCTTTCTCTAAGAAATCTATGTGTCAGCTTCCAGGTGATGTGACACCACCTATGGACCTAAATTTCAAGCAAACAACCGAGTTGGCAGACCCACTCAAGCGCACTCACCCGTGACGCCCACACCCGGGTCCGTAGGTGGACCGACGATGGGGATGAGGGTCCAAGGTTGGACCTTGAGATTCCAGGGGGTGGGCTAGCTTGGGGCTGAACCCCTAAGGATCTGGGATGCCCAATTCGATAGGCGGCCAGCACACCGAGGGCGTGGGATGCAGGGCCACTCTCACAACTCGCTCCGCGGCGGCACACAATTTGGTGGATTCCAGACCGGGCACTCGCTCACCATGCGATGGGCAATTGAAAGCAATAATAAGCCAGCAAAGATAATACTACCGGCAGAGGAGAGTGATCAGGTGCTCACCTTATTAGTCTGAAGACGCCGACCCCGGTCGGATACAAAGGCGAGTGAGGAAGCGTGGGCTTACCCGCACGCCGCGCCGATGAAGCCTCAACCTGAATTATCAAGTTACAATCACTACACGCCTTGCAAGGGGGTTCGACTAGGGGTGGGGATTAGTTTTACAACCAAAATGTACCTCCACACAGGCAGGGGCGATCAGCCGGCCAGGTGGGGTGGGGAAAACTACGCTAGAAGCCGAAGTGGACAAAAATCATCGGCTCAGCCAGCCCTCTGGAACAGAGGATAGATTGTCACTATCGATGCCACTGCAGACTTCCCCGAACTTCGATTGTGACGAAACCAGTGGCAAAACCTTCATACTTGACCCGGGAGGACGTCCAATTTTTGGGAGGACTTCTAGTTGCCGGCGTTGGTCGGGGCAGGGCCGTGAGCAGGGTCTCTGTTCTATGGTTCTATCTACTTCAGCACCACTATAGCAGGAAGATGAGGTCACCACGAGCGCTCCTGGGCTCTGATTCAGGCGTGGTCAAAGTCACTGGATTTGTTGTCGAGCCCTCTTTGAAATGAGACATGTGGAAATGCCAGAGGAGGTCTGAGTAGACAGAGATAGCCCGAACAGTGATCGGGTGTCTGTTCAGTCGTAGAGTGGATAGAACAGTGCATCCGAGGGAGAAAATTGAGAAATCACTACTCCAGATGCCGAACAGGGTGCCGCTTCTTGGTAATGGAAGAAGACTTGTCACAGAAGCTTTTAGCCAAGTGACACCTCAAGAAGCATAGGAATGTGGCTGTGGGGGATTCTGGAAGTGGCTTCAGGTTGCAGACTGGACCTATCCTGCGCAGTCAGAGAAGAATGGCTCTCTCCGGCGGTCATGAACTCAAACAGGGTGGAGACCACTACTGTTGCGAAGAAGACAGGAAGACGCTTCCGATGGTAGCACTGGGGCCTCCAGGAACGCCGGGATGAAGTCAGGGTTGAATCTTCAAGATGATGGTATTCTGCTGCCTGTGAACTGGGAAGTGCAGGTTGGAGATGGGAGGTTGGAGATGAGGTAAATTGGAGGGGAAAGGGGGTGGATGGGTGTGGAATAAATTACAATCAAAGATAGAACAATGAAAAGCCACAAGGGAGATAGAAAGGAAAAGCCTACTCCTACATCAAGGAACTAAGAGTGGAAGGGAAAGAGAATGAGCTTTTATTGTATACGTATCAAGAGGGGAGGAGCCTCCCGTGCCCTCTTTTTATAAGCTCCTAAAGCTAACACTATTCCCGTTTCTACATGTGAACACTTTTAATTGTCATTTTTGACTTGAGAAGGGAGGCCACCATGTGATGCATATTTTTTTATGTATTTTTTTCTTCTTTTTATCAAATTTTTATTCTCTTTCTCTCTCCTCTCACGTTGGCCGTCTGTGCGCGAAGGCGCCCGCCAGCCTCCCTGCTAGCCAACACGCCCGTTGACCCGCATTCGCTGCTGACCTGTCCGCCTTAGCTGCTCCGCCCGCGTGTGAAGGAAGCCGCCTTGGCCGCCCTCCTGCCTGCCGCTTTGACCCGCCAGCGCCCGCGTGAGCCACGCCCGGGTGCTCTCAAGCTGCCTGCCTCTATGCCATGTTGACCTGTCTGCGTGCACCGCGAGAAGGTTGGTCGACGAAGCTAACCGCGTGCCTGCATTGGCCTTCTCCTGTTGACCATGCATCAACTGTTGACTGCACCCAGCCCACCAGCCGACGTCGCTCCTTGGCCATTTGAATGGGCTTTGGCCCATGTGAAGACGTGGACGGGCCTTTGGCTCATTTGCGAAGGGTGCTTGGGCTATGGGCTATCATTCTTGTGCAGACTTGTGGGGTTTCTTGCCACTTTCTTCATCGTACCGAGTGCCTCCAAAATAAGAGAGTTTATTGATCAAATTTTAATTAATTTTATTAAATTGAATATTTTGATTTGAAATTATAATTAAGTGTGATAAGTGCGTATTTATTCATATTAAAGCTCATAAAAAATGTGTATAACATAAATTAACATGTAAAAATATACACTCATCAGCGACGTCAATCCAGTGACTTCTCACCCGGCCTCAACATGGCCTTCTTCAGCGTGGGTGGCCAACATGACTTCACAAGTGGTGGACACCATCTTCAAAGCTCCACATAGCCAAAGGTTGTTCCCCATGCAGGCCCACGGCAGGCTTCTTCCCACGAAGCAGTTCCCTTCACACACGGGCGCGGGACCCTCCCCATGGCGAGCCCCTCATGGGCAAGGCCGTTCTTCACGCGGGTGGCCAAGTCCTCCACGCATGTGCCCCCACCTCGTGCAAGAAGTCTTCTCCATGGCAAGTTTCATGTGGCCGGTTTCTCCACGGCACCTTCTCACGCGGCATCCTCAACACGTCTCCACGGCAGGCAGGTAGCCTTCTTCACATGGCCCCCATGCAACGTGAAAATGGGCCCCTCATGCATCTTCTCACGCGGAGGCCTTCTTCACAATGCCAACCGCCCACCCTCCTTCGCGGCGTGTCTCGCGCGACCACGGCCAAACGCAGCAGTCGCCCTCTTTCATGCAAGCCACAGTTCTTCACTCGACCAGCAGGCATTTTCCACAGTGCGACCAAGACCTTTAATGCCAAAATAGTGCTCCATGCATGCAACGTGGGCGGCCAAAGCCCCCCCTCACGTCCTGGTCTTCAACGCCATTCTTCTTCACGCAGCCCATTGCGGCCAACAGCATTCACATGCCAGACAGAGAAAGGAAGAGAAGAGAGAGGGCAATGCGATGTGGAGAAGAGAGAGGAAAGAAAAGAGAGAGGAAGAAGAGAGAGAAAGAGGAGAAGAAAATGGGGTTTTCAATGAAAGTGGGAAGAAAATAAAGAATGTGTTCACATGGAATAATGTTAGTTTTGGGCCCCCGGTCTGTGGCTGGGACGGGACGGGACGAGCGATTCAACCCGTCCCGTCTCCGTTTGGCAAATCTTGGTTTGGCCCTCTTGGACCTCCCGTATCTTCTCCATAAACTCTAGACTCCTCTTCCTCTCTCTCAAATCTTTCAACGGACACCCTATTCCCTCTTTCTCTTTGGTTCTCCTACGCGCACTTCAAGCTTCACCAAACACCACATCGGCGCCCATCGCAGTGCTGCCTACTTCGCCTCCCCATAGCACACCCAGCTACCCTCCCAAGCTAGGAGAAGCTCGTCAGCCTTCCCCTGCACCCCCAGCACCTCCAACAGGCCATCCAAAAGCTTCCCTCGCTGGCCATCCTCCTCCTCGGTGACCAAGGTTGAACTGGCGATCATTCTGTGAGGGCAGACCAGGTTGTGAACTATAGCCCAATTGGGCGTGATCAGGCTAGAATGCGGCCTATCGTGCCACTGCATTCTGAAGGCGGTCTCTGGTCGGGGGTGGGTTCAAGTTGAAGCCCCAGACAGACAGCAAGCTTCTTCTGCTCAGCTACTCGGATGTCAAATTTAGGGGACCCCTCTTTCTGTCCCACATCACCCCCGCTTCTCTAGCTCCGCTACCCACACTACTAGCCCACATAGCCAACCTTCACAGTGCCCCGCTAGTCCGCTGTACTCCAACCCTAAGATGGGGCAATGGCTACGGTGCTACGAGGAGGTCGAGCGCGAGCTGGAGGGCAAGGTGTTCTACTTGGACAACATCCTCAAGGTAGTGTCGGCAAGGGTTGATCGACGATGACTCTGACTTCCACACATCTTTCTCCTATGAGATCATGGAGGCATCGATCCCCCTAAAAGTTTTAGTTGCCGTCGTTCACCCCATACGATGGCACCACCGACCTTGCTGACCATATGAACAGCTTCGAGTCTAACCTAGTTTTCCACAGGGGCTCAGACGTTGTAAAATGCTTGGCGTTCGTCACCACACTATGGGAGAACGCTCGGACGTGGTTCGAGTCATTGCCCACCAGAACCATCACCTCCTTCTAGCAACTCAAGAGGATGTTCAAGGAGAACTTCCTCAATTGTAAAAAGGAGGTCTAGAATGTCGTGAGCCTCCTTGGCATAAAGTAAGGTAGCGAGAAACCCTTGTGGGACTTCGTTGCCTATTTTCACAAGCAGGCCCTCCACATTCCCCGCCTGGACGTTAGTATCGCCACAATAACACTGACGTAGGGCACCCAGGACGTCATCCTCCGAAGGACCCTCGGAGTGGAGTCCCATGTAATGCTGACGGAGCTCCTCACCCTGCCCTAGAAGCACACCATTTTCCAGGAAAACAACACAGCGTTAGGCCAATCAGTCGGAGCTGATCACTCCGATTGAAAGTGCTCGGCCAAATTCCCATGCCCGGAGAGAAGCAAGCACAAGCATTGTGATCGGGAGTGCCGCGAATAGGATTGGCCCAAGGAGAAGGCCCTCTACAGGGACTACACTACATTGAATGCCCCTTCTGAGTAGATCCTCATGGAGAGCCATGAGGAACCCTACCTCCACTAGCCCCAGAAGATGAAGTCTGATCCTCGGACGAGGAATTGGAGAAGGTACTGTCGCTTCCACCATGACCACGACACTACAGACTGTGTCCAACTCAAGGATGCCCTCAAGGACCTGGTCCACTGTGGGATCCTGGACAAGTTCATCGCCAAGGCTACTGAGTGACAACAGGAAAGGGTCGACACTCCGTGTTAGAAAGAATGGTATGCTCTGATACCGATTGATATGATCAATGGTATGCTATGATACCAATGGATATGTCCCGTCTGCCTTATCATGCATTGACCTAAGGACTGACCCACAAGTTAGAGTTTTCCCACGGCTTGCACCAATTGTAATTTGGCCTCTCTGGCCCACTTGTAAAGCCCATGCAGCTCTCATAAAATATGTTACCACCTGAGTGCATGTCTCTGTGCTCGTATCTTGGTCCCAGTGCTCCTCTGCACCACCCAGTGTGTGTCCAGTACCCCAACTCTAGCAAGCTAAACCTCCCAGTCAAACATGCACCTATAGCTGCGGAATGCCCCCGACCCTCTACCCATGGCTTCAGATATATATAGACTTCTCTTCAACATAGAACGAAGGTGTTCAAATTCAATCTGATGTAAATAAACACTAACTACTTGTGATCGGTGGGGAAAGATGTCCAGTACATGATTCTCCACAATCGCCTATGCACTCGTACATATGGAACCTCCCTTCTCTCTAGGTGTCACCCAACCTCCTGACCCCACATGTCACGTCCTGGCAATGCTTCCCAATCAGCCTTCGGTTCCATGGGTGGTTGTTGAGAAATCGACTAGAATGCCCGCACTTTGGCTAAGTTGTCCGAATCCTAAAAATTCCCCATGCCATTCTAGTCCCCTTGACTCTCCATAAAAGGCTAGTGCCCGGTACCACCTTGAGTGGAATATGGCCACGAAGGGGGATACCCGAGATATATCAAACTCTCGTGTTTCCCTATATAGTTGTATTCCTTCCCTCAGTCTGGTCAACGATTCCCCGACGAATAGTCCACTATCAGGGTTCATCCATCCGTCCCACTGTGATAATTAATGCAACTTAATGGCCTAGACCTTTCATCGAAGCCTGCTTCCTCTAATTCTAGCTTCTAAGCCCACTCCCCAGATTTCAACTTAGAAGCCCACTCCTTCTGATTTTGGCTTATAAGCTCGCTTCCCTCTGATCTTGGCTTATAAGCTCTCTCTCTCCTTAATCTCGACTCATAGCCTACTTTCCTAGATGTCAACTCAGAAGCCCGCTCCCCTTAATTTTGGCTTGGCAAAGCCCGTTATCGCATATGGCTATTATCCTATCTTTCGACTTAGCCATTCTGGCGAAGCCCACTATCATGATTGTTAGCTATCCTATCTTTCAACTTAGCTACTTCGGTCAAAGCCCGCCATAACATATTTTAGTCCTCCTACATTTCGGCTCAGTCTCTTTAGGTTAATGCCTGCTATCATATACTTTGGCTAGACTTTCTTTTGGCTTCAGTAGCCTGCTACTTTCTGGCTCTTGCATCTTCCTACCTCATTATCTTTTAGCTTTCATAGCCCACTATCTCTGGCTCTTATAGCCTACTATCCTCACTATTTCTGGATTTTACAACCTGCTATCCCTGATATTTCTGGCTCTTGTAGCTTGCTATCCCCGCTATCCTCACTTTTACAGCCTGCTATTCTGCTATTTCTGGCTCTTGTAACCTACTATCTCTAGCTCACGTAGCCTGCTATTTCATGGTTTCTGGCTCATGTAGACTGCTACCTCTAGCTTAGCCCATTATCTCTTGCTCTCGTAGCCTGCTATTCCGCTATTTCTGGCTCTTATAGCTTGCTATTCTGCTATCTCTAGCTATAGTAGCCTGCTGTTCTGCTATTTTTGGCTCTTGTAGCTTGCTATCTTTGACTCTCGTAGCCTTTTATTCTACTATTTCTGGCTCTGGTAGCCTCCTATCTCTAACTCTCGTTGCCTTCTATTCCGCTATTTCTAGCTCTATTAGCCTACTATTTTGCTATCTCTGGCTTTTACAACCTGTTATTCTGCTATTTCTGGCTCTTGTAGCCTGCTATTTCTGACCCTCTCCACTTGCCCCCCCTTACTCCCGAGGTAAAATTGGGCTCGGACTAGTAACATTGGTAGGGGTGACGTTAGTGGCTCAAATGGGGTGAGGATTTCACTCCGTCAGGGGCCATTTAATGCAGTTGTCCTGGGAATATGCCTGTGATGATGACTCTCTTGAGTCGATGTTAGGAGTCCCTTCTTGGAGTGTAGAACGTCGCGCTACCTCCCGTTAAATCGCTGGGAGTATAAACGTCGCGTGGGTTTATGGTCCGTGCCTCCTCTGTTTGGGGTTCTATCTCTCTATCGCTTCTGTGTTTTGAAAAGCTCATGCACCGCGAGGGGGATCTGGAGTAGCACAAACTTGCAGAGGGCTTCACAGAGGAAGTAGAGATCACGGTGACAGTGATTCGTCAACTCCCACCTCCACCTGAGTCGCCTCGGTGTCTTCCTCCTCTTCCCCTTGTTCCTCTCGTTAGGCTATGGCGGAGCAAAATGCCACTATTGAGGAGCAGGAGGTTGGTCAGGGTATGGGAAGCCTGGTGCTACATCTCGACCATCCTTTGCGCAGCGAGTTGACTGAGGATAGAGTGAAGACAATGAAGCAGCGCTTTGGGCTACCGTGGCAGTATTATTTTTCTCCGGTCCAACCTCGGAAGTCCAGTTTGGATACTCGTTTGGGCCTCTTCTGCACTTTCCTCTTGGCTAGGAAGTGCAGGTTCCATTTGCCTATCCACCACTTTGTCATCAAGCTACTTCAATCCTACCAACTGGCCCCTAACTAGTTGGTTTCTAACTCATACACCTTCATCTTCTCCTTCACCATTCTTTGTCGCTCGTGCGGGCTCAACATTTTGCTGGACCTCTTCCATTCCTTTTTCGAGTTGAAGGAGCACGCCCATGCGGGTAAAGGCTTCTTCTATCTTCAGGCAAAGAGGGGAAGGAGTTGCGTGACGATTTCTACCAAGGATTCTTCTCACAAGGGATGGAAAACAAAATTTTTCTGGGTGGGCTCGTCGAAGGGCGATGTCTCTTGGGGTTTCCCGACGGTGCCCAACTTCCATCCGTCTATTCCTTCGAAGCAGGTGGTGGTTTCCTCGGAGCTAAAAGAGGAGATAAGGATTCTCCAGGAGCATTGCCAATCGACTGCTGAACTGATGACGGTGGTGAACATGGAGAAATATCCTTCCTGGGTGTTGTCATCTGGTGGTAAGATCTTTAATGCCTCGCATTATGCTTCTGTGTTGGGCTAGTGGGCCTCCTTCTGAAGATTTGGCTTCGGTTGCTCAGATTCGACACTAACGGCTGATAAGGTGGAGCAGTCGCTGGAGCAGGGGGCCACTGATTTGGGAGAGACGCCTGCTCTCGGTGAGTCCCAAACATCCATGGGTTCCTCCCATGCCCGGGATAAGGGCGAACAGAAGGCTTGGGATGACATCCCCGAGCACCGTGGGTCCAAGCGCAAGGAACCTGGTGAGCCATTGATGTTATCTTCCATGAAGGCCTTGCTCGCGGAGAAGAAGCGATCGAAGAAGGCAGAGGCTGCCCCTCCGGTCAAAGAGTAGGCTTGCTTGGTTGAGGGGCCCTTGGCCAAGGAAGTCTGCCAATCTGATCTCCCACACACCGGGACAGAGGCGGCTGCCATCAGTGGGGGGGTTGCCGCCGAGCCTACCAGACAGTAGGCAAAGGTGGTCGGTTCTAAAGTCCCGGTCGAGGCCGAGGGGGCTCGGGGCGAGGCATCGACCCTGCTCGAGCCGAGTGAAGCCATCCCAAGAATGGGGACACTCGGAGAGGGCGCTCTGATCGCGGCTCGCCCAGAGAGGACTCTCCCTTCTTCGGCTGATGCCCTGACCATCCGGGCTACCCTGTACTAGAGGTGCCAATCCTTGGTGCCTTCGCTGGTTCAGGAGTTCAGGCGTGGTCCCCCCTCCCTGCTCTTCGAGAGGGTGATCTTGATCATGGCTCAGCTGGGGGCTGAGATATTTGATTACTTCGGATGGCTGGAAAGCGAGGAGAGGTCCCTCTCCCAGGCCCGCGTCGAGTCTAATCGTAGGATCGAGCAACTATCTTCCGAGCTCGAAGTCCATCGGTGGGAGGCAGCTTCATTTTGGGTACAGGCTCAGTCGAGACAAGAGGAGGCTTAGATATTGAATGAGCAGTTGGCCCAAGCTCGTTATATGGCCGACCTGAAGAGCAAGCTCCTAGAGGTAGAGTGTCAGGCTCAGGTCGAGTGTTATGAGCAGTGGAAGGCCCAGCGGGAGGTGCTCAATAGTCAGGCTCGAAAGACTGAGCGAATGCGGGGGGAAGCCGAAGCTATGCAAGTCGAGGCCGAGGTGAAGCTGTCCAAGGCCAAGATGAAATTGGTCGGAGCCGAGCAGAGGGTGGCCGAGCTCGAGGAGAAAGCGAAGCAAGCTGGGGCAGTGGCGATCAATCGATATAGGAGCTCGGAGGGCTACCACGCAGCCCTCCAGAAGGCCGTCTTCTCATATTACGAGCTAGGCTACCAACGGGGGCTGCAAAAAGGGTTCGCCCAAGGCTTCCATCGAGCGGTCACCCTGGCCCAGCAGTAGGTGCTTGATGAGCTCGATTTTTATTTCGGGCAGCATTATGACTCGGACGAGGACGCCATAGATTCTCCCTCTCCGACGTCGAGTGAAGGGGGGAGCAGGGATGCTACTGCTTCATCAGAGGAGTCGCCAACTCTGGCTACCTCTGGGGGGCACACGATTGGGGCAATTCCAACACCGGTGGGGTCAGTGCCTAGGCCAGCTGCCACTGAGGATGCCGGGGGCAGATCTCCTGGCGCTGAAGACTCTTCGCTCGTCGAGCCTCAAGACACTGAGCCTCAAGGAAGTCCCCCTATCTTCATAAACTAGGAGGGGCATGAGCTGGATGTACTAGTTCTTTCTCTTTTTTGAGCAAAAACCTTTTCTTCCTATATACACTGGCAGTGATTTCCAGAATCTGAGTTGTCAATTCCTTACCGCATTTAGCATGACTTGACTATCGTATCTGTGGTTGCCAGAGGATGGAGATTTGGTGCATTTCGCAGGTCTCTTGCGTGCTGATTAGCCTGATGGCCGACGTGGCACTAGCGCCTTCTCGCGTTTTCGCTTTCCATGCTTTGACTGAATTATCTTTTCACATATCCCCATGAGAGTAGTCGCTTCGGGAAAATAGACTTACTATTTTTTGGGGGAAAGGTATTTGCCTTTTGTATTTTTTCGAGGGGAGATTCAATTAAGGTGGGGCTCCCCCCTTTGGCCTATAAAAAGGTCCCAAAGGGTGTCTCCACCTCTCTTCACCGCTTAGTCTTCCCTTATAGTCTCTCCTTTTTCTCCTATCTCGTGAAGTGTCTGTTTCTCATTTTTGGGGAGTATCAGCAAAACATGGAGGTTGACTTGGGAGATGATGATCTCAGCAACTGTCAAGGCGTTCCTGCAATTTCTGAGTTCAAGAAGGGACATCGATGGGGGGATGGCATTCAAGAAGGTATGGCACGTAGCAGCGCGCCTTTTCCCGACTGCCAGACCGCCGCCACTATCTTCGGAGGAAGGTAGAAGTGGAAGGAGGTTTGAGGGAGAGGGCATTTGGCACGGCAGCCTCCTCCTCCTCCTTCCTTACTACCCACTACTCCTTCTTCCTCTTTCCCGGTGGGGTGATGGCGCTACATCATTGCTCCTCCTATCTTTCCATCCCCACCACCACTCTCATCTCTTCGAGGGGGTGCTCGACCTTTCTCCCTCTTTTATTCTTCAACCCGCTTCTCATCTTTCATTCTTTTCTTTGACTCTTTGGAGGATTCCCTAGTTCCGCCACTCGTGCATGCTTGCTTTCTGTTCGGCCTCTGACTCTATGCCCTCCAACGAGTTGGCAGTGGAGGCCCTCTCTTGTTTAAGCGATGCTCGGGCATTCCTTCCTTTTCTTCCTCTGATATCTTTCTTTCGAGCTTCCCAAGCCAACAGGGTCAGTCATCCCGTTATCCGAGCCAATTTCTACGTTGGGTAGAGTCTGTGGCTTGGCTTAGGAGTGCTAGCCGAGTCAACCGAGTAATCAGCTCGTGCCATAGTACTAGTGGATGTAATCTTTCTATTTTCTGATTATGCATGGTACCGGCTGCGGCCTATCTGATGTACAAAGAGACATTAATAAGGAGAAACGGAATTGCTATTGCTCTATGTCGCTTACATTTTTGAGGAAAACTCAGAAATAGAACTTTCGTAATGTTGTTGCGTTCCACGTCCGAGGGATAAGCAGATGGTGGATAGTCGATATGCCCCTGTCTCGAGCATCTCGACCACTCGGTAGGGGCCTTCCTAGTTAGGGGCTAGCTTCCCCCCTGCTTCCCTTCAACCAGCTAAAAGAATATCTGAAAACCCCACCAGTGCTTGGGGCACCTATCAAAGGACGGCCATTGATTCTATACATAGCCACTACTGAATATTCACTCGGGGCAATGATCGCCCAGAACAATGATGAGGAAAAAGAGCAGGCATTTTACTATCTTAACTGAAGATTAGTGGGGGCAGAATTAAAATACACCCCAATTGAGAAGGCTTGCCTCGTATTGATCTTTGCGGTCAAGAAGATGAGGCATTATATGTTATCACATGAAGTGCAACTTATATCAAGGGCTGATCCAATCAAATATATACTATCCCAACTAGCTTGAAAAGGATGACTAGACAAATGGGCCATCATATTGATGGAATTTGACATCACATATCTATCGCAAAAGGCCATCAAAGACTAGGCCATAGCTGATTTCTTTGCAGCACATCCAGTGCCTGAAGATTCTCCATTGATTATAGGGCTTCCAGATGATGTCACACTTGAAGTGGATCAAGTCTGTCAAGCCGTATGGCAACTTTATTTTCACGGGGCATCTCGAACAGAAACACCCCAAATAGGACAGATAAGGATAAAGGGCTGGATTAGGTATTGTCCTTAAATCCCTGGAGAGAGAAGTGTTGTAAACATCATGCGCAATCAACAAGCCTTGCATAAACAACGAGGTAGAATATGAAGCCCTGATTATCGGCCTTCAGATTGCTCTTTTTATAGAGATCCAGATGCTGCAAGTATTCGGTGATTCAATGCTGATTATCAAGCAGATACAAGGATAGTTTGATGTCCAAAAGCTCGAATTACTTCCTTATTGCACCAAGGCGAAGAAGCTCATGTAGCGATTCTACTTCATTGAAATAGGCCACGTCGGCCGAAATCAAAATACTCAAGCAGACGCACTAGCAAAGTAAGCAAGCTTGCTGGCAGTCCCGCCAGATGCATCTCTCAATATAACTATGATAAACAGACGACAGGTTCCCAACATGATAGAGGAGCTAGGCGAAGAAGAATGTGAAGCTGCAATAGTAGAAGAAGTTGGCTTACCCGACTGGAGGGAACCTCTGATATAATGGTCCAAATACCAGTAATTGCCCAAGCAAAGGGAAGAGAAGATCAAATTGGTCAGAACAACATATTCCTATGAATTCAGGAATGGAAACTTGTTTCGGATTATGGTGGATGCCAAAAAAAAAGTACTCCTCTGATGTCTATCAATGGAGGTGGCTTGGATGGTTATGAAGGAAGTTCATGTCGGATTAGTCAGTGCCCATCAAGTTGGGCTGAAGATGAAGATTGAAATCAAGAAATTAAGATATTACTGGCCAACTATGTTCGATGACTTCTACAAGTATGTCAAGTCATGTCATAAGTGCCAAGAACATGCTACGGTCCCTAGAAGACTCCCGATACACTTACATCTGACAGCACCTAGCTGGCCATTTGCTCAATGGGGCACCGATGTTGTGGCCCTGCTACCCCCATCATCGTCAAGATGTAGATACATTTTAGCAGCAACCGATTACTTTTCCAGCTGAGCGGTGGCTATAGCACTAAAATAAGTGACAGGCGAAATCATGGTCAGATTTGTCTATTGGTGTCACGTCCCGAACCGATAGCAGCGGAACACATTACTCGGAACATGGCAGCGATGCAGTCATGTCAATCAGACCAATCATAAAGGCACAATATAACTAAAACATAATTTCATTGAAATTCTAAATATAAGTTTATTACAATTTGATTCAAATAATAGACTTAATAAAAGAAAAATACAAGGAGACTCTCAAACTAGCTAGGCTCGACTCGAAGTAGGAGCCCCCTTATATAGAGTGGAGGTTGGATCATTCAAAGGCCTTGCCTTCTTCTTCTTCTCTTCACTTTTCACACGTCTAGGGCCATTAAATGGATTGTGCATAGGGATGTTAGGGGTAGCTAGTGTGTCTTCACTGGGTTGGCTGAGGTTGACGTTGATGGCCTGGTACTGCTACACTGTTGACCGGAGCGCAAGCTAGAGACACGAGCATTTAATGCTATGTGTTCGGGTGAAATAGAGCATCGTAATGAGGATTGGACACCATTGTCCATACATTTTTCACCCTTTTAACACCTATTTCTTACCCTTACGAGCCTTGCTCGGTTTATCACAATACCTCGATTTTCTTCAGGCTCGGTTGCTACAGTAGCATGGCCTTCTTCAACTTTAGCTCGGACCGCTTCAGAAGCTCAGAGTGCTTCAGAAGCTTGGACTGCCACAGTGCTCGGACTGCTATAGTGTTCGAATTGCTACGGTGCTCGGACTGCTACGGTACTCAGCCATGCTATAGTGCTCGGCCATACGACCTTCTTCAACTTTAGCTCGGACTGCTCCAGAAGCTCGGACCGCTACAGTGCTCGGTCTACTACAGTGCTCGGTCTACTACAGTGCTCGACCACGCTACAGTGCTCGGAGTCCTTCAATAGCTTAGATTGCTACAGTGCTAGAATTTACTGTAGTAGCTCGGGCTGCTACAGTTCTCAGATTTGCTGTAGTAGCTCGGGCTGCTACAGTGCTCAGATTTGCTGCAGTAGCTCAGGCTGCTACAGTGCTCGGACTTCTTCAGAAGCTCGGATTACTGCAGCAGCTCGGCCTGCTACAGTGCACGGGTTTGCTATAGTAGCTCGGGCTGCTACAGTGCTCGGAGTCCTTCAGTAGCTTGTATAGCTACAGTGCTCGGCCTTGCTACAGCGCTCGGCACGCTACAGTGCTCGACCATGCTACAGTGCTCGGCCAAGCCAATGGGACGTGCCGTTGGAGAAGCCAATAAGGTGTGTCGTTGGAGAAGCCACTTGGGTGTGTCGTTGGGGGAGGCACTTGGGCATGCCATTGGAAGGGCTGAGGAAGTGTGCCACTGGTGGGCTTAAAAAAAGGTGTACCGCTGGGGTCACCAGGGGAGTTTGCCGATGGAGGGCACCAACTAGTGTGTCACTGGAGGGCCCACCAGGGCATGCCGTTGGAGGGCATCAACTAGTGTGCCACTGATGGTCTCTTAGGGGAGTGCTACCGGAGGCCAGATGAACCCATTATTGGCAATGGTTGCAGCCAGTCGATTTTTCTTCAGGACCTCGGGGATTGTGAGTCTTGTGGGGGTGGCTCTTCTTTGCTGTCAAGACACCGATGATGGCTTCACGGCAGTGTACATATTCAGGGAGTTGCTTCTTGCTTCCCTGCAGGGGCAATAGCAACCTTCGGAGTCTGGGTGTTCCATCTCTCTGGGGGCTTCTTTCTTCAACTCTGACATTGACGCGGGGTCGGGAGAGATGTACAAACGGATGAAATTTTATGTGTCCACAAATGCCCCCCACCCGCGGACAGCGAGGGCGAAGGATGAGACAAGCGCTACCCGTGGGTGTACTTGCCCTTACATGGTATCTTCTTTCTTTTCTTTTCTCTCTCTTCTCTTTTTCTTCTTCTTTTTTTCTTCTTTTTTTTCTTTTCTTTTTTTCTTCCTTTTTTCTTCCTTTTTTTCTTCTCTCTTCTTCTCCTTCCCCCCCTTTTTTTCTTTCTCTTCTTCTCTCTTCTCTCTCTTTTTTATCTTCTTCTTTTCTTTTTTTCCTCTTTTTTTTTATAGCAACTTTGGACAGCTGTTGGACGCAGCATGATAGAAAGTATACTAAATCAGCAATGCAAGTGTAGGATCAAAGTGCTTACCTCCACGACTAGCGCATGGGGAAGAAAATCCCGGCCAAATCTGACAACCCCGATACACAGAAATAATTAATTGTTACAATTCCAAAAATATGGCCCACTTCTCACAGGGAGATAACAAGCTACTATAACAAATTAAGGGTTGCTGGGACTCGAGTTGATGGGCAGCACTCGAGGGAGCTGAGGAAGGCGAGTCGAGGCTGATCCGGTGAGCAGAATGGAAGCCGGTTGGTTCTGCCCACGCAGGTCACCCAATGTAGTAGACTTGCAGAGACTGGTACGCCATGATCCGACGTCTGATTGAGGTACCGTTTGTTGGAGAGTGTTGGCGACAGGATGAAGATTGTCTGCTCTGAACGGTGCAATCAGATCTAGTCAGATCTGGGCGTGGCAGTGACTGTACTAAGCCTCAGGTTTTACTAGTACAGAACTGCATAGGTAGACAAAGAATTATGGGAAAAATAGTTCCCGATGTCAGAACGAGTCGCCGTTTGTTGCAGAATGTTGGCGTCGTCTAGAGGGAGGATCTGACCAAGGGGTTTGGTCAGATCTACAAAGAGGATGGCGGGGAAGCTTATGGAAGTCACCTCTACTTCTGGGTCAGATCTGCATAGGATGGTCGGCACAGTCCCACGAGAATCTCCTCCAAGACTAGCACAGACCTTAGAACTACACAAGCTTGGTGGAAATGCGAAGAGGACAGAAACTCCTACGACCACACAGAACTTTAGATCCAGAGGATTTGAGAGTAGAGCCATAGAAATTTCTTCTCAGGAAACTAAGGATCTGGGATAGTAGGCTCGGATAGGCTTGCGCGACTTCACCATCGGAATTGTTACCGGTGATCCCGAACTTCGATTGATGTAAACCAGTGCTGGATTCTTCCTAAATGGAAGGAGCACCTCTGATAATTTTTTCAGAATGAGATAAGAGTAGGTAGGGGAGGAAATGGGGGGCGAGTCACACACCAAGAGAATCCCATCATAGGATTTGGGGCAAGGGCATCACACCCAAGAGGGGGAAAGAGAATCACTCTCTTACACAAATTTCTCTCAAAATTTTCTCATTAACTTCTGCAATATGTTTAGAAGAGATGATATATAGGGGAGGGGAAACCCTAGGGAGAGGATGGGAGGTGGAGGAGGGAGAGAGGGGGGGCACCCCCTTGACTAATGGGTGAAAAGGAAGACAAAAGGGGGGGACAAGGGAAGCTTCCTAGTTTGAAAAATGAGGGGAGGAGAGTCAAGCTAAGTAGGTGGCAGCCCTCTCCTTGGACCAAGAAGCTTCCAAGCCTCCATTCTCTTAGACCCTTTCACACCTAGCACACTTAATCCCATGACTTGTTCACATTTAGCCCCAAGCCCATGGGCCTTTTCACACTTGGCCCTCTTAAAGCCCAAGAGAAAAGCCCAATAACTCTAGACCATTATTCTAGCCCATTACAAGACCATAGGCCCATTAGCCCTATTACACCCCACTAATTGTCCCCAAGTTCTAAATAGGGCCCAACAAGGCTTAAAAGCAGAAAATAAAGATAAGTAGCTTGACTATGCATCCATGTCCTCGGGCCCCGACGTGTCCTCGTCCACCAGTGTGTACTACGGCATGTGTCCGCACCACCTGGGAACCAGATTCTACACCTTATTCCTCTCAAATTGACTAAGTTCCTCATGCATGGCATTAATCCAATGTTTATCCATTTAGACTTCTTCAATGCTTTTAGGTTCAATTTGAGATACTAGTGCAATGAGGTCTTCATTCCTCAACACCCGCAGGAGCCGCCGGACCTTCCTCAGATCTATTGTGCCCGCCTCCGGAAAGCCTAGCTAAAATCGTGCAGAAGAAAAGTTCGAGTGTAACCATCTCTGTGCACCTATTGCAGTCCGAGGGTTTCTAGGGTTTTTGCGTTGCCGGTCATCCCAAAGCATAAGGATGAGTTCTGCGGCTTCCACTAAGGGTGGTAGGGGCAGGCCCAAGGCCTCCAAGGCCGTCTCCCGCTCCCACAAGGCTGGCCTCCAATTCCCCATTGGCCGGATCGCCCACTTCCTCAAGATCGGTCGCTATGCCGAACGCATCGGCGCCGACGGTCCCATCTACCTCTTCGCCGTCCTCGAGTACCTCGCCGCCAAGGTGCTGGAGCTAGAGGGGAACACGGCGAAGAAGAACAAGATCGTGCAGCGGCGCACCCAACTAGCGGTCAGGAATGACTAGGAGTTGAGCAGGTTACTCGGTGCGGTGACCATCGCCAGCGGTGGGGTTCTCCCTAATATCCACCAGACATTACTGCCGAAGAAGCTGGGGAAGGGGAAGAGCGACACCGGTATCGCTTCCTAGTCTCAGGAGTTTTAGCGTTCTTTTTGGATCCTTGACGGCGTTATGTATCGTCTGGTGATGGTATAATTTGCAAGATGGTTGGGTTGGCATGAAGTGGTACTAATGGCAGATCCCTTTCTGTGGCGAAGAAGGCTAGGATTTTAGAAAGGTTTTGGTTGCTTGTATAGACGTCTTGAAGTTTCACAAAGGCTAATGAAGAAATCATAGTGTTACTGTGATGACATTTGGTTCTGCTTTTTGTGAGATGATGATCTCTCTGGAGTCTCGAGTTTTTTTTGTTTGGTGCGTTCTCTAGTTGGATGTTGTCCTTTTTTCCTCCTTAAGGTATCTTTTTTACCTATTTCTAGGTGGGTTAAAATTGAAAGCTCTGGACAACAGCCATAAAGCAACAACCAATTTAGTTTAGGGATATGCTGAAGCAGTGGTAGAAAGTTAAAACAAAGGGGTCTGGGGTCCAATGTTCCCCTTTAGTTCAGAATAGAAATCTAATATAAAATCTGAGTTAGCACCTACATTGCTGACTTCAATCCCAAAAGAAGGGAGGCAAACCAAGTAAAAGGTAAAAAAAATAAGGGAGAGGAAGTTTGAAGGGCCCTATGCACAGGGGTCGACCCCAGGGGTCAACTCCAATGGTGGGCAAATCTACAAGGGGGAGGAGGAGGCGATAATGGCGATCCAAGTGAGGAGAAGAGCGAAGCGGTCAGACACACCCAACCACTCGAAAGAAATGAGAAATAGGTGAGGTGTTTGCCGTGTGGGGGAGAGGAGAGTGATGATATTGATAGAGAAAAGAGATGAGATCTAGAATGGGGGATGAATGGATCTCCTACTAAAAACTTCAGTTCTTAAAACTCTCACTCACAGCACTTCACTCTAACATTCAGGAAAACATCATTCATTATGTCAATCAGTTCAAGCTCTCAGTCAAGCAGTGTACATGCATAAGGAATAATGAATGCAATAGGATAACAGAAGAGCTAAATTCAGCCTGATAATTAATCAAAGTATCAAATGCCACTCACATTCAAGCCATGAACAGTACTAGGCGGAGGTGGGATCAACAGATCTACTCACGCAAGGGGCGATAATCAGGATAAGCGTAACTTATCTTTCACACCACGTCCTTCAATATACCTCCGGGTTGAATGCGATAACAAGAGACAAAAGGAACACATACCATGAAAGAGACAAGCGATTTTTTAGGTGGTTCGATTGCTACCCACAATCTACGTCCACCCACCCCCCCCTTTGAATCCGGTTTGCACCATCTACTAGATCCAACAAGAGGAATTCCCGGGTGCCAACTTCGTAGAAAACAAGAGAAGGCCTCCTCTGCCAACTCTTTGGAAGTTGGACCATAACGAAGGCATCAATAATAGATGGCGCGGCAAGAAGAAACAAGAATAAAAAGAGCCGGCATCCTCCAAAGAGTGAATGAGGCTAGCAGAAGAACAAAAGAGAGAGAAAGAATGAGGACTCCCTCGAGGGGAGTGGGAGAGGGGGAGCAAGGATGAAAGAAAGGAGGAGCAACGACTCCTCCCCTCCACTCTCCCCAGTGGGGCGACTGTCCAAAGGTCGGGAGGGAGCACGTCGCCATGCTCCGACCCTTCTTGTACGTCATCCGCCCCATCGTCAACCATTCTTCTACGCCGAAGCAGCATGAACTTCCCAGCAACCACCAAAGTCTTCATCTTCAGAGTCATCCTCCATGATTCGCTTGAAGATGATCACAAAGGAAGAAGACAACCGTTTCACAAGGACGGGTGGAGGAAGTTAGAAATTACAAGGGAAGCCTTAAGAGGAGGAGGCGCCCTTCGGGACCTTTCTATAGGCTGAAGGGAGAGACCTTTGTCTTAATTGAATCTCCCTCAAAAAGATGTAAGAGGTAGACATACTTCCTCAGAAGCAGTTACGCTACCTCCCTCACAAACCCCCATGAGAATACGTAAAAATGGCAAGTCATTTAAAGCGTTGAAGGATGAAAAGACGCCAGCTCTGCACCCGATCGACACGCAAGCCTACTTTTTCAGCTACGAATCGTATGAGATCTCCAATTCATTGGCAACTATGAATACGATAGATCCTACTCGATCAAAGGTGGTAACGTGCAGTCAATTGCATTTTAAATACTACTACCCTTATATGGAAAGAAAATCATTACACTCCTAAGCACAAAGAGAAATTACAAAAAAGAAAGAGGAAATAAACTAGTAAGGCAAGTACAAGTTTTTTCCTAATCTATGGAAATGGGGGAACTTTGGGAAGTCCGTGGCCCCTCTTGAAGCTCAATAGGTGGAGGACCCTCAGTGCTCAGAGATTTGCCCCCAGTACCCTCAGTGACGGTTGGCCCAGACACTGACCCCATTTGTATGGGAACTCCCCCATCCGTGCGCCCTCCCAAGACACCCAGAGTTGGCGATCTCTCCTCCACCGAGTCAGAAGCACCTTCGCTCTGCCCTTCATCGCTCGACATTGACGAGGGAGAGTTCGAGCCATTCTCATCAGAATCATAGCACTGCCTGGGAGGGAAGATGAGCTCGTCAAGGACCTGTTCTTGAGCCAGACTGGCTGCCTGCCTGAAGCCTTGGGCGAAACCCTTCCACAATCCTTGTCGGTAGCCCGACTTATAACACGCGAAGGCAGCCTTCTTCAGGGCTTCTTGGTACTCCTACGAGTTCTGATATCGCTCGACTACCACTGCCCCGACACTTCCTACCTTCTCCTCAAGCTTGGCCACCCTTGCATCAGCCACGGCTAGCTTCGCTTCGACCTCGGCCAACCCTACCCTGGCCTCGGTTAGCCTTGCCTCGACTTTGGCCCGCGTCGCCTCGGCCTCCTCCTTGGCCCGCTCGGTCTCTCAGACCCGGCCATCGAGCTCATCTCGCTCGGTCGCCCATTGTTTAGAGTGCTTTGTATGAGCCTGGTGCTCCTCCTCCAAGAGCTTGCACTTAAGCTTGGCCATGTACTGAGCTTGGGACAATTTCTCAGCTTGTAATCGAGCATCCTCCTGACTCGCCCGATCACGCGCCCGGAGTGAAGCCACCTCCTGCTACCTCAGTAATCCGTGTTGAGCGTAATTGGCTTGATTAGTCGTATTGTTATTACGAGTGAGATCGGAAAGCTTGAGAGAACCTTTAGATTTCACATCTGCTTAGGCTAATCAACATTGTTTATTTAATTCCACTCTGCTAGTCAAGAAAGTTTTTAAAATCTGCCATCTCGGCAAGGGGACAATTCAACCCCCCTTCTTATCTGCCATCTCTCTGGGCCAACACGTTAGTAACAAAAATACGTTGAGTCCAAAAAAAAAGTGTGTGATACCTAACCCATGTGTCTAAAAAAAAGGGAAAAATTCTGGTCATGTCTCCAAAAGAGGGGCAAAATCGCTCATTGAGCGCGTTAACCCTGCATTAAGCTATGAGTAAACACCCTTGAGCCAAGAACCATGTCAGTTGTTATAATAGGTGTCTTTTCGCATCAAACAAAAAAAGGGAGAAACAAAAACATAAAAAAAACACACCAAAAAAAAGAGAAAAAGAAACAAAACAATAACAAAAAATAAAAAAACAACAATAAGAAAAAGTCAAAAATCTGCATCCGTCTAATCGCATTTGTGTGTGTTGTACCCAGATAATTTCCCAACAAAAATGTCAAGAAATAAAAGTTTAAAAAATTTCCCAAACACCTTCAAGGCATGGGCTATCTAGCCCTTTCTACAACTCTGTGGGTCCCTCCAAGGGCCCTGATCAACTCGCCGTAACATACGGTTACATAAGCAACTGACCGGGACCAATCACGGCCACCCAGCGGCGGGCTTTGCCTGCATTTCGCATGGCCGCCTGGGCCAACCCGGGGGCACACCAACACTAAGCCACGCCACGTTGCACCCAATGAAAAGACAGGCAGTCAGCCCCAAGATGCCTTCTTTCAACCCTTCAAGGTCAAAGGGAGACCTAATCAAGTCAACCACAGGCTTTAGAGGCTGGCAGTACGGGTGTATGGCTCACACACGTGTGTTTAGCATTTTCTCGAACACTTTGTGGGTGCATATATTCTAGCCCTCCTACGTCAAACCACGGGCCAACCCGTGGTGCCAGCACGCTAATTGGGTCCTACAACAACCCCCCAGCAAGACGGGGCCACCCCCAACCCTCAGACACATGGCGACGAGCCACTCATCTTTAGCTCTCGGGCCAACCCGAGGCTACCTTGCCAACCCACCGTGCAATACGATGCGTAGCTCGAGACACGACCCGTGTGCCTAAAGTGCCTCCCCTTAGCTCCCACGAGCTCCCATCCTCAGCCCAAGGCCCATTTTGGGGCCCCCAGGCCTGCTACCCAAGCCGTTCGGCAACCCGGAGTGTCTCGGGCATTTACCCGAACACCTTGCGAGCGGCTACTACGACTCAAAGAATAATGGTCCCCATGGCCCATCCCAGTCCCTCGAAGCTTGGTGTCCCTCAAAGGACACCCCCAGAAGATGAAACGAGGCCCCAGGGGCCATCCCTCGAGGTTACGACTGGCCCCGAGGCCAGTTCACCCCAGGGCACGGCTGCCCGTCCCAGGGAGGGCGAACTCCCTGGGGGCTGTGCCCTCTCTCCAGCCCGGAAGTCCCACGGCCCCGCTCAGTCCCAGTTCATCTAGTTCGCGGTCCTACGATGCTGTTTACATGTCGTACTAGTTCGTGGGGACAACACGCAGAAGCACGAAGCAACAGCACACAGGATCGGTCCTCAATAGTCAACACGCTCACAAGTCTTCCATGTATCCTCCCAGCACACCTGTACTTTTATTCTCAATTAATTTAGGAAGAAAACACCCAAAAATAGGGTTTTTATAGGTGGAGACTGATAGAGATATATGCCCAAGGATATGCCAGTGAATGGCTAGGAGGTGAGATTAGTGTCTAGGGTTGAGACTCCTGGGCGAACATATTGACATCGGCCCATGGCTCTTCCACTTCTATTTCGAATCTCTCATACCAATCGAGAAAACCTTCTATTCCCCACATTTGGGTTCTCTTGAAGACGCGTAGTTCTAACCCAATCACAGTGTTCACCCTTTCATGTTGCCTTGAACTCAAGGGGTCCTTGCTTGGTTGATGAGGATTTTGGACAGTGCCTAAATCTTGATTGGGCTTCTTAAGGTTAGCAATAGCGAGCTTAAAATCAGCCCAGCTACCCTCATCATTCATGTTGTATGCCCAATCCCAAAATTGTAAGCAATTGTAGATATCATGCCAGGGAGTGTGGTGATACGAATAATATTTGGATGTGTCGGCATTGGGCTAGACCCAATCCCTTTGAGGGGGCAATTGAATGGCCTAAGATGACATGAGGGCAAAGAAGATGTCACCCGAAGTTTCAGGCAAAGGAGGATAAGAGGCCCTCTTAGGACCGGCATGGGTGTAACTTTAAGGTGAAGGGACATTGGAATATGGCCTCGAATTTCCCTGACCTTGGCTAGGACCAGCTTGGTAGGATTGCAGAGCTTGGTGGTTGTTGGTACTAAAGGGTGGGCCAAAGGCATTAACCTTCTCGTTCACAGTGACTCCATCAGTGGTAGGGATAGCTGGAGCTTTCCAATCTCTGGTGCGAGTTTCAAAGAAGGGTGACAGAGTGGAATCCTTTACTTGGGCTTGGACAATTCGAGCACGATTGTCTAATTGCGGGAACGTGTGGAGCTCACTAAGCATCAAAATGGCCCTAAGCTGCGACGTGGCATTGTTCACCAGTATGATGACGGCCTGAGATTCGGGGATAGGGACCTCTATCCAGGAAGCCATAATCCTCTAGCGATTGGCAAATTGGATGAAGTCCTCATCGGGCTTCATCTTCTCCATGATCAGATCAAATAGTATGGGGGCTATAGAGGACATGTGACCAAAGTGAGCAAGGAATCGCTTGGAGACTATATCGAAGTTCAAAAGGTCAACAGCCGAGAGAGAGGAGAACCAGTGCAGGGCCTCACCCTCGAGGGACTTTTGGAACATATGGACCAACAGCACCCAGTCATATAACCACAGATGGGAATCCGTAAGGAAACCCAAGAGGTGGTAGTGGGGATCGATAGTACCATCGTACTTCCGATATTTGGGGGCCCTAAAGCCAGGTAGAAAGTAGGCATTAGGGAGCTTACAATATTCGGCCAAATAGTGGGGATGGGAGACCGACATGCTTTCGGCCACCACTTTCCGAATGTAGCTTTGAATTTCCTGCCTGGAGACGGAGTCCATCCCCCTCAAAGGGACGACCGTGGTTGGTGGAATTGGGGGTTGAGGAACCCCTCGAGAGGCAATAGGGTGGCTGAATTGAGGTGGGATTTCTCAAGCTGGCCGATTGGAGGACCCTTGGAAGGGGGTTTGAACATGAGGTTGTGTAAAATGAGAGGAGATTTGGGGAGCGACTGGGACTTTCCCTCGAGAGGCCAAAGTGACCAAATCCTCGGGCGTGTAGCGAGATAGGACGTTGGTCAACTCTTGATCTTCGCGCGGAGATAACATGGGAGCCTTAGGGCTAGCTTGATCGTGCTCACTATGGGATGATGCCGAGTCGACGTGGACGGCCTCATTCGGCGAAGTCGAGAACATGCCTATGAAGGTGGCCGGATGGCTATCCTCTATTTTGAATAGAGGATTGGCCCTAAGCTCAGACTCGTATTGGGGAGCAAACTCCTCCTCTATATTTGAAATGGAATTCTACTTTGTTTAATTATTTCTTGTCTTATGACTATGCTCTGATTGACACAACTATTTAACTGCCACGTTCTGAGTAAATGGCACATTCCGCTGCTATCAGTTTGGGGCGTGGCACATTTCCTACTTGAAAACCTAGACGTAATCGCGTGGTCTGATGACTAGCTCCCCGGAATCTCACTAGAAATCATCACCCACCAGCTAAAGCTGGATCCGAGTTGTCGCCCCATTCAACAACACAAGAGGCATTGTAATCCTGAGTGACAGGCAATCATAAAGGAGCAAGTAAGCGAGAAACTATGCTCGGGACTCCTACAACCCACTTAGTACCCAGACTGGGTCGCCAATGTGGTCCCGGTCACTAAAAGCAATGGAAAGTGGTGTATGTGCGTAGATTACACGGATCTTAATAGAGCCACCCCAAAGGATAGCTTCTTGATGTTGCGAATCAATTAGTGGTCGACGCCACGGTTGAACATGAAATGCTAAGCTTCCTAGATGCATGCTCCGAATATCATCAGATTAGCATGCACAAACCCAACCAGGGCAAGACTGCATTCGTCACTGACCATGGGCTTTACTGTTACATACGCATGCCATTCAGGTTGAAGAATACTGGAGCGATGTATTAGCTTCTAGTCCATCACATGTTTGACGCTTAGATCAACCACAACATGGAAGTTTACATTGATGAGATGCTCGTCATGAGCCTTTGAATGACCTAGCACTTAGAGAACCTAGCAGAGACATTTGAGACGCTCCAAAAGTACAATATAAAGCTCAACCCAAACAAATGTGTGTTCGGGGTTAGGTCGAGTAAGTTCCTCAGTTTCCTAGTAACTCAATGGGGAATCAAAGCAAACTTTGACCAGATCCGAGCGATGCTTGAGATGAAGCTGTTAGAGCAGGTAAGGGATGCGCAGTGCCTCACTGGTCGTGTGACAACCCTTACCCAATTCCTATGTTGGGCCACAGAGAGATGCCTCCCCTTCTTCTGGCCCATCAAACTAGCCAACAAGTCATTAGAGAAGAAGGGACAGCTAGATTGGGACAGAGAGTGTGAGCAAGCCTTTGAAGATTTGAAGTGATATTTATCCTCTCCTCCTATCCTCTCTAAGCCTTGCGATGGAGAGAGGCTACTTCTATATCTATCCATGATGTCGAGCACACTAAGTGCTGTGTCACCTGGGAAGATGACAAAGTCATGAAACTAGTATACTACGTTAGCCGAGCGCTTCAGGGGCTTGAGTTTCGATACTCACGGACAGAGAAGTTTGCGCTTGCCTTGGTTATGGCCGCATGAAAGCTACTATCATACTTTCTCTCCCATCCGATCGTGGTCCTCACTGATCAACCCTTATGCCAAATCCTCTAGAACCCTGACGCGTCAGGAAGGCTCATCAAGTGGGCCATTGAGTTGGGGGAATTCGACATCAACTTCCACCCAAGGACAACAATCAAGGCTCAGGAACTGGCAGACTTCATGACGGAGTGTACGCTCCCTGACGAAGGACTGTTCAAGCAATTCTCAGGTCCTACATAGGAGCTTTATGTGGACGGGTAATCCTACGCCACTGGTAGTGGAGCACTCGGTCCTTTTATCATTGGAAGGAGCAGAGTTACAATATGCCCTATGGTTCAACTTCCTAGCCACCAACAACATGGCTAATGAGAAGTTCTACTGTCTGGTCTCCACATGGTGAAGCATCTGGAAGCACCCAACCTACCGGCTTACAGTGACTCCCTACTTGTCGTTAGTCAAGTTCGCAGAGAGTTTGAGGCCCGAGAGTTAGCAATGGCTAAACTGTTGATTAAATAATGTCGTCTATTTTATGAATTGCTCCATCCCTTCATCGTGTGCATATACTTTGAATGTGAGGCTGAAATTGAGAATGGTCGGATATTTGCATGAGCACCTACACTTTCCCAGCACCCCGATATGTCAAATGGTGAGCATCGGAAGGTCGGGTTAGGCCCGACGGGAAACTCTCACTATGCGTGAGTATAACACTCCGGCATGTATGGGGAACTGATTTAAAAGATAAATCTTACTGCATCATGCACCCCCATGTGTAATAACCTACTTTACACGGCAAACATTATTGTCATGCATTTTTTCTCGGTCCCAAGGGCCCTCTCTCCTGGTGATTAATCAAGGGTTTTCCTCATTCCTGGAGGATGTAATTAACGTTATAGCCTTTACGGTATGGCAGACTTCTGGTCCAGACATGGACTTCACTCTCGTCTGACCAAGTCAGATCAAGCGCATAATAGAAATATTTTGTCACACATGTGACTGGCACGTCGATAACCCAAAATCAAATAATTTAATAAAAAGTGCGTCACCAAGTTGGCATGCCCGGTGGGACAAAGTCTCCCTTTATCTTCTTGCCAGGATTGAGGGCCCCAAGGCCCTATATTAAACACTGATAGTTTGTTTCTTGCCATTTGCAGGTAACATCATGATGATCGGAATGGTTGCTCTTACTTTCAGTCCGCAAGTCATAGCTGCTCATGCCACCAAAGGGTACATGGCGGTGTCTACTGCCTTTGAAAGCTTCCAGTCGATGATCAGATTCCCAAACCTTCTGGGGGTCGCCTTCACCAACATCATCGAGGTAGCTATCATGGAACTTGCTACTCCTGCTGTTGCCAAAAAATCAGTGGCCTGCCAAGCTGGGGGGGGAATCTACCAGGCCTTGCTGGGTGGTCAAGCTTAGATGGTGGGTTGCATGGTACATCATGTGGCTTATGCTGCCCGCCCAACCCACGCCAACCAGTCCGAGAGCGGCTGAAGAA
Organism: Amorphophallus titanum; assembly: GCA_024336825.1. Lineage (NCBI taxonomy): Eukaryota > Viridiplantae > Streptophyta > Magnoliopsida > Alismatales > Araceae > Amorphophallus > Amorphophallus titanum. Next base: position 27,496,278 of record JANBPO010002302.1, read on the forward strand.
GGAACTCCTAGAGGAAGGCATCTGCTACCATTCCTGGACGTCTCTCAGCTTTAGGGAAGTCCGTAATGATTGGTGGTGTCTGCCTCTTCCTGAATGGACGCCACGCCTAGGTGATGCCAGACCGTGTAGTTCCAACAGTCTCAACCTACAACTCCGTCCAAGCTTTGTCTGGGAGGAAAGCTGAAAAAGAAGAAACTGGCCGCCAAAGCCGAGAGAAGCTATCCCCGAAGCCAAGGGAGTTCAAACAGGTCTGGGTCCCAAAGAAGATCCAGCCCATCTCGTTGGTCGTAATAAGTAGCAACAATTCAAGGCCCATCAAGGTGGAGAAGAAAAAGAAGAAAGGGCTTGTCCCCAAAGAAGATGACACGGTCTTGGATCCTCCAAGCCGTGTAGCTTTCAAGACCTGTGCCCGACAGGCCAACATCCTTGTAACAAAGAAGGAATTCAACCAGTTTGCCATGATATCTCGACTGGCATACATGCCTCCGGTGCAAGGCTAGAAGTTGCTCTCCGTTCTCACGAGAGGATATGAACAAGAAAATATGGTTAGGATAGCCCGCAACTCCTTCTGGGGTCTGGCCTCGACTACTCAAAATTCAACGGCAACTACTAAAGACCTCGGGAGTGGGGGCAATGAAAAAATATCAGTATCTAAAATATTGACCTTCCCCGGTCAAGCCAAGAGGGTAGTCCGGGAGCAAAGGAAGAGGATGCAAATTTTCACTTGCAACATGACAGGGGTAACCAGCAGATATGGGGCCCTACCCGAAGACCCGGAAGAATTGGCCAAGCTAGTCGAAAGGCCCGGGCTAATAGGAGATGTTGCCAAAGTCAGCAATTGGTCAAACTACTATTGCCAATGGTCAAATCATTGTTGCCAATCATTAAAACAAGACATGAGAGACACTCAAATTAGAGAAGACACAACACTGAGCTATAGCTGCATGTTTCTTTTCTTTCCCTCATGGATTTGGGTAGAGGTACGGTGCTAATTCACCTAGCTTGGGGTACTAATTGCTAGGGCAAGAGAGTGCTCACACCTTTAGGGAAGGTATGAGGAGTTCGCTCCACCGCAACGTAAATTTTCCCTGAGGTCAAGGCTATGCTAACTCGAGCAGGGAATATTTCAGGGTAGATGTCGAGGGGTTATTGTATTTTCTGGCATTGAAACTTATGCCGAGGCAATGAAAAGGGGTAGCCATCAAGGGTGGAAGACCCGAGTGACTGTGTATTCACTGGTCTTGTCGATGATGACAAAGACCAGGGGCTAATGCATTCGTCGGCATTGGGTAACATGCTGAAGCAAAGGGTAGATTTTCTTTCATTAATGAGGATGAAAGGTTCAGGTTAAAGTTTCTTTCACTGATCTCGCCGTTGATGATGAAGACCAGGGCTAGTATATTCATCGGCATTGGGTAAGATGCCGAAGCAAATGATAGATTTTCCTTCATTAACGAAGTCGAAGGGTCTAGGCTAATGGAGTACTGATCGATCTTGCCGATGATGACAAGGGTCAATAGTGGTTTGTTCATCAACATTGGTTAAATGTCGAAGCAAAGATAGGTTTATTCATTAACAAGGATGAAAGGTCCAGGTTAAGGGAATGTTGACCGATCTTGCGGATGATGACAAGGGTCAATAGTGATTTGTTCATCGACATTGGTTAAATGCCAAAGTAAAGATAGGTTTATTCATTAATGAGGACGAAAGGTCCAGGTTAAGGGAATGTTGACTGATCTTGCCAATGACGACAAGGGTCAATAGTGGTTTGTTCATTGACATTGGTTAAATGCCAAAGTGAAGATAGGTTTATTCATTAACGAGGATGAAAGGTCCAGGTTAAGGGAATGTTGACCGATCTTGCCGATGATGACAATGGTCAATAGTGGTTTGCTCATCGACATTGGTTAAATGCCGAAGCAAAGATAGCTTTGTTCATTAACAAGGAGGAAATGTCTAGGTTAAGGGAATATTGACCGATCTTGTCGATGATGACAAGGGTCAATAATGATTTGTTCATCGACATTGGTTAAATGTTGAAGCGAAGATAGGTTTATTCATTAACAAGGAGAAAAGGTCCAGGTTAAGGGAATGTTGACTGATCTTGTCGATGATGACAAGGGTCAATGGTGGTTTGTTCATCGACATTGGTTAAATGCCGAAGCAAAGGTAGGTTTATTCATTAACGAGGACGAGAGGTCCAGGTTAAGGAAATGTTGACCGATCTTGCAGATGATGACAAGGGTCAATGGTGGTTTGTTCATCGACATTGGTTAAATGTCGAAGCAAAGATAAGTTTATTCATTAACGAGAAAGGTCCAGGTTAAGGGAATGTTGACCGATCTTGCCGATGATGACAAGGGTCAATAGTGGTTTGTTCATCGACATTGGTTAAATATCGAAGCAAAGATAAGTTTATTCATTAACGAGGATGAAAGGTCCAAGTTAAGGGGTACTGACCGATCTTGCCGATGATGACAAGGGTCAATAGTGGTTTGTTCATCGACATTGGTTAAATGCTGAAGCAAAGATAGGTTTATTCATTAACAAGGACGAAAGGTCCAGGTTAAGGGAATGCTGACCGATCTTGCCGATGATGACAAGGGTCAATAGTGATTTGTTCATCGATCCTCTCTCCTCCACATCAGCTCCACCTCATCCTCCCTCCTCTTTCCACATCACCTTGCACCTTCATCTACCTAGAGACATTAACTCTCCCATTTAATCCCTCCCGCTTCCAAAGCACCCCTTGGCACTCCCCATACACCTCCTCATTCTCCCAAGCCACCCCTCATCTCCTAATAGAGAATTGCCGACTCTCCAATACACCTCTTCCCATCCCCAAGACCAAAATCAATCACCCATTAACCAAAAATTCAAACACACTCCCTCCCTTCCACAAGAGCCATTTGTGCCCCCACCTCTCTCCCACGCTGCACACCCCTCCCCCTCCACCTTCTAGCTTCATCCCTTGCCCCATTCTCCCCCATTCCCTTGACCACCATCCTCCTTCCCCATCCCCATCACACCAGGGAAGGCCCCTGCCCCATCTCCCAACATTTCCATTTCTAATTTCCCCCATTAGCACCTCCCATCCCCACCCACCACTCTGTCCACCACTGTAGCATAACTGGGTGCAACTTGCAAGGTCGATCTTGATTCATCTAAGTAGATCCAGGTGAAAATCACAGTAGCAACATGGTTCTTCTTCAAGCCAGCTTTCCAACGAGGTCTCTTCAACCTTTATCTGACGTCCGTGCTGTTTGGGAGATCGATTCTCATCAACCTGCACAACTGAGCTCTGGTAGAGCACCTGAAGCCAGTTGTAGATGACACCAGGGTCAGACTAGTAATGAACGTGGCATGATTTTTGTCTGAGGAGAGCTCCCACCAGTCCTCTTATAGTTCCAAGAAGGAGGAGGCCGTTCGGACTCCGGAGCACCACGTTCCAGCAATTCTCCCCGACTGGCGCAGATCGACTTCACTAGTACCAGGTCAAACTCCCTATCACCTTTCTAGTTCCAGCCCTCTACTCTGTCCTCTTCTTGGATCCATGCTAGTCTCTATTTGAAGCTGACTCTCCCACGATCGCGTCGACACCAGTCCCACCCTCATCAGAGTTCAGAAGAGCCCGGGGAGCCCTTTTTCTCAGACAACTTTGATTCTGGATAGATAGTGCTACATAGGATCAGTCAGACTTGCAGAAGCTCCCACGACCACTCCTCTACGATTCTTGGAGCGACCCTTAGTTGAGACGAGCCCCTACTAGTTCTCTTCCAGTTCTAAGAAGGAGGAGGCCATTTGAGCACTGGAGCAGTACGTTTCGACCTTGCCTATTGGCGTGCACAGGCAGTCTCACCAAAAATAGGTTGGACCCTATCCTACTATTCGGTTTGCCATCCTATACTCTGACAACTTCTGGGTTCCCCATCAGTTGTTGCTTGAAGAGGACTTCTCCACGGTCACATTGGCACCAGCCTTGCCTTCATCGGATCTCAGGAGAGCTCGTGGCAGTAGTTTTCTCAGGCTCCTATGGTTCAGGGTCAGATAGGGTCGTCTCGAACCTGCCATGGTCCCGAGCCCACCACAAACACAGCGAGACTCCGATCGGTCTACAACTCAGCTGGCACATCCCTGGACCATTCTCGGACGTTTCTGCATCAGTCCTATCTTCATCAGTGATCGGGAGTGATCGTGGCAGCCACACAACTGGCTCGTTGTCCCTACAGAACTGACTTAGGGACAGAATTCGATCCCCGGGTGATCGATCTTCGCCGTCCAATTCCCTGCCCCCCCTCGCCTGGCCGGCTGACCGCCCCTCCGTGCATGGAGGATAATTTTGGTTGTAATTTAACCTTCCCCACCCTTAGTCCAACCCCTCTGTGGGGGTGTAGTGGTTATACTAGCAGGTCGCCAATTGAAGCTACATTGGCACAGCGTGCGCTCACCTGGACCAGTCGAAGTCGTCCTTCAGTGGGGCTTGAGGGATAATGTCTCCTTTGTAGAAGACAATCGGCTTGTCCCTGTTAGCCTTTTTCTTGCTTCTGAGTTGTCGCTTGTAAGTAACGACAAATGTTGTGAGCTGCTCGACCTTATGCTTATCCGATGTACAGGGGAGCTGGATGAAGCCCGGTGGCAAACATATGCTTTTGTCGATAGCTTGGCTGATGTGATTAGCCTCGAAGTTGACTTTGCGTCTCTCGGGGTGATCTATGGTTGACTTAGAGCTGAGGTGTAGCCGATGAAACTTGGCCTTCTCTTCGTCAATGGAGAAGAGGTCATCGTCATCTTCTTCTGAGAGCCAGCCATTGCTCTTGCTCTTAATTACAGGGTAGGGGTTAATTCTCCCGAAATAAAGGGTAGCATCAGCCAAGTTACATTCTACTGGAGTGAACGGAGACAGGTCTGTAAAGATCGTATGTTGTTCCCCATCTTTGGCATACTTGATGCATTGATGGAGGGTTGAAGGGACAACCCAATTTTCATGGAGCCAGGGTCTACCCAGTAGGACCTTGCAGGACGTGTTGGCGTCGATGATGTAGAAAGTCACCTTGGAGGCAAAATCATCGAGCACCAAGTGGACATCCACCCAGCTGAGGACATCCTTAGTATCTTGATTGAAGCCAGAGATCTTGACCGCCTAAACCCTCTGAAGGTAGGGGGACAGATATAGAGTCTTGAATATTTTTAGGGGCATGATGTTGACAGCGGTGCCAACATCAACTAGGATCCGGTTTACTTCATGCTCGTTGATTTTCCCCTTCATGTAAAGAGGGTGATTGTGACACAGAGGAGAGAGCAGCAAGTCTTTCTCCGTGAAGGTGACAGCGGCGGCAAAGGCTTCATATGTGGCAGCCTTCATTTCTGCCGCATGTGTCTCATAAACTTCTAGCTCTTGGAGTATCTTGATAAGAGTTTCCCTCAACTCTTTACTCCAAGCAATGGCTTCCCAAATTGTGATACTGGCGGGGAAGCATTTCATCTGGTGGAGGACCTTCCAATCAGCTCGAGCTCAAGCATCCTCCAGTGATGGTAGTATGTCAGGCTGAGTTTTCTGCGGGCCGCCACACTGATCCTTGTCGGGGGGTTGCATCACTTTGCCTTTGCCACTGGGGTCAGGTTGACCAAGGTCGTCCGTGGACTCCTAGAACACGGGTGCCAATGGTGGCTCTTCTGGAGATGACTGGAGGGCCAGTCCATCCTTGCCGGATGACCCTGCTTGTTCAGCAAGAGAAGTTGGAGCTGGCGCAGGGATTGGGGTGTTGGGGGCAGTATTCTCCAAGTCAGAAGGATCGAAGATGCCGGATCTCCCCCGAGTTTCTACCTACGGGACAGGGGCAGGCTCCTCTCCCCGAAAGAGGATGACTCGCTTTGGGTCGAAGGTAGACGGTTGAAGAGGTGGCTCAGGGATCCTCCTGTGACCTCTACCACGTCCACGACCATGACCCCGACCGTAGCCGATGTGTTCCGGAGTTGATTGTGGTCCAATCAGGGTGGTAGTCCTTTGCCTTATTCGGGAGGCTACTGGCACACTTCGTCGAAAGGCGTTGATGTTGTCTGGAGGTGGGATAGCCGCCATGTTGCAGGAGCAGCCGCGAAGTATTTCTTCTAGCTACTCTACCGTGATCTCTTTGTCCTTATAGAATAAGGAGAGCTCTTCTGGGATGAGGAGCGTTTCGCCATTCTTGACTTTCTAGATCATCTCGTGGACCCAGTCTCTAAGGTGAGCTCATTTCTACATTTCTTCCCATGAGATACTCCCTCATAAGGATCTCCCCATCTCCCTCACTTTTGATTTCTTGAATACAAAGAATATCAATCTTACATCTCCTCATCAGCTCCTTGAGAGCCCTTCTCTTGTCCACTTCCCCTAACCCTTTCATATTTCAAGAAACAATCCTCATGGAGACACAAAGGTGTCCCTCCCCTCACCTTCTGCTACCTCCTCCCTTGCCCCTCTCTGATGTACCCGGTCCTCCTGCAATATAGCTGGACACCACCTCTTACAGATGTTAGTACATACCCCTCTCACATATTTCTCTGCCCTAGCTTCAAAAGAAATACCCACTAGGTCAGCCATCTCCCTCATCTTGTCCTCCATCAGTTTTTGAGCAGCCGCCATCATCTCCCTCACCTCCTCCCTAGTCATGCGGTACTTCCTCTTATGCTCACTGCCTTCAGTGATCAGAGTCACCGGCCTCCCGAGTAAAGCCGGTAGGACAGAGATCAAATTAGACGGGTCTTCCAATACACACTCCTGAGAAAAAGCTCCCTGTAGAGGGTCTTCATGGTCATCCCTAATGGTCAGCTCCAGATGTACGGGTTGCTGGTTGTTGCTGCCAATAGTAAGACTCTGCCACCTGTGCCCCAGAGGGAGACACAGACGGCCGGTGGGTAGCAAAGGGTTGACACACAGTAGCTTTAGCCTGTGTATCCTCTCTGACCAGCACCGAACAAGGAGAAGATAAGGTCTGGTGAAGGCCAGAAGCCCCCCTCCCCCCTGGTCTGGAGAGACATCCACGATGGCCTCCTTTCCAAGGCCGCCGCCCACGTCCACGACCGGAATCCTCCCACGACCCCGTGAGAAGCTCCTACTGGGGAGCTCCCCTCATGATCTAACGGAGGACGAATAGCCGCCGACGAGGAGGCACCGATGGCGAGCGAGCAACCAACGACTGGCGGCCCCTACTGTTGCAGATGCGGCCTCTCCTCTGGTGGAAGCGGGCGGGGGAGACGACCCTTAACAGGTCCCAAGGACTTGATACGAATTGAACAACCAGGTAAGTGTTGGACGCACTAAAAAGTTACTGGTATTATTGTAATACCGGGGTATCATTTATCGGTTTATTAGATTATCATTTTATCAATTTTTATCAAGTGCGAGGGTGTGCCAGTCACCTAGGTGACAATGTGTTCGGGCTTCAAGACTGGGGTGGTCCGAAGCCCGAGTGCATTCCATCTGACTAATCAGACGATGGTGGGTATCGGGTCGGGACTGAAAATCCGCCGCGCCATGAAGACCATGGCGTTAATTACATCCCCTCGGAGAGTGGAAAATCTTTGATTAATCGTCAAGATATAGGGCCTCATGGCCTAAACATCGATTTTTAGTGAAAGAAGTAAATAACATCTTGAAAAGCATCGAAATTTCCCACTCTGGGGTGCAGAAAGGGCATTTGGAATTGTATCGGTCATCGACCATTTGATATTCAGACGAATGTTCGGGTTGAAGACATCACAATCGTAGCGGTAAGACCGGAGCACATGTATGCCGGGACACGGCAAATTCATTGTTTGAAGAAATAGAGATGTTCGGTTAAATCCCGATCAAAACGGTTCAAAATCAACGAGACTGTTGGCCCAGAGTGATGGGAGCCCATGGCTGTGATGGGGTGATCCCAGAAGCCAGGCATATCTTACAAGGGCCCATTAATATCCCTTTCGTAAGAAGGTCCATGGGGAAGGGTCACAGACAAATCACCATCAAATTCTTAAGGAGGGCATTTTTATGGATTTTATCATTTATGACCTTTTTTTATTCTTTCATCTCATTTTTTTAGTGAGACTTCCCAATGAAAGGCTAAAATAGAAAGTACTCGAGAATAGTATTGCTAAATCGGGGCAATCAGGGTCAAGACACTATCTGCAACCACGGCGTGTGAGATAGAACCATCGTCCCCTAATTTTCCCAACCTAACGACCTATCCGATGATTAAACGCGTGCACCTAGATCATCATTGTTTTTGTTATAGGGGAACATTAGATCCTGGAATGCGTGAACAACCAGCTGGTTCTCGAGATAATATAGCATAGATACCATATAGTAATGTAATAAGAGATTAGGGATCGAAATACTTACCTGACTTACCTGACGACAGTGAAAGGCAAATTGGAGTGAAGCTGCAAGAGAAATCATAAACAAGGTTTTGCAATCTCATGTCATGAAATAATCATTCAAGCCAAAAGATTGTCAATCAATCACATAATGCAACAAAGTGAGGCTCAAACACATTATCCATCATTTCAGCATATGAACGGTCTAGGGACAGACCATCCCAGAATATACACAGTCCAGATTGGGCTGTTCAAATGCTACAAGTTTGAATATGATCGTGAAGATGCACGGCTCTTTACGAGACCACCCAGTGAATGGCACGGCCACTCCAGGGCTGTTTAATGGGAGTGCACTGTTAAAGCATAAATAGTCTCCTTGTAGACCATCTAGAATTTGCATGGTCCATCGAGAGACTGTGTAAGAACTAGCGATTTCAAAAAAGAAATCGGCCCATCTCCTCCTCTCCACCGTAACCGACGGAGGAGGAGGGAAGAAGGCACGCCCCCACGTTCTCCACTCTCCCCCCACCAATCTCACCATTTCTCCCTCTCCCATTCCCCCATTCTCTCACTCTCTATTCTCATTCTCACACTCTCATCGTTGATGCGCTACAAGCACCAAGCTTGAAGGATGGCCGGGGAAGGAGCCCAAGTGTCGCCGTCGGCGGCTGGTGCGGAGGAGGTGATAGCGCCACCACCCGCGGCGAAAGGAGAAGCGCCTCCACTGCCCACGGCCGGGGAAGAGGCCAGGGCGATCATTGCCCGGGAAGAAGACGCCAAAGAGCCACTGGTGGCTCCCACGGTAGTGGTGGAAAAACCACCAAGGACCTCTGAAGTAGGCCGCCTAAAACCGTCCCCCATTTCCATTCTCGATCCATGCATGTAGCCTAAAGGGGTAGATGAGGGGCTTACAACCCCTTTAGGGCTGGTTGGGAAGCCCTATGGGCCCTCACCACCGGCGGGGAGGGGATGAACGCCGTTGGGCACTGCGACAAGAACATGGTTCAATAGTAACCATGCAAGAAACTACGCAGTTCACATTGAACCATTCTCGACTAGCACGGCCCATGGGTGGCCATTCCAAAGGAGTTGAACCGACGGGGTATTGGGGAGGTAGCACGGTCCAAGGGTGACCGTGGAGAAATGGGACAGCCCGATTGGGTCCGTTCAGAAATTGAAGCGTTAAGAACAGGATGGTCTCCGAAAGACCATGGGCAGTGACACGGTTGTAAACAAGATCGTATAAGTTGTGCTTGAGGGGAGAATGATACAGTCATGTGGAGACCATGGGTTTATTGGATGGCCAGTACAGAGCCGTTGCAAGGGTAGACGCGGGAAAGTGGCACGGTCTTCACGGGACCATCCATTAAGCATAGCGGTCAATGGGTGGCCGTGGACCTCTGAAAAGGGGTTTACTAGAACGGTTAGAAGCCAACCGTTGAAGGGGTAGATGGCCCGTAGGTGACCGTTCATTTAGCAGAGTGCATTTTTCTTCCCTTTTCCTTTCATTTATTCAATCAATGAAATGCATGATTTTATTATGAAATGTATAAGACGAGCATCACTGAATAGCTCTCCAGGTATAGCAGACACTTCATTAGATTCTTTGACTTGAGGAAAGTTAACTGAGTTTTTGTTGCATTGAGTGATCATCCTGGAATTTACAGACTCAACTAAGACAGAAACTTCATTGGAATTAATGATTAGGAACTCTTCAGAACTATGTTTAATAGAATTGGCAAAGTGCTTATTCACCCTTGGCATGTTTGTTTGGGTTGAAAGGAGCTCCTATGGGATACTACTCAACTTTGTTGCACCTCTATCAGATAAAAAGACCTGCAAAGGCAAATTATCAGTGTTATCTCCCCCCGTAATCTGATTACCATCCTCTGTAGTAGAATTGACCATAGACATAGAGAGAGCCTCAACGGATGAATTGGCCATAACTTCATGAACTACTGATAGCTGATGACTCCCAGTTTTCGGAATACACTCTAGATCATTTGAGCTAGAAGGCCAGATAACACCCTCACCTGAAAGCTGATGACAATTATTAGTATCCTGCTTGACCTCATTACAACTCCCTGCGATAACACCAAAATTGATTTTACTGGAGGAAAGGGGCTCCATTGTGGCTAATTACTAAGCGACAGGAATAAAATTCTCCCCCTCTAATTGCATTTGACCCTGAGTAGGTGCATCCTGCTAAGGAGGAACTAGATTGGGAGCTAACTCTTGCATTTCCACTGCCTGAAGGAGAGCCTCAAATTTATTTTCCAGAGCCACATTATGTCGAACATCTTGAGGGCCAACAGGCCGAGGTCTAAAAACCTGCCGAGGATTCTTAGAATCAGGGTCGTGAACTACTTGAGATCGGCCAATCCTACCCATCTTTTTTTTGCAATCATCAACAGAGTGACCCATCTTATGGTAGAAGGTACATAAGATAGGAACTCGATGGTAGCTGACCGCTTGCTAGTATCCCACACCATCCATATCAATCCACAAACGCTCCTTCTGTGGAGCTGAGAGATCCAACTCAATGCAAACCAGAGCTTCAGATGTATTGGTTAATCCTAAAGTCCGCTCATGAATTCGCAGAACAGGACTAAAGTTACTAGCGATAGAACGAAGGCAGTCTTCATGATACAAGTTCACCGGCAAAGCAGGAAATCCGATTCACACTGGCACCATCGGCGGACAACATCGAAGTTAAAGTCAGAGGTCCAACAAAAAAATTGAAACAGGAAACCTTTTATGTAGAAAATTTTTTGTAAAAGAAGCTTCAAAAAATTCGCCTCACAATCAAATCAAAGAAGAAGATGTCGCGGGTTCAATTTGTTGATAATAAACCTGAGGAAATTGCCAACTACTGCACCAGACAACTCTTTATCTTAGGAAAATAAGGCCTACCGTAAGAGCATTTGGCCACAATTGCAAATGGCAGGAGCTGCATTGAAGCCTGAACTTCGGCCTTAGAGAAGAAAATGGCTGGTTCGCCCTGATATCATTTCGACTGGTTTTATGATTTGTCTCAATTTTGTTAAGAGACCACTGGTATATCAAAAGGTGTGTAGCAGCACACTTTGTGTAAGGAGAGCTTTGGACTCAAACCTCTACCTAATACCAGCTATCTAATTATCAGTTTGAACTAGTTGATTGATGATTGATTAAATTCCAATGCTCATTAGTATGTAACCTTTCATACTTGCTAAGTGATCGATCTTACTTCTGTGAGAACTTGCGTGTTCAGTTCAATTGCATATTCCAGTAGCAGCTTATCTGTTCATTTCTGCTAGCCCTTCTGTTCCGCAATTGTATTCTCAGATTTGATCTGATTAGGCTTTCTGGTTGTTAATTTTTAGGCCGGTGGATGCTTCCTGAACAGAGAGCGCGAGTGTGGCAGTGTGCTGCAACGAGCCTGATGTGCCGGTTACGGTGACGGAGCTGGTGGAAGCAGCTGTGCCGGATGCGGCGGTAAGAGTGATGCTTTGCGCTGTACCGGGAGTGAGGCTGAGGGTGGCAGGACTGGCCGTGACACCGGAAGGAAGGCCGCTGAGGGCGACGGCGACCGTACTTGTGAAGGCATTCAGAGCTTTCGCGGTTACGCTGACGGATTGGCCGCTGGCTCCAGCGGTGAGGCTAAGCGAAGTTGGAGCGAGTGTGAGGGAAAAGTCAGGCGTGGGAGCAGAAGCTGTGACGGCGAGAGCGAGGGTGGCGGTGTGCTTCAACGAGCCTGAGGTGCCGGCTACGGTGACGGTGTTGCTTGAGGCTGCTGTGCCGGATGCGGCCGTAAGAGTGATGCTTTGCGCTGTGCCGGGAGTGAGGCTGAGATTGGCAGGACTGGCCGTAACGCCTGAAGGTAGGCCGGAAAGGGCGACAGCGACTGTACTCGTGAAGCTGTTGAGCGCCTTGGCGGTGATGCTTACGGATTGGCCGCTGGCTCCAGCGGTGAGGCTGAGCGAAGTTGGAGCAAGTGTGAGAGAGAAATCTGGCGCAGGAGCGGAAGTTGTAACCGTGATGCCTGCAGTAGCGCTATGCGTAAGATTGCCCGACGTACCGGTGAATGTGAGGTCGGATGTTACAGCGGCAGCACTGGAGACGGCTGTGAGGGTGATGTTTTGCGCCGTGCCTGGGGTAAGAGTGAGCGTAGATGGCTTTGCGGTGACTCCGGTGGGCAGGCCGGCGAGAGTCACGGAGACTGCTGAAGAGAAGCCGTTGACGGCTGTGGCTTCGATGGAGAGGGTCTGTGTCGCTCCGGCAGCGAGAGTAAGGGAGGAAGGCGAGGCGCTGAGAGTGAAGTCGGCGACAAGAGAGACCGTGGGAGTAGCTCCTCCGCCACAGGCAGTGAGGATGACGAGCGTCAGGGATGCGAGGGCCGAGATGATCCGGGACGAAAGACGGGAGGAGGTAACTGTTCTGAGCATAGCCTGCATAAGACTGACGAAAATGGACTTATTGGCTAGAGCTGGCCGACCTTAAGTTTCGATGCCAGTTAGGATATTTGAGGCTATCCGTTGATTGCAAAATTGTTACCGCGCTCCCTTGAAAATAAGAAGGTAACCTAAGGGTTCCCTAAAGGCGAGCACCGCTCCCCTTGAAAATAAGAAGGTAGTCTAAGGGCTCCCTAGAGGTGAGCACCGCTCCCTTGAAAATAAGAAGGTAACCTAAGGGTTCCTTAAAGGCGAGCACCGCTCCCCTTAAAAATGACGAGGTAACCTAAGGGTTCCCTAGAGGTGGGCGCCGCTCCCTTGAAAATAAGGAGGCAGCCTAAGGGTTTCCTAAAGGCGAGTACCGCTCCCCTTGAAAATGATGAGGTAGCCTAAGGGCTTTCTAAAGGTGAGCACCGCTCCCCTTGAAAATGAGAGGGTAACCTAAGAGTTTCCTAAAGGCGAGCACCGCTCCCCTTGAAAATAATGAGGTAGCCTAAGGGCCTCCAAAAGGCTAGCACCACTCCCCCTGAAAATGATGAGGTAACCTAGGGGCTTCCTAAAGGAGAGCACCACTCCCCTTGAAATCGAGAAGGTAACCTAAGGATTTCCTAGAGGCGAGCACCGCTCCCCTTGAAAATAAGAAGGTAACCCAAGGGTTTCCTAGAGGCGACCACCGCTCCCTTGAAACCGAGAAGGTAACCTAAGGGTCCGTTAGAGACAGACGCTCGTCCCCTCACAAATAATAACCACAAGCTAATCCACCTAAGGGAAGGCGCAAGTGCTGTAAGGACACGCGTATAGAAAAGAACCAGAGGCACGTCATGCGAGCGTCAAAGAGGTACACATTCAAACAAGCCCATGACAAGGGAATTTTTATTCTTTAGTCAAGACACAAAGAATACAAGAAGTCTTATTCTTTAGTCAAGATACAAAACTACCAAAGGGCCAGAATAGCTCTCGTGAACCCATCTTATAGACACGCAAGAAAATAAAGTAGTGGAGACATGATCTCGCTCCCAGCTGCGCATGGCGGTAACAGATGACCTTCCCTCAGCCTGCTTGTTCCGAGGAAGTGGCCCAACGGAGGAAGCCATCTATGCCTGAGAGGAGGGACGAGCACCACACCCAGCATCCATTTTGTTCTGCGGAAGCAGACCAACTAGGGATACCGATGGTAGGGAGACCTGCGCCAGAAATGAAGACCAGTTGATCCATCTGCCCCTGGTTGACGGGGGACACTGGAACAACAAGGCCTACCCATTATGGAAGCCAACCTGACACATCGGCCATGTTTACAGACTGGAAAATGAGGTCTGCTACCCCGTCCACCGCTATCTTCAGGCAGAAGAGCACGCCCCTCGGCTCAGGGATGTACCTCATCGCTCACCAACAAGTATAGGGAAAAGTAATCATGATCATGCAACAAGAAGACGGTAGGAGAAATGACATCGAAAAGTAAGGGGCGGCGAGTACAAGGTCATGCTCCATCCCCCTAAGGATGAAACCTGTTTGGCTCAAGGAGCAGGACTCCCCGACTGACATACAAGCAGTTGACCATCTCCAAGGCCTCATGCCAGCCATCCAAGTACCCGTTCCGATATTCTTCAAAAACGGGACCATTCACCCTCGGTTCTGACTGTTAGGTTCTGTGCCCCTCTTTATCTTTGACAATGATTTTGATGATTCCAGTATATTGTGTGTTTTACGTATGTTTTAAAGTGAAAATAATCTATGTAAGTCTTGTGAAAAATGTCTTGAGAAAATGAGCTCACAGGTTAATATTCTAGCTTGCAAGGTTGAAATGCCCTTGAGTGGGTTCAGATTGCATTGCACTGTCAAGGCAGTTTTTCTATTGCCCTTGCAAGGGTCGACCCCATGGGTCGCCCTCTGGCTCCTTGAGCCTTGGTTTTCACCTTGTTTTTACCCACATGGGCATGATCCTTCAACTCAAAGAAGGCATGGAAGAGATCCATCGAAGGCTCGATCCCACAAGAGCGGTAAAGAAAAATGAAGGAGAATATGAAGGTATACGAATTGGAGACCAACTAGACTGGAGCGAGTCGGTAGAACCAAAGTAATTCAGTAGCAAAATGGTGAAGAGGAAGGCGGAACCCGCATTTCCAGGCCAAGAGAAAGGAGCAGAAGAGGTCAGAGCGAGTGTCTAGACTGGACTCATGGGGCTCTGCCGGAGAGAAATAATGCTTCCACGGCCGCCCATATCGGTGCTCCAGCCGCTTCACCTCATCCTCAGTCAGCTCACTTCGTAGAGGTTTCGTCGGCACCATGAAAGCCCTAGAGGCCCGCCCAACTCCTACCACCTCGGCCTCAGGATGCTGGTTCGCCATGGAGCAACTAGGAGAGCTGGAAGAGGAAGAAGAGGACACTATGCTGGACGACTCAGGGGGAGGCAGAAGTTGGCGACTGGCCGCCGCCGTAATCTCTGCGAGCTCCGTGAAGGCCGCCGCCACTCTTTGCCCTTCATGGTCAACCTCGTGGCGCATGAGCCTCTCGCAAACACAAAGACAGTGGAAAAATCCCTAGACGATGGAGGTTAGAAATGACAGCACGCACTATGCTTATAAACCCCCTAGGGAAGTGGCGCGACGTTCCAATCTTCAAAAAGAGGGATCCACACATCAATTCGCAAGAATTATCATCACTATGGGTGCATCCCCTGGGCAGCCGCCGCAAGTGGCCCCTGTCAGAGAAAATCCCCACTCAGCTTGAACCACTTACACCTACCCTAAATGCTACTCGACTGAGCCTAATCTTGGCTCGGGAGTAGGAGGGGGACAGGTGGTGAGGGGGATTTCTACTGCCTAAATAGAGCGGCCAAACAAGGTCCCAACAGACCAAACGAGGCCCAGCTCCCACAAGTGACAGTCCTCCAAGGGCCCACTAAGCCCAATAACTCACTCGGATTAAGCGCTTCTTAGGCGACCTTCGGGTTCGGAAGTTTGAGCGTCAGGTCGATCAGAAGGCCCCCTTTGAGACCCTATGCATCCCGCCCGAGCCCTATGCCTATCGCTCAGGGAAACCCCTAGAAGCCAGTGCCATATGCTCAAACTGACTGATGGAAGCTTATCCATGCGACCGTTGCGTGCCCTTAAGAGCTGGGAGATCATGGGGATAATGGTGATTAAGAGCCCTCGTGCCTTAACGAACCCACGAAGGAGACGTAACCACCCCTGAAACTCCTCGCCTCGTAGGGCTCCTACGTTCATGGGTGGCTATATAAACCTGGGAAACCCTCCTGCTAAAGGTAAGTGCTATTAAGCGATATCCACCCTGAGTTAGAGCCACTTCACCACTTGGTAGAGAGGAATCTCGTGCCCTCATCTCCTTCCCTTTCTCCGTTGCACCAGAGCTCTACTACAATCGCTGACTTAAGCATCGGAGGGTTTACCCTGGGGATTCATCACTGGGCACCTCTGACTCGTTTCCCTCTTTGTAGTTCTAGCATCTGTGGTCATCATCCTCAGCTCAGGCACCGCGCGAGATAACCCCTCTTCATCTTGCGCCGTCTATGGGAAACGAACGAAGAGCCAACATGGTGCGAAGGAGTGTTAGATTTTCCAGTGTCTCCCTTATGGATTTGCTGTTCCACTTGGATTATGGGGTCCACATGGGGCATCGGTGCGTTGGTAGCCCATCCTGCCGCATAGATTATGGGGTCCATGTGCGAAGCCCCTCATGTCCGCCCACAACACGATAGTGTGGGGTTCTGCAATGCTGAAGGGAGCCCAGATGATGAAGAGCTGCGTCCACGCATTAGAAGCAGTGCGTCAACGCTGCTCTTGAGCCTCGATCTTGGAACTGAATGGTCGACATGAAGTTTGTCTCAAACTAAAATATATTGTCCTTTGAATTTGAGAACAATGGGAGCACAGAGAAAAGAGTGGTAAAAGTAGTGGTAAAACAAAGATGATATCATGACAACCCTCGTGTGAGAAGTGTCAAAAGTTTTTCTTGTTACCATTCCGTGGAAATTTTATGTTAATATATTAATTAACCTTAGTTAATTAATCGACCAGCATAATACGACGGATATTCGTCCAACAAAGTGCCATGAACGACACCATGCGGTCGCAAGGCGTGGGTACTACAATGGCCCTTGGCCCTAGATGAGGAAAAAAGTTTGTAGGGTTGGACGACGGGTGGCAGTACTTCTCTTGGAAGTCCAAGCTTCCTGGTCGTTTTTTAGCAAAGACACCGCCAGACCGGCACTTCGCTCCACCCCACTTGGCCAACCCCCCTGCCATGTCCTTCGTTCCTTGCTAGTTTGCCGTCCAGGGCCACCCAAGATCCCCTCATCTCAACCCCCTCGCTAGCGAAGAGATCACAGCTCAGTGCCCCAAGCACTACAGCACACTGCTTGCCCCCACATTGATCGATTGAGGGGCGATGCCTCAACCCCCTTCCTCGAGGACTCCCACTTGGCCTCCAAGAAAGTACGCCGTTCGCTATCGATCACGAGGTTGGTCTGAGGAGTCACACATCATTGCCATCCTGTCTCCGTCAGGTGCAGCGCACATATCTGAGCTTGCGTAATCACTACTTAAAAAGCATGAAATGTATACACATTGTGCCACATATCTAAGCTTGAAGTAAGTAGTCTGAGCTTTTCTTCGTAGGAAACGAGCTGTTTGAATCACACGACTTTTCTCTCCTACCACTCCCGCTTATCTATAGCCGATTCCGTTTTTCTGTTTCTAGGTCAGATGTGCCATTCACGGTAAAGCTCTTTGCTGTTGATCTTGTGAGCTTGAAGTGCGAAGAAATGTACAAATAGGCATCAAATCAAACATCGCCGAAACGTACCCCGTTTACCTGTGACATCATGGACAGCTGCATGCCATGTCCTTGAGAACAATACGCATATATATTAATCAAATGGAAACGAGGGAATATAGGGTAGATTGCTTGATATTTGAAACCAAGACTTTCATGGGAATAATGCTCAACTTTTCGACAAGAACGAAATATACGTGTAGGGGAACTAGTCTACAATGAAATATTACTCAACAAGAATTGCAGCTCAAGCGGAGCTCTAAGCGTTCTCTAATTAATAGAGTAATGCCCTCTAAAACAGGATTCTGTCAACCTCTCGTGACAGGCCGACCACGTGTTTCTAGTATTCTAAAGGGGCCGTGTCCGGCGGCCAGATGCACGGCCACAGAGTAGAGCATTCCGTGGGATTGGGTACTCGTCCCTCAATGAGGTGGATGGAGTATACACACGGAGATAAAACTGCTGACCAAGGTACTGGCGAGCCCAGTTTTCTGATCTTACATTCCACATGCCAACATTGTCCAAAGGCATGTAAATTGCTGTCCATGATTTAGGGTACACCTGAAAGCAGACAAAAGCATGTCACTACACACTCCAAGATACCCAAAGTCTCCCAGAGATCATAACAACCAAGTCTTTAGAAAACGTTTGTAAACACTTGGCACTGTTAAAAGTTTAAAAGTTTTTGACATTCAAAGTGATGAACCTCAAAGAGAAAAGGTGGTCCCGTTTATCTTTATAAAGATTCCCATCTCTAGCAGAAGAACAAGGAGGAATCCATACTCTCATGTGTCCAAAATAAACATCATATTTCCGCATAACTAGCACTAGCAAAGGGTTGGTGGATTCGAAGGAGTAAGCGGCTTCGTGAGCCTTGTTGATTTCCACCTCCGTGACGGGTCTCCGTTGCGACAGCCAAACCCCCAGATCTGCAGCAATCAATTAATGGGACATCAAATCCAGAATGTAAACAGTCTGTTTAATTACATGATGTGGGTGAAGGGTGGAACTGAAGCCAAGAGTTAAAAGGGAAAGCCCTTTTACTGCTACTACATCCTCAGCTCCCGATCGAGAGTAGTAGCAGCTGCTACAGAAACTTTCACAAGATTAATTAAGCATACGTGCAGAAACTTGTCAGACTGACATCTTACATCGCTTCCTGATTGGAGGTTTCAATGCGTCTCCTGTCCCCGGCGGCGGAGGCCTGCCTGGTGGTGCTGCCAGAGAACCCCCAGCTCCGGTACTGTTGCTCTCTGCAGCGGCGGCCGTGAAGTGGTCGTGTGAGGAAAAAATGGAGAGGGGCCGTCCTCCCTTGATCACCTTCTTCCGGCGCTTCCTTCCCGCCACAGAACCCACCCGCAGCCGGCCTCGGGAAGATGGGGAAGCACCCAAGGCACTGCCCTTCTCGCACATGCTGGAGTCAAAAACCAGGACGCTGAAGCGGGAGCCGCCCTCGTACTCGAACACCAGGAACTCCCCCGTCTGCAGAGAGTGATCCCGGACGAACTCTTGCCAGCCGTTCCGGAAGAACACCCCTTTCTCGTTCCTGATCATGTCTACGGGCCATGCCTTCCGACTGGGACCCGTTAGAAGACAAGTAGAGGCACCGCGAATGCCTCGGATATGTTTCCGAAATGCAGGGGAGATCTCCTGATTCAACCCATGGACGATGATAACAAATAGCACCAACTGAAGCCAGCTTCCGTGGGTGTGCATGGTGGAAGAAAAAAAAACTGAACAAATCGCATGCACATGCACGCTCTCACACACACACACACACAGAGAGAGAGAGAGAGAGAGAGAGGAGGAGGAGGAGGATGTGGGTTACCAGTTGCTTGGAGCTGAACCCGGGGAAGAACACTTTGAAGAAGCGAGGCCTCTTCTTGGTCGGGCATCTTAGTCTAACAGCTTCTTTCCCCATGTCCCAGTGATGTTGTGAAAGTGACTGTATAGGAACAAGAACCCACACTGCTGCTCAAAGGAGGAACAGAGAGGGAGACAAGGAAAAAGAGGAATGGGAGTGGAAAGATTGCTCCGCTCCGCTCCGCCCCGCCACTCTGCTTTGCTCGTCGGACGCACGGGAGGAACAGAGGGGAGCAGAACAAGAAAGACAAAGACAAGGACGATGCGACGGGCGGGTGGTCTCCGAAACGGGGAGTTTTGCTTTGGAACTTGAAAGAAACGGAGTGCCGAGAGACAGGGACGGACAGGGGAAAGGATCGAGAAGGGGAACAGGTAAACATGGGATCGAAATCAAGGCGCTCCGCGACTAAAAAACCCTGCCGGCAGCCCCTTGGGAGGCCGCCAACACCTGCCCTGCACACACACGGAAGAGGGAGGCCCCCAGCAGGTGCGAAACCCGCGCCTCACGGGCGGGATTCGAGCTTGCTACGTTTAAAAAAGTATATGCAGTTAATTTCATCTACAACATTTAATCTAACTATGATTAATGTTAAATTAGTGTGATGAAATGATAGAAAGTCCCTTAATAACCCCCGAGAGAGAGAGAGAGAGAGAGAGAGAGAGAGAGAGAGAGAGAGAGAGAGAGAGAGAGAGAGAGAGAGAGAGAGGGGTGGGGTTTCCTTGGGGATTGGGATTCATTGTGGAATTGGAAGAGGATGGATTGGATTGATAATGAGCTCCACTATGGGTTGTCATGCAAAGTTGGGTGGGCTATGCACGGGTGTGCGTGTGTGTGCACCTATGAATGACCTAGTATGAAGACACCCCAAGACTAGACTTGTGAGAACAAGCCTATGACTGCTCTGATACCATTTGATGTGGCATAGCCCAAAGATGTTGATGACTGATGCAATGAGCCGAGGACTTAGACCCACCAGCATTCAAGGGCTAACACGGACTTATGCTAGCGGCTCACTCGCACGGCGCATATGATCTCTCGATGGTGACCGGGGGATGATGGCGAGGGTCCGAGGTGGGACCCAAACTTTCTAGAGGACCTAGTGGGCTTAGGATGACCCGTAAGGATCTGGGATTCCCAACTTCATGGGCAGCCGGTATGCCGGGGCATGGGTTTGGGTGGCACTTGCTCATGGTCCGCGGTGGCACACTAGAAGTGGTGTGCAAGTCTGGGCTCTTGACTCACCATCCGACGAGCATTCAAAGATGATACTAAACTAGCAAAGCATGAAACCAGCCAAGGGGGTACGAGACGCTCACTTGACTGGTGTGAAAACACTAATCCCGATTGGAGACGAGGGTGAGTCAGGAAGCGTGGGCACACGCCGGCACGCTACGTCGGTGATGCTTGACCTGAAACATACTGATTACAACACTACACCTCGCACAAGAGGGTGGATCTCAGGGTGGGGGTTAAGAGATTTACATCCAAACACTACCTCCACGTAGGGAGGGGTGGTAAGCCGGCCAGGCAGGGAGGGGGAGTGAAGCTAGAAACCATTGCGCCAAGCTCCATCGGTTCTGCCAGTTTCTGGAACAGCTAGACAGACAATCGAAGAGGGTGCCACCACGGGCTCTGCCGAGCTCAGAATAGGTTGCAACCAGTGCTGAAACTCTCTGACTTGACCCAGGAGGACGCCGTAAATCTCGTGGAATTTCTTGATGATGTCGCTAGCTGGGGCAGGGTCTGGAATAAGGCCAGACTACTCTGGCTCTGGCTGCTCCCAGGGTGATGCTGTTGGAAGACAGGGGCGCCACGAACAATACCAAACTCTGTTGAGGGCGAGACCAAAGCCGTTGCGATCGTGGTCGGGTCTTCTTCCCGCTGGGACCAACGATGCTATTGGCAAATGTCAGAGCTGATCGTGAAGGCCTGAATAGTAGGGATGTGTCGGTTCAGACTCAGGAAAATTGACCTGGCGCACTTGGGAGGGAAAATTTGAAACTTTTGATGCTGAGATCCAAAATTAGCTCTGCTTCTTGGGGATTGAAGAGGACTTGAAAGAGAAGACCTCAGCCAAGTTTCATGCCTAGATCTGCAAGGGAGTGGCTGTGGTAGAACTTGATCTGGGGCTCTGGTTCTCTGCTTGAGTGGTCCTGCGTAGTAGAGGAAGAATCGCTCTCACAGGCAGCTCGGTGCTTCGACGATGATGAAACTACCTCACCTGGAAAGCTCTCTGGATGACCTTTCCAGAGGCATATGACTTGCTACCAGAAGGATCGGGGAAGGGCCAGAGACGATGTTGCTTCCGAGACCCTAGCTTGCTGCCTATGAACTACTACTGGAGCTGCAACTTTGTGATGGCAAATGGAGTAGGAGGGGGGAAACACAGCAAGGGAATGATGGCTGATGGCTATGGGAGAGGGGAGGATGTGGCTGGGGTCTCCAAGGAGGCTGTGGTGGCAAGGTTGGGGGCGGAGTGGGGCTATAGCTGTTGGAGGTAGTGATGGGGGGTTGGGTGTGAAATTTTGTCAGAAATTTTATTTTCATCGACTATTTTCTGAGTTTTGTTTATTCTTTTTGGTATACTTTTTGCATATCAAATGGCCTCTGGCTCCTCTTCCACTGCATCCTATGTCGAGGTGACATGGGAAAATCTTCACTCCTTGGACCAGGGGCACGAGTAGCTTGCTACGGTCACAGAATCCTCAGACTCGGAGACCGATATAGTGGACACCAGTCGCCTCATTATCGGGGACAATTCCTTCAAATATGACCACGGAGATGCCGTCAGGAGGGATCACCCTAAAGACAATCATTTGATGGCATTCCTCAGGCGGTTCAATCTTCAGGGGAAGAGGGACTTGTTCCTTGTCCGTAGGGCTGAGCAGGCATTGCTCGTTGAGAGAGATAGCCTGATAGATTTTGTAATGCGGGGGAGACCCATTTATCTGCCTGGTGAACCCCAGAAATGGAGTGCCATGCTGGGACTCCAAGAGATGGCTCCAGAGGATGGGCTGCTGACCAGAGCACCAGAGTTTGTGCTCACCCGCTGGAATGAGACTGTGGGTCGTGTTGACCGGGAGAAGCCTATATTTGGTTTGTTTCTCACCCCACTGAAATGGGGTCATAGAGAAGAACCTTTCTTGATGGACTACTTGGCGGTCCGATTCAAGCATCAAATTTCTATGGGGTGGTTTGCCGAGCTGAAGGCCATCGATGCCCACGCATTCAGGCCCGGGGCGGTGGAGTTTATGGACTACGTCCTTCAACATTATGCTCCAATCTTGGTCAAAGCTGGCGTATATCACAGCATGTACGCCTCGAGGTATCGCTACCCCATCTCTAGGGGTTTGTGTTGTGGCATGATTGAGGTATTATGTCCCGAGTACAATACTTTTTACACTTCAGAGGGTGAAACTTCTTTGGACCTCTAGAGTCTTTCACAGCTCAGTAGCTTGCAGATCAACGGAGAACCATATGAAGAAATCTACTGGCTAGATTGGCTGAAGGACCAGACCGATGGCCAAGGTCGGTATCTGACAGGCTTTGCTTATCGCTATTTGATGAAGGCATATCGTACACTTTGTTGTTCATCGTATGATACTAGGGAGGCGCGCAAGCCTGAGGAGAAGCGATGCATGCGGATGGGCACTTGGCTCTAGTATTTCTTCAGCGGGGAAAAGAAGTATGAAGACTTTCCCACAGTAGCACAGACTGCCTTGAGGCAGAAGAAAAGGGTTCGACGACCAGCTGCTTTCTCGCCTGCTTTGAAGGGAGGGCAACAAGGGGGCCTGAATCCTACTGGTGGCGATGCAGTCACACACTGTGCTACATATCTGACATACTGGATTTGTTCTTTCACTCCCCCGCAAGGCGACGACAGCGTGATCAGAGCGGAGGCCATCTACCCCACTTGTCTGATGGCTTCGGATACGAAGCTGTCCTTTTGCCCAGTGGCACTATGCCTTATCTACAAGATGCTGGGAGACCTACATAGGACCTGTCTTCCCAAGACTTTGTGGACAGTTGGTTCGTTGCACTTCTTTAATGCTTGGGTCTGTACCCTATTCCCGGAAGCCGCTCCTCGAGGACTACAACCATTGCGGCTTTTTCCGAGGATGATAGAATTTGTGAGTGCTGAACTAGCATGGCCAGCGGAACAACTCTTAGCCATTCGGTGAAAGCTAACCAAGGTTGCCATGGATGCACCCAGAGTTTTGCACTTTTGGAGCCTGGCTGCCCATTCTAGCCCGCTTGTAAACAAGATGCGGAAGTGTAGTCTTCTCGAGACAGAGGAGTACATACATTCGATCTCTGGTGCCAAATGTACATGGCCGATCTGGGAGCAAGAGCTGGTTGACTGGGCACTGGCTATTAGACCGAGCGTTCTGGTTTTTCGGAAGAGTGGCATTCTGTGGCTAGAGCCGTACTACCCCTTCCGATTTAGTCAGAATTTTGGCTACGATCAGCACATTCCCCCTTCTTCTATGCAGTTTGCGCTACCCAATAGGCACAGGGCCGGCTAGGTGGCCAATGACGAGGCCCGAGCTTGGTGGGACTTCTTTCACAGTCGAGAGGAGGCTTCGTTCAAGGTCCCGGCCCTTGCTCATTTCCCCCGCGTTAGTCTAGAATATATCAAATGGTGGAACGCGCGAATGGGCTTTTACAGGAATTCCCGTTGGGAATGCTGGGCCATTGTAGAGTATAAGCTTCTGGATTCTCAGCCAGAGCCAGCTCTGGATATTGATCCTGCTTACTTAAAGAAGCTGAAGTCTTACACCAACACGGAAGTGATGGCCTATTTGGAGGCTCGAAAGGTCGTGAAGTGGTGCTCGCCCAGGGCGGAGCCGAAGTTTCCTGAGATCATCAAGGATGTTTTCCTGAAGACGCTTCAAGTGTTGTGCCACGTGGGCAGTGAGCGGGTGATTCTCCAGCAGCTTCCACTACCAATGGAAGAGCCTATCCCTTTTGTAGCCGAGTGGCGGCCCGAGACTAACAGCCTTTACCCCTACAAGACATTCATCAGAGGGGAAGATCGATAGGATGGGCTCTATAGCAACACCCCTTGGCTGTTTGCACTGCTTCGCTCCCATGGTCTTTCAGTTGGCGGCCCGATCGAAGCCATTTTAGACCAGCCCCTACTTCTTTCTTTCAAATATGCTGATGGATGGGGACTGGATCATCTCAGCTTGTATTAGTTTCTATCTTCTCGCGGCCATTTGGACTTGGCGTCGCTAGTCGAGCAGAGTGAGAAGATAGGGGATGTGTGTTGGCTTGTTCACGAGGTGGCGTCAAGAGACAAGATGCCTTCGCTGTTCTACTGGCCTCTTTCTCCTTTGTATACAGGGTTGGCAGGTATCTTTCATTTCCTCATTTCAGCTTCCCGGGCCACTTTTTTTATTTCAGTGTGTGTCATTCTCACCCTCGTGCTTGTGCAGTTTGACTCTCTTCAGAGGAGACTCAACACTTCAGGGAGCTAATGATAAAAGCTCAGAAGCCAACATACTTCGGGATTCCCGAGCCGGTCCCAACCATGACGCCATTGCCTCCTGGTGATTTGTGGAAGCGCACCAGGTCCCAAGTGAGAGAGGCCGTTGGCAAGGGCAAAGAGGCCATCACTCGGGTGACACGGGCTCGCCAGAGGAAGGCTGCGGAGCAGGAACAAGTGACCGTCCCTCCTCCAGTGGTATCTTTTGAAGAATTTGAGGCCTCTCATGTACAAGGGCCTGAAACTAAAGGTATATTCTTCATTCTTTTGTGCTTCATTCCTTGTTCTGGCTACATCGGCTGATCTTTTCCTTGCAGTTGCCTGCACTGCTACTGTAGTAATTAGACAAGAGGCAGGAGCTGGTGGAGTGGTTGGAGAGAGAGGGGGGCAACACCCATAGCCCCTGTGGTGGGGGATTTGTCATCTCCAACACCTAGCCCTGAGATGGAAGGTAACTTGTGTTTTACTCATAGGGTTTCCGCGACCCGTTATTTCTTCAATCGGCCTGACTGTTCCTCGTTTGATTTTCAGTTGAGATACAGCTGCCCTCGCTTCCTGTGGCCGGGGCCGCTGAAGAAGCCTCTGCTGGAGAGAGAACTATTCCAAGAGGTGAGCCTACTCTCGAGATCCATCCGGCCGACGCCTCAATCGCTGAATCGATCAAGGAAGTCTTCGTTGAGGGGGATGCTCCTAGTGGAGGGGAACAGCAGGCATTGCCAGAAAGCCCTTCCTCCTCAGAGCAGGTTGATTATGGTGGTGACTCCAGTGATGAGGAGTTCCCGCCTATTGAGATGGAGACTGAAGATGTCGTGGTGTCTTCAGCTTATGAAAGTGATTACACAACCTTCAGTCTGGCTCGACTGACGTGGAGCGGCATTGGGCCATCTTGTCCACTCGTAAGCGAGGGGGCTGGACCTACGGAGGCCATGTTTTCTACCGTCGCAAGCTTGAGCTTAGTGCCGATTGAGGTAAGGGGTCCTCTGCCGCTTTCACTCCACAGCTCTTCTTATTATTTTCTATATTAGGTGCCTGATGCGTGTTGTATTCATTGTGCAGCCTCAGGTGTCACTGCCAACCATAACTGTGCAGATACCTCTCCCGGCTTTGGGTGTAGGTCAATCAACATTCCCACCAGTCCTACAGCCCATCGCCCTGTGATACCCTAAGGACTATGTTGCGACAGCAAGCTTGGAGGGACCTAGGGCAATTGTGGGAGCTATTGAGCCGACTGAAGCTGTAGAATCTCAGCCTCCTATCACCGGTGAAGAGCCGCTTTCGGGGGAAAGGAATCTCCCTGAAATAGAAGCGGGAGAGATCGTTGAAGAAGAGGTTGGGGCTCCTAGGGCTTTAGCCCTTGTTACTCGCGAACCAACTTTGTTTTCGTCAAGCTCTACGCCGATGACGTGCTTCTACAGCTGGGCGTAGACTACACGCTCGACGAGATCGGCAACCCGGCCGGCTACGAGATCAACATCGTCATTCCCGATCCCGGCGACGAGCCGCCGTGGTGGGGCAACAGCCTGTTCATCCTGAGCGTAGAGCCGCCTATAGATCAGGGTGACGACCTGAGCCTCGGCGGCTCCTTCGGCGTGAAGTTCGAGGTCGCGCTGGACAAGCTCACGAGGCGGTTGCAGAGCGTCCACAACATGGTCGTTCGCGCCGTGAAGACGCCTATCGACATCGACCCCGACGATCTCGATCAGGACGACATCACCGTCGATCCCGGCACCATACCCGAGCTGCTGGAAGCCTCGGCCGCAGCTGTCGAGGCGGCCAACAGCGCCGAAGAAGACGCGGCCCAGACCGCCGCCGACCGTGTCGCTACCGGGCAGGACCGTGTCCAGACCGGGCTCGACCGTGCCGTCACGACGGCGGATCGTGGCACCGTCGAAGCCGACAAGGGTATCGTAGCGGCGGACAAGGCAATCGTCGCCGCCGACAAGGCCACGACGGCAGGCTACCGCGACGAAGCTGACGACGACCGCGTGGCTGCGCAGACCGCCAACACGAACGCTCATCTGGCGGCCGACGCGGCGGCGGACAGCGCGGCCGAGGCGCAGGAAGCCGTCGAGCTGGTCTACGAGTACGGCGACTTCAACAACCGCTACATCGGCGAGCACGCGGTCGCACCGACCAACTGGAACTCGGCCAGCCCGCTCGACCCCGGAACCGACGCGCTCGTCGCCGGGCTGATCTACTACGATACGGTCAGTGAAGAGTTCCAGACCTACACCGGCTCGGTGTGGTCGGCCGGTGTGGCGACGACCGACTTCGCTCGTCTGTCGCAGAACGGTGCCGACTACGACGCAGCCGCGTTCCGCACCCAGCTGGACCTGTACAGCAAGGCGGAAGTCGACGGGCTGCCGGCGGCGGCCTCGGCCAAGACGACGCCGATCAACGCGGACAGCCTGCAGATCGTCGACAGTGCCGACGCCAATAGCCGCAAGCGCCTGACCTTCGCCAACCTGATCGCGTGGTTGCAGGGCGTCACGCTGACGCTCAGCGCCAAGCTGACGACCGTTGCGTCAGCGTCAGGCGGTGCCGGCTTCAATCTGCCGCACGGTGCCAGCCCTTCCGCGCCGAGTGACGGCGATATATGGACGACGACATCAGGACTGGCCGCCCGCATTAACGGCGCGACGCGGACGTTCGTCACCACGGTGCGCGCCGTGAATACGCAGCACAGTCTGACCGGCGGCGGCAACCTGTCCGCTGACCGAACGATAAGCCTCGAAAACGACAGCGCCGCGCCCGGTAACAACAAGGTCTACGGCACCGACGCAAGTGGCAACAGGGGCTGGAAGAACGATCCCGGTGGCAAGTTCACATGGCAGACCGGTCCGGCACCGACGTCGGGCACCGCGCACGACGTCACGGTGCCCAGCACTGCTGAGGAGATCGTCATCATCCTCGACGGCGTGTCGCTTAGCGGCACCGACGACCTGCTGGTCCAGCTCGGCGACGTTGGCGGCATCGAGACGAACGGCTATAACGCCCGCGCCGTGCTCGGTTCCGGCGGCACCACCAGCACGGCCGGCTTCCCGCTTTACCCGAATGGCGCGACGGCTTCGATAACCGGGGAGATACGACTGACCAAGGACGACGGCAACCGCTGGAGCGCCCAGTGCATCTTTGACCGCAGCAACGGCGGTGGCACGATGAGTGGCCTGAAGACATGGCTTAAAGTGGGCACCCAGAGCTTGGTATGATAGACTAAGCTCATTCCTCATCGAACAAAGGTATATAAGAGATAATATAGACTAGACACCATTTACTAAGAGATAAGGTAAGGGCATCTTGTTGGTTCAGATTTATGTAGATGATATAGTGTTTGGATCTAAAAAATCTCAAATGTGTGAGGATTTTGCTAAACTCATGATTAATGAGTTTGAAATGAGTCTTATGGGTGAGCTTCAATTCTTTCTTGACTTGCAGATAAATCAAAACAATGAAGGCTGTTTCATTAACCAAGCAAAATATGTGAAAGAGTTGCTGAAAAGATTTGATCTGACCAATTGCAAACCACAAGGAACTCCAATGGGGACTGCCACTTCACTAGATGCAGATGAACAAGGTACACTTATGGATGCAAAGAAATATAGAGGTATGATCGGTTCATTACTCTATTCAACTGTATCTAGACCAGACATTCAGTTTAGTGTCTGCCTTTGAGCTAGATTTCAGTCTAGTCCTAGAGAGTTCCACTTGACTGCTGTCAAACGTATCTTTAGATACCTTGCTGGCACTCAAGACTTGCGATTATGGTACCCTGCATCTTGTGAGCTTTCACTCATTTAATATTCAGATGCAGACTATGCCAATTGCAAATTGGATTGCAAGAGCACTAGTGTCTATTGCCAATTCTTAAGTGGGTGTTTGGTTTCTTGGGACTCCAAGAAACAGCACTCGGTTGCCCTCTCCACTACAGAGGCAGAATATGTTACTGCAGGGAGTTGTGGCACCCAATTGTTATGGGTCAAATACCAACTCCAAGACTATCTAATAGATCTTGGTTGTGTTCCCATTTTATGTGCTATAAACCTTACAAAAAATCTAGTCAGGCACTCTCAGACTAGGCATATAGAAATTAGGCATCATTTCATTAAGGATGGAGTCCTTAAAAAGCATTTTGAACTCCATTTTGTTGACTCAGAAAATCAGATTGTAGATATCTTCACAAAATCGTTAAGCAATGATAGATTTTCAACCTTAAGGAGAGAGCTAGGTCTATGCAGACCTCAATCAACACAGGTTTAAGCTGTTGTTACTATTTTTGATGCTTAAAATTCTTGTCATTGTTATGATGATTGCAGGTAAACCTGATTTGTCTTGACGTGGTCTATTGAATGATTAATTGCTTCATTGTTGATGGTCACACAATGGGGGACTTTGTGTGCATATGTTACCAGTTTGCATCCTGAATGTTTTGCTTTGCATATCATCATCTGACTCAATGGTATATTAAATGGCGAGTGTGGAAAGACAGGTTATGCCTATCTGGAAACTCTCCTCATGTGTGAGGACTAACCTCCGCCAAGTACCACGAGTCAGATTTGCATATTAGGAATTGCATACACATGTTTAAAACTTTAGCATTAAATAAAGCACCTCTAACAGGCAGCAAGCTGATGAAATTATGTTAATTGACTGAAATCAGAATGTCAGGGGGCAATGGTGTCAGAAACTGGCAGAATTATTTCAGAACTGAAGTAGCCAATGAAGGTTAAGAATCAGAGACACTGACAGAGTAAATATAGTTGAACAGGTCAACACTCTGGTGATGTGCCGACACTTGAATCCAAATGTTCATAGACTGGACTTCTGTTTTCCTTCAGCAGGTCGACACCTTTAGGCGAAGTGTCGACATTGTCGTTCTGCTACTCTGCTGTGTGGTCCAATGGAGAGTCATTCTGATCATTACTTCCAGGCCTGTCCTTGATCATTTTTGAACCATTGCTTAGTCACCGAGCATTAATTCAGGGGGAGTTGTTGCCCTTAATGAGTGGGGAGGGAATGCCGAACTCCTAGCATGGGGTTCTCACAGCCATAGGATGCTGCAATAGCAAGTCTAAAGAATCTTTTGAAGATTAAATTGAAGACCTAGGATAAAGGCCTAGACTACCACTCTTGATAAAGTTTAGAAGCACTTCATTTTTTTTGAAACCTGTGCGTGAAGATGCAAACCTACGTAAATATGTTACCTTGCAACCTTGCTGAAGCAGTTGTCGGAGGCGATCTTGATCATCATGGGATTTGTTGTCCTCAATAGAGAAGAATATAAGAAGCAATGAGTTAAAGTGACTTAGCAAGAAGGAGTGGTGCCAAGACCTGACTCAGATGAAGAAGGAAAAAAGAAAAAGAGGTGAGGGCTAGAACTCCCTCACTAAGACGCGGAGACCCTGATCACATGGAAGGTCTACAGAAGAAAAGGGGAATCAGAAGGAGGGGTGGGGACTAAAGTCTCAAAAATAGTGCGAGAACGGGCAGATGCCTAGAACAATGGATGTGAAGAAGTTGGGTCAGACCCGGGATCAAGAGGAATTAAAATAAAAAATTGATAAATGGAAAGGGGAGGATCTGGAGGGTCCGGAGGCAAAGAAAGAGGTGAAGGTATGGAAAGAGATAAGTTAAGAGGAGGAAGAGAACAAAGGACACGATGTCTCGGAGGACTAGAAGGATAAATCTGAAGAAAGATGGAGGGTCTGGAGGGTCTGGAGGTTTCGGAGGAAGAGAATGGGATGGGGCGTGATGCCCAGAAAGAAGATAGAGAGAATAAGATGAAAAATCCAGAGGTTCCAAAGGAGGGAGGTGTAAAGGGCCGCGATGCCCTGGAAGGAGAGAAAAATCTGGAGGATCCAGACGTAAGAGATGGGATGGGGCATGATGCCCTGAAAGGAGAGAAAAATCTGGAGGATCCAGATATGGAGGTGTGGAGGGGCGCGATGCCCAATGAGGGAGGTCCGGAGGTTCCGAAGAAGAAGATTGAAAAGGGCGCGATGCCCTAGAAGGTTTAGGGGTTCCAGAAGGATGTAGAGAAGGAGGGCGCAAAGCCCAGTAAGCAGAGAAAAATCCAGAGGATCAAGATAAAGAGTTGGGAGTGGGCGTGATGTCTTGAGAGATAATTGGAGGGGGCATAGTGCCCGAAAAGTGTAAGGGGACCTGGAGATCTCGAAGATGGAGATGAATAAAATGAAGGATGTGGAGGATGTAGAGGTGCCGAAAGGAGGGGATGATACGGGTTCAGAAACCTGAGAAAGAAGGAATACGTGTGAATGCAATGCAATGGATGCAGGGGATGCATGAAATGCATGGGATGCAAGCAAAGGATCCTCCTTCCCAACCTGTGAGTGGCCCATAAGGTGATAGACAGAAATGTGGATGAGTAGGATAGAAAGTGGATAGGGTAGCGGAAGGCCCCCTAGCGGAAGAATAACCGCCCCTCCATAGCAGTGAAAGTGTGCGGTCAAACGGCCCAGTGGATAAAATTAATGTCCATTGCGAAGCTTCAATAATGGATGATAACTCCCTTAGAGGGCGAAGAGCCACGATGGGAGGGAGTTGGAATGTTAGAATGGGAAGTTTCATCTTGCCCAAGGATTGTGGTGTATGAAAAGTATTGAATAAAGTGGGCATTTGCCCCTCGTATGGAAGAATGGATTTGCTATTGGAACCTTGGAACAAGGGGTGCCCTGCCCGGCCTTTGGGCATGGACTTATGTGACATCGAAGCTTGACATCTTCTCTTAGTGAGCATTGGCGGGGACCTGGCCTTTTCAACCATGCTCGGTACAAGAACATGGATCGGATCCAGTCAATCTCCATTGCAAGCCCGCGTGAGTGTCGTCCCACGCGTTCTTCCAGTCTCTCGCATGCCAGGAACTCCACCTCTAGCTGGTGGACACCCACAGTCCTCATGATCAGCCGGTAGTGTAGCGGCTCGACCACATTCATGCAGTGCAGCCAGATGTTGCATCCCGCATAGCCCAACGCTGCCGCCACCCATGACTGGCCCTCGTCTCCCTCACCCTAGTACAGAGTCCACCGGACCTGCAAGGTAGTCAGCATGTCAATCATTAGTGTCCAAGCATATAGTTACATTTTTACAAAGTTCAAGTTTAGGTCTTACCGATGCGTAGGGTAGCGCATCGAGGTCATCCTGGATCGTCCGCACCTGGCGCCACAGTGAGCCTGTCTCCCGCACCATCATCCATCGCCTTGCGATGGTCACTCGGTCAGGGTGCGCCTCTGTCCCTCTCCCCAGTCCAGGTAGGTACATATAGGCCCATACCTACATTTCATGCATCAAAGTGTCAACATATAGCATTCATAAGCAATTGCATAGCATTTAGAGATCAAGTCTTACCTGATGTAGTGGGAAAAATCCACTGAGCATCGTCCGCCGGCTTGTCACATTGATTGTGTTGAACAAGAAGGCAAGCACGGCCGCACCCCATGTGTACTCGCCCACTCTGTCCACCTTCTAGAGCAAGGGTAAGAGTCTATAGCTCACTCCATCAACTTGGGTCATGAACAGTAGCTTCCTGAAGAAGAGCATCAGGAACAACTGAAGGACCACGTTCACATTAGGTCCCGATCCCGCCGCTACCCACTGTCTCGCACTGTCCGTCAAGCACTCCAAGTGCTGCTCTGGTAGCTCTCCAACGGCTATTGCAGCTCCTCAAAGGCCTAGGCTCTCCTAAAGGCCCGCTCTCAGTAACACTGAAGAGTGTTGCTCTGGCCTCTACAGCTCGAGTCCTAGCAGCCTTTGGGCCAGCTCCCGATAGTCTGAGTGAGTCCTCCCGCTCACTGGCGCATCGTGCACTCGTAGCTC
Source organism: Amorphophallus titanum (assembly GCA_024336825.1). Classification (NCBI taxonomy): domain Eukaryota; kingdom Viridiplantae; phylum Streptophyta; class Magnoliopsida; order Alismatales; family Araceae; genus Amorphophallus; species Amorphophallus titanum. Next base: position 27,529,018 of record JANBPO010002302.1, read on the forward strand.
GGTGATCCGCGCCACATCCTCTAGCATCGGGATCATGTGACCCCATGGGAACACAAACACCCGGCTCACCAGATCCCACCGGTCGTGTAGAGCGTAGAGGACAGCTGTGTCTAGCTTCATCACCTCCATGCCTAGGAATTCCACAAATCCCATGGCAGCTAACCTCTCGCGCTAGAAGTCTGACAGTGCCAAGTACACCGCCCAGACCTGGAGCCATGAAATCCTCGTCTGGCATTTTCCCTGCATGTATTAAACATTTTTTATCAGTCATTCATTTCATATAGTCATGTACTTAAAAAAAAGAGAGAGAGAAAAAGAGAGAGAGACTGTCTGCTAAGGTAGCAGCCATAATAGGACCGTTTCTATCAGTCCAATGGTCATTTGAGGACCGTTTGTCTCATCCCAGCAGTCTGATTCAGACTGTTTCACACCCACAGTACCCCGTTTGATAAATTCTGGAAAAAGGTCATCCTCTAGCCATTTCAGCCCACTTGACGGCCTTGTTGGGGCCATTTTCACTCCAACGGTCACGGGCAGACCATTTTGCTCCCTTAAACAGTCCCTGGTAGGACCGTCTCTCCCTCGCCGTGGCAGATGGCGTTTTTTTTTCCTCCTCGTTGTTGGAAATGGCCCTAGAGGCCCTTACATCTAGGTCTGAGGGGTCGGTTTAACCCCTTTCTCTCCATCTAACCCGCATGCAAGCATCAAAATGGGAAAATGGGGGGGGGGGGGGTTGAAGGGGGCATACCACGGATGTTGAAATACCCTGGGCCGGGTACTCTATCGTTTCATACATTCTATCTTCCCAATCCTTCTTGTTAGAGCTGATCATCTTGACAAGAAGTGTGCATAATGTCTTATTGAAGGCTTTTGCTAACCCATTTGCTTGTGGGTTGTACGGGGTGGAGGTTCTCCAGTCAATCTTAAATTTTTCGGTCAATCTGTAGACCTTTTGGTTCCAAAAGTGGCTTCCATTGTCGGAGATAGTTCGATCGGGCACGCCGAACTGGAATATGATGTTTCGACAGACAAATCTGACCATGACCTCCCCAGTCACTTCTCTTAGGACCACAACTTCTGCCCAACGAGAGAAGTAGTCTGTCGCGGCTAAGATGTATTTGCACCTTGATGACGACGTGGGCAATGGGCCCACAACGTCGGTGCCCCATTGAGCGAAAGGCCAGCTGGGCGCCGTTGGATGTAGTTGTATCAGGGGTCTTCTTGGGACCATCGCCTGTTCCTGGCATTTATGCCATGACTTAGCATAATTGCAGCAATCATCGAACAGAGTCAGCTAGTAGTAACCCAATTTCTTGATTTCAATCTTCATTTTCGGGCGGGCTTGATAGGCCCCAACTGTTCCGACATGAACCTCCTTCATGACCGTCCAGGCTTCCTCCATAGACAAGCACCAGAGAAGTACCTTCTTCTTGGCATCTGCCACGATCCGAAACAAAGTTCTATTTCTGAGTTCATAGGAATCTTTCATTCAGATTAATCTAATCCTTTCTTCCCTCTGTCTGGGAAATTGTTGATGTATGAACCACTACATCAGAGATTCTCTCCAGTCAGGCGTGCCGATCGCTTCTACTGTTACAAGTTCACATTCTTCTTCGCCTGGCCCCCCTATCATACTGGGAACCTGGTGCCTATTTATCACTGTTGTGTTGAGAGACTGATCTAGCGGGACTGCAAGCGAGCTTGCCAATTTTGCCAGTGCATCTGCCTACGTAATTTGGCTTCGGCCCACATGGCTGACCTGGATGAAGTAAAATCGTGCCATGAGTCCCTTCGCCTTGGCATAATAAGGAAGTAGCTCCAGCTTTCAAACATCAAATTATCCTTGTATCTGTCTGATGAACAACATTGAATCGCTGAACACCTGCAGCATCTGAATCTCCATATGGAGGGCAATATGAAGGCCGATGATCAAGCCTTCATATTCTGCCTCATTGTTTGTGCATGACTTGTTGATCGAGCATGATGTATGTAACACTTCTCCTTCCGGAGATCTGAGGAGGATGCCCACTCTGGCTCTTACCCTCGAACGCCCCTGTTGGGATGTTTCGATTCTAGATGCCCCATCGAAATGTAGCTGCCACACAACCTGACAGACCTGGTTCACCTCTAGTGTTTCATCGTCTGGGAGCTTCGTGATTAGAGGGGAATCCTCGGGCACCGGATGTGCCGCGAAGAAATCTGCTATCGCCTGGCCTTTAATAGCCTTCTGCGGCACATAGGTGATATCAAATTCCATAAAAATGATAGCCCATTTGCCTACCCATCCTTTTAGGGCTGGTTGGGACAATATGTAATTGACCGGGTCGGCCCTTGATATTAATTGTATCTCATGCGAGAGCATATAATACCTCATCTTCTTAGTTGCGAAAACCAAGGCAAGGTAAACCTTCTCGATTCGGGTGTATTTTGCTTCGGTGCTGACCAATCTTCGACTGAGGTAGTAAAGCGCCTGCTCTTTTCTCTCGTCATTATTTTGGGCAAGCATTGCCCCCAGTGAATGTTTAGTGGCGGCTATGTATAGAATCAGGGGCCGCCCTTTGACTGGTGCCCCCAGCACAAGTGGGGTCTTCAAATATTCCTCCGAGGGTCCTCCACCTGCCGAGCTTCAAGAGGGGCCACGGACTTCCCAAAGTTCTCCCATTTCAATAGACTAGGAAATTTTGTACTTGCCTTGCTAGTTCATTTCCTCTTTTCCTTTTGTAATTTCTATCTGGACTTGGCTGTGTAATGATTTTCTTTCTATATAAGGGTGGTAGTCTTTAAAACGCAATTGACTACTTGTTACTGCCTTTGACTGAGTAGGATTTACCATATCTGCAGTTGCTAGTGAATCAAAGATCTCGTATGATTTGCAGTCGAAAAATTAGGCTTGCGTGTCGATCGGGTGCTGAACTGGCATCTTTTCATCCTTCTACGCTTTAAATGACTTGTCATTTTGTGTATTCCCATGGGGGTCTGTGAGGGAGGTAGCATAATTACTCTTGGGGAAGGATGTCTACCTCTTGCATCTTTTCGAGGGGAGGTTCAATTAAGGTAAATGTCTCCCCCTTCGGCCTATAAAATGTCCCGAAGGGCGCCTCCTCCTCTTCATGCCGCTTAAGGCTTTCCCTTGCAATCTCTTGCTTTCTCCTTCCATTCTTGCAAAGTGACTGTCTTCTTCTTCGTGATCGACTTCAGGTGAAGTATGGAAGATGACTTTGATGATGAAGACTTTGGCGATTGTTGGGGCATTCATGTTACTTCGACGTAGAAGAACGGACGACGATGGGGCAGATGGCGTACAAGAAGGGACGGCGCATGGCGATGTGCTCCCTCCCGACCTCTAGACCGCCGCCCTACTAGGGGAAGGGGAGAGAAAGAGTCATTGCTCCTCCTTTCTTTCATCCTCGCTCCCCCTCTCCCACTCCCTTCAAGGGAGTGGTCCACTCTTTCTCTCTCTTCTGTTCTTCTACCATCCTCTTTTTCTTTGGATGATGCCTATTTTCTACTTCTTCTCTTTTCTTATCCTTGCTCGCACCACTTAGAGGGTGCTTGCTTTCTATTTTTTCTACTGATACCATCTCTTCCGAACTTTTCAAGGGAACAAAGTCAGTCATCTTGTTATCCGAGCTAGTTTTCACACGGGGTGGAGTCAGTGGCTCAGCTTGGAGCTGCCAACCTCATCCGCACCGAGTAACCAGCTCATGTTGTACCAATTTTTCTCTTTCTTGCATATTGTATTGGCTACGATCTATCTGATGTACAAAGATGTTTGATGCAATAAAAAGGAGAGTTATTATCGTAATCTATCTCTTACATGTATGGGAAGAAGCTCAAAAATAGAATTTTCGCAATATTGCCACGTTCCAAGTTCGAGGAATGGGCATTCCTTCCATGGTAGATAACCGGTACGCTCTTTTTTCGAGCGTCTTGACCACTCGGTAGGGGCCTTCTCAGTTAGGGGCCAGCTTTCCCACCGCCTCCAGTGGTCGAGAGGCTTCGACCTTTCTCAGAATGAAATCACCCAGTTGGAATTGTCTGTCTCAGACTTTGGCGTTGTAGTAGTGAGTCATGCGTTGTTGGTATTCCGTAGCTCAGATCCTCACAACTTTGTGTACTTCTTTTGCTAGGTCCAAGTTTTCTAACAACTTCTACTCATTCAGCTCGAGCGAGAAGTTGATAACTCAGAGGGAAGGGTTGCCGATCTCCAAGAGAATCACAGCCTCCATGCCGTACACCAGTCGGAAAGGAGTCTCACTAGTAGTAGCTCTTGGAGTTGTTCGGTATGACTATAGTACGTGTTGGGTCCCGTAGTGTAGGAATACGGATCTAGAGGGGGGGTGAATAGATTCCTCTACTAAAAATATGTCCAATTTAAAACTCAAGCTTACTCACAGCGGAATTAACAAGATTAACTCTAGGCCCATAGTCACTCTAGTTTAAGGCCCATTAACTTCTAATTCTCAATTAGAAGTAAATTAAACTTATTATTTGCTTCTACTAGAGCCAAATAATAGTTTAATTTATTCTCAACCTTTGATCACATTGGGTCAAGCAAATCCGCGTGATCCTAGAGGACACCGGGTTCAAACCACCCTGTCTGGTACCTGTATGTCTACAGTTGTCGCATCGCTATAATTCCTCGCTCCTTCTCTGAGTCTGGTTCGATCGAGGGTATGGCAACTGTCAAACCCCATGATCGTGCCATTCGACTATGACCTCCTTAAAGTGTATGACGTCCGTTCTAAATAAACTCACACGATCCTGGCCAGGGATTTAATGGAGCATCAGTGTCATGACCCATTAGCTGTCTGATATATACCCGACAGTGAGCGATCCCCTCTTGACCATTGATGATCTTCACATGTATTCTAAAATGGTTAATGACTTGGTAATTCATGACTTATGGTTAAAGTCATTTAGCCAACTCATTAAACCATTCCAGTCCTCGTGCAAGATCCGATCAATGTCTCAGGTCAAAGGACCAATGATGCTACTGAGATAATTGGATCTACAGTTGACATTAGGTATAATCAACCATCTAAAGATCCAATAGCGGATCAGTTTAGTGTACATCCTCCCAGGACGTACACCTACACATATGTGTTGGTGCCCCGCACTAGCGACCATGAGACTGCTCACTCACACATCATGTGTACTGATTTAATAGGTAATCAAAGTCCTTGAGTGATTACCCTCCAACCAGGAATAATTTTAAGGTATGTGTCCATGTAAAGTTAGTCTCATGATCGAGATCCCATCTCGAGTAGACTTTACAATCACATATCGTAGGGACATCATAAAGTAATATACAATCACACATTTACGCTCAAATACCACTTTATTAATAATGAACAAGATCGTACAACTATTAGCCTACTCGACCCTAAATTGGCATTTAGCACACCAATACTAACACCCGCATGAGGGGAAATATCAAAGGTGTCGTCGCAAGACATGCTCAGGCCTGGGGGTTACCCCCATCATAGCCATAGCCCCACTTTGCATCGGCCCGACACTCCGCTGACTTTGAACCGTCTCGACCGGGATTTAACCGAAGATCTCCATTTCTTCAAACAATAAATTTGTCGTGCCCCGGCATACATCCACTCCGCTTTTACTGACGTATTCATGATGTTTCAACCTGGACATTGGTCCGAACAAAGAAAGGGTCAACATGCGATCGATATGACTCCAAATACTCCTTTGTACCCCAATATGGGGGCTTTCGAAGCTTTTCAATACACTATTCATTTCTTTCATGAAAATTGATATTCAGGTCAGGAGGCCCCAAATCTTGGCGACTAATCAAAGGTTTTCGCCTACGGGGGATGTAATTAACGCCGTGACCTTTACGGTATGACGGGTCTCCAGTCCTGACCCGATATCTACAATCATCTGATTAGTCAGACGGAGCGCACCCCGGGTTCTAGACCACTCTAGTCTCGAAACCTGAATAAATTGTCGCCTAGGTGACTGCATGCCCTTGCACTCGATAAAACGCTAAAAGATAAAATACTAGCAAAAGAGAATTAACGAATTAAAAGATGAAACTCTGAGTGCGTCTGACAAGTTGGCACGCTTGGTGGGACGGAACCACCTTTCATCTTTTCACCAAGATTCAAGGCCTTATAGCCTCTTCTTAAAATTCTAACATCCTCAATTTGAAATTGTAGGGGGGACAAATTCTGACCAAATGGCCATTATATTCGGTCCTTTGGTGGTTGCATCATATCCCAGTCCGTGGATAGAGTTCCTATCTTATGATTGTTTCATGTTATACACCTCAATTCTTGGTGACAAATGAGCCCTCCGCGGGATATTCCTTCCTTCGGACTGACAAGTTTGTCATTGGGACCTATGTAAGTCTACGCTATCCTTGGATTCTCTCAAGGCAGCCGAGCAGGTTGTACCCAATCACCTAGATTTTCAGATTATCATGGTTTTCATATGGTTTATTGATGTATCATCCTTACTACAAGTTCCATCCTTGAACTCTATGTTTCATGAAATCTATCTTAATGTCCCGACATGAATTGATCATTGAAACTCTTGGCCATTAACTTAAAGTGGAATTGGTCTAGATATAGCAGGGGCTATGGGTCCCAACAAATGACATTTTAATACTAGTGTATAAAATAATGGGTCCTGATCTGATCCCATGGGCGAGGTAAAGTCCAAACGTGTATCGGTATCATGAATGATCGGGTGCTGGCATTCACCAAATATAGCAAAATTAGGCAACGACTTATTTCCATTCTTGGGGTTATCATATAGTCGTGATATCCCCAAGGGTATTTGGCCAATCCTACATACTGCTAGTAGAAGTGATTGCTCTACTTCTATACTTGCTAAATGTTCATCGTGAATGTTCTTGAAACGCCGTATTAAAAGTACTTGTTATCTTGTCATGAAAGTTCTTGATATATTCTTTCATCAATCTACTTATTCTTAGATCTCTTGGAAGTATTTATCATCTTGTCTACTCTTTATAGTTCTTGAAATTTATCTCGCACCGTTATAGTTCTCGATTATGATACCTTGCATGATCTGCATAAGCATGTTAAATTGTAATTGACTTAAAGCTAGCTTGGAGCTTGCGATATTAAGTCCTACTGAGCGTTCGCTCACCTAGTTTATTTCCAATATGTTTCAGGTAATGACCTTAGTGACGACGAGACCGACCATGATGGGCAAGGGCAATAGTGATGAGTACTCTGACATCTAGTGAACCATCTAGTTTGGTTATCTTGAGTCTTATGATAAGTCTAGTCAAGTGTCTCATTGTAATTTTTCTTTATTTAGTCTTTTCTTTTATTGGGTTCAAATTGTAATAAACTTATATTTGTAATGAAATTCTATTTTTATCCAATATTATGACTATGTTCTGATTGACACGACTGTTTAACTGCCACATTCTGAGCAAACAAACATGTTTCGCTGCTATCCTTCCTTTGAGTGAAAAATTCCTGAATAGCCTTGATAACTGTGTCAGCAATAATAGGCCAGGCCTTGTGAAAGAAACACCCAGTAAAGCCATCCGGGCCTGGGGCACTGTCAGGAGATATAGAGAAAATAGCATCCTTGATTTCCATGTCAATAGGAATAGCATTCAAGAAATTATTGTCATCCTGGGTTAACATTTGAGGAATGTAGTTTAGACTATCATTGTCAATATAATGAGGTTGGGAGGTGAAGGCTGCTTGAAAATGGTTTATAGCAATGTCCTTCATCTTTTGACTGTCTGAAGTAAGGTCACCAGAGGAGGTTCTGAGATGGGGGATTCTATTATTCCTTCTATTTGCAGTTGCACACATATGAAAGAATTTTGTATTTCTGTCTCCTTCTGCCAGCCACCGGATTCTTGACTTTTGTTTCCAGAAAATTTCTTGTTGAAGAATTCTCTCTGTAAGGATGTTTTTTGCATGTTCCAAAGCTGAAAGTGTGGTAGAAGAGGGTTGCTAGTCATATCTGTATTCTACCTTCAGAACAAGATCTTCTGCTTCCATTAAATTTTTATGAACATTTCCAAATATATTCTTGCGGCGCGCGATGGTAATACGCAGGCCGGCTTCGCGCGTCCGCTGATGCTTGCCTTCATGCTGGCCATCTTATTGCCGGCAGCATTTTCGCTGCACGGCTGCGCGACGCTCGGCCTTGCGCCTGCGTCCACATTCGACCAGCGCCTTGCGTACGCCGTGAGCCAGAACGCCGCCGTGCGTCAGGCAGCAGCAAATGCGCTGGAAGCAGGAGAGATCCAAAGCAGTGACGCCACCCGAGTGCTACAGATCACCGACCAGGTACGCACGGCGCTCGACGGCGCAAAGCTGGCGTCTGGTACTGGGGATGTGTCCACCGCGGAAGGGCGGCTGCAGCTTGCGACCGCCCTGCTTGTCGAACTCCAAAAGTACCTGAGGAAACCATCATGAACTCTGCCGCTGCCATCGAATTGCTGCTCTCGCTCATCAACGCCGCGGGTCCCGTATCGGCTGCCATTCGGCAGGCACAGGCGGAAGGACGCGATCTGACGAGAGAGGAGCTGGACGAAGCATTCGGCCAAGACGATGCCGCGCGAGGGTCACTCGTTGCCGCTATCGAGAGGGCGGCCGCCGAGGGGCGGTAGGCGGTCGGCTCCTGCGCTGTGAGCTGTACATGTGGGCCCCTGGGGCGTAGTCGAAACGCCATTACCCGTATCGCCCAACCTGAGTGTCACGCGCGCTCGGCTCAGGCCAGAACTACCAGGGGAACTGATCATGTGTTGATAGCTGAGCATACCCACCGCAAAGCGTATTCGACCGTCAGCGGTATGGGAGACTCTCCAGCAACGTACTTGCGCATAGTCCTCTCGTTGATCCCTATGGCCTTAGCTGCCCCGCGCTGTGACAGTCCAGCGCGGTCTAGCAGCTTCTGGAGCTGGCCCCCGGTCATGCCGGGAGCCTCCAAGCCTTCGGCCCCTGATTGAGCTTGCCTTCCACCACGCAAGCCGCCGTCTCTTTCCAGCGGGACCACTTGTAGCCGTAGCGCGGATCACGCCCCTGGATGCGCGTGAACACCTTGCCGCTCTCAGACTTGGCCCATTGAATCTGGGCGGTGAAGTCCATCGTGTAGCCGGTGAAAGTTTCGATTGCCTTTGCCATTTGCCTTCTCCAGTCCGGTTGTCGATGGAGCTATTAGGCCATACGACCCTATAGGGTGTCAAGCCCTATTCACAATCTTTTTCTAGCTTCCCGCTCTACCTCGGAACGCTCCTCCCGCTGTCCCCGCTTCATCGCCCGGTCGAACTTGTCATAGAAGTGCAGGACCGTCTTGGCATACCGGCGCTTGTTCAGGTCCACGACCTTCGGTCTTTCCGGCTTCATACTCAACTCCCTCCTACTGACCTGTTCGCCTCACGACGTCAAACCCAAGCGCATCCGCCCGCCTCACGAGATCAAGGACTGGCGCGATGTTGTAAGCCGGATGCGTTGGCCCGGTTAGCTCCAGAGCCTTGCGCGCGTACTCGCGTTCCCTCTCGACATAGGCATCGAGGTTACTGCCACGCAGTGCCGCCGGGTCGGACTCCATTGGGTTACTCTGTCCGCCGCAATCCCAGAATCGCTTCAGCATGTCTCACGCCTCTCATCTGAAACCACATACCACCGGCCACCGTACTCGATAGGGTACGGCTTCGACAGGTCGCTGCGGTCGGCTTCGGGATCGGCTGGCGCAGCGATGGGGATCAGGCGGGGTTTGTCGGTCATAAAAGCCTCTAAGCGTTATCCCGATTAACGGGCGTTATTGACCCATTTGCAGCGAGGGTCTTAGAGGCTTGTGAGGCTAGAAGTGGCTCCCCGGGCCGGACTCGAACCAGCGACCAACGGATTAACAGTCTGCCTCTCATCTCTAAAACCGCCGGGAAATAGTACTCACAGTCTCTAAGAAATGCCATCTGCTCTCTAAGTCAGCGTACCGGTTTGGTACGCAACTTCTTGCGGTAGACGGCCTCCATTTGCGCACCGTGACCAAGCACCGAATGCAGCGAATCGGTCTGCGCCTTCGCCCTCAGGTCCTTGAAGCACCACGGCGAATTGAGGCGGGCAATCTGGCTCGCAATGCCAGACGTCGTCCATGGCTGCCCCCTGGTGTTGGTGAAGATCAATTCGGCATCGGGCTCTCGGGCAATCGCTCGATCGACAAAGAACCGGAACGCATTCGACCATTCTTGCAGGTGAGGCTTGCTGGTCTTGCTCTCCACGTAATCGATGCCCTCTGGCTTCATCTGCTGGCGCGTCCAGTTGATGATGTCAGTCTGCCGGGCCCCGGACAGGTAGGCGGCTGCAATCAGCTCCTGAAACGGCTCGTTGGCTCTCTCGAACACCTGCAGGAATTCTTGGTCGCTGACAATCCGGCGCTTCGGGCTCTCGCGGTTACGGGCACCGCCACGGCACGGATTGATATCGCAGACCATCTCACGCAAACCCAGCTCAAACGCTGCCGACAATACGGCTACTTCGCGATTGGCGCGGATGCCGCCCTTCCCCTTGCGACGGCGCATCTCTCGAAAGTGAGCTACGTGGTTGGCCTTCAATGAGCCGACCGGCATATGGCCGAAATGGTGATCCAAGCGAAGCAGGATGTTGTAATAGTCCTGCTTCGTCGCTTGTTTCAGATGGTCCATGCCGACAGCTCGGTATAGGTTCAGGAGTTCTCCGACGGTTCCCGGTCGGAGCGGGTCGAGTTCGTGGAGGGCTCGGAACAGGACGGTCGTTCCCTCATCGATCCGTGTGAGCGCGTGCCACTTGTTCTTGATGATCTTGTAGTACCGCCCGTCTTTCTCGACGACGCCGGGGATTGAGATTCCACAGGATAGCTTGGACATGGCAGTTCAAAATTCGGCTCGTTGTTGTCCTGACCGCGGTGAAGAGCCCGATCAAGGGCGGATAGGGTAGTGGTGGGGTTGCCCCTGCTGTCAACGAAGTACTTGATGCGATTGCGAGCGAGCCACGCCTTGACGCCGCCCGGACCGCGCGCCTTCGATAGCTTCTTGAGGGTGTTGTAATCAGCAATCATATCGGCTCCATCAATCCGGCAGCCTCACCAGCAGAAACCGCGTGCCCGACTCCCGTTCCATTAGTCAGCTGTACATTTCGCGATGCGCGCCGCATGAGCACGGGCGAAACACCAGCCGCGTTTTGTGGTAGTGGTTCGCTGGACAGGCGGGGGCGTGATGCAGATTGTCAACAACCTGCACGCGCTCGATTCGCTCCAACACCCAACGAAGGCCGGGGCGCGCGCATAGCTGCGGTTGAAACATGGCAGTGCGGAAATAGAACAGCTTCCATCGCAGCATCTGTTTGATAAATCGTCGCTGTCTTTCAGTAACCATCACTTCACCGTTAGCTCGCGTTTTCAGTCTCAGATCGCCATACCAATGGTGGTGCGGCGCAGTTCGTGAAGCTCCACATATTTGGGGTTGAGTTCGCAGCCGATGAACTGACGGCCGAGATCCGTTGCCACTTGCGCGGTTGTTCCGCTTCCCATAAACGGATCAAGCACGATATCGCCAGAGCGAGCACCAGCAAGAATGCAAGGCTCTACTAGCTCACGCGGGAACGTCGCGAAGTGCGCGCCTTTGAATGGCTTCGTGGTCACGGTCCAAACAGAGCGACGGTTGCGCCCTTCGCCTGGTTGCCATGCCTCCGATGTCCCCTCGCCACCAGACTGCGCGTGATACTCGGCAGTGCCTTGGCGACCGGCGAAACCATTCCCAGCCGGTAAGCCGCTGTCACATTCTTTGATTGCGGCCGCGTCGTAGTGGTAGCGCTCCGACTTCGCGAACAAGAACAGATACTCGTGGGACTTCGTTGGGCGATCGGTGACGCTTTCCGGCATCGGGTTGGGCTTGTGCCAAATGATGTCCGATCGCAGATACCAGCCGTCAGCCTGAAGCGCGAACGCGACTCTCCACGGAATTCCCATCAGATCCTTAGCCTTCAATCCTTCCAAGTGTGCAACGCTTCCCGTGTTGCTCTGCTTCTTCGGGTGCGCTTCGATCTGCCGCGCCGATATAACGGAGCGGTTCGCCATCTGCCCCGTCTTACCCTGGCGCCCTTGCGCGCCCCATGAACCGGCGTAGCTATCGCCAAGGTTCAGCCATAGCGTTCCGTCGTCGGCTAGCACATCGCGCACCAATCGAAACACGTTCACAAGTTCCGCGACGTATGCCGACGGCGTTTGCTCGAGCCCGATCTGTCCGGCGTGTCCGTAGTCACGCAAGCCGAAGTAGGGCGGCGAGGTAACGCACGTCTGAGCGCGAACACCTGCGGCCGCAAACTTCGCGAGCAACGATCGGCAATCGCCTATGTGTGTTTGGTTGAGCATCTGTCCCGCTATGACTATACATAAGATAGTAAGGTGGTAAAGAAATTTGTTTCTAGAACTTAAATAGGTACCTTATGTATGGTGTAGTAAGGTGCCCAAACAGATTGGAGAGCCTCAAAACGGTCAAAAAGCTCGGTTGGGAAAGCTGAAAGGTACCCAGTGCCTATTTTCTTCTGGCAGGCATAAAGAGCGTCAACTACTGCAGACATTTTCTGATGAAGTGTATCATTATGAGTAGAAGCCCACATTTTAGCAGTTGCACTCATGTAATGCCCTGCAAATAAATCATGAAACATTAGTCCTTAATAATCAAGATTTCAGAAACGAGGGAATATGGTTATACTTTAGAACAGAATTTTTTTATCTAGTAATGAAATGTAGATTTTGCTGCTCCAATCAAAGATGGAAACACACGCTGAATTGACCCACATAAAGGCAAAAAGAGACACAGAAATTAAAACATCATTATCTTTCTGCATACAGTGAGCTACCTCTAGACGGTTAACTATGACTATTTCATAGAAGAAACGTACCAAATCCAACATTTACAATAATTTCATGGTGTTGGGAGGGGGGAAGGGTTAGAGGACGAGGACCAGGATGTTGTCAAAAACCCTAAAAAGGAAGTCCTTCCTTGGATCAGTATGTCTGTGACCTAGATTTACTTCCAGAATGCGACTCCAATGTACCAGATCATTATGAACTAACAAAGCACAACTGACCTACAAAATGTCCCCTGAGCTCAACGTCTGGCCCTTCCCATCCTCCGTATGGTTTACCAGGAGTTTGTAGACCTGCCTCCTTCCTGAAGCTCCAAACCAGCTGATCCACATCCAATATCAACAAGTACTCAAGATTGGTCTGCTGTGCCTGGCCATGCTTAGAATCTGGATCCAGACGCACATCATGAAGTGATACTTCTCTGAGAAAATCCCCATCCACCGCAGTGTAGCCCTCCGATCCCTTTATGCTCCGGTAGAGCATTGCCCAATGAAACTCCTCCTTTGCAGCGTTTCTCCTCAGAAGCTTCCGCGGGATCAAGTCCATCCATGTAGACTCCTCAGTGGGATTCAAATGGACGTGATGGGAGAGCGTCTCTGCTTTCCAGGTACTGTTCTTACTTGTCAAGAGTTGGTATCGAAGTGTATGAGATTGGGCTACACCAGTGTTCGTGCATTCTTTCCCCAACACATGACCAGAGAGCGTACTCGCTAATAGAAGTACCTCACACAGCATCCAAAACTCCATCTTTTGGGTAGTACGATCAGACACAGAGTTCGCTGAACAAAAGGAGATGGCACAAAGAGCAGCATAAGAAATTAAATGCTTTCGATCGCATGAATGGAATGCACACAAAATCTGATGAAGCTGCCAAAGATCTAACCTTTTCTACAATTCAATCAGAGAAAGATCTGTAGCCCACTGGTAGAGGAAGATTGGTGGGGAATCCAAAGAACAAACTAACAGCTTCTACTCAGACGGCAAAGAAAGCATGGGTGCATCAGAGAGTATGTAGCTGCTCCTCCAAGTCAACACCGACGAACCAGAGTGTGCAACATCAAAAAGTCACTCCACAATATGGAAACCTTTCTCCTGACGGCAAGAAAGGGCCACCTACACCCTCGAATAAGATTCATGGGGAACCAGAAGACAGATATAGAGACGAGGGGAACCCACCCTTCTTATAAATTTCACGGAACAGAAAACAAAAGAGAAGAACAATGGTGTCAATCTGAGGAGGGATGTAGTATTCACTGCTATAAAACCTCACCCGTGAAGGGATAAAACGTAAAACTCTTCGCATTCACGGATTGTAGGAGAGGATAGCTTCACAAGCTTTAAAAGTATCTGCCTCGGCTTCAATCGGAGGACATGGGCTGCCGCCTTTACAATCTCGAAAATGGCAGGAGTCGTCGCCATCTTGAGGCCAGAAATGTACTCCAGCTGGCCTACACAACCCACGGCGTTGATCACGTGGGCCCTCCACTTTGCAAATGTGTTGCCCCCAAGTGCTCCCTCGGGTATTGACTGAGACAACTGAGACTTCCTTCTCACCCCGCAGGACGCTTGCAAGTCCTCCCACCAAGAGTAGGCCTTCGAAGGGCCTGGGGCTGCCCCTGATGCAAAGGAAGAAGAGGCTACGGATGTTGTTGCCGGTGTACTCTTTAAGGGCTTCAAAGCCCCATTATACTGACTCCTGTCCACAGGAACTGTCCAGCCTTTCTCTCTGCCACCACTCCTCAATGTCACAGACAGCCCGGGGGGCTCTTGAAAAGTGAGATCTAATAAAGATTGGATCCACAAACAAAGGAGGCATATCCTCCTTCCTCAAGCGGTGCTCCTTAGCAGCCCGAATGGCATTGCGGTGCTCCCGGAAAACATTGCTGGCCTTGAACCACCAGCGTGCATAATGTATGTCAAACTGGCCTCTGCGCTCCTGCTCTGGAATAGGGTACCCATGTTTCACCTCACGGCAGAGAAAGTCCTGCCACACTGCCGCTACTAAATGCACGTCCCTGTGTCGGTATAGTCGAAGGGCCTGAGGAAACTCTGCACTCGTAAGCTAATGCCATGATCATACCCAAAGTTCCAGGCGAACCAATGTGGGTGGTAGGGCTCAAGTATAGCTGTGCTGGAGCACAGGTAAGCTAATACACTGGGGCGGATGCATATAACCCATTCCGCTAAGCCATGGGAGGAGAGTGAAGCATGTGAAGATACCCTGCTGACAACAGTGCCTCCCTCATGTCCAACATAAGGGCGGTAAAGATACGAGAAGTAGTCAAGAGCTAGGCACTCGCCCCTCTTCACTGGGACAAAAGACAAGGCCCGCCGAGTCCTTGCAAGCTGAACCACGGCATCCTACGACGGCTGTCCTATGAACAGAAAAATCAGCGGTGCCGTCGAATTGTCAACTGGAGTCCTCCGAGAGAGTTCTGGAAACAGGCACTCGAGCCAACCCCATCTGCTTCCGAGCAAGGGGAGAAGCTCGATGTGTTTGAACCTCCACTCGCCCTTCCATCTCCACCATCTACTAAGCCTTCCACCTCTGCTTCACTTTCCTATACCACTCAGAATGGGGGTCCTTCTACAGGTATTTGTGCCAAAGATGATCGAGAGCCGAGCAAGAAGGATTTGGCAATGACTATATTGTTCAAGATGCAAGACCTTATTTGTCAGATGCCAATCCGTGTTCTTGTGCCGACCATGGTTGAAGAGGCCAAGTCCCCACCGATGCTCACCAAAAGAGAATATCAAGCTCTGATGCCATGTAAGTCCACGCCCAAGGGCCGAGCAGGGCACCCCTTGTTCCAACCCTCCAACAGTAAATCCATTCTTCCATTCAAGGGACGAATGCCCATTTTGTTCAATGCTCTTCATATCCAACAATCCTTAGGTAGCACGAAGCTTCCCATTCCAACTTTTCAACTCCCTCACATTATTGCTCTTCGCCATTCAAGGGAGTTATCACTTATTATTGAAGCTTTGTCGTGGGCATTAATTTTATCCGCTGGGCCGACTGGTAGTATACTTATGTTGCTATGGAGGGGTAGGCACTCTTTTTCTAAGGGGCCTTCCGCTACCCTATCTATTTTTTATTCTACTTCATCCACACTTTTATCTATCACCAATTCCTCCTATAATCATAAGTTCAGGTCTCATCAAAATATTCTTGTACGAGGAAGAAAAAGGCTACGTGAAGCATACTCCTTCTGACCACCAAGCCGTCACTAGATCCTTAAAGTCTTCAAATCTCTGCCAAGCCCCCTCACATCTCTTGGCATTTCTTGTATTGATAATCAAAGGGATGTGATCAGACAGCACTTTGGGAAGGCCTCTAGCCTCAGCATTACTAAACTTCTGATACCATTCCGTATTGATAAAGATTCAATCAAGCTTCAACTGAATTCTTCTCTCCCCGTCCCCTATCCATGTGAAAAAAGTTGAGTTGACCTGCATCTCCAGCATCATAGCATCCCGTACCCAACTTTCATACATACCCATTTCGTCTGTCCACCTGTGTTGGTTCGCCCTTCCCCCCAGTTGCCTGACCGCATTAAAATCTCCAGCCACACACCAAGCTTCAGCCTCCCCTATGCATAGTGAATTTAATTCTGAGAAGAAATTCATTTTCAAATCATATTGCACAGGCCCATAAACATTAGTGAGAAACCAGGTAAAACCACTATTCTTGAGCTTAAGTTTAACTGTTATGAAGAACTGATGAATAACTTCCTTTAGGCTCTCCAATACCATTGAGTTCCATAAAACCAGCATGCCTCCTTTCTGCCCATCAGCAGGCCTAAAAGCACAACCCTGCAGTCTGGAACCACCTAGAGTTTTGATAAATCAACTGTCCAAGCAGTTTATTCCATGTTAGAATTTTCATTAACACACTACTTTCTTGGATGCACAACAGGAAATTTTAGTTTCTTGGATGCACAACACATCAACCCTATGTCAACCCTATGTCTTCCTCTCTCCCTTTAACCCCTGACATTCCATGTTAGAATTTTCATTAACACACTACTTTCTTCCCCTTTCCCTCACTGCTTTTTGGTCTGAGACCATCAAGCAGTTTATTCCTTTGCAAAAAAGACACCACCCTTTTACCAATCTTCAGACCACCTCCAGAGCCTTTTCTATTAGCACTCAGCTGCAGATTGGCATCTGTCCTGATTTTCTTCAAAGCTTTCCAAACATATTCCTCCTTTCCTTCAAAAGAGATTCCCACTAGGAGCCAAATTTCCTTGATGCATTGATCTGAGCAGTCCACTACATTCTCTGGACCCAAGCAGGCCAGTGGTGTTTCAGTCACCGCCTCCCCTTGTTGAAGAGACTCCGCATCCCTGTCACCCCAAAGCATGACGGCCTTGGACTGATCTGACATTTCTAGGTTGCTACAGGTGTGCTCCCTCTGCTCAAGTTCTGCATTTAAAATGAAAAACCCTGCTCGGCATTTACAATGAAAAAACCCTGCCCGGGCTCATAAAAACCCCTCAGTGTGGGCCTAGTCCCCTCCTCTTCCACAGGAGCCCCTACCACTACCATTGGAAGACCATCACAGTCCTGTGTCCACAAACCCAGCTGCCACAACACAGAGGAAGAAGGGCTTGGCCTGTGATCCGGAAGGTGCACCTGCTCACCGCCTCCTTCCGCAGAGGATCAGAAACTGGTGTCGTCGCTGTCATCGGGGGGAGTCAAGTGAACAGGGACCGGAAGCATAGAAGCTCCAAGCTTGCAGTCCACCCTCTCTCCTGAACCAATCTGCCACATCACAGGCGAGAAGGTGGTTGGCCTGATTGAGAGAGGAGGCGCTTGCTCGCCGCCTCCCTCTCCATAGGTCCCCTTGCCAGTGCTGGTGCCATTGTCGTTGCCTGGAAAGAGCGGCTGAACATTCGCCTGGGTTGGGGGGGGGGGGGGCCTTCCAAGCCCCAACCCTTGCGGGGCATTGATCCTACAATGGATTTGGAATTAAATTTAGATGATCATGATCATAGCTAACATGGGACAACATGGACATGGAGATCAATACATCAGGGCATTTTGATCATCTCATTATATGGGAGCCATTTTAGGAATTTCCTATTGTTGAAAGACCCTTAACGATTCTGAAAGATGATTTCTGGCTTTTACCTATTTGCTTCTGAATTTTATGATTATCATGGCACTGGGATTTTTTGGTAATTTCACGTCATGTGGATATGCGAGTTGATTAATCTAAAAATCCGATTTCATTGATGTCATGAAAGGGATAATAAGATTTCAGTTCACGTTCATGACGTTGGTGATGTTCAATTAAGGTGAAGTCACCCACTTGACTTAGTAGCCCACGACATATGAACACGTAGGTTATGAATGTTTGGCCAATCGGGTGTAAATGGTCTCAAATTAGAGGCACATTTTGTAGATAACCAGATGTCATGTTGTAATTCTTGGGTTCACATTTCATGGTCAAACTCATAATGAAAGCATGCACAATGAGCTAATATAAGATCAAGAGTTAAAAGATATCCTTAATATATTAAGGAAAGGAAAATTAAATCATAGGCACACAAGGATCCAAAGCACCCACTGAAGTAGCCCTTTCAATCAAATCAAACAGATACCACCCAATACCCATTAAGGACCCAAATCAGATCTTATAAGAATCTGATAACCACTCTTGGGTAGATCCAATATGGATCCATAGATACCATTGTGCTCAATTTCACAACAAAAATAAGATTAAACAGCAAGCTTGGTTCAAAGATCAAAGATCAAAACATGATATTTCATCGAACTTCCCCTTTGTCTTCCAGTAGGTTCTTTAAAAACCTTGAAGATCAACCAAACTCAGTGCCTTCAAGGCATTGATGCTTCTTCTTTCTCCCTCATTCTCCTCTCCAAGATCTCTTCTCACCCTCTACACTACTCCTCAATGCCCAAAGACCTTTGCTGGCTGGTTTGACTGTCTGCGGTAATTTACAGAGGGTTCAGAGGAGGGCTGGCCAGCCTATCATATATTGCCGGTGAAGGGTGTAGATGGCAGTTTCTCTCTGCCTTTTTTTCTTTGCTTCTCCCTTTTTTTGGTGTGTGGGTTTGGCTGGCAACTCACCAGCATCTTTTCATATGTCTTTTTGTTTTCTGATTTCCCTTCTTGCCCCCTAAATGTCTGCTAGCAGGGTGTCTTTTCTTTTTGGTTTTACCTTTTTACCCCCATTACCTGCAGGCAGAAGGAATACTAGAGGAGCCAGTTGGGGGAGAGAAGGCAGGGGGGATTTCCTCTGTCAGACAGTTGGCTGGCCATCATTTGGCCCCTTCATCAATCTTTTTCTTTTATTTTCTTCTCTTCAATTATTGCTGCTGCTTTGTCTTGCTCTGGAGTTGGAGAGGGCAGCCGTCAGCATCCTCGGCTTCGTTCGAACAAGCAATGCCCATCTTCATACTTGCACTTGCATACTTGAATTGATTTTTGACTTTAAACAATAAAAATCAGTCAAACACATACACAGCATTTGCACAGAAATCATAGTTTTTTTTTTTTTTGGAAAGTGGGTAGTACCACTAATGTATAAAATGAAAAGAGAATGTACAAGTATAGACTGTGACAACCCCAAAAGTCTATACAACAAAAGGCCACACACATGAAGTGCGGATTACCCTAATCTCCCAAACAGTCAAAAAGAGACGAAGGAAGGGAATTCACATTACATAAAATGTAAAATAAGAAGGTATAGAAAAGATTAGAGAATCCTTCCTCTTCTCTCTTCAGTTAGGTGGCCATCGTTTAGCATATTGGTGTTATTTCTAGCTAGTTTCTGACTGTACGTTCCGATATTCCACGTCGGGGCGTGACAGAATCCCTGGGATTGGCCGAAGGAGCCAAACTCGAAGCGGAAGAGCCCAGAATATGGGATGAACCTCCTCAAGAGCAGCCACCAGTTGTGAATGAAATGAAGAAGAAGAAAAGGTCAAAGAATAAAGGAAAGTATAGCACTATGTCCTACAATACTTTGTCGGCCTTGTTCAACATGGCCCAAGGCTCTGAAGAGGAGGATGAGGAAATGTACTTTACATTGGCCGAAGCAAACCAGGCCAAAGCTTCTACTTCCCAGCATGCCACTAGATCTAGGAGGAGGTGGGGACGCCCGCCCCCGGCCAACCACAATATTATATTCAGGAGAGAGCGGCCATACCAAATCCCTGAACCTAAAGTAAAGGGTGCAAGGATAACACCTCCATCGGGCCTTTACCCTAAAGATACAACCGATGGGGTGATTCTCTCATTCACTAAATTCCTACTCGCACAGGAAGGCAAGTGGCCAAACCAACAAGTCAAACAAGAGCCAAGGACATTTTTGCCTCGACCTCAAAAGCGCCACCCCCCATGGATGAAGATAATGAAGGTATCACCCACGCGACTAAGTCCGCCTAGCCCAGAGAATCAACTGATCAGGCATGTCAGGATGGGGCAACCCCAAAAGATGAAGATAAACTATCTTCTCCACTGACTCCTCCAGCACCAAAGCATGGCAAGCACAGCAAAGTCGAGGAAGCCAAGCTGGACAATGTCAGAGCCGGCAACCGAATAATGAGGCAACTGAAAAGGATCCCGACAAGATTTAGCATCTAGGAGATACTCTCTCTAGATGAAGAAACCAAGTAGGCTGTCATTATAGCTTTGCAAACTCTGGCACACTACGAGAGCTATTTTGCCGAGATGCAGTCAGGGACAACCATCACCTTCACTGAAGATGATATGCTTTTGCCCTCAGTCAGCCACAATAGGCCCTTGTATATGAGGGGGCAGTTGAACGGCAAGCCGATAAACAGAATCTTAATTGACCCAGGGGCAGTGGTGAACATACTTTTCTATCGGATATACCAAAAGTACTACTTCAATGTGCACCTGATCAAGGTCAGGGATATGAAAATAATTGGGTTCAACCAGAAGTTTGAAGTCCCAAGGGGCATGGCAGAGTTTGAGCTCTCGCTTGGAGACTTCACCACCAAGGTGCAATTTGACGTCATCAACTCTGATACATCATACAAAGCACTGCTGGGCTGACTGTGGTTGCACCAGAATCGGGTGGTACCCTTCACCTTACACCAATGCATCAAATACTCCCAGGAGGGAAAAGAAGAAAGATTATTTGCTGACCTGCACCCTTTCGAGGTGTTTGAATGTCATCTGCTTGACGCATCTCTCTATATGGAAAAATCAAAGCTGAATCCCCAGCAAGCTCAAAGAAAAGGGAAGGAGATAGCTGAGGATGATGACTGGTTCCCTCCACCTCCACCCGACTATGTGGCTCCGCAGGATGTGTTGCACATCTCTGAAGTCAAAGGGGTGGTTCGAGCGATCCCATCTGACATCTACCCCGAGCCGGAGATGCCAGAGCTTGAGGAATTGTCGGGGTACGTGAAGGTCCCTCCAAGGATTGTGAAGCCCCTCACAAATATAGACTATCAGACAGTTGAATTATTGAAGATTCTAGAGGTGCCCAATCCTGAGGGCCAACTGTCACGCCCCGAGCGCGGAAGATAACTCGGAAGTGGCGTGACGGAGTCTATAACGATCAAGTCAATCAGAGCGTAGTTGTCATCATCAAAACCAGAGGGACAGCAATCTCCCCCTTTTTGATGATGGCAATCCTGGGACTATGAACATTAGAATCAACAGATAGACTGAGCATTAAAATCAACAGATAAACTGAAGTGGTCACACAGCTGATCAAAGGATGGATTACTGAACAAGACATTTAAATTTTCAACAAGTAATGTATGCAACAAAAGTCTTTAGGGAAAAAGGATCAAAGACATTGTTCATAACAAAATGGTTACAGTCATTGTTCATAACAAAACGTTACAGTCATTGTTCATAACAAAACGATTCTTCTTCATAACAGCAATCTCTCCCCCTTTGACATCATCATGAAGGGGAAAAATAACGACTATAAGGGCGTGAAGAAGATCCGCGCTGTTGAGGTTGAGTAGAAGACTGCCGTTGAGATGAGCCTTGTGGAGCGTGACCAGATGGTGAAGGCCGTTGAGAAGGGCCTTGTGGAGCTTGACCAGATGGTGAAGGCCGTTGAGAAGGAAGATGTTCTCGGGCCGTTAGGGAATGAAGATCAAAAGATATAGAATGAAGTTGAAATTCCATGGTGCTCCGAAATGTTGCAAATTCAGAAGATAGATCACCGGAGCTATTGCTAGCCTGCTGAAGTGTAGTATTGAAAGAGTTGAGGGACTCAACCATGGTGTCTACTTTGGTAAGGACTTCTTGCAAACTGGGCGGCAGTTCAGAGAATTGCCCTTTCAGAAGTTCAACAGCAATTCGAATATCATAGCATAAATCTGTGAGCTTGGCGACAGATTGAACAAAACTTGTTTGATTGCTGTGAACATTTGATACCATGGTAGCCATGTTCTCAACCAAAGAGTAAATGGACTTCAGCACTTTCCTAGTGATCTTATCTGTTTTAAGCTTAGCAATCAAAAACTTCCTCCATTCTGTTAGAATGGAAATCTCAAATCTTGTAATCCGAGAAATCAGATTGTTTATGTGGTAATTTGAAAACTCCATCAACCTGTCCATTCTAGCTTCTTGACGTTGCATCATTAGCAGAATGCTTCCAAACATCTCTTCCACTGTAGCAGGAGTGGGTACTCCTCTGAATGGAGGAGCTCGAGTTTCTGACTCAACAAAAGGACCCCCAAGTTCTAGAGAACCAAACTCAGGTGGTGCAGCAGACGGTGCAGAGCCACTTGGTTCCCCAGTTTCAAATGTGGAGGAAGGATGAAATTCCTCAGTTGGGATCTCTGGAATTTCAAGTTGAGGGGAAGGTGCTCTAGCTGAAGAGCTTTCTGGCACCGCTAGGGGAACAGTTTGAGGAGGAGGAGCAACAGGCTCTTGATTAACATCTATCCTAGATGACTGCCCTATGTCATGTGCCGCTTGGTGTTGGCTTGGAAGAGTTCTAGTGGGCTTACCATCAACGATAGTAAACCCCATGAACTTTTGTATGTAGGACATTGAGTAGACATTCCCTGCAGGAATGAGCTGTTTCTTTTCGTTCCCAAAATCAATACCAACACGGCGGAAAACAGAAGTAAGGTGGGCAGCATAAGGAAGAGTGCGAGAATGATGCAAGCAGGTGCCCATGGTTTGTATGACAACATCGACCAAAGAAATTTTTATCTCCTTCAGCATGCAAAATAGTAAAAATCTCTGCATCTCAGTGACTCTCTCTCGTCCGCTGCTCTGAGGAGTTATCATGGAGGTGCATATGTGATGTAGCAGACGGATAGAGGGAGCGAACCTATTAGCCTTTAAGCTTGATAACAGGGCCTGCTTCGAATCAGATGTATCTCGGGGTGTCCCAGTCAAAACTTCAAATGCCTCATAGTCATCTAATACAAAAGAGTGAATCTCGGCCCCATCAATTGGAACTTTCCATGAGCGTGAGAGAAGGTCACTGGTGACCTCAAACTGGACATTCCTAACAGTTGACGACAGCTTGGGAATGTTCGGCTCATACTTCAAATTATGATAGAACTCACCATATTGTTTTTTAAACATAAAATTGAAGTATTTGACATTGTCCATGTTTTATGCTTGAACTGGTAATGAAAATCAATAAATGCAGTTACATAGTTAATGGTGCATAATTTTTTACTGCATGCTCTTCATTTAATGATGCAGACATGGTTAGATTTAGGACATTTGCAGAGACAATTTAGAATACTTACTAGAAAATGAGCTATATTTACTTGAATGTGTCAGAAACCGGAAAAAAAAGTAGAAAGATGTCCGAAAAGGAAAATTGTTGCCTTTGCATCTAAGTTGAACTGTTTTGCTACCCAGCTCTATGTAGGATTTTTAGCCGCTCTGTCTCAGACGGTGGTCCATTGGGTGAGGGCACAACCCCATCATTGGACAGGTTGCGGGGTAAGCTTAGGAAGTCTATCTTCATACTCTCGAGAAAGAGAGAAAAGGAAGAAAAGAATTTTCTAAAACATTGGTTTGGAATGAATATAAATTGAAACTTTTAAATTGTGTTGATGTAGGTGGCTTCGTTGTTAGTTTGCCACCGGTGGCAATGGAACTCTCCATAACTTTTTAAAAAGATTGTTTGATCGCAGGCAGCTGTTTCTGATTCAGTTTTGACTTGCTCAGTCAGAACAGCCAGATGCCCTGTCCATGGTAGACAAACACCTGGTTTGTTCATATTGCTTTTAACTATTTTCTTCCCTTATTTCCTTGCAACAGACAAGCAACAGGACTTATGTAACTTTTTTATTGACCAAGGAGCTTGGATAGGGAGTTGGATCCCCTGGCAGGGGATTCATCATCTGGATCAGGAGATTGACTGGTTTCAAGAGTCACTGCAGTTTTTAGAAGATTAGATTTTGTGCATGGGTGTAGCATATATCTGTAGGATTGTGGACCATTAGACAACATTAAATCAGCATACCTTTCTTGTTGTTAGTGCATATAGATGCCCCTTTGGTGAGATTCATTTATAACTGGTTTTGCCAAGACCTTAGTCTGATGCTTCATCAAACCTGGTCTTCAATGTATGACAGGGTGGCCACGTTATGCCTCAGTTGTGAGTAGCTTGCTGCCTTTGCAGAGAGAGAGGAGTCAATGCATCACTTTATAACTCAGTTGTACTTCTGCATGAGAGTTGAGGGGTCACGCAAGACATGCTGTAGGCTTGCACAGGTAGATGACACAGTCTTAACTCTATTAAGAAGCTGCTGCAATACAGGTGGAGGCAATAGCATCCATGGGGATAAGGAGGCATGTGCAAGTTTTCTTATGCTACCATTTGGTCAGTTTGAGAAATGATAGTGATGTCTGGAAGGTGGAGTTGTTGATGGAGTATAAACATTTTTTGTATCCATTTCTGTGAATATTTTGTTTGGACCTGCGCTTTAACAAGTGAAGGATTGCCAGCTGAATGCTCCTTTATCCTATTCTGGATAGGTCGAATAGATAGGTCTATACTCTATAGGCTACTGGCTCTGCTAACTCTTTGGGCTGTTTGCATGGGAATTATGTAGCCACTTCTGTATGGTTGGGGTTCTTCATAGAGTTTCCATGTTTTTCATATCTCTTTGTGTTTGGAGCTGCACTTTGCTGGTGGGGAGACCATCCGCTGAATGCTCCTCTATCCAATTCATATAGGCTTGAGAGATAGGCGTCTAGGCCATTGGTTCCACTAACTCGAGGGCTGTTTGGCTTGGGCATTATACGGACATCTTTACATGATAAGTCTCTTGATGGGGTTCCTACATTTTTCATACCCAATTGTGTTCCTACATTTTTCATACCCAATTGTGGTAGTATTGGCCGGATTTTTGGTTTGTTAGTTTTTTTTTCTGAATCACACTGTGTAATTCTCTGAAAATATTGTTGGCACATTTCTACTTTTTACCTAAAGAGAGAAAAGAAATCTCAACCCAACCTTTTCATTTTCTTCATTGATTCTGCGATGCTGATGCAATCAAGGATGTTAAAGAAAAGGCTAAGTAGGCAGCTAGGCTCAATTCTTCCTAGCCATCAGGGGACTGATTGTCATACCAATCCCATTCCCACTCAGAATGCGATTTGAGAAAACATGCACTTAGCATTCTGGTTCAAAAATGACCTAATGGGTGCAGCATTATGGGCATCCATGTGGTAGGAAATTATCCGATGCACAGAATGGCTTGCTGTTTGTCTTTTCCGATGTTGTATAGTGCTTCTACAAAGCTGTTGGCTCTGTACCCTACAGGTACCCGACTATTATTCCATCTTCTATGTAGCAACTGCTTATCTGTCTCAGTCAATTTTGCAATGCTTTCCTGAAATGATACTTGTCATTGTGCTGAGAAAGTTTGTCTTTATGCCCTTTCTGAGATTTATTATATAGCTGATGGTGTCATTGTTCACCTAGAAAGAGAGAAAAATAGTGAAACAAGGGCCAAAAGGATGAATGACAACAGTAACAAAAGAAAACTAAAAAGTCATTTGTTTTTTTCCTCTTCTTGTTTTCTTTCTTTCCTCTACTCTATAGAACCCAAAATAACAAACATGGGAACAATGAGATTGAAGTAGGCAAGAGGTCACATTCACTTTGGACTTCACATAGTCCGATTACCATACAAGGCAGGTCTGCAAGATACATCACATAGTAAAATAATTACCAAGCAACTGTTGAGTAAGGCACAACAAAAGCACTAATCTGTGCCAAGGTGGGCCAACACAAGTCTAGCTCATGCTCGCCTAAGTGCCTAGATGCCTTGACAAATTATAGTGCCTTGTCACTTAGGCAATGTCTTGAAAATGCAATGCCCATACGCACCCAAGAGTTTAGGTTCACACATGAATATAGTTTTCAATAACAGAAAGATTCAGCGGACGGTGAATAGAGTTGTTTGATTCAGAGGCTATGTAAAATTGAAGGTTGGACATAGAGTCTCTTTTCCATTGGATCAAGTAAACATGCTTCTCACGTGTACAGATGCAAGAGTTCAAGCATTCTCTCCTCTTACCCACATCTTCACAAAGGATCAAGAGGATTGAAACTTACCGCAACCAAGATGGAATCTTAAAGGGAAATCAAATGCAAAAGCTTGAGAATTCTCTTCTACGCTCTATGCCTTCAAAGGGTCAAGATGCATTACAATTTCACCAACTTTCCTAAGGTGCCTAGGAAAGGTAGAGCACTTCATTTGCAAAAGTGCAGCCTTATCCAGGAGCTTCTTTTGATAGGCACGAACATCAAACTAAACTTGCCTTAGCATGGTTGGGTATCCAGAACTTTGGAACTAACAGTAGTTTTCCCATCCTGCTAACTAATGTACCACTGGATTTTGGCATAATAAATTGGACAGTGGCAGGTCAACAGTCGTGGGAAAAGATATTCAGATCCATAGGGTATACACTCCTGAGTAAGCCAAAAAACAAGTTTTCAGATCCATAGGGTATGGACTCCTGAGTAAGCCAAAAATCGAGTTGATGTGATGATGCTTTATAATAATGGTGATGAGTTTTTGAGACATTCCTACAACATGACAAAATTTAAATTTGGGATCCCAGGAGGAGTGCATTGAAAGTGAAGCCTCTTATATGAAGGATCTCGCATGGAAGGTTGCCAACGTGTGACAGGCTGGTACCATTTCTTCAGCATATACCCACCATCTGTCGTTTGTGTGGAGAGGAGGATGAGACCCTGAATCACCTCTTCGCAGGATGCTCCGACTCAAAGGAGGTCTGGGCTAAAGATCGCTAGGAGGATACAATGTGTTATGCAGTTGCAGGTGAGTGTCCAGCATCTAATGGGGCAATGGCATAGGAATTGGTCTCTAAAAGGGGACAGATTAAGGCTTATCCTTCATGTTAATTTGTGGGCTCTATGGGGAGAAACAAGCAGCAGAACCTTCAAGGGTAAAGCTAGAGCTGTGGACAGGATGGTTTCTTTTATTTGTGAGCGAGTGAGAGAGTGACTGGAGCTCCTATGTAATGTGAATTCACACCACTCTCCCATTTTTGTTTTGTTCGGGGGTTAAGCTGGGTCACACCGGCCCGGTGTCGACCGTTTTTGCTGTATAGGAACTTTTGGTAACACAATGATATTACTTGTACATCTCTTGTTTCTATTTAATACAATAGTGGTATCACCCACTTTCAAACAAAACATGACAAAATTTAGAAATGACTTAGATACATGAAGCATTGTGGGCATGTATAGGTGTTTCTTGGCTGCACCCTGGCTATATGTCTTTATAGCAATCTGGCATTTTTAGAGCTGCTCCTCTCTGGCAAATTAATCCACCTTTCAGGGCTTTCTTGATTCAATATTCCACATGCCCTAGATGATGTCAAACTATGCTTGATTTTTGAAGATGTCAAAGGGGGAGAATAGGTTAGAGTCATTTTCATACATGCATGGGGGAGAGTCATTTGAGTCTTCATATACACTTGGTCCTGTGCACAATTGCATACATTGACTGAATTGTTTCCATTTGATCATAACCATTTACTCAAATTGATCAATCATGGCTCACAGTGTTGTCACGACCAAAAAGGGAGAGATTGTTGTGTCCCTATGTTTTGATGATGTCAACACTATGATTCAACATTCAATTTTATGAGTTTTTGATAAGTTTCATACGCTTTTGATCTTGAGTTTAAGACATTTTTGATGTGTCAATATCTTGAGTTTAAGACGTGTTTGATGTGTCAAATATTTGCTTGATAATGTTAATACATGAAAATATCTTGAGCTCTACGAAGACAGGTTTGTATTTGGACAAAGAAATTGGCCAGAAGTGTGGAATTCAAGAAGCAAAGTCGACTCCGTGTTGAGCAGAAGTTGACTCCACCATGCACTCAACACCACAAGGATATCGCTGATAAATGGCTTGTTAATGGTATAAAACGTCATGTTAATGGTGAAAAATAGGTCACTATCAGTGACAAATGGCTCAAGAGGCTGAAGGGAGCTCATCGCTTTGAAAAGTTCTAAAGGAGAGTCGACTCTTTGGTGAACTGGAGTCGACTCCTTGGTGAACTAGAGTCAACTCCACCTAGCTGGAATCACACCGCAAGCCAAAGGCTGAGCTATGTCCGGTATCGATGACAAATGGACCCGTATCGGTGACAAATAGCTCTGTATCAGTGACAAATAGATGGGTATCAGTGTAAAGTAGGCTGCAACGTTGGAAATGTCAAAAGCAATGGAGTTGCATCAACACAATGGGTCAGTGGAGTTGACGCAGGCTAGTTGTAGCTCGCAAGGTGTGAAATGAAGCTATAGCGATGGATTAAGGGTGACAAATAGCTCTTTAGGATGAAAAATAGCTGATAAGGGTGAAAAATGACTTCCTAATGGTGGCAAATAGATTGTAGCAGTGAAACATGAAGAGCAATCAGGCTACTTCATTGAAAACTGCTATGCTTGAGTTTCTAAACTCTATTTTATCATATTGGAAGCTTCATTAAGCCTTGGATGACTCTGATAAACACCCTCAAGATCAAAGAAAGATGCTCATCCTTTGTTCAAAGAGAATCTAACAGTGAATGGCTATAGCAGAAGCAACCATGGAGTATCGTGAAGCCTGTTCCCGCATATGAAGAGAAGAAAAGGAAGTAAGAGGAACCGATCTAGTAGCAGATTCACAAGAGAGAAATCCTTTAAGATTCAAGGGTGAAATGGAGTCACTCATGGGGTGACAAATTGGCTTCAATAGCACCAAAGAACCTATGAAGTCATCTACGATAACATAAGCAAAGGAAGAACAATGAAGATCAAAAGAGAGAGAGACAAAGGCTGATAAGGGCAACATATCAAGATAAAGGGTGATGAATGACTTCTCCAGGGAGACATCTAACCAGGTTCGAAGCACTCAAGCCTTCACAGTTCCTTAAGCTAATGTTTTTGTATGAAGGAAGAAGGTGGCGGCTTATGGATGATAAGGGTGAAAAATAGCTCCGTAAGGGTGACAAATAGATAGCTAAGGGTGACAAATAGCTATGTTGTGGTGACAAATAGCTAGCTTCTGTTATCCATGGCTGAGCAATATCACCTGCTGCCTGCTGGAGTGGGTAGGGTTGTCTCCTGATGTTCTTTTCATATTGTCCGACTTAGGGCAAATAATGGTTCCTGCACAACATCCTCTGGCATTTTGGTTGGCACTTGGTGCCATTGTAAATGCATCATTTTCAGTCCCCAAAGCAGTCAGCCTTCAATCTCCCTCCCCCATATGGACCTCCAAACTTTCTGAAACATGAGACAGTCATCATACTTGTTCCACTTCCTGACAATCGTATATGGTGTTTGTGGAACCTGGCTTTAGAGCATTCATTGCTGGCAGCAATGCAGTATTGCTTTCACATATTCCTCAAAGAGGTCATTTTTTTTCCACCGAGTGAGGACCAAGTTTACAGTTGGCAGACACACTTTTTGCTACCTCCATAAAGCATCAGATGTGACTAAATTGGAACAAGTCTTTTTGGTGGCCGACTAGATATCAGAAACATCCAAGTTAAGCAAATTTTAGAGC
The DNA here is from genome assembly GCA_024336825.1 of Amorphophallus titanum. Lineage (NCBI taxonomy): Eukaryota > Viridiplantae > Streptophyta > Magnoliopsida > Alismatales > Araceae > Amorphophallus > Amorphophallus titanum. The sequence goes on from JANBPO010002302.1 coordinate 27,558,916, forward strand.
CTTGCTACATCCTTGGGATAATCAGAGCAATCTTTTCCCACATTAGATGCCATATCTACAGGAGCTGTTGCAATAACTGCTCCCCATATGAAGAAACATCGCCCCTAGATATGGAGGCTTGAGGGTTTCTCAAAGGGGATGACCTTCCAATTCATCCCTTGTCCGTTGTTAGAGTTTCAAATTGTGAACGTGTCATTTTTCAACAGTTAAATGACTTTGATGGCAAATAAGTTACTCCATCTTCAGAACTTATTGGCGATTTTGTTGGCATGAAAATTAAGAAGCTATAAATCATTTCCATTAACAGTGAAATCATGTCTGCCTTTTTCCCCAGTGGTATTTATGTAATTGAGAATGTTTAATGAAGAAGATAGGCCAAAGTATGCTAGGAGTTCCATGTTTTCCAAGTTTGCAAATATCTAGCCTATTGGTCACAGGAAGATATAGCTAATGTTAATTTCCCTTTGATAGGAAGCAGGGTTTGCTACATTGTTGCTTTTCTCTTTATTGAATTTGTGGTATTATCCACTTTCAGGAAAAGAGGAAACAGTGCCTGACTCTCTGTAGGATTAAATTTGAAAAGAAGGTAGCTGGAATAACATCCAAGTTTTGTCTGCAGGCCAAGGACTAAAATCCCTGTTTCAGTTATAATGCCGATAGCTCATGCTGTAGAGTGGACGTATAAAATCTTTGCTCGGTATGGAATGCGTGTGCCTCAGCTAACACCATCGCGAGTTAGACTGCTATCATGCAACAGAACTTTCAGCTGCTCAAAAGCCAAGGATCAGCTTGGTTATGAACCCATCGTTCCTCTAGAGGTTTGCTCCAACACCATCCCCCAACCCTGTTCCCACCATTTTTCTCTAGGTTTATGCTTTATGGTCATCTGTGTACAATTTTTCCATGTATTGTAGGAAGGATTGAAGAGGACAATAGAGTCCTACTCTTATTTACGAGCGAAGCAGTTGACAAGAACAAAATCTAAGGCTTTGTCATATCTTGGAAATGGAAAAGGTATGAGTGGATATGCTATTTGTTGGAATGACTAATAGTTTTGTTTCTCTTACAAATCCTTCATGTTTAATGGCATGGCCTGTCTTTGGCGTTTCAGTTGCTGAAACTCTTCTATGGAAAGATAAGAAGCAGACTCTTACGGCAGTCTTACTTTTGACTGTTTTGTATTATTACCTTTATGCATCTGGATACACATTCTTGACGGCCATGGCGAAGCTTTTGTCTATTGTTGCTCTCTTCCTGTTCATACATAGTACTTTACCTACAAAAATGTATGCTCTCTCTCTCTCTCTCTGTGTGTTGACTAACAAACTGACCCATTACCCTATTAACTGACTCAAATAAAGAAAGATTACACATATATGACTCAAATAAAAAAAAAATTACATGACTAGACTCAGACATACATGACGAACACAATGGTATATGCCGACGAATAATCCGAGCCTCGAAAAAATGTAGAGGGGCAAGGGATGACCCCATCAATAAGGGTACAGTCATGGTCGTGCTCATCAGCACACGTCCGTAGTCCCCGACCTTGTGTGCACACACTAATTGACTATACTACGTCAGGTCCTCTAGCTGATTTTCCTCCTGGCCTGGACTCAAGCTACTACAGTGGGAGGCCCTAAGGCAAACCAGCCTAAAAACTGTCTCTCCTGGGTGTAGCTCTCCACCTACTCCCAGCTGGGTCAGCACACATGTTCCCAGTCAGCTACAACTAGTAAGGACCACTAAGCAGATGACTCTCAATAGAAACCACCAAAATACGGATTGGCTACTCACAAGCCGGCCATAATTAGCATGAAAATGGGTGGCACGATGCCACTGGACTTTGGGTAGTCCACTAGACCTATTAAATCTAATAGCCCTTGAGTCACAGGACTCATGTCAAGGCCATCGTACAGGACAACTCCATGCTGTCAATCTGGCCTATCCCTAGGTCAGAAATCACGGCACAATAATTATTAGGGAAGCTCATGACTGCCAACCCTAATCCCTTTCCAATGGGAAGCTAAGAAACCATCAAGCCCCTGGCTGGGTCTCAGGCCATACGCATGGCCCACACGGAAACACTTTTCGAGAAAGCTATTGGCGTGTAGGAATGACCCTCTACACTCCAGCCAATGCACAGAGATTCGATTAAGCATAACACGAAGACCCAAAACACAAGAGGGTCACCTAGACCTCTAAAACTCACAGACACACTAATTGAGATAACACGGTACCTCTGGGAACCCCAAAATATAGTCACGGTCCCCACGGGGTGTCCAGGGCAACCACGGGGACAAAGGTCGACCATTGGGTCTCAACTGGGTCGACTGGGGGCCAAATGGGCCCAAGCGATGCTGGTTGGTCGACCAATCCTCATGGGTCGATCGACCAATAGGGGTCGGTCGACCAACCCAACATGGGCGGTCGACCAGCCCATAGCAGGGGGGTGCTCTGCCCTGGTTGGTTGACTAAACTAGTCTGATCAATTGACCGAACTAGGGTAAACCCCCACCCGTGGCAAACGCCATCAGTCGACCGAATTGCCTGAGCTGGTCGACCGAACTACCCGAGTCGGTTGACCGAAAATGACAGAGAACCCTTGGAGCCCCACCTAGGGGTCCGATTCCACGCCCCAATCGATCCCAATCAATGGGGATCACAACAGAGACCATTCCCTGGGTCCCAAACCACAACAAGGAAGGAAAATAAGCAGGAAAACCTCACTCGATCAGATGAATCCATCACACGCCCAAAAAACATGATTTTAACCCCTGGTGTTGGCTCACCATGGCCTACCAAAATCATGGAAAAGGAAGTGCAAAGGTCAGGGAACCACCCCTCTACCTTCACCAAAGATTTCCCGCACCGAGATCATTGTTCCATCACGAAAATGCCATTAGAAACCCCACCAACTCCCTGAACTCGCGAACTACGAACGTCGGGCCACCACGCCTCGATTCTCAACCCATCCTCACGCTCCTCGCCCTCACGCCATCCCCACCTCGACCTCCTCAGCCACCGTCAACCGCCCAGGGAGAGGGGGAGAGAAAGAGATGAGAGAGAGTGAAAAAGAGAGAATGGGGAGAGAGAGGGGTTAAAGGGGTTATTTATATGGAATTTTTACTGCTGGCTGTCAACCTAACGCAAACCCTCCTCCTTTCTCATCCGGGCTTGGGACCGGCCATGGCAGAGTTAAAGATAAAGGTTCCACCGAGATTTGAACTCGGGTTACTGGATTCAGAGTCCAATGTCCTGACCACTAGACCATGCAACACTGTCAACAAGCATTTAATCTAATGTTCTTATCCCAGTTTCTGAGACACCTTATCAGCAACACTACTTATCAATGTGTGCATACGAGATTGCTCTAGCATCTTCATTAACATATATCTTTCACTACTACTGCACCTGTCATCACTACAACTATCAAGGAGTTTAGGAAATTATCAAAATAGTTTAAGTACACTACGGGGATCATAATTTTCATAAAAGAAAGTGGACAAAAGTTTGTACCAATAGATTCAACTAAAAATATTTGACATGGATTCACAAACCGCAAAGAGGGAATCATATTATGATCAGCAACATCAATATCGCTCACAGTATTTCATAGAATGACATAATTTACGAAGATCTTCTTTGCAATCAGTTGCAAATCATATGAACTTTTTCATCTTTGTCACAGTGTGTATCTACATTGCTCTACCATCTGGTCATAGCATAGATTTTATGCCACTCCCACAGTTACTGCTCCTTTTCAGGATTGCCAAACCAAAAGGTTAGATATCCATTTATTAAACAAAATGATCACTCGAAGGCATCTTCTCTACTCCCAAAATTATCCAACTGATGATCACTTGTGTTGTTGGATGATCTATCTTATTTTTTGACTAAGGTATGGTACATGTAGATTTGGAAAACCCTAAAACACCTAGGTTGTATAGCTATCATGTGCACTGGCCACCTCTTTCAAGCAATCAGTTTTCAATTTCTCACTCCTTCACAAATTGTAATGAGACACCAGCACCTTCCGCTTCTCCCTCTTGTTCTCTCTGACTGTCAGCACCCCATAGCTTACAGAGATGATCTTCTCCATCCTCACCTTCTTTGATGCTGCCACTGCCATCACTATGACCCATTCAAGATAGAGAAATAAGCAGCCATATCGTTGAAAGAAAAGATCCAGAGCATTGGTAGTCACTTTATTTACATCCATCCCCATGCCTGCTGTGGCCTTCCATAATGCATTACGATCTCGTGCTTTCACTCTGTTTGGACACACGAAGTAGGGCTGGTGGGATTTCAAAATCTTGTCAATGTATGGTAATTTTAGTTACCTGAATGGACGTTATTCAACAGACCGGAAACAGATCAATGCATCACAAACTCTTGCGTAAATCCAAATGGAATTGGATAACAAAAATAAACCATTAGAGCATTTACTGTCCTGACAGACACACGAACGTGAACCAGTAAGTTCAATTATACTTGCACGATATATCATTTAATCCGCTTTTATGGACTTTTTTCTAATCTTGTTCATCCTGGTCGCAGACATATCTCACCAATATTCTCATCTCTGCTGCAGTAAATAAACTATTTTGGTTTTTGTCTACCATCTGTAGTGCCATAGACTTCATTGCCATGCTGGAGCTGATACTAAGTTAAAACAAAAAAAGACTTTGGGCAAACTCTCTTTCATTTCTCTTCCTCCTCTGCTCTTATTCGTCCATCCTTTTGTCCTTTCTTATTGAACCCCCTACTTGTTGGTTGCCTTATGTTTCGTGGGAGGCAATGCACCACCACAATCATTGTCCAAATGCCTCACTTTTCAAACCCTCCATCGAAGTGCATAGCCTCCCTATTTGCGGTCCGCAACGCACCACTTGACAAAATCTAGCTGCAGTTGACAATTTTAGAATAACAAATAATCACCTATCTAGGTATGGAAGTTGGAGCTGTCAAACACTGGCAAACAATCCATAAGCATGATTCACAGAAATAAAACAAAGACAATTGCACCGGGATCTTTTCTCTGCAGATTGTTAAATCTAAGAATATCAGAGCCTGTTCTGATACCAAATGTTAGGTCCCTTGGGTGCAACTAGATCTAGAAGGGGGGGTTGAATAGATCCTAGACAATCTTTTGCCCTTTTAAAAACTTAACAAATAAATATACACATTATGCTGAACTGCAAGTGGAAGACGTGATGCACAGCGGATCTAATAACAATAGTTGAAAATAGTGACACAAGTCACCTCACGTGGACTATTGGGTCAAGGGAGGATGCAAGGTGCGATCGAACGTAGTAGCAGTGAGAGCACAGCAGTTAACATAACTGCTGCACATCAGCCTCCTGGTGTGCGTGAACAAAATGTAAATGTGATCGTGGGAAGACAACTTAAAGTACATGTGATGAAGCTAGCACACAAACCTGTGAATGGGGCAAGAAGACATGGAACAATCACATAAATCACAACCCACTGGACAAGGATTTTTAAGGTGGTTCGATTGTAAACCCGCAACCTATGTCCATCCCTCACCAAATCGGTGAGGCATTACCACACGAGGACATCATCCTCAACACACAATGGGATGAAATCCCCCCCCACACATATAGGGAAAAAACCCCCACACACACACGTACACAAATTAACAAAAGAAAACAAGTTGGAAGTGCAGCAAAAACACATGGGGACAGACCGTCAATCACATGCACAACTGAGCACAGCCTAAGACCACTCTGGTCTCTCTACCAGAGCATCGGGCACACACCAGAGAATACATATAGAGTTTCAAAAAGACAAAATAAAGCAAATAGACTGAACCGAAGAAATTTCTAGCAGCAGCTTCAGATATAGATCTGGAAGTTGTAATGAGGGCTATTCTCAGATTGGAAGCTTCTCAGGCTCAGGACTGACTGCAAGGAGGGTTGCTTCTCTCTTCTTCTTCTTCTTCTTCCTCTCAGAATCTCTTTAAGGCTGCTCTAATGGTGCTCACTCTACTTCCCTTCTCATAACACTAGGCTTGCTTGAGCCTAGCATTGGGCTACACTCTTTCCTTCTCTTTTCTTTCTCACAAATATTCTGCTAAGACTCAAAGGACATTAGCTCTCTTCAAGGGTAGCAGTAGCCTTCCTTCATGCAGGAGGCCAATATTTATAGAGGAACTAGTGAGGGACTTCCCTCCAAGAGATCTACAGCTGATTGGTTGGATTAAACAGTGGTTCTTTGGAAAAGAGCCTCCTCTCTGATTGGTCCAGCATGTATTTGGCAGAATAGAGCCACATCAATTTTCCCTCTGAGGATTTGTAACTAGATTTGCTGGAGTAAACAAATGACTTTTGACCAAGAGCACCTGCAGCATCTTTATCTTCATTGGCTTGCAGTAGAAATGGCGTCCTTTGGTCCTTGCAGACCTGTACACTTATTTTTGATTGGTTGGAAGTAAAAAGAAGATTGTCATGATAGGTGACCTTTTCCACATTTGTAAATTGGCAGCTCTTCTGTCCAAATGGGACTGATCTAGATACCTCATGATGACAAGGACAGTTAACTATCCTAGGAAACTTTTTAGACCTGAAAAACTGTGTTTTTGGATGTTTACAGTTGCTATTTTTGGTTCCAGGATCACTGTAGCATTTTGGCAGGAGTTTCCTGAAATAGCTTGAGCTGCGTCAACACAGTGAAGGTATTACGTTGACGCAGCCTTCTGCTACAAGCCACTTGTTACTGCAACGAGCTATTGAAAATTAAGATTTTTTTATAAAACTCACATTTTTCTCTCTCTCCCCTAACTCTCTCGATCACACTCTCTCTCTTCACTCTCGCCCACACGTTCTCTCTCTTTCTCTCCTCCTCTCACTCGATTTTGGTCCAAACGGACCCCGATCAATGCGTGGGAGGTATCGATGGGACGGGCTCGATGTGAGGATCGCGCTGATACCCTTCTTCCCTCGGGTCGTAGAGCTTGGAGGCGTGTGGGAGCGAGAGGACGGCGTGACCTCTGTCGCCCGATCTGCACCGATTTACGATCTGCGTCGCGTAATAGGTAGGGGAATGGGTTCCTTGTCTCGCTAGGAACCTGTTGACGCCACATGCGTCGCCATCTGCCGTCATTTTCATCGATTTCTGTGTAAACCCCATTTTATGGAATTTTAGGCTAATTTTGTGTAAATCCTCTTCTCTCTCGGTTTCGGTCCAGATGACTGCTGATCGAAACGAGGGAGGTACCATTGGAATGGTCATGTCGCGTAGGTTGCAGTGACGCCCTTCTTCCCTCGATCCGTGGAGCGTGGAGCCGAGTCAGACTGAGTGGTGCCACAGTGACCCTTCGTCCAATCGTGCCTCGAATGCCGTTCCCATCATGTAAGATGTAGGGTGATGGAATCTTCTCCTCGCTAGGAACCCACTGGTACCACATGCGTCGTGGTACGATGCTAGTTTTCTCGATTTTTGTGTAATCTTCCATGCTAGTGTTAATTAGCCTTAAATTTGTAAAATTGACTCCATGGCCATCATTTTTAAGTTTGAATGGCATGCTTAGTTATGGAATGTTGATATGGCATGGTAGTTGAGCTTGAAAACTAGTTTCCCTGCGATTCCCATCAATTTTGGTCGACCGGGAGGGGGTTCGGTTTCGGACTCCACAAGTTCCCAACCCAGACGGTGTAACGCTCCACCCTAGGTGCGTTATAGTCCGCTGACGCACCGTCACTGGTGCATTACCTAAATTGTAACAGGACACCCCTGATCCGTTACTTGACCATTGACAGTTCCTTTGACCGTTGACTGAGATAGGAGGTTAGTCTGATGGTCCAGCCCTGGTCCGTCGAGGCTGCGTAATGCGCCATTCTTGGTGCGTTACGTTCTGTTTGAAAACTGTAGATTTTAGGTGTTCGGGCACCTTTAACGGACCTGACCCTGTGCGTTAGAGTCATATAGCGCACCTACCCTGGTGCGTTACATTTTATTTGTAAAACTGTGGATATCCTGGCGTTCTAGTAAGTGTAACGGCCCCTAGGAGATGTGTTACATGAGTGTAATGCCCCGTGCTTGGTGTGTTACAGTCTGTGTGACTGTCTTTGTGTTTTCTGATCTGTTCGGGTGAGTATAACAGACCGATGGAGGTGCGTCACAAGCAATGTAACACCCCTACCCTGATCCGTCACACCTTGTAACGAGGTGATCTTAGTCCATTACATTCCCTGGCATTCTAAAAGATGTAAGCTTAGTTCCTAATGCATTCCATTATGCATGTACGTCATGTTTAAGCTATTTTATAAAACTATGGCATTATTTTAGATCCCGATAGAGTAGCTTTCTCTTTCCTTGTGATGGAGCCACTAGTCGTAGCCCAGCGACCGAAGTGTCGGCCCACCTGGGAAAGGTGGAGGGGTAGTTCCCGCTAAATGGTTTTTAAGCTAGTTCCGTGGGCTCCCGGCCAATAATAGCGTCCTACTGAGGGAGAAAACTAGCTAGAGGGCCTGGCTCAGGCAAGAGTCAGTGTATGCACACGTGATCAGAGGCTTGGACTAACACTAACGAGTGTTACTCTGACTAGTTACTTGGTTTGGTCCTATTACCTCTCTCGCTTGTCGCATTCCAAACTTGCGAGTTGCTTGAGATATAATGTAAGCCGTCAGTGGATGCATCTAGTCTCTACCTTCTGGTGGTCTCTTCTTTTTCCTATCACCGGGTTAGTTGAGCTTCCTTCTATTAGTAGATTTAGCTCCCGACGCTATTATTTATATTTAAATTGACATATAGTTAACTATTTTAACTACTTAGATAGGCTTTCCAGCTTTACTTAACTGTGTTTTATTTATGCCATTACCTATTTACTGCTTTAAATGCATGCTCTAATTGTTGTTATATTTGTATGCCTGCGTGTTTAGTACGAGGTAGGGATCCGCGTGACCCTTACTGAGTCTGGCTATGACTCACCCTTCCTACTTTCAGGTAAGCCACTACCGCCATCTCCTGGAGCTTCACGTGGTTTTGACGACTGTCCGTAGAGTGCCAGCAGTAGTCGGTCTGTCTTTTTGTACTTTTGACTGGGGTATGCCCCGTGTAGTTGTACATTTGGACTCTTTTTGTTAGTTGTGGGACTTATTTATCTGTAAATCTGGACTATTGTATATATTTTACCACCCTAATAGTTTAATTTACTTCCACACTTAATTATTAATTATCGTTTAATTAATATTGCGTGTTGTAATCTCAATTCATTATACAACCCCTCGACAAACTCCACTAACCCTTCAGGGGCCTCATCAGCCTCTTAGGTGGCATCCCCAGTTCATGGTAGTGGTAATCTGATGATATCGGGTTATTGGCACCCAGAGCTCTGGGTCGTTACAGTTGGTATCAGAGCTATGTTGAGGATTTGTATAAGGAATTGAAATTACATGGCGTCTGTCTAGAGCAAGTCCATTTGAGTCGTCTATTGCTGGCTTAGGAAGTTTTCCGAGATTACTGATGTGATTTTCATCGGTATATGCTTCCTAGGTTTCAATGGCGCGTCGTAGAAAGGCGCATATTTTCGGGGAGGGAAGTGGAACTTCTCCTCCAGTGGTTGTTGTGTTGCTTTATGTGCCTGGTCAAGTTCCAGCGGCTCCCGCTCACGTTGTGGAAGGTTTATCTAGTGATCAGGTTGGAATGTCGACTGGTGAAGGGCAGGTGAGACCCTAAGGGCATACTCAGGCCGAGTCTGCTCAGCCAGGTGTGCCAGGTGTGCAGTATCACCTTGTCCCTTAGCCGACAGGGTAGTTCCAGCAGGTCTATCTGTCGAGCGTACCTGGAGTTCCTTCCGTTATCCCTACTGTCGATGGTACTTCTTCTTCTAAGTCCAAAGGTAAGAAATTCCATAGATTCAAGAAGTCTAAGAAGGCTCGGACGTCCAAGGATCAGCGGCGCAGGCAGCCGATTGTGACTAGAACCTCCTCTCTTGTGCTGGTTAACTGTGGTACACCTCCATCCATGAACACTAGGAGCAAGTTAAGGGAGCATAAGAAACAGCTTGCCCAGCAGTCATCCACCAGTGCTATTCCGTCGTCAGTACCTTCTTCTCAGAAGTCTCAGGGACCCACTGTCTGTCAGCTGAGATTATGTTCGAGATGTAGTGATAGCCATCCAGGCGTGCCATGTTTCTTGCCAGTAATCTGTTTCTACTGTGATCTGCCGGGTCACATTGTCTGAGACTGCCCGTTAAGGCCGAGATCGGTGCAGTTCTCGCTATTTACCTAGCCGCAGTAGTCCCAGTTCCGACATTCACCACCACAGCCTCAGCAAGACTCACCAGCATCTCAGCTTCCCCGTGCTGAGCAGTGACGTCTTATCCTATGGAAGGTGCGATTCTACTTTTCGATCGGTTAACTTGTGTTTTATTTGTCTCAGTTGCTTGGGCTTTATGTGATCTAGTTATTCCTTAGTTGTTCATTGTAGCAATTCTATCTGTGTAATTTTAATTTTTCTCCTCTCCTATCCTTCTCATTTCTCCCGTTCTACTTTCTCCCTCGTTTCTCTTTTCCCTCTGTTCCTCTCGACGCGGGGCGCGCGACCATTCTGAGTTGACCGAGGTAGAGACGCGACGGAATGGGTTAGAATGTGATAGAATGACGGATGAGGTGGACGTTAGAAGGAATCATGGGTGAATCCTATGCTAGCGTGGTTTAATCATTTTGTCGCCTATGATTTTCTTAGAGGTCTGTTTCTCTGTGTGGGCCAAGTGGCTTGTCACCTCCAGTGTCGACAGCCATGTGAGCAGTCCACGTTGTGCTTCATGTCTTCCAATAGAGTATTCGACTCTGCTCTTTTCCTTTAGTCATCCTATTATCCGAGTCTATAGATCATTTAATATTGTTGATAGGAGATTCTTAGCCTCAATAGTTATCTTTTCCTGCTGTTTGCGAGTTCCATAGCGTTATCCCTGTCAGCTTTTCCCCTGTTTGTTCCAACGTAGTGTAATTTTCCTTGCAGTTTCCTCCTGTCCTTCCGTCTAAATTTCGGGGATGAAATTTCTTTTAGGGGGGAGGGACTATAAGACCCGTGTTTTAGCGGATTCATAGTGGTTCCTAGTTGGCATTTGAAATTTGTAACAAACTTCTTAGTAGAGACAAATAGTTTTAAAAAAGGGATATCATCTTCTGAGGGCTGATCAAAGGCTTTCAACTTGGAGCAAATGGTATCCATATCATCCATCTACAGTATGTTGATGATACCATACTTCTTCTAGCAGATGACAAGAGGCAATTATATGTCACTAGCCTCATGTTAAAATTGTTGGAGGAAGTAAGTGGTCTCAAGATGAATTTCAGCAAGAGGCAGATAGTGGGTGTAAATGGGCCCTTGAGACAACGGCCTTTATATGAGGTTGCCAGATAGGAGAGTTCCCCCTCTCCTATATGGGCCTTCCGCTATCTCCAGGAGTCTTATATTGCAGTGATTGGCATAGAATGATACATAGATGTGAATCCAGACTGACAGAGTGGAAGGCAAGGCTTCTTCCTTATGGGGGGAGAATGGTGCTTTGTAAATCTATGCTAGATAGCCTCCCTATCTATTATCTCTCCATCTTCCGAATCCCGAGAACAATTGCTAAGAAGCTTGAGTCTATTCAAGCTAGATTTTTCTGCTATGACAGTGAAGACAAAAACAGGGGATGGCATGACATTACCTACGGTAGAGTTTGCAGGAGCAAGGACATGGGAGGATTGGACATCAAAAACATCAAAGATTTCAATTTGATTCTGTTGCACGAATGGCTATGGAAGCTTTAGCTCGGTGGACAATGGACTATGGTCACAAATCATCAGCCATAGATATTATGGTTGGGCTAGATATTGGGAATTAACTCCAGCCTTGTATAGCATCTCTCCTATTTGGAAGGGTATTTTACAACGCATGGACATCATTTCGGCCAGTGTCAAGCTACGTTTGGGTAGTGGTCAAAAATGTCCATTTTGGAAAGATAGGTGATTACACTCTAAAGACTCCTTCCCACACCTCTTTGTGATCGCATCCGTGTTGATGGCATCAATTTCCCAAAATTTTGATGCACAACTGCCAGGTGGACCTGGGCTCCATCTTTCAGGAGGAATCTTAGATTGGAAGAGATAGAACAACTAGAGAAATTTCTCTCTTTCCTCTAAGAATTTGCTCTAGAAGTTGGCAACATGGATTGGAGGTCGTGGAGGTGGGATAAAGATGGGCTTTTCTCCGTCAAATCAGCATACATCTTTATCTCAGAGGGAGGTGTGCGGGATCACTTTGGCTTGTAGATCTGGACCCCCAAGAGCCCACGAAGGGTGAAGCTCCTTATTTAGAGGATCTCGCACGGACGACTGCCCACTTGTGATAGGCTGGCGTCTTTCTTGCCAAACATCCCAACACTTTGCTGCCTTTGTGGAGATGAAGAGGATAACCTAGATCACCTTTTTACAGGCTGCTCCTTCTCCCAGAAGATATGGACACAGGTTGCGAGCAGGATTCGATGAGCCACCACCATTCACAATAATGTACAATAGTTGATCAGGGATTGGCATAAGAGATGGTCTCTTAAGGGTGATAGATGCATATGGTGGCTTATCCTCCATGCCACCCTATGGGCCTTAGGGGGAGAAAAGCACAATAGAATCTTCAAGAAAGAAACTAGAGCCACAAAGAGGGTGGTCTAGTTCATCTCTCAGAGAGTGAGAAAGTGAGCTTCGGCGCTTTGTAAAGTGGACTCTCACAACTCTTCATTTTTTTTTTGATCTGTTGGGGGGATTAATGAGTGCCACACTGTCTTAGTGTGAAGTATTTTTGTACAGGGATCTTTTGGGAACACATTGCTCACACTTGTATATCCCTCATTCTTCTTCAAACTTAATACAACTTGTGGTACCATACACCCATTTTCGACCCATGAGTTGAGCCTTTTTCTTGTTCTCCTAAGTTGATGTCCCAATTGATCCTCAATTGGTTGGCCTTTTGGGTCTATTTGTGAGATATTTTTGTCCATTTTCAGCCCTTGAGTTCAACCTTTGTGCCCTGGATATCGACCTGAGGCCTTGGCCAACTCATCAAGAATGCGCTCATCACTAACGTCGCATTTCTTTATTATCGCTCAATACTATGCTACCGCGTTCCTAAAAATACTCTAAGGTGGCCGACGTTAATTCTTAATTTAGCGACCTTTTGCAAAGGCACTATTCTTTTAAATTAAATCTATCTAATTTAGCGTCAAAGATCTTGACGTTAATTCTTTATTTCATTAACGTGGCATATCGTGTTACCGTGATACTTATTATCATAATCAAAACGTCGGACGCGTTCCTAAAAGCTTTGACTCTTTGACAAATTGACTTTGACCAGTTAGCTGTTATCGTGGATGATCATGATACTGATGCGGGATGACGACGTGGACCTGGGACTCTAGCTCGAGCTCGCAGACGTCCCTAGCGAGGGAAGCATGCGGAATGCACGGTTGAGAAACCGGCAATGAGCTAGGGTGGTCAAACTCTCACTTTCGTGCTCGGATCAAGTCACAGAATGGTCTCGCTCTCTCTCATCGCGGTGATTGAAATTTGAGCGAGCTAAGTTATCCTAACATTCTAGCAGCGACATATAGAATTATATATGAAAGAAGCAAAAATGCCGAGTGAGGGGAGCGAACACGATACCTCTACGCTACCGGGCGTGGGACGCTCTCGGCCAAGACTCGAACTCCAGGTATAGTAATTAGCCAAATATTATAGAAGTGAAATTTACTACCCACTCCACGCAGGGAGGTAAAGGGCTACAAGTGGGGCTCGGGAGGACTGATCTTGGGTTGACGGGCGGCTTCTTGTGCAATGCCGATGGTTCTGGTGCACTGCTATTCGGGCAGCAGCTTGTTGTCCCAAACTGGTTCTTCTGTTTCAGCAATGCGCGACCCGGCGAGAACGTCTGCTGCGATCAGTCTCGACATCGAATCGATGCGAGACCAGCGCCGTTGGAAAGCCCTTTCAAAGATATATGAACCCAAGTTGTGACAAGAATTTTCCTGTCTCTATAGTTGCCGTGGTTGAATTTATATCAGGTTGGCTCTTAGGTTCAGATCTGGCAGGATAGAATTGGATTTGCCTTAGAAAGAGGTTTGACCGGAGGTGAAACGGTGGATCCGAATGTTGGGATTTTTATGGGAGATAGAGGGGGAAGTAAGGAACACGAGGATAGTTTTTGTGTATTTTTATGAGGTGGTTTGACAGGGGAAGTGGATTTTATGGCTAGTGGAGGTCGGATCTGGACTGCAGAGGACAGAATAGAATTCCCACTTGAGAACTAATTTTCCAGAGGGGTAAATGACCTCTAAAAATCATGGAAAATTTTTTGGAATGGTGGTTTGATGGAAAGAACTCTCAGTCCAAATTTCAGTTGGATCTGAAATTGGTAAGATGGTAGAAAGGGTGAAGAAAGGGGAACATAGATCTACACAGGGTGCAGATTGCTAGGGATGGAGAGAAGGAATTGGGAAAAATGACAAACAAAAGTGGAATGACTAACTTGAATTTTTTTGTGGAGGTAGGGGGGACGTAGGGAACTTACCCTCCAATGTTGAGCGCTATCTGAGCTCCTGATTGAGAGCTAAAAATATCGCATTAAAGTTCTATCCAGGGGTGGACAGAACTCCGACGAAGTGGCGGTGGTGGTGCGATGGCGGCGGCGGCGGCGGTGCTGAGCCTTTTTTTTTATTCTCGTTCTTAGCAAAAATTTGGCAGCACCTCCCTCAGACCAAGAGTTTGTGGGGTATAAAATAGAGAACAGCCTACGGAGTGTTCCGATACAGCCTCCCAAATTCTCCGGTGAGCTACGAATAGCCGCCCGGTGACCCAAGGTGGGTGTGGAAGCCCGAGGACTAGCCTTCAAGGGGTTCCAGTGGCCACGAATCGTGGCTTTTGAGCTTGTGGATCGTAAACCGACCATGTTGCCTAGCACAAGGCCATCGTTGTTCACCCTCTAGATGGGTCCCCCGGACAACATACTACGAAGAAGTAGGCTTCTCATGGGCCCAGAGTGATCGAAAGATAAAAAAGAAAGGATGTCGGTAAGGTATAACACAACACATTCTAGATCCTTAGGTGGGAGGCGCAATGCTTAGGATGGAGAAAGAAGAACATGATGAAGGCCCTCTTATTTCTTCCAAAAGAAGACTTCTTTCATTCTCTATAGGAAATGCAGAGTACAAAGAGGGAGTACAACTTCCTACAAAGGCGAATAAGACACAAAGGGGAAAGAAAAAAAAAGAAACACAGAAGCAATGGGAAGGGAGAACAGAAGCACGCCCCTCTTACCCCCAACCTCACCTCTCTTCTCTGACTTTCCCTCCCCTTCCTTCACTCTGCAGACACATGTAGCTTTTTTTTGGGTAGCCTTCGTCGTCCCTCTCTTTTGTTGCTTGCCGAACCCTTTTTCACCCACCTCTCCCTGTCGTGAACTAGCTCTATATATAGAACGAGTGGGACTTCCCTTCAGGATAGCACTCCTGCCATTCTCTCTTCGTCTGCAGGACAGGGTGATTGGCTTGTTGTTATGCTGTCGACCCTCTGTTGGCGCAATACAGGAAGTTGTCCGAGGATGTCTGCCACCATTGCTGCCACCGTCGTGCTGTCTGGCTGAGTGTGAGATAAACATGCAAATCTTAAATGCTCATGTGATGGGTTTCATGCGCGCATTAAATGTCCTGCGGGAGACTACCAGAGGAGCTTCATTCTCACTCCTTCTTGATCTCCTACTTCACTGTAATGGGAACAGAGTTCCGTGTCCATGACGGGACACTTCTCACACCGCTTCAAGCCACGCCGTTTCAAAAGGAGATGAGGTCTTCTTGCGCGCTATTTTTAGAAGGGCCAAGAGGCCCATGCCGCACCGATTTAATAAACATGAGAAGAGAGGCCATCATCGCACCGGTTTAAGAGGGCCAAGGGTGCGCCGTTTAAGGGAGGCTGGGCCGCGCCTTTTTAAGGTGAGGGGGAGAGGAGCATAGGGGCACACCGTGTTTGAAACCACGCCGATTCAAATGGGATGGCGCCAGTTTAGTGTCTTCATCAGCCCCGAACTGGCTCAAATTAGTGCTTGACGTCTGGCGCTGCCTTAGTTCTAATGCACCACTTCTGGAGTGTTCATTTCGAAGCTCCCGGGCTTCGGCTTGTAATTCCAGATGATTTTCGACACGTGCCAAACCTGCGTCAGATCGCTCAGATTTCGACCTGATTCGGCCCTCGGCATTGTGAATTGTGCCCTCAAGTCTGCTTCTTGCCTGTGGGGAGTGTCTTTATCTGGTGGGCAACCACCTAGAGTATTTTCGCCCTCATTGGGCGACTCTTCGGCCTCCTATGAACCTTTCCGGCATATCGTGTGCCCCGATTGAGTTACTCGGGTTGATGAGGGCATCTCACAACGCTCTCTTTGGCTCGGATTGCCTGCATCACTTTGAGGAGGACCGACTATGTTATCACATGTTAATTTCCCTTTCATTGAGTCATATCTTATGTAATACCCCTATGGAAGGGCAAAAATAGGCTTGGTGTGTGTGTGTATGCGTGTATTTGAAAGGAGTCATTTTTAAAAGAATTATGCAATGCTATGTGAGAATTAACATGAATTGAGAAGACCTAAAAAGGGGGAAATGAAAAATGGGGAAGAACAAAAGAAAAGCCCTAAATGCTC
The DNA here is from genome assembly GCA_024336825.1 of Amorphophallus titanum. Taxonomy (NCBI): domain Eukaryota; kingdom Viridiplantae; phylum Streptophyta; class Magnoliopsida; order Alismatales; family Araceae; genus Amorphophallus; species Amorphophallus titanum. Next base: position 27,575,614 of record JANBPO010002302.1, read on the forward strand.
CCTTAGATGACATGAGGGCGAGGGATTAAAGGTCCTCAGCGAAGCATGGCCTCGCCCTCTCTCCTGTGATCAGTTCTCTAGAGTTGCATCATCTATGATCGATGGCCAAGGGTGGAATTTATAAAAGAAGGTGAACCTCGAAACCCTAGATCAGAATTCAAAAGATCCGAGGATCGAAGGCCTAAATTTGGGTAATACTATCGATTACTGAGGGGGAAAGACTCCTAGAAGGATTAGGAACCTTCCTTGATCGATTCGAGCTTCGAAACCTTCCCAGAATGGGTTCAAAAATCAGAAATAGCAAGTTCGGTCAGACAGGGTTTCCAACTGAGAATGCACTCATGGTAAGCACCACGTTCTTATTAACACGCTCACATGATAAACTGCGATCCATATTGACCGGTTAAAGTGGCTGGTCAAAGAGTCAAAGCCTTTGCAATAACGCGCCCTAGGTAATAACCACGACAATGAAGAACACGGTAAGAATATACGCTGCATTAATTTGAGCTAGCTAAGGCCTCAAGCTGATATCCAGGATACAAAAGTTGAATTCAAGGGCTGAAAATAGACAGAAATGCTTCATAAATAGACCCAAAAGTCAACCAATTGAGGGTCAATCGGGGCGTCAACTTAGGAGAATAAGAAAAAGGCTCAACTCATGGATCAAAAATGGGTGTCTACAATGACCACCCAAATACTATCATGCCCACTAGGAGTCCTCAGCAACCCAACCACAAATTTGTAGTCATGTGGTCCCACTTTCACGTGGGCACCTCCAAAGGCTGAAGTGTACCATCTGGTCTTTGATGTTCTGCCTGCACCTATTTGCAAGTCAAACACTTGGCCATAAATCCTACGACATCCCTCTTCATGCTAGGCCACCAAAACTGCCTCTTCAAGTTCCTGTAAATCTTCATCGCTCCTAGATGTACAGTGTACTGGGTGCCATAAGCCTCCTGCAAGATGGCACTCCTCACCTACTCCTCTGCAGGGACATATAGTTTGCCTCTAAACCTTACTACCTCATCCTCATCAAACTCCACCTTAGCCATCGGCAGAATAAGAGGTAGCTCGGGGTCCACAAGATGACCCTCCATAACCTGGCGACAAATAGCTGGCATGATGGTCAAACTCGCATGAATGGCTGACCCCAGATCCTGTGGCACCTTGAGCCTAAAAGTTACAGCTGGCACCTACTCCCATAACCTCCATTTCCTCAACATCATCTGACTAACCACCACTTTCCTGCCCAACGCATTAACCACTACATTCATCATGCATGGCTGATAAGATGGGGTAAAATCATAGTCCATCATGTACTCCATCCACCTCCTCTGCCTGAGGTTAATATCCTTCTGAGTAAACATATACCTCAAACTCTGATAGTCAGTGAAAATTTTAAATTTCTCCCCATACAGATAGTGCCTCCAAATTTTTAGAGCAAAGATAATCGCTGCCAGCTAAAGATCATGAGTAGGGTAGTTCTCCTCATGTGACTTCAATTGACGGGATGCATACGCCACAACTCTGCATGTCACACCCCGAGCTTTTAATACAACAAAAGGAATATCGGGAACGTAAACAGCCGGCATGGTAAGTCTCTCGCAAGCAAATAATCAGAGCGCAAGATAATCACATAAAAGAAGCTTTCTCTATAGCATGTAACCTCTGTTGTTTAACATAAATAGTTTCACAAAATAAACACGCGTGAAGCGTATTTTTTTTACTAGTATATATAAAAAGAGAGGGTGAAATCAGACGTCACTCTTCATGTGTGGGGGTGATCTAGCAGAGACGTCAAAAAGTCGGCAATGTGACTCTACAGAATATTGGTTTCCAAGGCTTGCTGTTCAACTTGGGGCAAGTCGACTTGGCCAGGCCCTTGAGTCGACTTCTCCCTTTGCCAGCCTTCCCACTCCTTTCCCCTCCCCTACATTCATACATGTGTGTGTGCGCACTTGCATGCTTGGCCCCTTTGCTAAGAAGGAAATAAAAGAAAGAACAAATGGAGTGTAATGAAACGGTTAATAAAAGATGGGCATCTAACAACCCCAAAATCCGCATTGCTAAACATGTAATTTAAACATAAAGGAAAATCTGTCAAAAGATCAGAAGAAGGAAGCTCTGCACTCCTGGCGTGAGGCAAGTCGACTTGCCCAGCCCCCAAGTTGACTTACCCGCTGGTTCGGTCGATCGAATTGCATTGTCGGTCCATCGACCAGTGGTTGAGTCGACGCACCGCTTGTAGGGGTCGACCCATTCGGCAGACTTCCCTAGGGAGCGAAGGTTCAACATCAAGAGAAAATAATTGGATACAGTATAATGATCGGGCTTTCACTATCTATCTAGAAAACATGTCTGCAGAAATAATACCAATATCTGTATCAGATACGCCTTGCAACAAATATGTATGATTGTTCACAGTGAACTGCATTGACATCTGAGAAACATTAAAAGTGATGTCCCCTAAAGGCTTCATCCATGTAGTACCCAACACCACATCCACTCCCCCTAACGGTAAGATCAAAAGGTCTATTGTAAATGACACCCCAGGCAGCTTAAGGGTAACTCCTGGGAAAAATCTTTTGGAAGGGACTTTAATGCCAACTGTCATCTATACCCTGTGTGGTGATATATCAGTGATGGTTAGTCCCAGCCTTTTAATAATGTGAGGATCCAAGAAATTTTGGGTACTACTATTATCCACCAAGACAATGACAGACATGGAGCCCATACGGCCAATCAACCTCAAAGTACCTGGTGAAGACAAACGTGGCACTGACTGAGAGGATAAGGAGGGCTTCGGAATAGTTGGAACCTCCACAATTTCTTCAGGAACCTCAGTAGGCAAATCTATGATCTCTATATATTCAGTATCATTCTGTATCAGATGCAACAAGAACAACTTATGTGACTGGCAAGAATGGCCAGGGACCCATTTGTCATCACAATTATAACAAAGGCCCTTAGACTTCCTGTCTTGCAACTGTTGAGGGGTAAGTTTTCGAATAGGTGTAGCATGCTTGGTAGGATTTGATAAAATTGGTGGTGGATGAGTAACTGTTGTAAGAGCGTTACTGGAAGAAGGTGACGAAAAATTAAAATGACTCGAAAACCTCTTGAAATTACACTTAACCCCCTCTACCTAAGCTAATTCCATAGCATGAAGTAAAGATGTAGGAAAAAATGATCTAACCTTGCAAGCTAAATCATCACTCGAGAAGATCCCCAGCAAATGCTCTTCTGAAACTCCTGATACCTTATTACAGAGATATTCAAATTGACGTTGATATTCTGCAACAGAACTGGTTTGGCATAATTTGCTTAGCATTCCATGAGAGTCCACTGATGAAACATAGCCAAACCTCGATTCCAAATCTTTCACAAATTCAGACCATGAAAGTATAGGTCTAGTACTAGTGAAATACCGGTACCATTGAAGGGCCTCTCCCTCAACAGACAAGACAGCAACTGTTTTGGTATCCACATTTATTTTTGTGTCTTTACTTGAGTTGTGATTTTCTTAACTTTCTGTTTGTCTTGTCTCCCATTAACATTCTGAATTTTGATTTGCCTTTTCTGTGGTGTAACATTTTTATTCTTAAAGGCCTAAGAGTGCCAGTGATTGGTCCAATGGGCATTGGGAAGTGTGTGTGCACTGTGGACCTTAGGCTGAACAGACATAGAATGGACAAAGCCATATGAGTTCTGGTTCTTGAAGGTTCTGAACTTAGGCTGCATAGAAGTATTCCAAGGATAGTGCCGATGCATCTGACTAGGATATGAGTTGTGGATATTCTACTGTATCGACCTTATAGAGAAGCTACCTCGACCTTTCCTACCAGAGCTATAGCGATAGGAATTCTGGAATGATGGATAGGTCGGTGCACTATGGTAGTAGCATCGACTTGAGGTACCCCTGCTCTGACCTTGGTTCCTAAAGGACCTGAACCCAGAAGGAGTATGCGTCGGTGCAGGTTGGTGGTTGCATCGACCTTTCTCTTGAGACTATGTTACCTTGGCTTTGGGGTTTCCTTAGACTTTAGCTTTAACTGTTTGACCCCTAACCTGTCCCTTAGCCTGAGGTGTAGTAGTGTGTTAGTATGACTACTTAGACACCTCTACTTTCCCTTTGCCCTTGTCCTTAGCACTGGGCTTAGTTTTCTCAATAATTTTTATAGGCTTTTTATTTTGACTTTCTCCAGAATTCATCTTTATTAAAGGTTTTCATGTTTTTTTTTCAGCCACAAAGATATGGTCTTTGCATCAAACATTTTCTTGTTTGTTGGGTTAAAATCCAATACTTCCCCTCTAAAATTTATCTTTGTTCCCAAGATGGTATTCAGATTTTCAATTCCCTGTGTCATGCCCTCAAGGGAGTATTGTTTATCCTTAGTTTCTTTTTCTAGATTTTCAATTAATTTTTTCAATTCCTTATTTACACTATTGACAGCATCATATTTTTCAATAGCAATTCTTGTTTCTTCCTCAAATTTTTACATTCTTATTTTCAGTTCATCAATGGTGTTTTTTAGATTTTCATTTTCTATTCTCAAATCATTCAACACAGTTTTAGCATTTTCAGTTTCATCAAGAGATTTTTTCAGACTGTGATTTTCTGTTTCCAGGCATGCAAGCCTGTCATTCAAGGATGTATCGTTATCTAAAGAATTTGTTTTTCTTTTCAAATGCCTGTTTTCTCAACGCATGTCATCATATTTATCAAGAATCTCAACATAGACTTCTTCCCAATCACTGTGTGTAAAATTCTCAAAAGAGGAAGTTATCTCATCATCGTCTTCCTTTTCTTCATCTCTCTTGGCCACCAGACATAGCCGGTCTTCATCTTCACTGTCAGAGGAGCCTCTCTGACTTCCTTCTTCTTCATCGCTCCAGGTGCTCACCATGACTTTTTCTTTCTTATTTTTCCACCTGGGCTATTTTTCTTTCTGCAACTCAGGACAATCTGCCTTCAGATGTCCTGCTTTCCTGCAATTATAACACACAATGCTATCAGATTTCTTGGTAGTATCAGATTTATGCTTTAACTATCTTTTCCCAGAAAAGTACTTTCTCCTAAACCTCTTTCCTTCTTTCCTCAGAATCTTCTTAAATTTCTTAGTCAACATAGCAAATTCATCTAGATTTTCATCTGAGCTAGAAGAGCTATGTTGACTAGATGACCCTTTGCTACTACAAGTGACTTTAAGAGCTAGGGGTTTCTTCTTCTTCTCAGACTCATCGACCCTCTTAAGGTTCAACTCATATGTATTGGGCCTTGACAATTTAGGGGCCAAGGGTCATGGGTTTGGGCGGCCAACGCATTGGCCGCCCTCTCTCCTAGGCGACCAGGGCGATGGCTGCCCTGGTCTACTGGGCGACCAGCCTCCTGGCCACCCTCCCTGCTAGGCGACCAGGGTGTTGGCCACCCTCCCCATCTGGGCGACCAGCCTCCTGGCCACCCTCCCTTCCCAAGGTGGCCAACGAATTGGCCGCCTTCCTTTGTTTACCCTATCAGAGAATGTGGCCCAGCTTGTGGCCATGCTCTCCTCCCTCATTTTGCACGATTTTCACCCACGATCTTGTAACTCCCAACCCATGAACAAAAGGAGATTCTCCCATGCACGTTGGGGAAGTTTCGGGGGAGTTTTGGGGGAGATTCAATCAAGTTCACGGAGGTCATTCGGAGGAGTCAGAGGTCCACACACGGGAGGAGAACTCACGGAACTTCATCCCGGAGGCTACTTCCTCTTCCTACGAACATGGTTTGAACTTCATACTCCCTGCTCCTACTCACATCACGGCTTCCAGGTAAGCGTAGATTGCATGTAGTGTTCCCTCCAGATCCTAATTTGAGAGGTTTCTCCCTAAAAAAATAAAGGGGAGGTGGGTGGTCGAAAGCCTCGGCCATCCCTCCTTCCCACCACCCCTAGGTATCTTTGCCACCATATTCCTTTGTCTCTTTTGTTTGTTAGAGTAGAAACTACACTCCAAGTTCACTAATGGCTTCTTTGTTTGTTTTCTTTTGAGCTACGTTACAGGACTTCAGCACAAGGGACGAGCAGGGCACCTTGCCCTTGGCCGGCCGAGGACGAGGAAGAGGGAACCCACGTCTCTTCATCTTGGACATCTCCCCGTGATCATCATCCTGCGAGGTTCAAGTAAAACGACCTCTGGCGATCACGTTCTAATCTTTTGTTCCTCTGTAGGTACCATCACACGGAGATACTTCATCCCAAGGCACCTCCCAATCAATCCCAACATCCAATCCACCCCCACGCCATCTCCGGGCACCAACATCCGGGTCTTGGTCATAATCAAGACCTCTGGTGTCTTTCTGGGAGAATGGGGTTTGCCCCCGGCCCTGCGATGGTGTCAACAAGTTATGGAAGTACCTTCGTTGTGTAGAGCCTTGCCACTGAGGGATATGCTACTTGAGGCACATCTCCTGAATGCAAGGTGACAGGTCATCCAGGATTTGGACAGCTTTAGGGACATCGTTGGCTCGCCTGGACCAGCCGAAGTCATCCTTTAGTGAGGCCGGTGGGACCATGTCTCCTTTGTGAAAGATGATAGACTTGTCCCTTTTGGCCTTTTTCTTGGAACGATGTTGTAGTCTGTAAGTGACGATGAATGTAGTGAGCTGCTCGACCCTGTGCTCATCTGAGGCACACACGAGCTGAATGCAGTTTGGAGGCAGGCATATACTCCTGTCGACTGCTCGGCTGATGAGATTAGCCTCGAAATTGACTTTGCGTCTCTCAGGGTGGTCTACGGTCGACATAGCACTAAGGTGCAGCCAGCAAAGCTAAGCCTTCTCTTCATCGACTAAGAAGAGGAAACCCACCTCTTCTTCTGAGAGCTAGCCATTGCTCTTGCTCTTAATCACTGGGAAGGGACTGATTCCCTTGAAGTAAAGAGCGATATCGGCCAGATTGCATTCTGCTGGAGTAAACGGAGATAGGTCGGTAAAGACCGCATGCTGTTCCCCCCTCCTTAATGTATTTGAGACACTGGTTGAGGGTTGAGGGAATGACCAAGTTTTCATGGAGCCACGATCTACCCAGTAGCACTTTGTAGGATGTGTTGGAGTCGATGATGTAGAAAGTCACCTTAGAGGCGAAATCATCGAGTACCAAGTCGACATCCACTCGACCGAGGACATCCTCAATTTTCTGGTTGAAGCTGGATATCTTGACCGCCTGAACCTTCTAGAGGAAAGGGGTTAGATATAAAGTCTTGAAAATCTTAAGGGGCATGATGTTGATAGCCGCACTAGCATCCACCAGAATCTAGTTTACTTCATGCCCATTGATTTTTCCCTTCATGTAGAGGGACCGGTTATGGCACGGAGGAGAGAGCATAAAGTCTTTCTCCGTGAAGGTGACAGTGGCTATGAAAGCTTCATACGTGGCAGCTTTTATTTCTGCCGCATGTGCTTCGTAGACTTTTGACTCTTGAAGTATCTTGATAAGGGTTTCCCTCAGATCTTTACTCCAAGCGATGGCTTCCCAGATTGTGATACTGGCAAAGAAGCACTTCATCGGGTGAAGGACCTTTCGGTCGGCTCGGGCTCGAGCGTCCTCCAGTGACGGTAGTATGTCGGGCTAGACCTATTATGGGCTACCGCATCACTCCTCACCGAGGAGGCGCACTGCCTTGCCTTTGTTACTTGGGTCGGGCTGGCAATGGCCAGCCGCAGACTCTTGGAAGAAAGAAGCCAATGATGGCTCATCTGAGGGAGACTGGAGGACTAGTTCGTCCTTGCCGGATGGCCATGCTTGTTCTATAGGACATGCTAGAGTTGGTGCCAGGACCGGGGTGCTGGTGACGATCTCCTCAGTGCCAACAGGGTCGAAAATGCTCGGTTGCCCCTGGATCTCCACTGGTGGGATTGGAGCAGGTTGTTCTCCTCGCAAGAGGATGACCCTTTCTGGATCGACGGCAGACGGGCGAAGAGACGGCTCAGGGACTCTTCTGCGGCCTCTGCTACGTCCACGACCGTGACCTCGGCCACAACCTCGGCCACGATCGGTGTGCTCTGGGGTTGGTTGTGGTCTGTGTGGAGCCACAGCCCTTTGTCTGGTTCTGGACGCTACCTGTAGCAACCCTGAATTTTGAAAGAAATAAAATTTGAACAAAATAATAAATAGTGACTCACATCAAGTCGCCATTCTATTAACCAATGACTTTGCGAGTAGTCGTCATTTCATTAAATAATGACTTGTTAAGAGGCGTCAAATCATTTCGAAAGGAAAATAAGAATCCTACTTAGAATAGAGAAGTAATTAACGCCCCAACTGAAGGCGCCAATTGTTAAAATGAAGACTTTTGTGAAGGCGCCAATTTAATAACTGACGCCCCTGATCATGTCGTCAATTAAACAGCGCCCCCGGACAAGGCACTATTTCACTGAAAATCATAAAACGGAAACCTGTTGCCGTGTTTTGTTCGAATAGGGAAGTGAAATGAGATACGGAACTACTATAGGAAAGGATTAGGTTGGGAAAGGATTAAGATGGGAAAGTTAACGTTCTAATAGGATTCTTTCCCAGGAAAAACCCAAACCCCAATCGAACTCCAACCGACTGTAGACTCTTTACCCTATAAATACTCTGCCATCACCCCTAAAACCTCCTGTTCAACAATTTCTGCCAGCCGAGGTAAGGAAGCTATCCCTTCTGTCAATACGTTTTGCTTCTTCTTCCTCTTAGAGTCTTGTACGGGTGTTCCTATAGGAACAATAGTGGAAGGAAGAAGCTGAACCTGCTGCCTTCATCCTGTCGTTGTCTTCTTCCTCCTACGAGCTACTCTTAGCGGGTGTGGAGAAGCTGTCTTCCTGTTGCTTTCTCCTCCGTGCTGCCATCTTCAACTTGGTTTGTTATTACTCTGTTCATAATAGAGTACCGTTTCTTCTTACGCAGTCTACCCAAATCATCGCCCAGTTAACATCAAAAGGTAGGTGTTCTCGTCATCAAGCTAAAGCAGTATTAATTTTCTCACCTATTTTTCTAAAAAGACATGAAAAATCATGCATGCATATAGTTACCATGAATTCTATTACGTTTCTTTTGATTTCTGTTTCATTAGGAAATAGCGACCTAACCCAAGGTGCTATTCCTGTTTGACACGCCTTTCTTTCAGGCGTCAATTAATATGATGACTCACTCGCAGTCGTTATCTACCAGAACATTTAATAATCAACGCATGTTTAACCTTTAATAACTTGGAATCATGACAGTTTAATTCCTGCATGAGTGCAGCCCTGGAAATACTGAGAATTTTCTTTACATTATCATGTTCTTGATTCCTGTAAATTTCTTGAGATAGATTATCTTCACTGATCCGTGACCAACCTACATACTTATTTAAATAACGCCCTGATCTAAGGCGTTATATTCACATTTGACGCCCTGTTAAATAGGCGCTATATCCTGAATAGCGCCCAGATACAAGTCGTTGTTTTATAACTGTGATATTTTATTCATGTCATAATTTATGGAAATAATTTTTTTCTGTAAAACGTGTTAAACAGTGACTGTTTGAACAGTCGTTATAATCAGAAATAGCGACTAGGATGAAGGCACTGTTTCGAAAAGCATAAAACCCAAAATATAAATACAAACCAAATATAATCCAAATACATATTAAATACATTAGAAATACCCCCTAAAAATATCAAAACTCAGGTGGAGGCTCCATGCTGTCCCCCAGTCACAAGGACGTCGGCATCGCCCGCGTCGTGCTACGTGTCCGGTACCATCAGCTTGCTGAGTCAAGCTGAACTCTTACTCTAGTGTTCGCACCATTTCTTCTTCGCCGCCTTCTATTCTCACGACAGAGGAGCCATGGACTCTGTCAATGAAGATGAAGACCCTAGAGTTTACTAGAGCAGTTGGGCCAACTCAACATAGTAGAATCGAAAACGGCTGGGTGGATGGCATAGCAGAAGGGAAGACATGCAATGGGCCTTTCCCTGTAGCCGTGTTGCCGCCCACCCAGGTAGAGGGAAGGGGGCTCTGGGGACGTGCCTTCTGTTGCATCCTCCCTCTCGGGAGAATGAGGCACCAGAAGGCTACTCAGGGCCTCACGGAAGTGGCTTCCCCCTCTTCTGCCTCCCCTCCCTCTTCCTTCCAACAAGGGGCTCCCCCCTCATTCTTTTTCTTCTCATTCTTTTTCTTCTCCTCTTTTGCTCCTCATCTTTTCTTTTTCCTAGTTCTTCTTGCCCTCACCATCTTCCCAGATGGTAGGCATGGTCAAACACTTCTTTTCTGCCAGGGCTCTCTAGGTAACACGCTCAAATCTGGGCACAGTTAGGCCAACAGTTTCATCACCTGAGCCAGTTTTCACACTTGGAAGAGTTAGTGGCTCGGTTTGAAGCTACTCACCCTGTATATGCCGAGCTATCGCTTTCTTATTGTAAGGGTTGTTTCCTCTCTAATGTGTGAAAGAACATGCAATAAAAATTTTATTTCAATTGACTTTAGTATTTATTCTTACATGCTTATGTATTACACATGGCTGGTATGAATTCAAAAATAAAATTTGTGTAGCGTCGTAGCATTCCAAGTCTGCGGTATCGATCCCCCTTTTATGGTTGCCAACCGGTAGGCCCCTTTTTCTAGCGTCTCGACCACTCGGTAAGGGCCTTCCCAATTAGGGGCTAGCTTCCCCACCACCTCTAGTGGTCAAGAGGCTTCGGCCTTCCTCAGGACTAGGTCCCTTGGTAGGAACTATCGATCCCGAACTTGGGCATCGTAATAACAGGCCATGCGACACTGGTACTCTGTCCCTCGAAATCTAGCGACCTCGCATACTTTGCCGGCCAACTCGAGGTTCTCCAGCAACTTCTGGTTGTTAAGCTTGGGCAGAAAGTTGATAACCCAAAGAGATGGGCTACCGATCTCTAAGGGAATGACTGCCTCGGTACCATAAACCAATTGAAATGGGGTTTCACCTAGAGAGGCCCTTGGAATGGTGCAGTATGATGAAAGTACGCTAGGCAGTTCCTTGAGCCAATTTCCCTTAACTTTATGGAGCCTAGTTTTAATGCCTTTAAAAGGAGTCTTATTAGCATTCTCGACCAAGCCGTTAGCCTCCAGGTGGGCTACCAAGGTGAAGTGATTGTGGATATGTAGGTTGGTGCACTTATTTTTAAAATAAGTGTAGTTGAACTGTCGACAATTATCACTTACTATCACTATGGGGATGCCAAAGCAACATATGATCGATCACCACATGAAACTCCAAATTATCCCTTCCCTTATTTTCGCTAAGGCCTCGGCCTCGATCCACTAAGACAAATAGTCGATGGCGATAATAAAGAATTTCTTCTGAGTCTGGGCCACAGGGAAAGGGCCCATGATATCATTTCCCCATCGAGCGAAAGGATAAGGCTCAGTGAGCGTTACAGAGTCCATTGTAACTTTTCATTTATTGAGTCTTTTCTTTTATTTGGGTCTAATTTATAATAAACTTATATTTAAAATAAAATTTCTATTTTATATGTGTCAAATTATATTCTGCTCTGATCGACTCAACTGTTTAACTGCCACGTTCTGAGCAAACAAACACGTTCCGCTGCTATCAGTTCGGGATGTGACACGGTAAAACCGGAGTAGGGTGAGATAACCTAGGTCGGGTGAGATGCACCGATTTGAGATGTAGCATACATTAACTGGGGTCGGTTGGGGTTTGAAGCCTAATCGCCCAAGTAACTCACTCGATGCCTCGCCATCGACTAAGCTACCCGACCTCGGTTATCTTCTCTCCTCCACGATAGTTTCCCTTTTCACCCCCCGACCCTTCTTCCTTCTCCCAACTTTTCATTCATCACAGCCAACGATAGAGGCAGCGAGAAGGGCGACAAGGTTTTGCTTACTCGACCGTCAGCGCAGACCCCGGTTAAGGCCTGCCATCTTCTCTTAGCGACGGGTTACCCTTTTCACCCGCGACCAGTTTCCATTCTTCCTGGCCAGCAGCACAGGGAGGCAGCGAGAGGGGCGACGCATGCCACAACAGTCAACTCGACCGCCGGCGTCGAGCACGGTTAATGCCTGTCGTCTTCTCTGCACCACGGGACTTACCATTTTCACCCCCGAGCCTTCTTTTCTCTGGTTTCCATTCTTCCCAGTCAGTGGCACCGGGAGGTGGTGGGGGACTATATATCGTTCCAGCAAGGTGACAGATCTTGTCGGAGGATCATATGATCGTCGACCAGGTTCCTCTCTAGTCATTCTATTATGTGAGGGTGTTGTCATTTCTCTGTCACAAGATGACATGATCAGCTTAGGGGCCTGGTCATGCTCACAATAAGGTGGTAGATCTAGCAAGCAAACGATCCCTCATAAACTTCTTGTTTGGTCATTCTATTGTATGACTTTGTCTTTACCTGGCTTGGGATTGTCTGATTGTCAGGGATAGGGTTTCTTTCCTCCTCCCTACCATTCTATGTTTGACTGCAGGTAGCCTTGGGTTCCTTGTATCTGTGTGGTCTTCTCACTATCAGGCATCGAGAGTGAGCATTGAATCCACACCTACCATGAAGAGATGTGGATATGTAAAAGCCCCTTTCCCTACCCCCGAGAGTCACAGGTCCCTTCCCTATAACATGCTTTCCTCTTTCTTGTCTTTTACCTGGACAGGCTTCAAACAACACAGGCTTCATGTGTAATATTCAATTCAACTGAGGGGGGCTTCATCTCACCTAT